>JAESUZ010001291.1:0-600000 GCA_017311185.1 Proteles cristata cristata | reverse complement strand
TCTGAAGAAGGTTCCAGGATCTGAGCTGTCCGCACAGTCTGATGCGGGACTAGAACTCACGAATGGTGAGATCATGACCTGAGGCGCAGTCAGACACCGAAACGACTGAGCCACCCATGTGCCCCTATCCTAATATTCTTACCATGTGCACAAAGTGTGAAGAGGTAAGGGTTAATGGAAGACATCAGTGATTGCCAGGAGTTCAATTCAGTATGTGTTTCACAAGTAACCATCACATGCAAGACACTGTGTTGGGTGCTCGGAGGAGGCACAAAAAGAGAATGTTCTTACTCAACAATTCCCTGACAAAGGTTGTCCCCTGAGAACTTACGTGCTCCATGCACCAGCCCCTCCGAAGGGCTTACCTCTTGGCAAGGAGATGTCCACAGTTTGACAACTGTCATACAAGTGAGAATATTACATGTGCTTTCAGAACATTAAGGCAGGTTAGAAGGAGAAACCCATCCAAAGAATTCATCAGCACAGTCTTCATGAGGTACTATGTCCACATTGAGCTTGTGGGCAGAATTTTCACTAACAGGGGTGAGAAAGGGCTTAAGCTGAGGTCCAGAAGCGAGAAGACATAAGCCCAGTGGGAGATAAATATCAGGTTCAAATAAAGCAGTGTCGCATGAGGCAGAACACAATCGGCCCCTCCTGCAGATGGCCGGGGAGCGTGCCATGGAATGGTGGGAACGGGGGACACTGAAGGATTTTGTGCGGTGGACTGGAGCAGAGACAAGCAAGAGACTGGTTGGAGACACTAAGGCAGAAGGGAGACTAGTAAGAAGAAGAATCCAGTAGTAAGCAGAGTAGTGAGAAGAGTAACAAAGGAGTGAGAGTGACTTTTCTCTCAGCCCACAGTCCCCTAAGCTCTGAAATCAGCCTTCCGCCATCAGTTTATGGAGACTGTAAAATCTACTTGCCTCCTCTTTCTCTCCACCTTCCTGGAGGCTCCATTCGGAATTTACAAATGATTTTAATAATGGACATTTGTTCGTGCTTACCACGTACATACAATGTATTAACACGGACTCTACAGCAGCCACACCCGCTTTTGGAAACGCTCTCTCATCTTTTGGGACATCGTCCTCTCCGGGGTCTCCTGATAGTGCCCCAGTTGCTGCCTCCTGATTCCACTTTTTTTTTTTTTTTAATGTTTTTATTTCTGAGAGAGAGAGAGAGAGACAGCATGAGCAGGGGAGGGGCAGAGAGAGAGGGAGACGCAGAATCTAAAGCAGCTCCAGGCTCCGAGCTGTCAGCACAGAGCCCGACACGGGGCTCGAACCCACGAACCGTGAGATCATGACCTGAGCCGAAGTCGGACACTCAACCGACAGAGCCCCCCAGGCGCCCCTCCTGATTCCACTTCTGTCCACACCATTAGAGACCCTCAGGATAGCAGCCCTTTCACGCTGTATTGGATTCTCAGGTGGGGGCTTGGCTTTTGGAAACCACGCGTGTCATCCAAAGATGCAGAGAAGGCACGTCTTTCTGGTTGAGAACCACTGGTCCTCTCTCATTTTTGAAAAGTTTAAGTAGATTCTTTTCTTTTCTCTTCCTGCCTCTCCCCTCCCCTCCCGGCCTCCTCTCTCCCTTCTTCTCCTTCCTAACCCCACTCTCGCAGTTTTCTCATCACCAGACTCTGAGCTTCAACTTGCATCACAAACAGCATCCTGTGCCTTGTTTCCTCCGTCCCTCCCTTCTTCCCATTGTATCTATTTATTATCATCTGTCATCTTTCCTTTTGTTACCTCTTCCCACTGCAATAATATAACACCCACTTCAGCAAGCGTTTTATGTGGGGGTTTTTTCCTTGAAGCGCCATGCACAGGGTATGTCCACAATTCATTTAGATTGAGCTAAACAGGGGCGCCTGGGTGGCTCAGTCCATTAAGCATCTGACTTTGGCTCATCATGACCTCACAGTTTGTGGGTTCAAGCCCCACACTGGGCTCTGTGCTGACAGTTTGAAGCCTGCAGCCTGCTTCAGATTCTATGTCCCCCTCTTTCTCTGCCCCACCCTACTCATTCTCTCTCTCTCTCAAAAATAAACATTAAAAAATTTTAGATTGAGGGGCGCCTGGGTGGCTTAGTTGGGTAAGCGTCCGACTTTCGCTTAGGTCATGATCTCGCAGTTCGTGGGTTCGAGCCCCGCGTCGGGCTCTGTGCTGACTGCCAGCTCAGGAGCCTGGAGCCTGTTTCAGTCTGTGACTCCCTCTCTCTGACCCTCCCCTGTTCACGCTCTCTCTCTCTCTCCTAGAAATAAATAAAACATTTAAAAAAATAAATAAATAAATAAATAAAAAATTTAGATTGAGCTAAATATGCTCATGTGTTTACCAAATAGAAAGGCACATCCGTTTGAACCCTTAAAGAAGACTGTATAGAAATTAAAAATGATGGGCAAGGCTATAAAAGTCTAAGTCTCTGGACAATAACTTCTGAATGAGTTCATTAGATTCAGGCGCCCCACAGAGCTCAGATTTGGGGGAGCTTTCTGTCCAGTTGCACTCTGTGGATGAGCACTGAAGACCGGATCGGGGTAGAAACAGAGAAAGAAAAAGCGGCTGCGACATCTTTGAGTAATTATTAAGTGCCAGTGAGAGAAGAGGAAGCGTGGGGACGAACGGCACAGCCCAGGGACACAGTCAGTGGTACTGCAAGCGCGGGATGGTAGCTATGCTTTGGCGAGCACAGAATAACCTACAGAGTTGCCAAGTCACTGTGTCATACACCTGAAATGAATGTAACACTGTGTGTCAACTGAACTTCAAACAAACCAGCCAACAAAATGAGAAAGAAAAACAAGATCGGAGGAAGCCTACAGGAACCGAATCCTGTAAAAGCACTAGCAGGGGGCATCCAACCTCCCCGATAGGACCCCAGTCATGCCTAGAAACTGGGCAAAATCTGTGAAACTTGAGGACTACTGTTTATCACTATATCCGTGGTCCTGCCAAATGGCATATTTCACAACTATTCATCCAATGCCGGAGTGAATGAGAAACACTTATAAAAAGAGCTAACAATTACTGGGGCGCCTGGGGGGCTCAGTCAGTTAAGTGTCTAACTTGGGCTCAGGTCATGATCTCACAGTTCATGAGTTCGAGCCACATGTCGGGCTCTGTGCTGACAGCTCAGAGCCTGGAGCCTGCTTTGAATTCTGTGTCTCCTACTCTCTCTGCTCCCTCCCCTGATGGTGCCCTGTCTCTCAAAAATAAATAGATGTTAAAAAAATTTTTAATAAGTGAAATAAAAAGGGCTAACAATAAGTGAGTGCCATGAGCAACATACTGTGTTTAGTGCCTACTGTGTGCTATGCCTTTAATCTCCCTAAGGCCCCAGGACATTATCATGACTCTCGTCTTACAGATGAAGATGCTGAAGCTCAGAGAAGTTATGCAGCTTGCTGATGTTGGGGAAAAAAAGGAATCCAGGCAGCCTGCTTCAACCCCCTGCCCCTCACTGGAGTGTGGTTTCCTGGGTAAAAGGCTGGCATTCTGAATTTTTATCTGTGATATTCAGCATCTTACTCCAAGGAGAAAAACTGGCTTCAACCGTCCAGCACTAATTCTTCCTCCTTTACTATAGTCCCAAGGAGGAAGAACCGTTAACTACTTATGGATACTTCAAAGCTTGGTAGCTTCACCCCTCTTGCTGACCATTAGGAGCCTAAGTTTCACTGAACTTGCTCCTTTGTGCTTGTGCGGGACTCAGCTGCAGAAGAGAATCACTTGCCTTCATCTGAACCGTTCACCAAAGGGATGTTTAAAATGTGCACTATGTGCAACAAAAGGGTAAAACCCTGAAAAGGTTTTATTCGCCAAGTAAATGTAGCTTCAAATTAATATCTTGCAATCATTGTTCATTAATATTTAATATATTTATATGAAGGATGCCACTTCACAATTCCCTATACGTTCAGCATTTAATAATGTAGAGACGGCTTATCTTCAACTCACGGAGACTGGATTTGCAATAACTAGTAATGTTAAATGTATTTTTAAAAAATCAATAATAAATAAATGCATAAGCACTTCCCTCTAGTGCTTCTGATGTTATTTACAAAATTAAAAAAAAGACAACAGGCCCCCAAGGGACTTTATAACCATTTCATTACCACCTCCCTAATTGTATATGGTGGAACTGTATAATCTGTTTATTGAAATTGAAATCTTTGGAACGGGTCCTCCCCACAGACATTAACAATAAGCATCTCGTGCAATAACATCGTACTTAATGTAATATTAACATTATATGCAGCAGGCCTTAACCGCTCGCTGGTTCCCCCACTGGAATTGAACATTTTTAACACTCTGGGCTCTGCCTCAGTATCCAATTCTATATCTAATTTACAAGCTGTAAAACACAATATTCACAGATTACAATAAATACAAAGAAGTTCTAAGGACATACCTGGTGGTGACTAGGAGAGAGAAACCACTTTCTTTAAAGGAGAAACAAAGGAAACTCTACACGGCAAATACTGAGGTCTTTACAAGATCTGATGATACAGAAAGGTCTTCTGTTTGGGGCTGCCTGGCCACAGGACACAGAAGCATTATTTTGACGTCAGGTGAAGGCGTTTGTACCTACGTGGTCCATGGTGCAAATCTAGATATCTCTCCTCGGCTTCCCTTTTCTGAAGAGGAAATCAGGGAAGAGAGAAGAGCCATGGAGAAGGAGTAGGGGAGGGCTGGTTTCCATCCTGAATCTTCTCAAAGGATCCTGAATGTTCGGGGCAGGTTCTTAAACGTCCCTATTGAGATTCTCATCTTTAAGTCAACGGGATGAACTTAGACCATCTTGAAGATTCCTTCTAGCTGTAAAGATCTGAAAATCAAAGACTAAGTCCTTCCTGTGTAATAATTAGTTTGCAAAGCCCACTTTGGGATTTCGTTCCTCTTTCCTTTCACTGGCACGTCTGGACTCTCTGGCTTCTTAGTGACAGAGCAATTACAACGACATTTGTCTCACGCCGTACAATTTCCCAAACCCTTTTAATATATTATCCCAATTCATCTCAAGCACAGCCCTGGGCATACACCGCGTGGCTTGATGAAGACTCGTGACAGGGCTAAAAAGGCAGAATCACAGGAAACTGCAAAATAACTACTGAATAATGGAAAAGCCTCAAAAGTCAATGAGCACTCGCCAATTCTTTTGTGATCATTCAGCTAACTAAACGATGGGGGTCTGTGGTTAGGATGGCCTTTTGCAAAATGCACGCTTCCCTCTCATACCGTAATCCAGGAACCTCGGCAGCAGCACAGGAAGTCTTCCCTGCTTGTGCTGGGTGCTGTGCTGGGCAAGAGAGTCGCCACTTGGGGACTTCGAGCAAACTGACCTTTCCTGAGGTCGCTGTGTCCCTGTCAGCCAAAATGTGTACTTGATACGCATTTTTGGAAAAATAGTTAATAGTTCCCTGTTACGAAAAATCATATAACCTACAGATGCAAGAGAGGTGTTACATTTTAGAAGGAGAGAGGGGAATTTGTTCAAGGATGGCTACCCGGCAGCTTCAGCTGCAGGTAGGATTGTTGAATCTGGGTGGCTGACAGGCTACCGTTGGCCGTATCACTACTGACACATTGTATCTTAAAAATATAAATTAAATCTTCATAGTAAAAACTAAATAATAGATTAACCTTTAAAATGAACTTTTGGGGCACCGTGGTAGCTCAGTCGGTTAAGCATCTGACTCTTGGTTTCAGCTCAGGTCACGATCTCACAGTTGAGTGGGTTTGAGCCCCACATCAGGCCCTGCTCTGACAGCACGGAGCCTGCTTGGGATTTCTCTCTCTCCCTCCCCCTGTGCCCCTTCCGCACTCACACTGTCTCTGTCTCTCTCAAAATAAATAAATAAACTTAAAATCAAATCAAATAAAATGACCTTTCTTCTCTCAAGCCTGTCATTCAGAAAGCTTAGGGGACAAAAAGTAAGACCACTGAATTATAATGTAAATCATACAATTGGGTGTTGTTCTTTATTTATTCTCCGACACAACAGGGAGTTGCCTCAAATTGAAAACCATAAACATGAAACCAGTTTCAGATAAATATTGCAGAACACTCTTGATGTAACTCTGCTAGCAGAGGTTTTCAGCGATATTTGCCATACTAGAGCTTACTATTTGCAAGTTGAGTTATTCTGAATGGAAATTATACTCTTTCAGAAACGCTTTCAAAAAATCACCTTCTTATTCTCTTCCTTCTCTTCCCCAAAATGAAAACCACTATTTGCCACTTTCTCAGGCCTTTGGAAACCAAGACATTCTGCCTACAGTGAAAAGGATACTTAATGTTCTTTCCCTCTCACCCTCTTCAATCCCTTCCTACCACAAAAAGGTATTCTATCTCACACACACAAAAAGAAAGGAAACCTTTAGTACTGAACCCCTCAAAAAAATCAATAAATGCAAGAGAAATATTGGTTTAGAATTATCATTCCTTTCCAAAGTTGCTCAGCTCCCTTCAACCCCCCAAGTGCTTTCTCTTCGGTCTGATCTGGGTTTGTCTGCTTTGGGGATAAGCATTATGACTCTCTGCGTTGCACTGGTCACCTGGGAGAGTCACGGCTAAACCTGACTTATGAAGAAGATCCTCTAGTTATGGACTGTTTTGTTTTGTTTGGACCCCCGTACTGGAGTCATTTTATCCAACAGAGTCCACCTACCATACACAAATCCAATTCTCCTACAGCCTAGAAGCAGGAACCGCCACAGAGCATCAGTTAGATGAGGCAGGTTGAACCAGTTCCCTATTTCTGCGCCCTGGGATCACTACTGAAACACACACAGCTGGCTTCTCTGCTGTGCTGCTTCTCCCTAGATTAGCAGCAGAAACGTGGGTATGATCTGGTGATCACAGGACACTCAGCAGCACGTCATTGCTGTGGAGGTATTCTCCTCCCCAACTGCCATTTTTCATTTCAGCTTAACCAGGAGGCCCCAACCTCACCCATAGAACCTCTATACAAAAGAAGGGCAGGAATTCATATTTACTCGAGGTCCATCAACCCTTCAAAATGGTTCTACCCATGGGAGCCATTTTGAATCCAAATGATTTCCAAAAAAAAGTCTATCAACTATTCTCAGATGTATCAAAGTTCTTTAGAAGAGACCATGACATAAACCTTGCCGTTAAGTGCTTTACACGTTCACGAACTGAGACCTAACAATCAGACATAAAAAGCACCTCCCAGTAACAGGTGCTGATAGGTAACCACTTACGGTGCCAATGACTAAGCAAAGTACTGTACATATCTTAGCTCATTAAATTCTACAGAAACCTCATGTAAGCATTATTATTCTGGAACCCAGAGAGCTTATATTTCAAGGCTGTAGAAGCAAGATGCAAACCCAGGCAGGTCCACTTTCCTCAGAAGCCCAGGTTTTAATCCCCATCATACTTGCCTTACACAGCGTAGAGGGTGATAGAGAATTAGGAACCAGTAAGAAACACAGACTTTGTAACTCAGTGTTAAACAACGTCATTGGGTTAGCGTCGGTACTTGGAAATCTTTGGCAGAGAAGCTGCAAAAGATGTGTTACATTCATTGTCTTCCCAAACAAATGCTATTTCTCCAAATGTAAACAATCTGGTTTTCTTTCTTAGACCCAATTACCAGCAAGGAAGAGCCAGATTTCTAATAGGTACTGCTATGATTTACATGTACTTATTGCTTACTTGTGAAGATTATATTTGGCAGAGAATATGAAATTAGCCTTCACATACCCTTACTATCAGTAACGAGGGTACACGTCTGGCCACTTGCCTTCCCAGCAGCCTGGCTGAACGCATTTGTCAATGAGTGGCCTCTTTGCTCCAAAGGTCAGTCACAGTACTGCAGCCCCTTGCCAGGATGTTCAGGGATGCCAGTACTGATTTCTGTATCCTTACACATCAGAAAAACAAGCACCCTACAAAACTGAAGGAAGAAAACCTGAGCACAGGGCACCACACTTTTATTTGGGCTGTTGAAATCCAAAGACCATCAGCCTAATCTCTATACCCGTTCCCTTCTTAAGTGAGTATTTATTGGGGCGCCTGGGTGTCTCAGTCAGTTAAGCCTCTGACCAGCTCAGGTCATGATCTCGTGGTTCACAGGTTCAAGTCCCACGTCAGGCTCTCTCTCTCTCTCTCTCAAAAATAAATAAAAACATTAAAAATTTTTTGAATAAATGAATATTTATTTTCTTTTAAAAATTTTTTAGTGTTTATTCTGTTTTGAGGGACAGAGAGACACAGAGCTCAAGCAAGGGAGGGGCAGAGAGAGAGGGAGCCACAGAATCTGAAGCAGACTCCAGGCTCTGAGCTGTTAACACAGAGCCCAATGCAGGGCTCAAACTCACACTGTGAGATCATGACTTAAGCTGAAGTTGGACACTTAACCAACTGAGCCACCCAGGCACACCTAAATTAATATTTAAATGAATGTTTAGGGGCACTTGGGTGGCTCAGTCGATTAAGCATCTTGATTCAGGCTCAGGTCATGATCTCACCGTTCATGAGTTCGAGCCCCACATCAGCACAGAGCCCACTTCAGATCCTCTCACTTTTCCTCTCTCCCTCTCTGCTTCTTCCCTACTCGCTCTCTCAAAAATAATAAATATAAATGAATGAATGAATGAAGTGGTTATGATATGAAGCCTGGTTTCAGTTTCCTGGATTACCCTGAAATAGAAATGCATCAAAACCTTTTTGTTGAAACTCAGAGTCTCTGCTTGCAAATGTAGACATTTTGAGATGACTCAATTTTCTCACACTTTTGGCCCTCTCTTCTTCCCCCGAATGATGGGATACAACCATGTTCAGCAAAACAAGAGAAGCCACTGTGTCTGGAAGCCATGGTTGGTGCATTGCCTCAGTGTCAGCTTGGTGTCATGAATAGATGTCATATCGGTTCAGATACAGATCAATTTATTTTTTTAAGGCAATAGGAACTGTTGGTGGTGGTACTGAAGGCTCAGGATGGCTCTTCAACCTGCGACCTTAGTAATAATAAAAAATAAATAAATAAATAGATAGATAAAATCTTTTCTCCATCAAAATTATAGTGGCTGCTGGTTTTGACACTAAGTCTCCCCAAACCACCTCTGTCCAATGCACATCACTGCAGAAACCATTTCTTATTGGCTAAAAGCAGATAAACCTGCCAAAAGCCGGTGCTTATTTCTTTCCCACGAGACCACACTTGAGTAAGCATAAGCGAGCATAACTCTGTGTGTTTTCTTACCCAAAGTGACAGGCAGCCTGAGAACAGAAGATCTCCGTTTCTGAACGCGGCACCCTGGATTTGGATGATTTAACTATATATAAAGGCGGCCCTGGGTTGATTTGAAAGATACATTTTATCAAGTTGTCAGCTTTCCAGGACCAACTGTTTCAGAATCACTTATAAGTAAACTAGAAAATGATTTGGATTGTAGGAAATTCAAACCTGACTTTCCCAGAACCTTGTAGCAAATAGCTAAAAAATAGACATCAAATCAAACTCTGAAATTAAAGTGGCCTGAGTGTGTCTCACTGGTGGTGAGAGGCTGCGTGGTCTAATGGATGGAGAGGATGAGGCAGAGTCCGGGGATCTGGGGACCGACTGCCGCAGCGGCAGCACATCGCCGAGTGACCTTGGGAACCCCAGCCAGCCAGAGAGACTGGGGCTTTCCGGGCTTGCGCCGCTCACCGCCCACCCACCACCTCCCCATGTATGTGTGGGGGTGGGGGCGGAGCTCTGCTAACAGGATCCAGACAATTCCTGGTACCAGGACAAGGGAGGAGAGGTTTGAGCCCCTGAATAACTGCAGCCCCACATTTTCCTCACATCTCTCTCCAGCAGCTGGGCTGATGGTCAAGGCTTTTGGGGATCAATGGTTCTCATGCCATTTCCAGCCCAGTGAGATACACAGTGGCCATGGTCCGTCTGTAATGACCATCTGGGGCGACTTCTCCATCCCCAAGCCCAGACGATAATAGTGAGCCTTGGGTGACTTCTGGGGGATTCTTGGAAGAGGATTAATCACGTAGTGACTGCTGAGCATCTCAGTGATGGGAATATTTCTGATACTTTTGGATTCCAGTTTTAGTTACAACCAGACCCAAGTGAAACTCGTAGTTAGCTGCATTCCCTAACACTGCTTGGGTGTATGTGCATAAATGCACGGTGCGAACAATGTCTCAGGGACCGAGGGTGCCCTTCTCTGTCGTGTGCTTTCCCAGCCACAGAAGGACAATAAGGCATGAATGCTTAACTCTCCCTGATCTTCGCACCCATCACAGGCCCCACGGAGGAAAACTACTCCCCAGGAATCTCTGTGACCGCCTGATGGAGAGCATCCAGATGGTAGGACCTCTGTACCGCCATTTACAGCCCTGTCCTGGGACTACACATGGCAGGATGTGGGAGAAAGCCACCTCCCATCTTTCAAGAGGGTTTCCGACCCTCCCCTCCATTCTTGATTAATTCCTGAGTCCCATCATCTTCTGTAGTTGGGGAATCACTGGATTTGAAACCACCTTTTCCCTAAGCCTTCCCAACACCTGTGCACAATGAAGGGGGTGGGATTATCGACAGAAGGCTGTCATTGCCGTGACATTCTGTTTTAAAGAATCAAATGAATCCCACCATCCCAGAAGCCATAGATCTGCCTTACTTGACAGGTGGATGAAAAGAGAGGGTACAGGGATAGGATCAGGCACTGTCTCTCTTCTTTAAAAAGGGTCATAGATATTGTTCTGCCACTGGCTAGCAGATGATGCTTCACTGAAATCTCTGTACAACAAACTCTGTGAAGCTCAATTTATCTACCTCAGAAGAGCCAAGAGCTCTTCCAGCTCGACAGGGATTTGAACTCATGGTCCCAAGGACTTCTGGTCTAAGGAAGTTGAGGGTGAGACAGCTAAGTCATCATCCCTGGCTAATGGGGCCCAAGAGAGGATACATATGATCGGAATGATTTATTGATTAATGCTGACCTCTAAAGCTGCTTCAGGACAGGCACTGGAAACATAAAACCACTTTCACTGTGCAGTGGCTCAGACCGTTGTTACTCAGATTTGTAAAATGCCATGTGGAGCGGGGATCAATCATTGCTAGACCTTGCTGCCTGCTGACCTGCAGCAGGAAAAGAACTTTCCAGAAGAGGCAAAAAAAAATCCATGTTTAATAGTAAAGAAAGCAATGCCACTTCAGCATTGTATTTGAGATCCTGAGTCCTCGGAGGGCAGAGCTCCCCACTTCCAAAAGGATTAGAGATTTCCATGAGAATGAGGGATGGGAAGAGTCCATGGCACATACTCCCCAAGGAGTAAGTTGTACCGCCAGAAAAAGCTTTCATTTTCCTGAATGAGGAATCTTTCCTCAATTCAACAAATTACCTGATGTATTTTTTCAAAAGGTATTCTGATGAGATTTTACCATAACTTCTCCTGCAAGGAAGTACATGGCTGGATAGAGACTCCACTTTTACATGGGCTAATTAATGGATGCTTCATAAGCATTAATAGACGGCAAGCCCACATCTTGTCCAGAGACGTGACGGACTTTCCTGCCTGAGGGACTGAGAGAAACAGCAACAGACGGAACAAAGCAAACATATCACAACCTACAGAATGCCAGTCTGATCCCTCTGGAAACTGGTCTCCCTCACTTGCTCATGGGCCCCTTCATCAATAGCCCAGAGCCAGCGTCCTAACCTTCTCTCCTACTAGCACTTTCCCTGTGTATAAATATGCTTGAGGTTCTACTGCCAAAAAAGCAGGCCCTCCATCCTTCCCAGGTCATGCCTTCTACCCCTTCCAGCCTCGCTGTTCACCTTCTCAGCCTCCACGTTACCTCCTGTCCCTACTCACCACCACCCACCCCCATTCGGGGGTTCCAATAACCCTTCTGATGAAGCAGCATCCTTGGGGGCAGATGCACGGCCAGAATGTCGGATCTACGTTACACCAGCTATGGGAGAGAAGGCAAGTTACTTAGCCTCTTTATCGGTTTCCCTTCTGTACACGAATGGAATGACAACTGTGTTCCCTAAGAGAGTTAATGGTGTGTCCACAGAAAGCACTCAAAAAGTGGTAATTGTCATCGTCATCGAAGTCAACACTTCCGTGAGGAGGGTATTCAAGACCAGGCTTTGAGTTGAAGGGAACTGAAGCCGGGACGTGCAAATGATGGTGCCCGAGGGAACAAGATTGAGAGCAGAAACGTGCAACCGTAAACTCGGTGAGTGGGGAGTCAGGGGCAGCCCGGGGGCAAAGCACAGGCAGGAGGTAAACCACGTCTGAATCTAAATGCCCAGCCTGCCCCTGGGCTCACCGCTGGTTCCCAAGGGTGCCCAGCCCGACCTCTGAGCCACCTGTCCTGAGGCCAGTGCCGCTTGCCCACGAGCCCAATCATACGCTCGTCAACATGGAGACTCCTCTGTTCTGTGTCAGCCTGTCGGTCAATGGGCAGAGGAACCCATCCCGGCTGTGAAAAGCTTCTTTGTGTCCCCACGAGAGCTCCTGCCAAGTTCATGGTGTGGCGAAAGTGATCAAGAAGGGTATGATTGGGAGCACTGTCTTGGAAAACATCTGAAATATTTAAAAACTGGCTTTTTTGAGGACTTAGTGTGTGTGTGTGTGTGTGTGTGTGTGTGTGTGTGTGTGTGTGTGTGAGATCTAATATATAAAATGAAAGTGGGTGCAGATTTTCATCTCTTCTAGGTGTGTGGCTTACGTGATAAGGAAGTCTTCTGAAATGAAGAGTGGTGATTATAGGCAAGCTGTAGCCCAAGGTTACCTACTTGTTCTCTTGTTTTAATTCATTTCCCCCCATAATTTCCAGAGCTTCCTAGGCTCTCCCAACGACCCAGTCCTTCCCATCTCTCAGCTGCTATGCGTAGGGAGGAATGGAACCTAGAAATACAAAAGCACTGGAGAACTTTTTCAGTGGGGGAAGGGAAGTGTCATTAATTTTTGTTATTTCAGAATAACTAATAAACACTTTTTGTAATTTTGAGATACTTGAAGTTTTTTTAATGCTTATTTGCTTTTGAAAGAGGAGAGAGAGAGCATGAGGCAGGAGGGACAGAGAGAGAGGGAGACACAGAATCTGAAGCAGCTCCAGACTCTGAGATGTCAGCAAAAAGCCCGACGTGGGACTCGAACCCATGAACCGTGAGATCATGACCTGAGCTGAAGTCAGATGCTCAACTGAGGCTTAACTGACTGAGCCACCCAGGTGCCCCTCTTACAATTTTCTTAACAATATTCTTTTCTTTAGCTCATTTTATTGTAAGAATACGGTATAGAATACATATAACATACAAAATATGTCTTAATCAACTGCCTATGTTATTGGTCAACAGTAGGCTATTAAGCTTTGGGGGAGTCAAAAGTTACATGTGGATTTTGGGCTGTAGTGGGTGGTCAATACCCCTAACTCCTGCATTGTTCAAGGGCCAACTGTAATTTAAATTTCATTTTGTTTTGAACTATCTCTGGTAAGATAAGCTTTCTCACAACCTTCCTGTATCAAGGCAGAAAAAAAAAACATATGCAGGGTGAATTATGTTGTTCTTTTTCTTTCTTCTCTTCAACCACAATCCTACATATTTTATGTTCACTTATTTATTTTGAGGGGGGAAGAGACAGAGAGAGAGATTCCCAAGCAGGCTCCACACTCAGCATGGAGCCAGACATGGGCTTGATCTCATGACCATGAGATTGTGACCTAAGCTGAAACCGAGAGCCAGGTGCTTAACTGGCTGAGCCACCCAGATGCCCACACAATTCTACCTTCTTAAAAGTATACAGGGTAGCTCCTGAGGAGGGGCAGGGAGGCAGGTAAGCTCTTTCTCCTTTGCTTCCTCTACAAACTGATCAGTGAGATCAAAAGAGCCCTCACCTGCAGCCAAAGAACAAGAAACTTTCAGAGCTGATCAAATACTTGAAGACCCTTTCAGAGGTCATCCCACTTTCATCAGGACCCGTTAAAACTATTACCAGCTAGAAACAGGAATGCTGGGATTCAGGTTCGTCCGCTCAACGTATGTGCAAGTTGCTTCTCTCTGCTCAGGCATCTTGTATTTTTTTTTAGTATGATTTATTGTAAAATTGGCTAACACATAGTATGTAAAGTGTGCTCTTGGATTTGGGGGTAGATTCCCGTGGCTCATCACTTACATACAGGCATGCTGTATTTGGCAACTTACAATAAGTGACATAAATGTTGGCCAAAATTATTTAATGTGGCTCTCTCTGCCCACCCATCCATTCAGTCCCCAATTCCAGGTATGATCTAAAATGGTGACATATGGGGCACCTGGGTGGCTCAGTCAGTTAAGCGTCTGACTTCGGCTCAGGTCTTGATCTCACGGTTTGTGAATTCACATTGGGCTCTGTGCTGACAGCTCAGAGCCAGGAGCCTGCTTCAGATTCTGTGTCTCCCTCTCTCTCTGCCCCTCCCACCCCCACTCACACTCTATCACTCTCTCTCAAAAATAAATAAACATAAAAAAATTTTAAGTGGTGCTGTAACTGTTTTCAGAGTCTGTTTTTATATAATACTTTGTCTCATGGCAAATGAAGCATGTTGTCAATTTATGGAGGGAATATAATGTGTTTATTTTGATATTTAGTAAATTTTTAAGGACGTTATAGAGTCATAAAAATTGGCTTACTTTTTATTTCTTTTCCTCTGAATTAAGTGGAGAGAGAACCATGAAGAAGGTGTAGCTGGGAAAGTGGCCTGGGACATCCCAGTAAAGGACCAATGTGCCGCAATCCAAGAGAAACAGCGCTTTCGTGAGGTAAAGCTGTGCATGCCTTGCTCGTAAGTGAATAATGGGTAGACTGCAGGCCTCCACTGGAGAAAGAAGGCAATGAGGGGCCAAAAATGTTTCCAGAAGGAGCAAGAAGAACCTTCCAAATCTTCCAAATCTTCAATTGTGTGCCTGCAATGTGTCTAATACCCGAGAAGAAGAATTATAGCCTCATACTATTCTAAGATGTGTTATAACAATTACAGTAAATGAGAGTTTTGCCTGAGCTCTCCCATGTAAAAAGTAAGCATTTTGAGAAAGATCGTTGGTAATTCCCACGGGGTGTAAGCCAGCAAGGAGACAATGGAAACCAATCCAGAAACTCAGAGAGGTGGTGCCTGACCACAGATAAATTATGGGGTAACCACTCACACTCTAAGTGCCATTTCAATCTACAGAGACTTCTCTAAACAGCAACCTCCCAAATAACCTAGGTATTTAGAGTGTCCATTAGGGATGGATAGAGGGTAAACATGGAAACAGAATAAAGCTGGAAGAAACTGATGGAAGCCATAGCTGACTCCCAGGCTATGGGCAATGAATTGATTGATTAATTAATTAATAGGACTCTGACAAAGTTGTAATGCACATCAAAGGAAACACCTGTCCACAGATTTTCAGACATAATCAGTTATGCAGTAGAAGAAGTTTTTTTTTTCAGACCAATACTTTTATTTCTGTATATGATGGTCAGATGTAGATACTCCCTGTTGGAAATGAGCTTTTTTCACAAATTTACCCTACGACGTCATTCAGAAGCAAGGAGAATACAGTAGTTTTCTTAAGAAGGCAAATTCTTCAAAGGCAGAGGGCACATATATCTCATTGTGTACTCTCGGAGCTTGGCACCTGGTAGTAGCTACTTAATAAATATTTGAAGAAGGGAGGGAAGGAAGGAGGAGGGACACTAGGAAGGAAGGACTGTTTTGATATTATGAACCGTTCAGATGGTGGTGGTGTCCTTGTATTTTAGACTTCCTAAATATGTCCACTCCTTTTGCCTACTAGTGCAATGTCCACAATTCAACTGCTGAAAACTTATGAAGATTTGTCAGGGACTCAGCTTCTTTAATCCATCTGTGAATGTTAAATAAGGCTGAAATCAAAGCCACAGTGCAATAATCTTGCCATGTAGAATGAGTTCAAACTCTTGAATGGAACAGTCCAGACGCTCAGTAAGTCTCCTCCCTTCACCCCAACCCCTAGCCCACTTCTTTTTTATTTCCGTTAAAGTTTATTTATTTATTTTGAGAGAGACAGAGACAGAGTGGGCTGGGGAGGGGCAGAGAGAGAGAGAGAGGGAGAAAATCCCAAACAGGCTCTGCACCATCAATGCAGAGCCCGATGTGGGGCTCGAACTCACCAACCATGCAATCATGACCTGAGCTGAAATCAAGAGTTGGGTGCTCAACCGACCAAGTCACACTGGTGCCTCCACTTCTCTTTATTTTAACAATGATCTGAGTGCCTATCATGTGCCAAACCTGGGCTGGATCTGGGGGATTCGAGGGCCAACCCCAAACCCTCCTGTCCTGCAGAGCCCCAGCTCCCTCACACCTTCATTTGTTCTTACTCCCCAAATGCTCACTTCTGCTCGGTCAAGGCACCTTGCTTACAAAGCACACACAGTTTGGGTAAATATTGCTATTTCTTTTTGCATACAGTGCTCCTCCTTTTTACTACATTTAAAATTCTTCATCTTAGGGTGCCTGGGTGGCTCAGTCGGTTGAGAGTTCAACTTCAGCTCAGGTCATGATCTCATGGTTTATGGGTTCAAGCCCTGCATCGGGCTCTGTGCTCACAGCTCAGAGCCTGGACCCTGCTTCAGATTCTGTGTCTCTCCCTGCCCTCTCTCTCTCTCTCTCTCTGCCCCTCCCTTGCTTGTGCTCTCTTGCTCTCTCAAAAATAAATAAACATTTCAAATTCTTCATCTTCTTCAAAGTTTGTAACAAACAGAGCCTTGCAGAATCCTTCATTGATGAACCAAATCTGCCTTCAGCCTTAAGTGCATTAAGCATTTCATCTCCTCAATGAGACCAAATCCTTTGCGAGGGAGCGCGTGTCCTTGTCTCCTGCCCCTCGTGGGGAGGAGAGTGTTCAACACACTGAGCTGTTCCTTCTGTTAACCCATATGTTCCCTCTGGCGGCTCCCTTCTAGTGCTCACCTATCACACAGAGGACCAACCTGAAGGCCGCTGAAGGTAGGAGAGCCCCCAAACTGTTTCAGATAACATCATCACTTCATCTCATACACTCTTCCAAAGCAAAGCT
This sequence comes from Proteles cristata cristata, assembly GCA_017311185.1. Lineage (NCBI taxonomy): Eukaryota > Metazoa > Chordata > Mammalia > Carnivora > Hyaenidae > Proteles > Proteles cristata. The sequence continues at coordinate 582,925 of JAESUZ010001291.1, read as the reverse complement.
ACTCCAGATCTTAAGACTGTCTCAAGAAAGAAGGAAAGAGAGAGAGAGAAGCAGGGAAGGAAGGAAGGAAGGAAGGAAGGAAGGAAGGAAGGAAGGAAGGAAGGAAGGAAGGAAGGAGGGAAGGAAGGAAGGAAGGAGGGAAGGAGGGAAGGAAGGAAGGAAGGAAACCTAACAATTCCACTAGAATGCAAGTGAGGACAGGGGTTTTCATTTGTTTTGTTTAACGCTGTATCCCTAGCATCTAGAACAGTGCTGGATATATATAACAATTCAATAAAAATCTGTTTAATTAATCAAATATTACTTAAGTAAATGCATGTGAAATAAATAAATGTCTGTGTGCTCTTGTAAATCTATTTATATATGTTTTTAAATGGGTACGGAAGCAGAAGACATACCGAAGATTACATGCACAGCAGTTGTCAGCTCAGGGGGCTGATTTAGAGGAAGGGAGGTGGGGTAGCCATATATTTTTTTCTTCTGTACAAGGAGAAAGAGACGACCAAGTAGAGGGCTCTAGCTAAAAATCCAAAGTTCTTCCAGGGTGCGGACTAGGTGACTCCCATGTACTTCTGATAGCCAAGAGTTTTATGATTCAACAACAACAAAACATCAATATGGAAACAAAATCAAGGGTAGACGAAGTCTCACAAAAATCTAATTTCATCGTGTGAACTTTATTAAGTCGTATTTTTATCCGTGTCTAAAAAGGAGTGCTTGTCTTTTCTTTTCTTCATTAGTGACCAGAGTGGATTCCTTCTCGTCCTATAAGGAAAGCAGGCTTGCAGCTAAACGCACAGGGACACCTACAAGCTTTTAACAGTTTTCGGCCCCTCATTACGCTCCTCTCTGCCCAATGGAAGGCTCAAACACAAGAGCAGATCAGTCACATGAACGCCCCCTCCGGCTGGCGCACCGCTGTAACGTTCTGAGCTGTCTTCGAGGGCGGGCCTCCCATCATATGCCTTTAACAGAACAGGGTAAAGAGCCCAGCACACATTACAGGACATTTTGGTATTTTGTTGAGACATTTGGTATTTTGTTTGGTATCTGGTGAGGTTTTGTTCGGTGTGACAGTATTGGTAATACTTCTTTCACTTCTTTTTTCATGGTATTCCCGAGGTTCCATTGTAAACATATTTTTAATGATACAAATATTCATTGTGAATATTATTGATAATATTTTGTGAGACCAAGGCAAGAAATTTAAGAGCACAATAATTCCATTTTACTTGCAATATTAGTATATATGCTTGGGACTATGGGATAAACCTTAACTACAGAACTATACAGCACCCTGAAGATCTCTGGAATTATGTTGAATACATATAAGGAATGTGATAAGACTTTATTGAATGAGGCTACTGGTATCTTGAGAGACATAATAAAGCAGAGAACTTTAGGCTTGGGCCTCCCTGTCTTTCCTCATCCTGCATCCCAATCATAAGGAAGCCCCAGATGACTGGGCATAAATTGGGATTTGGGACTTTGTCCATAGAGGGAAGGAAAGCCCCTTTCCCCTAACCCTCCTCCAATTGCTTCCTAGTAACTGAAATCCCAACCAAGTTGCTTTATTAAGACTTGGTTGCTCATCAAATTAGAAATACTGTATTCCCAAGAAAGGTGAGATGTTGCATCAATGGTCAGCTCAGCTTCCATGTGCTCTTGGCACTTTCCTAGTGATGAAAGAGAACATGAGAGCAGGTGCATCTCAGGGAAGAACACCATTCCTCAGATGTTTGACCTCAGGTTCAAAGGCTCTGGTGTGAATTGGGTTGGAGGACCCAGGCCCTCAGAATCACTTGTGACTTTAAGGTTGGCCAAAAGAAACACACTCTCCGGAGTCTGAGGAAGGGGCATGGGGCTCCCGCCATAGCCCAGGATCACACATGGACTGGAACGCTTCTTGAAGGAGGCTTCCTATCTCTGCTCCAGATCCTCCATCCCATCTCCTCGGACACTTACAAGTCTCCAGTGCCTCCCCAGGGCTCTCAGGATGTCTCCATCTCCACCCTTGATGGTGGGCAGAGTAATGGCCCCTCAAAGGTATCTGCTTCCCAATCCTTGGGACCTGCTGATGCTACTTTATATGGTAAAAAGGGGTCTTCACAGATGTGATAGAGCTAAAGATCTTGAGCTGGGGAGACTATCCTGGATTATCTTGGGGAGCCCTTGATGCAATCTCAAGTGTCTTTAAAAGAGGAGGGGCAGAAGGAAATATGACCACACAGAGGAGGAGGAAATATGACCACGGAGGCAGAGACTGGAGGGATGCACCCACAAGCCAAGGAATGTCAGCAGCCCCCAGAAGTTGGAAGAGGCAGGAGCAGATTCTCCCCTTGGAGCCCCCAAAGGGAGCCCAGCCTGCTGACACTGGGACTTTGGACTTTTAGCATCTAGGATTGTGAGAGAATAAATCTCTTGTTTTAAGCCACCCTGTTTGTGGTCATTCAGTATAGCAACCACAGAAAACCAATACACACTTTCCCCTTCCAGCTCTTCTATACCCTAGACTTCTGGAATGATACGTAGTTGCTCAAGCAAATGGTTCTGTTTAGCCTCTAGTTCCTTAGCATATACTGTTCCCTCTGCCAAGAGACACCTGTCATCTCCAAATCAGGAGGTCGAGAGACGCCAAAGTGGAAAATAGAAATAAACTTTGATTCTATGCCTTTACTAGTAAAACAGGAGTTACAGGGTGCAGATCTTACACATTTCCAGTGCTCCGCAGGCTACAGAGGGCTTGCCCCACCCTGTTTGATTCTGACAATAGCCCTATGATATATATAAGTGAAGGAAAAGTACCACCTTTTCCATGTAAGAAAATTGAGGCTCAGAGATGAACTCACAGGTTAATAACAATATTCGGCTCCTGACTCTGTCTGCAGTGCTTTTTCTGCTATGAATCTTCTTAAGAATGTTCAGTGTCCCATAAAAACAGCCCTGACATCTGATTTTCAACCCGAGTTCAAGTCGTCTAGCCACTGGTTGCTCTTGAGGCTTTCCTAGACATGGGACAGCCACTGAGCACAAGCCAGACCCAGATATCTTTCCAAGAGGGACAGCCTGGATCAATCTGTAAATCAAGAACTGACAACTCCCAGGGCAAGCCAGGACTGCGTGCCACGTCCCTCCTGCCCACCCCCCTGTATTCAGAAGGGATGAAAACCACTCTGCAATCTGCCCTGATCCAAAGAAACCCTATTCTGTTTGCACATGAGAGCTCTCCCTCAAAAACCCTGCCCAGCCTGGCTTCTGAAAGAGTCATCACCCAAGAAGGAGGGTCTGAGTGCAAACAACAGCAGGCCATCGCCCAGAGCATCAGCACGAGAAAGTACAAATGCCATCAGAGACAGGAGCAATGTGGCTTTTACAATGCATAAAAAAATAAGAGTAAAACAAGTAACAGTGTTTATGGCAAAAGAGTAGTGGCCATTCTTTTCTTTTTTTTTTTTTTTTAATTTATTTCTAGGGGAGAGAGAGAGAGAGAGACAGCGTGAGCAGGGGAGGGCCAGAGAGAGGGAGACACAGACTCTGAAACAGGCTCCAGGCTCCGAGCTGGCAGTCAGCACAGCGCCGGACGCGGGGCTCAAACCCACAAACCGCGAGATCATGACCTAAGCGAAAGTCGGACGCTTAACCGACTGAGCCACCCGGGCGCCCCGTGGCCATTCTTACAAATAAGTCAGGTAGCAGAGAGCACCAGCAAAAGAGAGATCTACACCCGGGCTCGTAAGAGGAACAGTGGAACATCAGCCTATCAGCCACCAAGGGACAGCCTCTCTAGGGCAAAGGCTGTTTCTTACTACATACGAGGGAAGTCAGACAAGTCATTGGTGAGCATCCCTTGTCAGTAAATGGAAGAGCTTCCCCAACAGGGCTGGCTACATAACTGGCATTGCCTAGTGCAAAATGAAAAGGTGGAGCCCCTCGTTCAAAATCAGTCAAAATTTCACAGTGTTGACAGTAGAGTATTAAACAAAGTGTGGACCCGTCTGTGCCCAGGCCCCGTGTGAATGCACAGATCTCAAGCCATGCAGCTGATCCTGCAAAAAGATGACACCTCCTTTTCCTGAGAGGTGATAAATTAGTTTCCCATGTTGAATGAAAGAGGAGGTGAAGCTATGGCTTCATGATGTAAAAGATAAGATTCCAGGCAGACTGTTGTAAATAACAGAATTCTCCTAGTGGTATATTTATTATGGAATAGACTCATTGTGGGCCAGACATTTTGCCTGTGAACTTGAAACATCTTATTTAATCTTCACGGCCATCCATCAGTGGGTCATACTGCTCTGTTTGTTTTATACATGAGGAAACCGAGGCTCAGAAGGGTTAATTTTCCAGGATCTAATATCTAAGTGTCTCATTCCTAATTACTACATTATACCATTGCCTTACATTCAACAAGTGTCTGGAGAAGCACCACCACCTATATTAGCAGCAAAGTGCCACAGACCCCAATGTCTGTAACACACACACAAACACCCACTTGCTAAGACGACCTTGCATTGCACTCATGCCACTCAGCCTCCATGTGAAAACAGCTCTTTACAGGCCCCTGTGCTCGGACATCTCTCTGGAAATCTCATAATGCTCCTCGCGGGCAGTCCTTAGTTAGGCACGCAATCCCAAGAAGCCTAGAATTACACAAGGAGATCCACATGCATACTTTTAACTGCACCTCACCTAGGCGTGTGATATACAGAGTGTTACAAAGTGACACGGGCAGTTTATGAGAGCTGGGAAGATGAGAGATTAATTCTGATGGGGAAAATTCAAAAATTCACAGAAGAGATGATAGTTGAGAGGGGCATGAAAATGACATGAGCTTTTAATGTATAGGTTATGTTTATTAATGTCTGTTTTTGTGGTACTTAAGTAGCAAATTTGAAAAACTAAAAGCTTTTATAATTATAAAAAAATCGACAAGCCCATCATCCCAGAAGTAATCACTACCGACAATTAGATATATTTCTCTATGATATTTTGCATGAATGCATATTGATTAAGGGTGGGATTGTACAGTGGATATACACTGTACATTTGAATCCTGGTTTTTCACTTAATATATTTGGATTATTCAAATCACATTTTTTGATAGTTTCAAAATATTCCATTTTATGGAAGGGTCATAATTGCCATGTTCCTTGCTACAGGTCATTTACGTTGTTTTGAGTTTCAATGTTACTACTGACTGTTTCAAGGAACACCTCCAGTCTCAGTTGATCGGCACCTCTAACTACTCATTTCTAGGATTCTTTGGGAAAAAAATCATTGGGTGAAGGACTTTTTATCCTTTTATTTAAAATTGGTTATTTTAAGAACATATGAAAATTGGTTTCTTAAAAAGTTTCTTCCACATGTGGAAAAAAGGGAATCCTTGTGCTCTGTTGGTAGGAATGCAAATTGGTGCAGTCACTGTAGAAAACAGTATGGAAGTTCCTCAAAAAATCAAAAATAAAATGACTATATGATCCAGTAATTCCAGTCCTGGGTTTTCACCCAAATAATACAGAACACTGATTAGAAAAGATACACGTACCCTATCTTTATTGTAGCATGATTTATAACAGCCAAGGTATGGAAGCAACTGAATTGTCCATCAATAGATAAATATATAAAGAGATGTTGTGTACACACACACACACACACACACTCTCTCTCTCTCTTTCTCTCTCTCTCTCTCTCAATGGAATATTACTCAGCTATAAGAAAGAATGGGATTTTGCCATGGTTGGACCTAGAGGGTATTATCCTAAGTGAAATATGTCAGACAGAGAAAGACAAATACCGTATGATTTCACTTATATGTCGCATGTAATAAACAAAACAGAGAAATAAACAAACATCAGAATCAGACCCATTAATAGACAGAGCAAACTGATGGTTGCCAGGAGAGAGGGTGGGGGGAAGGGAGGTGGGCAAAATGGGTGAAGGGGAGTGAGGAACACAGGTTTCCAGTTATGGAATGAGTAAGTCACGGGGGTGAAAGGTACAGCCCAGGGAATACAGTCAGTGGGTCTGTAATAGGACTATACAGTGACAGATGGCAGCGACACTTGTGGCGGGCACAGCATGACACACACAGTTGTGGGATCGCTACGCTGTACGCTTGAGACTAATGTAACATTGTGTATCAACTATACTTCAATAAACAAATTTTGTTCCAACGTGTACTGAACTTATTTACACCCCAGGAATATCAGGCTTCAGTTCTTCAACATGCTGATCCCTTTGTACCCCAGGACTTTGGCACATGCTATTTCATTCACACTGTCTGGAACATTCACGTATCCTAGCATCTGTCTCAGGAGTATCTGTAACTGTTCTTTGATTTGACCCTTAATCCCTGGTACATTACCTATGGTGTTTGTACTATTATGACACAGTTTAGTTTTTAGTGTCCAGGCAAATCCTACTCCATTCACTCCAGCGTTTACTTTTCAATTTTTTTCTTGGAATTTTAAAATTTTTTATTTTTTACATTTAGGTTTTGTGAAACCAACTAGATAATCTCATATAGATTTCATTTGGAATTATATGAAAACCGTTAATTAGGGGAAAAGTAAGATCTTCTTATTTTCCAATATTTCCGAGAAGCAATATGTACCTCCACTTATTCAAATCTCCTTTTCTATTGCTCAATAAAATTGTGTAGCTTTCTTCACATAGGTGTCACAGATTCTTTGATAATTCACGGCCTTAGCTGCCATTATATTTTCTAGCATGTTTATTTCTGTTATATAGAAATGTCACTGCTTCTTGTATATTTTTCCTGCAGCCATTCACTTTTGATGAACTTGCCTATTAATTCAAAACATTATTTAGTTGTTGTCCTGGATTTCCTAGGTGTGTCTAATGATACTGTCATCATGTAACCATAATTTTATCTCCCCTTTCTAGTTATTCTTATTATTTTCATAGCTTATTGTGTCTGCCTGAACTTTCAGACAACGCTACATAACAACAGTGACAGTAAGAATTCATCTCTGGGTGCTGGTTTAAACAGGTTTAAACAGCCTCCACTGTCTCACCGTGAAGTATGATGTTGGCTCTTGGTTTCAGGTATCTTTTATCGGGTTAAGGAAACACCCTCCTCTTCTTACTGTTTCAAGATGTAATAAATATTTAATTTTATTGAATACTTTTTTTGCATCTACAGAGATCAACATTCTTACAATTGGGGGACTTATCGATTTGATACATTGTGTTAATGTATTTGCTAATACTAACCCATCATGATCCTGGGCTGAGTATGAACGAGTGCTCTTTTACTGCAGTGTTGAATGTCACGTCCTGGTCTTTTACTTACACTTTCCCAGCTCTACACATGGTTGGCCTTATGCCCTCTGTGTGTGGGTTGCTGGAGTTTAACACTCCAACTCATGAAAAGTAAACGCCACGGGATTAGGATTTTCGTCTGTTTTGTTCATATCCCTCTGCTTAGGGCAGTGCCTGGTACACAGTAATGATAATTACTTGTTCACTTAAGAGACTGATTGGTATTTTTTAAAAGTTCTTGAGCCAATGTTCATGATTGCTTTCTCACAAAATTTTCTATTTCATCTTTTCCAAATTTCTTGGCATATATTTGTTCATGTATTTTTCAGAGGCTTGTGTCTTAGTTTCTTCAAGATCCATGGCCTGGATTTCTTTTTCGTTTCTATTTGTTGTTTGTTTCCTAATTTATTGAATTCTCTTGTCTTCATTTTTATGCCAGTCTATAAATTTTCTTTTATCGTTCTCTTCCTAACTTCCTAAGATCATTGCCTCTATTGTTTATTTTTAGTCATTGTGTTTATTATGAAAGATCATGATGCTATGAACCTACCTTTGACGCAACCTTGCCTACATCCTATAGGTTGGTAGTTTAGTGCAGCTGAACGTCAGAGTTATTCTTCTTAAAAGGTGGGGCTCATCCGGGACCTATGGAATCAGAATCTCTGGAAGGAGGCCCAGCCATCTCTCTCTTTTGAGAGCCCCGTGGGTGATTCTGACATAGCCAGAGTTGAGATAAGTGGTTCTGTTGTGCCTGGAGCTCCCACACAGGGTTCGGGCTGGGGCACAGGAGGATGGCTCGTGGCCCTCAAAGATGGCGGGTGGCTCCGAGCACCATATGAAAGGATTTGGACCTCGTGCCACGCATTCTAGGGGAGATCCAAAGTTTGTAGCTGGACTAGTCTGGATTAGATTGGTTCTTTGGGATAATAACACTAGAGTTCCAGCGTGAAAGACAGCATAGAGAAGGAGAGAGAAGAATTGTCGTTTTCATCACTTCTCATCCAACCCCATTACTGTCATCATTACTGGTGGGTCTTATACCACTGGTTCTCAAGTTGTGGTCCTGGACCAGCAGCTAATGCATTACCTGGGAAACTGTTAAAATGTAAATTCTTGACTCTCACTTCGGATCTCCTGTATCAGGGACCCTGGAGTGATGCTCGCAATTTGTATCTTTAAAGGCCTTTAGATGATTCTCATGCATGGTAAAGAACTAATGTCCTTACAGTTATTGATTATTCAGCAATAAAAGAAGGGTGTCTCATTTGTCCACAGTAACCTAAGAAGAAAATCTATTCATTCATTTCAAAGATATTTATTATCTACTGTGTTCTAGCTTCTCAGGGCGGTCATGAAGAATTTATACAGATGGTACATTAGAGTCTGCATGAACAGCCTCCTTCCCTGGAGTTGTGCAGTGCACAGCACAATCTACCAAACCAGAGGCTGTTGCTCAGCCCCCAGCTTTGCATTAGGGTGATGTTGTGGAGAATAAGACAGACAATGTTATTGTACTGATGGAGTTTGCATTCTGCAGGGGGAGACACACATTAAACTGGTAAACAGTTAAATGCATAAGATAAATATAAACTCTGAGGAGCCTTTGAAAGAATCAAACAGACTACATAACAGAGAGAAATATTTCATATTCAAATCTCTGAGTAGATTCATCAATGTACCTACAATTATTCTGAAACCAAGAAAGAAAGGAGATTCCCCCCTTTCCAGCACATCCCCTCTCTTGACCTCATTCATTGCACAGACGAGACACTGACAGCCCTGCTCCCTCTTATAAAGCACTTCAGAAATCACAGCAATTGACGTGGGTACTCTTGACTCAAAACCCACACTCAGGCTACACACAGCAGCTGACTCTCTGATGGGAATGTTCTTTTACTAGTCATATGCTTAAGGATGCTTATGGCAGACGGAGTCCCAGAAACAGCTGATTACAAGGCTCAGAAGCACCAGAAGGAATGGCATGGCCTGGATCTTCTGGCCACGGGGGTTTGCAATATTTGACTGCATGCAAATGATGGAGAATACTTTCAGAAATTATATTTGACAGGCAGCTTCCTGTTCATAGGTAGAGATATATGGGATATAGTCCAATGTGATGTTTTATGAATTGGGTTGACTTGTTTCATTGTCCACAGGAATCTACAGAGCTCTGTCAAAGTAATTTCACACACCAGCAAGAAGGTGTTCTCTAAGCGCAACAGCCTTTCTTAACTTTTAGTGTGAGCTACTTCTAGTTCCTTCTTCTACGCCACCAACAGAGAAAAAGTCTATATCCTGAAAGTGTGTTCCACAGTGACGTACAGTGACTAGAGAAAACAAAAATGAGGTTGTAAGTTGATGGAGCAAAACAATTCTCGTTCCTCTCTCCCCTTCCCCATAAATACAGAGTCTAAAGGCTTCGGGCTACTTTTACCCTGAACTCTGTTTTTGTCAGATCGATGACAAGTCACGTTAACAGCAGTGTTTAATTCTATCAATATGTGACCAATTGTGTTAGATTGTTTGGCCATTGATTTTACTTAGTGCTACCGTTGAGTCTGAAAGGAACGGCTTTTCCTTGCAGTGCCTCACACGGTGACCAAAGCTGAGTGCTGGCTTTCTGTCTGCCTTGTGGGTGCCAAATCTACCTGAAGAACAGTCAGCTCACATATCAAAGCCCAACCACATGATACAAGTAGTATTTCTGGAGTCACAGGGTCATCACTTTCCCCATTGATTAGCCTTGAAAGAGAGCATGGCCCAAAATGAACAAGCGAAAGGATGAGAAGTCAAGAGGTATCAGAATTATGCTGCTGAAAAAAAATTCGATATCCCAGCTGGTCACAGAAGATAGGGTTATGAACAACTATGCAGTCAGATGGTTGGATTTTGAGGCCCTTCTATACTGCTTTACTCTTCTCAACAGGTTTCCAAGATGGCTAGGCAAATTATTTTTGATCTGGAAATACGGCTGTTACTCTCTACTCCCACCAGCACTGTCACACACTCTCACAGCTCTTGGACGAGTCGTACATCTCTCCTTTACTTCCAAGATGGCCGCCACTCACAGGAAGGTGAGTGAGTGGCTCTCCAGCCAAAGGAGCCTTTCCATTGTGTAGGTGGAAGATCAGAAGATAAAGCAAAATACGGTCAGTGATTTCCTAAACAGCCACCCACAATCTCCGGAGTTAGTACAGTTCTCAAAATGGCCTCTTGTGGCTCTTCAACCCCCCATTCCACATCCAGGACGTGGACAATGAGGACTGTCCTTTAGGAAACAGAAGATCCCAGTCATTCAAGGTGACCATAGATTTAGGGTCTTTGCTCTTCTGACTCAACTGAGCCACAGTCTCCGCTCTTCTTAAAAGCTGGCAGCTGGGTGAGTGTAGGTGGTGGGAAAGAACCCTGACTCCCCGACTGCAGCCGGCCCACGGCAGCGGCCACCGCCCAAGTCCTCGGCCCTTGTGGCCGTTACAGCACTCAGCTTATCAATTTACTTGCAAATGGCTCCCTGAAGTATTAGCCCAGGTTAATTATTCGTCAAATATGATTACGCAATGGTAATGTAAAAAATCGGAAATGCGGGATGGAATTTTTCACTCCAGCGGTTTGGCAATTGTGGCAGCTGGTGGAGGAGCCGGAGTAATTACCAGGCCATTCCAGCTGGTGGATCAGCACTCCGGTGCAGGGGGGGAGGGGGGCGAGGCAATAAAGAACTGGAGGAGCTGGAATATGAGCCGTGCCAGTCGACGTGGGGAAAATTTCACAGCTGCTGGTGGTGATAAATGAGAAACGGTAGCCCTACTTCTAATCAATACATGTAAATGCTACTCATTACAGCCTTTATACACACTTCTCAATTAGCCTTTCCTCCCACTGGTAACAGGGAATGTCATGCTTTCTGGGCTGTGAAAGTGGTTCAGTACTAGGTTCACCTGCATCTGGGAGCCAGGCTACAAGGCTCCCGGGGCAGCAGGTGGGAGCACTTGAAGGTCCAAATGCCTCCCGGACGCCAAGAAACCAAATCCCAAATCCCAAGTGGGCCCTTTCAATTAGACAGTCTCTTTTAAGGCGCCTCTTGTTCATTTTGGGTGACTGACAGTCCCACCCAAGCCCTACTTAGCATCCAGAAATTAGGAAACGTTTTAGGACATGGTCCGGAGGAGATGTTTTTAAACAAATCACTTTCTTCCTCTTTGAAAACAAAACGAAACAAAACAAAACAAAATGATCTTTTTGTTGATATGCTTCTGAGCAGTAAACTTCACTGCGATTTAGTGCCTTTGCCACACAGAATTACAAAACCACTTTCTAAAACACAGTCTATGAAAGACTCCCTAATTTGTTGCATGTAGTTTCATTTTTGTTTTGTGTAGGGAGATAAGGAAACGCTTTAAATCAGGAAATTCCAAGCCCTAGCAGCTGAGCCCAGTGGGTTGCTTGCACCTATTTAACTTCTCTTATGTGATTTTTTTACAGCTATGATACAGCTCCGTACACTATCCATAAAGTCAAACAGGATGGCTTACGTGTGTCTAAATCAGGAATCCTATTTTTGAAGACTAAAATTCTTTTTCTTTTTTTTCAAGTTTATTTATTTTGAGAGAGAGAGATAGAGAGAGCACACATGGGAGGGGCAGAGAGAGAGGGAGAGAGAATCCCAAGTAGGCTCCACACTGTCACCACAGAGCCCAATGCAGGGCTCAAATAAAGAGTAAAACTCTTAAGGAAAAAGGTAAGGCTCCTATCCTATAGGTGGTGTTTCCCTGACTTCCACGTAGTGGGAAGTTACTTTAATTTGATTACCTTCCTTGGTTTTGTTTTGTCTGATAGGAAATATAATTTTTCCCAGTTAACAAAGATGATACACACATGCCTTTCCTTAATTTTTTAAATATTTTATTTGATTCTGTGTTATGAAAAAATTTTGAATGATTGTAATGATGCTCAAGTTAGAATTGTTACCTGATGAAAAAAAAGTCCTTCAGATTGGTTGACAAATAATGAGTAAAGAGCCAAAAGTTTGATTATCTGTCATCTAGCTCTTATCTGCCTAACCTCCCGTCTAACTATCATTTATCTATCAATCATGGACACGTTACCCGTTTCAGTATGATATTACAATTGACAAATGGACTTGACGGATGGCCCATTACTTTGCAAAGTCAAATTACATAGAAGTCCACGATCAATTCAAGTGAGGATGGGGATACAGAATCAGTTGTAATTTTAAAGGCTTTCCTGGGGCCTCTGGGTGTCTCCGTCGGTTGAGAGTCTGAATTAGGCTCAGGTCACGATCTCGCGGTTCATGGGTTCGAGCCTTGCATCTGACTGAGCTGACAGCTCTGAGCCTGGAGCCTGCTTCGGATTCTGTGTCTCCCTCCCCGTCTGCCTCTCTTGTGCTCGTGCTCTGTCTCTCTCTCTCTCAAACATAAACAGACATTAAAAATAATTTTAATAAATACAATAAGGGCTTTCCTAGAGAATATTCTGTATTGAAATCAACTCAGGTCACATTTCCACTCACTGGTATTTATAGAACAGCTATTGTATGCTAAGTGTCCTGTTGGCCAATAAAAATGCTACGGTGGACAAGACAGACACGATTTCTGCTCTCATAGGGCTCTAGCAGACTCCTTTGGCGTTACTGAATCTTGAGCTTTCCAAGGAGAAAGCTCTTCTTGTAAGAAAGCACAGATATGATGGCCAGGCGCAACTTGGAAACAATTTTTCTGACCACACTAAGAAATGACCAATCATCAAGATAAAGAGTCTCCCCTTTGAATCCTTCATTGGCCTTTTATTCGGTCTGAACTCCTGACGGGCATTTGTGTCTTTTCAGATATGTTTATTTTTACCATGATATTCCAAAAGCAATATCCACTCTGATCCTGATCTTGGATTTCGTCCTAACCGCATTTAGAGAGACATTTACTAAATAAGGATGTCGGCAAGAGATTTGTTCTTAGAGTCCAATATACTCCCACAGAATTTCAGCTGAATTCCTTTTCAGAGGTAAATGTACTTTCCTCTCTCTGCAGAAAACTTAAATCAGAGAGCAGGAATAACTTACGATTCTAATAGGAGATAAGAAATGGCTTATACCTGACTGCCAGCCCGCCTGAGAAAACATGGCAATCGTAGATCCAAGTAACTGGATACCTTTGGTTTTCTTTCTTGTTTCCTAGTAATACACATGTTAAATAAAAATTAAATACTACCAATTTCACCCTGTGCACGTTCATCATGGGCGATAATAGGAATTTTGTGTAAAGACTGACAGTAGACTAGAGTTCTACATTTACACACCAAAAAGTAAAAATATACAGTCTTTGTGTGGGAAGCTTTCCCACTAATACCCATCAAATTAAGATACACATCTACTATAACCCATTTTTATGTAATAATCCACTCATCCCAATTTTTGCTAATGTCCAGATGAGCTGCCTGATCTCTGCACCCGCCCGAGCACACAAATTATGCCTGGGACTCGGCTCCTCTAAAGTTGAGAGAAAGATCTCACCGATAGTGGCTTCATTAATAATAGCATTATTTGAATATTTGCCTTATACTGAAATCAGTCTTGGAGAAATGATAGGTTTAAAAGGGAAATGGACCAATACAAAGAAATAAAAATATAAATGCATGCATGCTGAACTTTCTAAATGGAATGTCCAAACTGTCTATTTCCATGGAGAATCCAGATAGATCTTGTCATGTCTTGGCTCAAAACTTTAAATGAAAGTCAGAGTCAGGGGGCACCTGGGTGGCTCAGTCGGTTAAGCATCGACTTCAGCTCAGGTCCTGATCTCCTGGTCCGTGAGTTCAAGTCCCGTGTCGGGCTCTGTGCTGACAGCTCAGAGTCTAGAGCCTGCTTCAGAGTCTGTGTCTCCCTCTCTGTATCCACCCCTCCCCTGCTTGAGTGCTCTCTCTCTCCTCTCTCTCTCAAAACTAAAGAAATATTTTTTTAAATTTCTCTAATTAAAAAAAATAGCCACACTTTGGTAAGGAGCCAGAGCTGTTTATGAGTCACTACAACTGTCTAAAGCTGTTACAGCAGCCACGATGAGCCACTTAAAACGTGCCACGTCCAATTGAAATGGGCTATAAGTGTAAACAATATACTGTCTTTCAAAGACTAAATACAAAAAAAGAATCATGTAAAATATCTCAATAATGTTTATTTTATCTCATAAACACATTTAATTTGCAGACTGGAATGACAGTATTCTTATATGTTAGCTCAAAAAATGTATTATTAAAACTGACCTCACGTGTTCCTTTTTACTTTTCAAGTGTGGTTACCAGAAAACGTTAAGTGACATAGGAGGCTCACATTTAATTTCTACTGGGTAGTGGGAATAAAGCCTACTTTACCTACTTTTTAGGTCCTTCATCTAATTATTTATTTTGTTTTTAGCCCACTGATCTAACTTACCCTATCTATACTCAATACTCAATAGCAACAAGCACATTGCAGATAAATACATCCTGGTATAGACTATAATATCTACATGTGTCCCTGTGTACATTTAAGAAAATTATGCATACAACTGGTTTCAACTTTCTTACGTGTGGCCTTAGAGGGTTAGCTTTCAAGACCTCAATCACCAAAATATCAAGAATCTGAATGGTTGGCTGAGTCCTGCTTAGGAAAAGATCAGGCCAGATTCGATAACTTTTGTTTCTAAATAAAGACTGAGCATGGGAGAAATCTATGACCCATGGCACAATTCATGTCACCATTCCTGGAAGAAAGAGAAACACACAACACACACTTAACAGGCATGCACCAACTCGATGTATCCTGCCTAACGACTGAGTGCTGATGGCCGCCTGGGATGGTCACCAGTACACGTCACAGAGGACCAAGGAGCCTTGTACTCATTTCCAGATCCACATCGTGAATCTGCCTTCACCTTCTCAATACAAATCAAAACCACACTGAGATAGCACCTCCCTCCGGTCAGAGTGGCCAAAATGAACAAATCAGGAGACTCTAGATGCTGGCGAGGATGTGGAGAAACGGGCACCCTCCTCCACTGTTGGTGGGAATCCAAACTGGTACGGCCCTTCTGGAAAACAGTGTGGAGGTTCCTCAGGAAACTAACACTAGAACTCCCCTAGGACCCAGCAATAGCACTGCTAGGAATTTACCCAAGGGATACAGGAGTGCTGATGCATAGGGGCACATGGACCCCAATGTTCATAGCAGCACTCTCCACAATAGCCAAATTATAGAAAGAGCCTAAATGTCCCTCAACTGACGAATGGGTAAAGATGTAATTTATATATGCAATGAAATCCTACTTGGCAATGAGAAAGAATGAAATCTGGCCATTTGCAACAATGCAGATGGAACTGGAGGGTATTAAGCTAAGTGAAATAAGTCCATCAAAGAAAGATAGATACCCTATGTTTTCACTTATAAGTGGGTCTTGAGAAACTAAACAGAAGACCATGGGGAAGGGAAGGGGTAAAAAAAAAAAGTTACAGAGAGGGAGGGAGGCAAACCATAAGAGACTCTTAAATACAGAACTGAAGGTTGATGGGGGGTGGGGAGAGGGGAAAGTGGATGAAGGGCACTGAGAAGGCACTTGTTGGGATGAGCACTGGGTGTTACATGGAAACCAATTTGACGATCAATTACATATATTTTTTTAAATCTGCCTTCACCTCCTTACGGCTGGACCTTTCTCAGAAGGGCTCCTAACCTCTAAGGGGTGCTTTTCAACCAAACATTAGTTTGTCAGTTTGGAACTCCTGAGATATCTGTGATTTGCCTCCACTTTCCTTTTCTTTTCCCCGGTCCCTTTGGACAGGACACATTCTGCACAGGCGCTCACATGATTTTATACCTTATACCATAGCCGAGGCCACATTCGGTCCTCATGGTGCCCAGGGTTAGGTCCAACGTGCAGATAAAGATGTGTGTGCTTGCTGTCTGGTATAAGAGCTGATAATGAGCCAGGCTCAGATGGAAGCTGTCACTCTGCATCGCATCAGAGCAACCTGAACAATGTAAAGAAATTAAAAGCTCCCGGTGGCAACGGATCCTATTTCAGTCATTAGCTGCGTGGGACGCACAGGCACCATTCAGGAGACCGGACTCAGTGGAGTCTTTTGTCCTCCGGGAATTTGCCACTAATGTTGGCTTATGCTCCGCTTCTTTTTAATGCACAGGCAAGTACAAACGAGTTGCTATTCTTTGTTTTTACTATTATTTGGATCCATGGAGGGAAAAAAAACCCCAACAAAAAAGCAAGAAAGATCCAATTCTTTAATCTAGCAATCAAGACAGAAAAACAAGTTGTTTTCCTTTTTTACAAATGGATACGCAAAGGCATATTCATGTGTTTATGTGACAGATATTATAATGAATACAGAAATGTGACTTCTTTATCGTTTTTCTCCCTCTCCCTCCCTCTCTCTCTTTCTTTCTCTCTTGCGGGTTGTTGGTGGGTTTTGTTTTGTTTTGTTTTGTTTGGTTGGTTGGCTTTTGAAGCTGGCCTGCTGAAAATGAATAAGACAAGCAAGCCCAGGACTGACTCTCATTTCAGGCTTAGAAATATGAAAAAAAAAAATGTAATATATTTTTTTAACAGAAAGTCTCAGAATATATGCTTCAATCTTGGAGTTTCAAAAAAGGCAGCGAATCAGGCAGAAGGACAGAAGGTCACAGATTAGTACTGGTCATTGCTCAAAGAGTACGGGTTATAAATAATAAAAGAGGAAAGGGTGAAGGACACTCAAATAGAAATAGGGACCCACAATGAAATAATCAAAGCGGAGAATCTAATTTCAGCTTTAAAAATACCATCTAACACTGAACTCCAACTGTACGGGAATCTTCCTGCTCCAGCCCTGCTTCGTGCATACACGGTTCCCAACTTTCAAGGTAAGTCCTGGGCTACTCTATGATTTCAAGTCTAACAGCGTGGTGTTCTTTCAACTGTGAAGTGAGGAATCGTATTTTCTATGGAAGTTTAAGTGCAAATAGAAAAAAAGAAAGGAAAAACAAAGAATATTGCAGTAAGTACTCTCAGATCGGGGCTCAGAATCTGTAATTCTATACGTTATATAATACATAGACATTTTAACAGACATTTAACATTAGGGCCTCAAACACACTTGGATAACCTTGGCAAATTTGTCAGTGTTTCTATGGCACTATCGACTTGGCCTTCCTCCATACACAAGCATCCGCACGAAGGAAACATAAAGCTAATTATCCCGTCCAAAAGATAGGTAAATTGAACTTGTGAAAATGTATCTGGCTTTCCAGAAATAAGAAGACCTATCAGATGAAGCTCCGCCACTGTTGAGTTATTCTGTGAGCCACGTGGTTTGCAGCCATTGAATGTTTGTGATGCCTACAGACTACGTCTCCATCAACGGGCTTTTAGTCGTTGTGCTTTCTGACCTGCTTCTGTGAAATGAGGCCCTGGTAGTGTGCAGGTGAGTACTCAAGAATTACATGCTCCGGTATGTCTCTGAAGCCACTACTACTGTCACCAAATGATGACAGCTATCATGACAGTACAAGATTCTTCACACTGTCTGGGAAGTTTTTCTTATTTAGTTTGAAGATTTTTTTTGTTAATATTTATTTGTTTTTGAGAAAGAGAGAAAGAGACAGTGCATGAGAAGGGGAGGGGCAGAGAGAGAGGGGGAGACACAGAATCCAAAGCAGGCTCCGGGCTCTGAGATGTCAGCACAGAGCCCGATGCAGGGCTCTAACTCATGAACCATGAGATCATGACCTGAGCTGAAGTCTGGAAGGTAATTTTTTAAAATTTATTTATTTTGACAGAGTGAGAAGGAGAGAGAGAAAAAGAGAGAGCACGCAGGGGAGAGGCAGAGAGAGTTAAAGAGAAGATCCCAAGCTGTCAGCACAGGGCTGGATGCAGGGCTCAAACCCATAAACCACAAGATCATGACCTGAGGCAAAGACGGACGCTTAACTAACTGAGCCACACAGGTGCCCCAATACTTCCTACTTACTTTAAAACACAACTGGCTGTTTCATAAACAGTACAGTTAGAGACTGCCCAACACTACATTTGCATGATGCAATTTCGTTTCTGAAAATGCACAAAGATAAACAGGGTGTTTTTTTTCATATCAGTGGAAATTTAGAAGCAAACTGAATTTTGTAGTAAACTAGCCAAGAACTGAAGTGTCTTTTCTACTGACCTTGTAGAAAGGGTTCAGATAAAACTGTTCCATACGTGTGAGCTCATTCATCTGCATAAATCTGCGTGAGCATAAGTCAGGGAAAGCCCAGTCTATAGATGAGGAAATGAAGGTAGAGCAAGGACTAAAGAACATTTTTGGTTTCTTAGTAACATACAGTCATGTGGGTATGCACGTATGAATTTAATCTATATCTTACATATGTATACAAACACTTACTATTAATTTACAGGTTTCAAAACTAGCTACTTGACTTTTTTTTCTTCTTGATATAGGTGAAGTTGTCAAAATGTCATTATATCCTGTAATTTAAAAAAGAAGAAAAAATAGAATAAAGGTCAGATCAAGGAAAGCTAAAACTTCCCCTCCAAGAAACTGAAGATTCACTGCTATGAGACAACACAATCAAAATCGATGCCTGAAAAATACCCAAGACAGGGGCACCTGGGTGGCTCAGTCAGTTAGGTGTCCAGCTTTGGCTCAGGTCATGAGCTTGCCATTTGTGAGTTCGAGCCCCACGTCGGGCTCTGTGCTGACAGCTCAGAGCCTGGAGCCTGCCTCAGGTTCTATGTCTCCCTTTCTCTCTGTACTTCCCCTGTGTGCTCTCTCTCTCAAAATTAAATAAACATTTAAAATTTTTAACAAAATAACCAAGACATCTTTAAAAAGAACAAGAGATAATAGAAATGCTATTGAATTTTAAATCCTGGCCAAGGGAAAAGGGACAGTAGAGGAATCTCCACAAAATTTTGAAAATGCCCCCAAATTGACAATCAACAGCTCCTCTAATACTTGAAAAAATCACACTTAACTATAAGGACACATATTAGAAGTGGATGTGTTAATCCAGGCCCACACCAGAGAATATAGAAGATTTTTTTTCTCAAGTATCTAATCAAACAACTTTCCTTTCCTATCAACTTTCTGAACACTTGATTTTTTTTTATTATTAACTTAGGTTTGTGTTTGGAGTTTCCCTATTTTCTCTGGCTGATGAACTAATCTTCCTTTTGTCCCGAGAGGATGAGCAGTGTGTATATCCACACCATAGGAGAGCAAGCTGATGAAGAGGAGCAAGTCTCATTATATACAACACAACAAAAAATGGCTTCCTTTGCCTGGATAACTCATTTGCATAATTTTAGCACTTATTGAGGACCTATTATTTTTATGTGAATGCTTCAAGCTCTTTTTATTTATTTTGAGAGAGAGAGAGAGAGCACAAGTAGAGGAAGGGCAGAGAGAGAGAGGGAGAGACAGAATCCCAAGCAGGCTCCACCCTGTCAGTGCAGAGCTGGATGTTGGGGCTTGAACTCACCAACTGTAAATCAAGAGTTGGACACTTAACCAACTGAGCTACCCACGAGTCCCAAGCTCTTTTTTCTTTTAAGTTTATTTATTTAATTTGAGACAGAGAGAGAAAGAAGGAGGGCAGGAAGGGGGAAGAGAGAGAGGGAGAGAACTCCGTACTGACGGTCCACTGTGGGGCTCGAGCTCACAAACCAGGAGATCATAACCTGAGCTGAAATTAAGAGTCAGATGCTTAACCAACTGAGTCACAGGCGTTCTTCAAGCTTTTTTTTTTTTTTTAAGATATTTTGACTTATTATACTGTATGAGGCCCTGAGCTAACTACTTTACAAACTTTATTTCACACAGTGGGTCATGAATATGCCCATTAAACTGAAGGGGAAGCTGAGGGTCTTCAACAGTTAGCTTGCACAAGGTCCCACAGGAGGCTGAGGAGCTAGCTGTTGAAGGTTAGTTTGGGTGCATCAGAGCATGTGCTGTTTCCGCAAGGACATGCTTTCCCTTTGGCTCTGCACAAATTCCAGTGCATGGGAATCATATGAATTCTATAAATTAGCCATGTTTTGAACATACAAGAGAAATTCATGACTTAAAGGTAGGTTGCAATATCACTGTCAGGAAGTACAGAATCCTTCTGCAAAATATATATACATACACATTTCACAAAACAGATATTTGCCCAAGGTTCAAATGATAGGCTTAAGATTGCATTACAAATTAGGCATAAAAATGGAAATGGAATCAGATCTCTTACCCCTGGTATATTGTCAGTGATAAACCTGATTATCAAGCATGTATCTGCATACGACACCGTCTAAACTAAGTTAGTGCACATGAACCTTTTCCTCCTGGGTACACATATAAACCTTTTAACAACGATACACTGGCCAAGTGCACAAATTATTTTTTCAAATACATAAATTAAATAAGAAAACAGCAAACATAATCGCCTATTCTAAGGTAATGAATGAGAAAGCATGATGAGAAGCACATAATTTGACAGAGAAATACTGAATCAGTCTTTTCTACCCAGTTGGGAAAAATCATTTCTAAATTTTCAGGCTAAACTATGCTCCTTCACACAGAATTCTGGCAAGAGACAGGTCTGGATGGAAGGAAATATTTGATAACGAAAAACAGCATCTACTGCCATGAACTGGGAAAAGTGTTGTAACAGGGCTTATTGCATTTAATCCTGGAAAGAATCATGTGAGGAAGGTACCAACATTTTCACTAACCAGGTGAGTAGAGTGAGGTTCACAAAGGGCAAGTAACTTGCCCGAATTATTTATATAAAAAAATAATAATAATGAGAGAGAGAGAGAGAGAGAGAGAAGAGGTTTCACTGAAACATAAGCTTTAAAGAACAGCAACCCATTTTTCCACTGTGCATCTTGGTAAAAAAAAAAAAAAGAGAGAGACGAAATTTAAAGTCACCACACTGTACAATACATCCCCAGGACTTACTCATTAAATTTGAAAGTTTGTACTTTTTTGGCCACCTTCACCCATTTCACCCATGTTACTGAAAACATTTTTAAGGGATTGAAAGAATAGCTAAGTGGCCTAGTGGAATCTTACAAGTTGTTTGGAAAGTCTTTCAGATGCACCAGATTTTTCTGATTTATGTGATTCTTGTCACTCCTGGCACTCAGGGAGGGGGTTCCCACGAGGAGGCTTTGGAGATATACAGCAGAAGGGACAGGGTTTCTATTAAAAAGGCAATATGGAATTGCACAGCATTTTTCAAATTATGGGTCATAAATATTCTATTCCATTCCATAATGTTCTGCAATATTCTATTTTTTCCATTTAAAAAAATAAATGCTATTATTAAGCCACAACATTGATTTCATGATACAGGGTAAAAGTCAACATTTAAAAAATGAAATAGGGGTGCCTGGGTGGCTCAGTTGGATAATCATCCAACTTCAATTCAGGTCATGATATCATAGTTTGTGGGTTTGAGCCCTGCATTGGGCTCTGTGCTGACAGCCCAGAGCCTGGAGCCTGATTTAGATTCTGTGTCTCCTTTTCTCTCTGTCCCTCTCCCATCCATGCTCTGTCTCCCTCTCTCAAAAATAAACATTTAAAATTTTTAATAAAAAAATGAAATACAGAAGTATATACATATATTTTTCCCGTATAAAGATCACTTTGTTGAGTTGAGCCAATAAATTAGATAATTTGGGTTTCCTATCATGGAGTAGCTCTGAAAAGGCAATGTGTTTCATTACTCAAAAGATTGACATAATGGTCAGTAATCTATTATATATGTCATGTTTTACATTGCTTTTTATTAAAAGTATGAATTTTCATGAAAGATAGCAGAATCTGTCTTCATTGGTTGCCTTCACTGGTATCTTATTCCTTTGTTATGAGTAATTATTTTAAGCATACAGGGCATATAATCAGATATATGAGGTTTGATGTCATGCTGAATTTGTTTGATAAATATTATCATATCCATGAAATGAACGGGCTTCTGGTCAGTAAGTGTCTGGTGTGATGTTTGTCAAACTCTTGTAGATCAGAGCTGGCTTACGATTTCTTCCTACCACGCAGCACCTTCACGTGGCCTGGATTTTATTTCATGCCATTTCTTTTCTGGGTATCAAATAAGGGTCTGGCACTCCCCTATCCTGAGAACTTCAACTTGTCATTGACTCTTCCCTCTTTGATGAATCACAAGTCCTTGGTTTCAATACATTGAACGATTTGTGACATATTTTCTTATTAACCTGGAGAAATTGTGGCATAAAGAACTAGGGCCACTTTTATTTTGGGGTCTTAAATAAGAGTACCTTTGCTATAGGTCAAGTTTTCGGGTTTCTTAACTTAGTGTTAATTTTTACTGAAGTAATACATCGGCATCTTTTTTAAAAAATATAGTTTATTGTCAAGTTGGTTTCCATATAACACCCAGTGCTCACCCCAACAAGTGCCCTCCTCCATGCCCATCATCCATTTTGGGGGAGAGGGGAAAATGGGTGAGGGCATGGAGAAAATGGGTGATGGACATCGGCACCTTTTAAAGGCAAGTAGTACAAGGTGTATAGAAAAAACTGTTTGATCCCGCCGCATCTTTCTCACTCCTTAATTCCCACCACATGTACACTTCTGTACACCCTCACCATGCTGTGGTTAGATTTTCCTACCTTAGCGATTATTTATAGCTTTCTCTTTTAAAAAATGAGGACTTCCTTACCTCTACCCCATTTTCTTTCTCTCCCCCCATCTTTCTTTTGGCCCTGCTCCCCAATAATATCACTGCCTCTGAAAAAATCAGTTTAGGGGTCTACAGTATTATTAATTTGAATGCTTATTTTTGAGAGACAGAGCCTGAGTGGGAGAAAGGGACACACAAAATCCAAACGAAGCAGGCTCCAGGCTCTGAGCTGTCAGCACAGAGTCCAATGCAGGGCTCAAACCCACAGACCATGAGATCATGACCTGAGCTGAAGTTGGATGCCTAACCAACTGAGCCACCCATGCGCCCAGGTGTCCGCATTATTATGTATTTATTTTTCACAGCTGAGACGTTTTGCAATTATTATAGTTAACTATTTCTTACAACTTTCTGAGTAATTAGTCATTGCTTTGTCTATTGATTTAATAATTCTCTACCTGCAAATCATTGTTTCTTCTCCCAAACTCTTTAGTACAATGACGTCAGCATCACTGAACACATCAGAGATGTAAACAGCACCTGGAGACACCCCAGGGTACCCCTGTGCTTTCTTGTTCCAAACACGACTGCCTGCTATGCACGCCTTGCTCTACAACCCTCCTGGGAATTCCCTCCACCGATGTCCCAGGCTGCAACCCCTCTATGGCCCTCTGGTCTTCTTTCACGATTTATCTTCTCAGTTTGGTGGAGCGCATCCTCTGGTAGCTTCTTGAGAAGCAGTGTATGGGAGATAGAGGTTCTGAAAGTTGAGCCTGAACGGATGAAAATGGTCACTTGTGTTATACATTAGCTGGACTTAGAGAGTCCTAAGCATTGTTCTGTTGTCCTCTAACTTGTACTATTGAATAGTCTGACACCATCTCAATTCCAGATATGCATCCTTTTGTTGATTCTGAAAATGTTTAGAACCTTCTAAAATGTCACAGTGTGTGTTCTTTTGTCATCCATTGTATGCGGGGTACTTAGTGAGCCCTCTTGATCCAGACGCACATGTTCTTCATTTTGGATGATTGTTTTTGTAGTATTTCTTTGGGAAGTTCCTCCCATTTTTCTGCTGCTCGTATTAACCAGACAGTGAATTTCCTGGTCCCATTTTCTAATTTTCTTCCCAATCTTTTCTGTCCTCTATTCAATCCTTTGTTTATGAAAATGACTGGTAATTTCAATTATGCGTTTTGAAACTTCTGTTGAATTTTTTTTTTTTTTGTGATCGTACCTTTTTATTCCAAGAGCGCTTTCTTAATTTCTGAAGGCTGCTTTCTGCAGCATCCATTTCTTGCTTCATAGTTGTAGTATCTTAACTTGCTGAGGGGGTTATTCTTTTCTCCAAGTTTCATTTTGTTGTATCCACTGCTTCTATTTATTTTCAGAGTTCTTTAATCAAATCCCATTTCCTTATTATCTTTCATATTGAATGTTTTCCTCTAACATCAGTTAATCCTTGCCTGTTAGTAGTTATTTAAACGTAAGGCAATAAAAAACTGATTGGTCCCTCTATTCATAGATGACTTTTATCAACTTATGACTTGTCAGGCCAAGAACCAGTCATTTTGCAGGAGAACACCCAACATCAAATCTGTGAGTCCTGAGACACCTGGGTGGCTTAGTCAGTTAAGTGTCCGACTTTGTCTCAGGTCACCATCTCATGGTTTGTGGGTTTGAGCCCCACATTGGTCTCTGTGCTGACAGCTCAGAGCCTGGAGCCTGCTTCCGATTCTCTATCTCCTTCTCTCTCTGCCCCTCTCTCGCTCACACTCTGTCTCCTACTGTCTCTCAAAAATAAATAAATGTTAAAAAAAAATTTTTAGTCTGTGGGTCTTTTCTATTGGATCAAACCATTTCTCCCAACAAGATGCCTCCAGTCTTCTGCTGTGAGCAGATGTGGTGGTGTTGGTATAAGTGTGCAAGACCAAGTCCTGGCATTTCAGAAGGTGTGCAGGGGAAGGAACTGAAGGTCCAACTTTTGTATCTCCAACTCTCCCTCCAGCACCTTTGTTTTCAGTCCTGTGTGTTTCCTTTTTGCTGGTCTGGCTGTCCCTGGGACTGAAGTCTCTCTGTTTCATTGTCCCCAAAGAGTAAGACTCCTATCTTTGCTGGGTATGGAAGAATCTCTCACCTTCTAAGGGGGAAGCAGGAAAGGTCTTGAGGCTCTAACTACTTTTTTTTTTTTTTAATATTTTTTATTTATTTCTAGGAGAGAGAGAGAGAGCGTGAGCAGGGGAGGGTCAGAGAGAGAGGGAGTCACAGACTGAAACAGGCTCCAGGCTCTGAGCTGGCAGTCAGCACAGAGCCCGACGCGGGGCTCGAACCCACGAACCGCGAGATCATGACCTAAGCGAAAGTCGGACGCCTAACCGACTAAGCCACCCAGGCGCCCCTCTAACTACTCTTTATAGGACTTTCAAAGAGTTGTCTTGCTTGCAGCTGTAGCCTGACATGACGTGTGCAGGGGTACTAGGCATCCCCAGGTCCAAAGGGGCCCAAGGGCGCTGGCATGTGGACTGGCTCCCCATTTGCTGGCTTTTCATCATGCGGGCAAGAAGGGCTCACCTTTCTCTTGGTTACATCACTTGTTACTCATCCATTTCCCCTCTTCTGAAAGCTTGTCGACATGTCCTATTCAGGGTCATCTCCTTCCTGCTCCTCTTGGTCTTTGGGGTTTTATACCTTTTAAAATTCCTTTGTGGTTATGTTTATTGCCTTCCAGTAGCAAGTGGAGAGAAATGCACGTGTTCAATTTCCCATGTTTAACTAAAAGGCCGCTGTAGTGTTTTTCTTTATTTGTTTGTTTGAGCTATCCCCTGGTGGCACCAATGTAGGACTTGGTTTCCCAGGGTGGTAATTTGGTAAGTCAAGTTTATCTGTCTTTGTGGGACATTTGTGTTTATTTCTCTGCTGCTCCATAGCCCAAATCCAAGCTTTCAGCAACCAGACTTATCATCATAATGATTTATTATACAACAAGTGAAGCAATAATTCACTTGCTATTAAGTAATTTTCTGGATACACACTACTGAATTCTCTTGAAACGTGCCTATCTTTCAAAATGCACAAAATTGATATGCAACTGAATACATGAGCCTCCTAGCTATCACTCACCTGGAAAAAGGAACTTTCCCGGACTCAACATACAAATAAGAAGGTACCCACTACGAAAGGGCTTTTCAGAGGAATCAGGATAGGCTTCTAATTCACCCCCAAACTGCCACAATTGCTGTCAGACTTATTCCCTAAAATTCTATTTTCAGTTTTTAAACCTTTTTTTTTCTTTGCCTAAGAGTTTCCCTCTTTGATGTGCAAGTACTCTTGGGAGGTGTTAACACAAAGAAATCTTCATATAAATTAAAAATATGAAGATTTGGGGTCACCTGAGTGGCTCAGTTAAGTATCCAACTCTTGATTTCAGCCCACGTCATGGTCTCATGGTTCATGAGTTCAAGCCCCTTGTGCTCTGTGCTGACAGTGCGGAGACTGTCTGGGATTCTCTCTCTCTCTCTGCCCTTCTTGTGCGCGCTCTCTCTCTCTCTCTTTCTCAAAATAAGCAAATAAACTTAAAAAATAAAAAATAAGTAAAAGCATGAGGATTTTGTTTGGAGGGAGGGAGACACTGGAAAGAAGAGAGAAAGATGTTCTGGAGAGAAAGTGAGTGGAAGGCACCAAACTTCCAGAGAATGTGGGAGTTAATCAAATCAAAGCTCCTGGCACTCAGGTGTTGGGTCTGCCACATTTGCTTTGGCATGCCGTCATTTTTAATGGCATGAAGAATAAGAGCAGGTAGAGTGGTTATGCAGATCAGGGGGGTAGTGGCTAAGAGTGGCTCTCAGTGCCTCTGGGGGCCAGAGAGACCTGAGTTCAAATCCCACTTCCATTTACTGGCTGTGTAAAATTAAACAGTCCCTCTCTTAGTTTCTCATCTGCAAAACAGATAATACCTATTTCTAAGTGTTGTGAAGAATGAGTGAGGTTGTATATGTCAATTGCTTAGCAAAGTGCTTGGCAACTGTAAATGCTTAATAAACGGCAATTATGAATGATGGTGATAATGACAATGATAACCAGCTTCACAGTTTTATCCAGAGCTGCCTCCGAGTGGGTCGGTGTCCAAAGGCACTCACGTGGAGGAGTAGGTCTCCTGGGTCAATTAGCCCAAATTCCCTGTAAGTCTGTGAACAGTTACTCAACCTCAGAACAATCTCATCCTTTCTCATCTACACATGAGAACAAGCTCTTAAAATTGAATTCGGTCTAGAATTAAGTAAATTCTTCCATAATCCAGCTAAGAACAGCCCCTTCCAGAGCTAGATACCTCTATTATACAGAGAAGACGTCTTTTTTTAAAAAGAGATCTTACTGCATTTCAGTTTTACCAAATGCTCTCACTCTTCCAGCTGGTAAAAATGGTGTCATCTAGAAAGCAAACGGGGCAGGCCCCACACCCAAGTGTCAGGAGCTTTGATGTTATTCACTTCCACCTTTCCTTAAAACCAACATTCAAGCCTGATTGGGGTTCTTATGGTTTCTGTCTCACTAAATACAGCAAAGTTTCTACTCTCACATCTATGATTTCCATGAAATGGAAGAAGTCTTTTTTTTTTTAGTATATATTTTTTAAGTTTATTTATTTATTTTGAGAGAGAGAGAGAGAGAGCAAGAGCAGGGGAGGAGCAGAGAGAGAGCGGGAGAGAGAGAGAATCCCAAGCAGGTTCTGAGCTGTCATCAAGGAGTTCAATGTGGAGCTTGATCCCACAAACCATGAGATCATGAGCTGAGCGGAAAACCAAGAGTCAGATGCTTAACCAACTGAGTCACCCAGGCGCCCCAGAACAGAAGTCTTTATGGATTAGGCAAGTCCTGGTCTGGCCTTGAAAGATGTGAAATCTCTGTTTGAGGGTGGGTAGCAGGCTTTTCAGAGCCCAGGGAATGGGGCAGGGAGGCAAGGGGTGGGACTCCTAGCTGAAGTATGTTCTTGGAGCCCCATGGATTAGAAAACAAGAAGCAGAGGAGGAGTGAAGAAATGCACAAATTGAAAGTGCATTTCTAAAGCTTTGAGGGTTTTGAGGAAAGCTGAAATTTAATATGAGGACCAAAAGCAGCTGAAGTTTCTTAAGAGGAGAGATGTCGTTGCACGTCACACCTCCTGACGCCACCACAGAACAGCTGAGAGAGGTCTAGGGGGTGCTGGACAGAGTTGGGGGGACATGGCCAGTCAGTCTGGTTCTCCCCTTGGTGGCAGCAGGATCAGGGGCTCCTATTTAGACCTCAGAGTTTTGTCTGCGGAAGGGACAGCAGACCAATCATCTCAATGGCTTGTTTTCCCTATCTGCCTGGTATTGGGGTGTCTCTCTTCTCTTTCATGCCTGGGATTATAAACTGCTAATTATATATATTTTAACCATTAACATGTATTGTGGCTACCTAAAATCACCATAACATATACCTGTATAAATCAAAGGACTACAAACCTGTAACACAAACACAAGGATATACACGTATCTATCTACCTGTGTACACATTCGTATCAGTATATGTGCAATTCATTTGTTATGCGTATTTTATAAATTTTAAAATTCCTCTTCAGCAAAGGCACATTAGTCCTTTCTCCAATTAACAAGCATGTTGTTTACAGCACAGATATTTATTACTATTGCTGTTGTTGCTGTTACTTTTATTATTATTATTAAGATTTAAAATCCAACAGTCTTCCTTTGGCTTAAGGGTTAACAACTTCATTTTTATGCCATAAAAATGAAGTTTTTATGGCATAAAAACTGTAATTTGGCACTGTGCCAACAACAATCTTTTAAATAAAATGCCTTGCCTTAAATACCATAAAAAATCAGTTCCATCTCTTTCTCCCCGCCCCCAGAAAAATTACCTTTTCATTAACTTAAGGTGATGATTTCCATGTGAATGATATTGTTTATCTGCACTTTCCCCACATTTGACCTTATTTCTTCTGAGAAATATGGAATATTACTTTGGGCTTTTGAAAGGCAGGGGGCTGGAGGAAGTTTCTATTAGAATAATCTCCACCTAAAGAGGTTTTAAGACTCACCTATCCATTGACCCATGAAGGGTAAATGCTAAATTCCTACCGTCAAATATTCATTCTAACCCTTCAGAATAGATGAATGAGCTTGCCTCTTTTTTAAATTACTCCAAGATGGATAAGATTTTTACTGTCAGATGAAAGGTGATAATCATGACCACCACCAGAGTCACTATCACCTGGTTGTTAACAATGACAAAAATGACAAAGAAATTCGGCTTCACCCCATGACTTCCTTTGTAACGTTTATTTATTTGTGTGTGTGTGATCTAGGCACTTTCGAATGCAATCCCATGTCCATATTCAATATGTGTTTACCAATATACTGACGTATTCATGCATTCTTTATAAGCCCTGTAGTCTAGCTTCCTGATGGGCCCCGTATTAGCATTCAATTAACTGTTTCTCAAAAGACTTAACCTGCTGACCCCTGTGTATTTAAAGTGTGCTCTGGACCTGACATTTTCTCAAATTTTGTTCCTAATAATGGGTACCGGTGCTCCATTCTCCACGCCTGCTCACCTTTAGTCAGCCTGTGACCAACGGCGAGGCACGATGTTGGAAGCAAATGGGTTCTGACAAATCTCCATTGTATGCGTGGTTTCAAAATTACCTTGATCTAGGGTGGCTTTCACTGAAATGAGGACCTTCCCAGTTCTCTAGCAAATTCTGGGGCACCTGGGTGGCTCAGTCAGTTGAGCATCCGATTCTTGGTTTCAGCTCAGATCATGATCTCACAGTTTTGTGGGTTCGAGCCTCACGTGGGGCTCTGTGCTAACAGTAGGGAGCCTGCTTGGGATTCTCTCTCTCTCTCTCTCTCTCTCTCTCTCTGCCCCTTCCCCCACAACTCACGCTGTTTCTGTCTCTCTCAAAATAAATAAATAACTTAAAAAATATATCTTAGTAAATTCTACCCATTCATTTCACTCAGAGTGTTTCTCTTTTCTATAAAGCGGGCACCAAGGGGCATTTTTCTGATTTTAAAATCAAGACAATGCTATACACTAAAACCTTTCCTCCTGTTTCTTTTTATATCTTGTTTTTTCTTTATAATTTATATTCTGACGACTCAAGGATAAAACCAGGATATTCATATGAGTTTTTTGATCCTTGGAAATAATTTTTTCCCTGTAAGAATAAAATTACAACTTAAAAATTTCAACTGCCTTGTAAAATTCAAGAATAGTTAATGAGGGGGTTAAAAATATAAACATCTAATCCGTAATAGCTTAAGATGGCAGTATCTTTTCTCTGGGGAGCAGAAACTTTAGAAATCTGATTAGCATTGCTAATCAACACAGATCCTTGCAGTACATAGTTATTATATAGCTACATGCCAAGTCTAATTAATATTCCAGAGTGCCAGTCAAGATTCATTTTTGTTCATTTGATCTATGAACTTTTTCAAGTAAAACACTGATTTGGGGGATATAATTGGCCCCTCGAGGGTATACTGTGTTTTAAAAGTTGAAGGAAAAAACCCACTCAATTTTTATGCCTTAAGCAATTCTATGTGGATACTTATTGAAATAGCTTGCCAGTGGCAACTCATTTTAAACAGTATTTTTTAATGTTTTGTCTCTACCCTGCCCTTTCTTTTTTTAGTTATACAATAACTGTACCCCAAAAATGAGTGGGCAAAGAGAGCATTTGTGATGAAGCATAGTCCCAACAGTATAAGCATCCAATCAGTATATCATCTATTGCTAATAGATCACAGGGCTTATGTACTATGTGCTACTCTCAATATATAGAAATATTTTTGTTATAGAGAACAGTTCTTTGTAGAGAGATTTATTCTGGGGGAATTTACCTGAATTCATTCACATAGAATAGTACGTGTATATTTAAGTTATCACATTTGAAAGACTAATTTTAATCTTTTAACTTTCTAAACCACCACATTCAGCAAATGTCAAATAAGCAGACACATTTAGAAGGGATGGCTCCTGCTTTGGATTTAATATACAAGTGAGAAATCAGGTGCCTCAGAATTACAGATGGGAAGGGTGACCACAAAGGCCCTCTGAATCCCATCTGTAACAACTCAGCTCTACCTGAGGACTTCTGAGGAAGAAATCTATGCCTCTTTAGTAGGCACAATTTGGACTGAACTAGCTATTGGATAATTCTTACACTGTACCAAATCCAGCCCCCCACAATTCCATCCGTTGGCATTTGTTCAGCCCTCTGAACCCATCTAGAATAAACCTAGTCGTTCTCCCACATTTTAGTAAACCTTTCCAATATCTGCAGACCTCTCTCATGTCCTTCTAAGTTTTCATGACTGCAGGTTGACTGTTTTGTTTCATTATTCAGTCCTTGTGTGCCGTGGCTGTGAATCCTTTCGTTTTCCAGGGAGCTCTCATTTGACTATGCTGCAGTTCTTTACCTTCTAAACAGAGGAGTATCCAGAACTAAATGTTCTTCTCTTTTAAGAGTAATCATGTTGTTTTAGTTTATGTACATATATATATACTTCTGTGCTTAGATCTGTACCTGTATCTAATCTAGCCAAGTATGTATGCTTATAATACGGCTATGGACTACTAGATATTAACCCAGAGGATATAAAAATACATATTCAAAGAGGTATGTGTACCCCAGTGTATAGCAGCATTATCAACAATATCCAAACTGTGGAGAGAGCCCAAATGTCCATTGACGGATGGATGGATAAAGAAGATGTGGCATATATACACAATGGAATATTACTCAGCCATCAGAAAGAATGAACTCTTGACATTTGCAACATTGATGGAGCTAGAATGTATTATGCTACACGAAATAAGTCAATCATAAAAAGACAAATATATGATTTCACTCTTATGAGGAATTTAAGAAACAAACGAGATGAACCAGTAGGAAGGGGAGAAAAAAGAAGAGAGGGAAACAAACCACAAAAATCTCTTAATGACAGAGAACAAACAGTTGTTGGAGGGAGGAGGGTGGGGGAGGGGCTAGATGGGTGAAGGGTATTAAGGAGGGCACTTGTGATGAGCACTGGGTGTTGTATGTAAGTGATGAATCAGTGAATTCTATTCCTGAAACCAATATCGCACTTGATGAGAATTTAAGTTAAAAAATAATAATACAGCTATGGAGTATGATAGCTAATATCTGTGATTTTAAATTTCTTTAATTCCTTATGCAGAGAAAGTTGAACCAAAACAACTAAAGGATTGGACAGAAGGGCTATATTCATCTAAATTTTCTAGATTTTTACCTTAAGTTTACTACCCACAGATCTCTAAATACTAAGAATAATTCATAAATAGCTTCTTTTTATAAGGAAACAAAAAATAAATTGGTACTGAAGGTAAAACACTACTATAACAATTCTTCCTAAAAGTCTTCATGATGTTTCTGGGGTCATACAATTCTTAGCAAAACTTCTTAATCTCTTTGTGGATCCCCAAAAACCTAAAGCTAGTATGTTGAGGCTGAGATGCAGAGATTCCCAGGCTTGTTTTAGAACTAATACCATCCAATCAACTGGGTGCTGATAACTGCTTAACAGCCCACTCTCCAGGGGAAAAAAGTATGCATATACACGTGTACATGGATTTATTATAAGCTGAAATTAAGAACTGTAACACAGTTTACAAATAGTGGCAAAATGTACAATACTACCTATTTAAAATTCTGTACACCTATAATTCTGTTATTTTACTATTTCCTACAAGATCCACTCTAAGTTTCTATCATAAACAAGAGTTTTGCAGAATTTGACTACAAATAAATGTTTGCTTACTATCTGACTCAACAAAAATCACTCATGCCATTGACAAACGTTCTGACTGAGTATTGGTGGGTATTTTCATCTATGTTAAGACGACAGTGAAATACTGAAGACTCATGTTGGAACTTCACACATTCATCAATTACTGACATAAGTGACCTCTTTGTAGAATCATATAGTATTTTTTGAATGCTAGAGTATTTATTCACTTTATTGTGTTATTCACAAATAACTTACAGAGACAACACATGTTTAAATTTAATTTACATTGTTTGCATTTTCTCCATCACTTTCTCAAGTCTAGAAAATCAACAAGACAATCAATGAAGTCCTAATTTTTAGCATTTGTAAATTTCCATGGTATAAATACTCTCTCCATGGCCAATTTCAAGCTACCAACATGACCCCACTGAATGTAGGGCTGGGGAAAGATACACCATATCACTATATAGTATTTCCACCATACAAACATAATAAACAACTAAGAGCATAAATAATAAAGTATAGAAAATATTTAGGAGATGATGAGTTCTTAGTATTTATTGCCCTTGCTTTAGAATATAATTTGTGGGGAGCTTGGGTGGCTCAGTCGGTTGAGCGACCGACTTCAGCTAAGGTCACGATCTCACGGTTTGTGGGTTCGAGTACCGCATCGGGCTCTGTGCTGACAGCTCAGAGCCTGGAGCCTGCTTCGGATTCTGTGTCTCCCTCTCTCTCTGTCCCTCCCCCATTCATGCGCTGTTTCTGTCTCGGTAAGAAATAAACATAAAAAAGATTTTTTTAAGTAAAATGTAATTACAGCATTATGTAACTTAATTCTTTTTTTAAATTTTTTAAAATTTATTTATTTATTTATTTTATTTCTAGGAGAGAGAGAGAGCATGAGCAGGGGAGGGTTAGAGAGAGAGGGAGACACAGACTCTGAAACAGGCCCAGGCTCTGAGCTGGCAGTCAGCACAGAGCCCGATGCGGGGCTCAAACCCACGAACCACGAGATTATGACCCAAGCGAAAGTCGGACGCTCAACCGACTAAGCCACCCAGGCGCCCCTATGTAACTTAATTCTTAATAGTGACTATGTTTAACAACTGGTTCACAACATTCCTGAATGTAACGATAGTCTCGCTGGCTCCAGGACATCACTGGTGATAGATCTGGAGAGTTATTCCATTTTTCAAAATCTACCTTGATGTACTAGACTCCTCCCTGGGCCATAGAATCATTGATTTAAATTGAAACTATTACTCAAAATTTAAGTCCAAAATAACCTCATCAGCAATGCCACTCATATGATTTATACTTCCTACTCTGTAAATAAACACACCAGAACTACATCTTTAATATTTATTCTAAGTCATTGAAATGTGACATAAATTACTCTATGAAACCAAACAATTCTTTTTGCTAATGCTATAAAAACACTGTAAGCTCATACACAAGAACTATAGTTGCGTCTTAGAATAATCTAAAATCCCCATCAAACAGATGGAGGGAATATCTCATCATATGCATAGACACCTTATGCTCATACTTATCAGGTTAAATTTAGTCCTTCTCAAATACCAACTCATGCTAGCTATCAATACCTTAGATTAATACCAACAAACACAATGTGGCAATTTTGTACCTATTAGTGAGTATTGAAAGGAGAATAATTATAATAGAATTAACTTGACTTTATCCAGAAATTAATAATAATTAGGATAGTTAGGAAATCCAAAACACAACTAAAGTAATTTTTGCTTATAATTGTATGCTTGAAATTTTATTTTTGTTTTGGTTGGGAAATTCTTGTATCTATGCTACAAAGGAGATATGCTTTTTGTTGTAAGTAAGATATTATCTAGAAATTCCGGGGTATGTAGAAGTATATGTGTTAGTGCATAATCAATATACAAACCTCTCTGCATACTTATTTTGCTAGTTTGATGATTTTGTTTTATTTTTTATCCAGAAAACTAACGCTGAAAACAGAAGTGTGTAGATAGCTCCTAGAGACCCATCTCATACAGTTATTGTGAGAACAAGAAAAAAACTACCATTTGGGGAATGCATTTATTTTATATTAGTTTCTTAGAGCAAGTGAAAGCATCTCTGGGAGAAAGTTCCTGAGTGTGTGTGTGCCACACCTGGAGAGTGCCAAGGCTGGATGAATATGATAAAATATCTGGGGACATGACACAGGGTAGCTCACAGCCTCCCATGAGTAAGTGGTGAGAAGATCGTCAGGAAGACGTGCAGGTCTATCTGGATGCTGGGTGCAAACCATTGCCATGAACTCTCTAGCCGAGTTCTGAGGAAAGGACTAAGGTTGATCCCTGATGATTTACCTAGCCAGATCCCAACCAGCAGCCAGGCTAGGGTAGAAGCGGGCATTATTAAAGGAGAGAGGCAAAGAGAAAGAGAAAGAAAACATCCCAGCCCCCTTAGACCCTCAACTGCTCTATGCACTATATGCCAAAACTGCATCAAGTGCTTTAACTCCAACTATCACAATAACCGTATGAGGCAGGTATTACGGTCAACCTCATGTTGCAGGTGAAAGTCATAGATGTTAAATAACAGTTAGTGGCAAGGCTGCTGACTTGAGTCTTCTTGAGACCAATTCCAGAATCATGGTTATATTCCACTGGGCTGAACCCATATGCCCTTCCAGATCATTACTCTACTCTTTTCCATTTTGTTCAGTCCTCCAGGAGCCCGACCTACATGGACTACTGAAACCTTTTTTTCTCTCTGGTTTCCAGTTGAGTTTTGTCAATGGAAGGAAAGAAGAGAATAACATTGGGGCATTTATTCCCACCCCCTACCCCGTCTCTCTTCCTGGGGGGGGGAGGGGGTCTAGGAATGGCTGTATCATCCAACAGATGTCATCCTAGCTAAATGACACTCTTCTTCTGGGTTCTGGTATCTGCCACTCCTTTACTCTTTCAAGGTGGCTTTACCTGTTCAGATAAAGGGCAAGAGCATGGATCCAAGGATGATGAAGTCCAAGGGGTGATAAGGACATTGTGTTACTAATGTTTGGGGAGGAGGCTTCCTATACTTTATAGTGCCCCCACATTCTATTTAAACTTTTGTAAATAGTGCCATTATTACACTCTACTTAATTTAACAAATTTGAGTGTGCCGTCTCTTTCTTGCCCAGATCCTGGCTACAGCAACTACTATAATATTCTGCCATGTACAAAAATTGTTGGTCTTTGGTTAATTAGCTAATTCAAAAGAAAACCTGTGCCCATCATACTTTTGTGTATGTTTTATTTGCTCTTACCTAGCAAAGTCTACTGAAGTTGATAAGTATGGGAAAATTAATACTGGTGTCTTTGTATATAAAAAGCTTACATAAAGTAATAAGAAAAAAATGGATTCCCCAATAGAAGAAATCAAGAACAGAGGAATTACCACTAGCCAAAAATCACAAAAAGACTACTTAAGCCTGATTAGTCATCAAAGAAATGCAAAGTAAAAGAAATTCCACTACTCACTTATCAAATTACCCA
The DNA here is from genome assembly GCA_017311185.1 of Proteles cristata cristata. Taxonomy (NCBI): domain Eukaryota; kingdom Metazoa; phylum Chordata; class Mammalia; order Carnivora; family Hyaenidae; genus Proteles; species Proteles cristata. Next base: position 546,650 of record JAESUZ010001291.1, on the reverse strand, counting down.
AGACTAAAAATAATTTTTATTTTTTTTTTTTTAATTTTTTTTTTTAATGTTTTATTTATTTCTAGGAGAGAGAGAGAGAGACAGCGTGAGCAAGAGAGGGTCAGAGAGAGGAGTCACAGACTCTGAAACAGGCTCCAGGCTCTGAGCTGGCAGTCAGCACAGAGCTCGACGCGGGGCTCGAACCCACGAACCGCGAGATCATGACCTAAGCGAAAGTCGGACGCTTAACCGACTAAGCCACCCAGGCGCCCCTAAAAATAATTTTTAAAAGTCAAGCTCAATGAAAGAGTCAGAAAATGGTTATTCTCAAATAGAGTTCATGGATATATAAATTTGTATATCTTTTCTGGAGGGCTTTAAAATGTGCATGTTTATTAATCTAGTAATTCTATTAATTAATGCTAAGGAAATGATTAAGTAGTTTAAATTTTAATTTTAAATTAGAAACCATCTGTTCAGCTAAAGAGGATTAATTAAATAAATGATAATAAGCACCCTATGTTCATCATAGCATTACTTACAACAGCCATGATACAGAAGTAACCTAAAGTTAACTTATAGATGACAGGATAAAGAAGATATGGTATATATACACAATGGAATATTACTCAGCCACCAAAAAGAATAAAGTCTTGCCGTTTCCAACAACATAGATGGACAGAGGTGGTATTATGCTAAGTGAAATAAATCTGACAAATACTGTGTGATTTCACTTATATATGGAATCTAAAAAAAAAAACAAAAACAATTGAACAAACACAACAAACAGAAACAGACTCATACATATAGAGAACAAACTAGTGTTTACCAGAGAGAAAAGGATGGGGGGTAGGCCAAATGGGTGAAGAAGACCAAGAAGTATAATCTTCAAGTTATAAAATAAATAAGACACAAGGATGTAGCTAATAGTATTGTAATAACTTTGTACTGTGACAGATGGTAACTAGACTTATTGTGGTGACCATTTTGTAATGTATATAAATATTGAATCACTGTATTATACACCTGGAATGAATACAATACTCTATATTAGTTATTCTATTCCTAAATAAAAATATTAAAGAAAATTATCTTGCTACAAAGCCAGTACATAAAGAGACACACCCATATGATAAAATACTTCATAGTCATTTAAGCTCTTGCTATAAAAATGTTTAGAAAGGTTTATCATAGATAGTTTCCATACAAACAAGCTAAATGTAGAGAGGGCAAGCTACAATATGGTTATAGATTACCTACAGGTAAGCAAGGGGCATGTCTTTGGGAGCACAGGGGCCATTTTATGGAGGTTGAAATTTATTCTGTGATCAATAACAGAAAGCCACTGTAAGGCTTTAAGTAGTGGAGAAAAACAATACTCACAAGGCTATAAATTCTACATTACCTGAAGTCTGACCACCAAATCCTGGGAAACATCTACCTCATGGAATTTCTGCCAGTAAAAATACTTTGAAAATGCTCATTTATGTAATCATCATTATCATCACCATCATCGTTAAAGAAAGCCTGGAAGTAAGAGAAGTTTCGCTTATAGACACACTCAGAAATCTACGAAGTTCATCTACTTGGACGTAGAGGAAATCTTTTTGTGAAGGGTTCTGCAGACTGGCATTTCATATTGCTCATTTGTGGCATATGCCACGACCTACAGAGAACGGTCACGAGCTACGAACTGGTGACATTTTCCCATGGTGCCCTGCTTGCCTTCCCACCTAGGCTCATCCACTGACAGCACTGTGTGTGAAGGCTGGCACTCAGGAAGTTTCCATCCTGGCTTCTCATGTATTTCCCGAAGGAAAGGAGAGTTGGAGGGTATTGGTTCAAGGAAAATAAGATTCTGAGCTAGAATTTTTATCATAGTGAAAAAAAACCCTCAGAACTCAGTTCCTGACTTTTACAGTTAATAAAAAATTGCTTAGTCTGGCCACTATTTGAGCAACTCATTGCAGTTGAGCACATTTTAATTTGCTGGGTCCATACTTAAAATAACCACAGAAAACTCTGAGTTTTAATATGGTTTTTGCTCCCCCACTTTTTTCAACAGAACCAGAAGGAACTTTCTATTTCATTTATATATCTGTCTAAAACACCAGGAAAACACATTCTTGCCTCTGGTGACTTCTCTTGATAGAAATAATCATACATCAGAAAATGGAGAATCAATTAAGAATTCAAGGTGTTTAAAGGTAGAGTGGGGAAAAAATTGAAGTATAAAACCCCCAAATGTAGAATTCACTTAATTTTTAAAGATTTTTAGAAAACTGTGATACAGATGATTTTCTTATAAACAACAATAATTACGTGAAATGTCTTCAAATGTACCAACTTTCTTTTACCAGTTCATCCTTCTTCACAATGTCTAGTGGTAGACATAAAGGCTCAGAAGTGGTTTATTATAACTGAAATTTCTGTCTGTTATTACCAAAGAGAAATGTATTGAACTTAATATGTGAGGTTTGGGAAATCTGTTTTCATTTGCTGTAACCAACGGTCTGTCATAAGCATGGACATAGTGGACTTTCAGATTCTATCCTCCATCCGCCCCTAACACCCTAAGATGAGACTTCTTTTATTTGTCTTCTGTTTATAAAGACCAGCTTCCAAAATCTAAACTAAACCTCTTCATCTCTAAGAAAAATGAAAGTGATAAAGAGGGTAACTTTCTGGAAAACTGGACACACAGATATCTAAAAGATAACTGATCTATGTTCATTAAATGAAGTAGAAGCTATCCTCTCCACTTAACCTTACCTCAAACAAGATATTCGGATTTTGTTAGGAATATCTATTCACTAATAAGAAGACACTGCCCCCAAAAGGCATCTACTTACCTTAAATATATTTTTTAATGTTTATGTATTTATTTTAAGAGAGAAAATGCGTGCGTGCACACACACATGCACACATGAGCGGGAGAGGGGCAGAAAGAAAATCTCAAGCAGGCTCTTATCACAGAGCCTGATGCAGGGCTCTTACAAACCATGAGATTATTACCTGAGCCAAAATTAGGAGTCAGACACTTAACCAACTGAGCCACCCAAGCGCCCCAGCATTTTCTTACTTCAGTTTATCAGAGAGAAAAGGAACAGATATGTCTTAGTAATATCACTTTTGTGGTAGTTTTATAACTTTCCACAAATTTGTTGACAGCCTCCTCATCAAAAAAGCAGAGTAAAGTTCCCCTCTTTCTGAATCTGAGGGAATCTTAATGACTCATGATTCTAATGAATAGAAAGTGGTAGAAGTGATGCTGTTGACTTCCAAGGATAAGAGAGTGAGGTCCAGTTGATGAAAGCCAGATTCCACATTCTTTTCTCTCCTTCCCTTCCCTTTCCCTTCCCCTTTCCAACTTCTCCTCCCCCTTCTCTCTCCTTTCCTCCTCTTCCCTCCCTTCTCCTCCCCTTCTCCCCTCCCCCTTTCTTTTACTTCCTCCTTGTCCTGGGAACTGCAGGCACCATGTTGAGGGGAAGCCCAAATCACATGGAAAATACATAACTATTCCAGTCAACAACCCCAGAAACAGTCCTAACCAACAATCAGCATCAACCACCAGACATGTGAAGAAACAAGCCTTCAGTTTATTCCAACCTCTAGCCTTTGATTGCCACAGTTGAAGCCAAGTGTAAGAAAACACATGGACTCTACCAACCTATCCCCAAACTGAAAATGTGTAAGCAACTAAAAGTTTGGGGTTAGTTTATAATGCAGCCATAGACAATGTGAACAACCATATCATTGTAATGACAGTATTTGTATGTTAAGAAGCAGTGGTACTTCTTTTTTGTTTCAGAAGCAGTGCTACTTTAAATGAGTATTGATGGTGGGTATTCTGGATGGGCCTGAAGCTAGGCAGAAGGAATGGGAAGGACTCTTAGAATTTTAGCCTGTGTAGTTTCTCTTAAGCTTTCCCAGCTTAGCTAATTCAGCGGCAGATTTCAGTAATTTGTAACTAACGCTCCACCTGGCACTACCTCCTTATCTACCAGCATGAGTAAGAATTCTTCTCATTCTTGAAATCAAGAAACTGATCCCATTCACAATTGCACAAAATACCATAAAATACCTAGGAATAAACATAACCAAAGATATAAGAGATCTGTATGATGAAAACTATAGAAAACTTATGAAGGAAATTGAAAAAGACACAAAAAATGGAAAAACATTCCATGCTCATGGATTGGAAGAATAAATATAGTTAAAATATCATGACTACCCAAAGAAATCTACACATTCAATGCAATCCCAATCAAAATTGAACCAGCATTCTTCTCAAAACTGGAACAAACTATCCTAAAATTTGTATGGAACCACAAAAGACCCAGAATAGCCAAAGTAATACTGAAGAAGAAAACCAAAACGGGAGGCATCACAATCCCAGACTTAAGCCTCTACTACAAAGCTGTCATCCTCAAGACAGTATGGTATTGGCACAAAAACAGACATATAGACCAATGGAATAGAATTGAGAACTCAGATTTGGACCCAAAAATATACAGCCAACTAATCTTTGACAAAGCAGGAAAGAATATCCAATGGAAAAATGACAGCCTCTTTAAAACAGATGGTGTTGGCAGAATTGGACAGCAACGTGCAGAAGAATGAAACTGGGTCATTTTCTCACACCATACACAAAAATAAACTCAAAATGGATAAAGAACCTCAATGGGAGACAGGAAGCCATCAAAACCCTAAAGGAGAAAGCAGGAAACAGCCTCCTTGACCTCAATCACAGCAATTTCATACTTGACACATCCCCAAAGGCAAAGGAATCAAGAGCAAAAATGAACTATTGGGACCTCATCAAGATTAAGAGCTTCTGCACAGCAAAGAAAACAATCCATAAAACTAAAAGGCAACTGATGGAATGGGAAAAGATAGTTGCAAATGACATATCAGATAAAGGGCTAGTATCCAAAATCTATAAGGAACTCACCAAACTCCACACTAGAAAAACAGTCCAGTGAAGAAATGGGCAGAAGACATGAACAGACACTTCTCCAAAGAGGACACCCAGATGGCCAACATACATATGAAACGATGCTCAGCATCCCTCCTCATCAGGGAAATACAAATCAAAACCACGCTGAGGTACCATCTCATGCCGGTCAGAGTGGCTAAAATGAGCAAATCAGAGAACTCTAGATGTTGGTGAAGATGTGGAGAAACAGGCACCCTCCTACACTGTTGGTGGGCATGTAAACTGGTGCAGCCCCTCTGGAAAACAGTGTGGAGGTTCCTCAAAAACTTAACACTAGAACTCCCCTAGGACCCAGCAATAGCACCGCTAGGAATTTACCCAAGGGATACAGGAGTGCTGATGCATACGGGCACATGTACCCCAATGTTCATAGCAGCACTCTCAACAATAGCCAAAACATGGAACGAGCCCAAGTGTCCATCAATGGACAAACGGATCAAGAAGATGTGGTTTATCTATACAATGGAATACTACATGGCAATGAATGAGAAAGAATGCAATCTGGCCTGTGTAGCAACATGGATGGACCTTGAGGGTGTTATGCTGAGCAAAATAAGTCAGGCAGAGAAGGACAGCTACCATATGTTTGCACGTATAGGAGGATTAGGAGGAACTTAACGGAGGACCATGGGGGAGAAGAAGGGGAAAAACAGTGGGGGAGAGGGAGGGACGTAAACCATGAGAGCCTCTAGAATGCCAAAAACAAACTGAGGACTGATGGGTGTGGGGGGGAGGGGGGTGATGGGCATGGAGGAGGGCACTTGTGGGGATGGGCACTGGGTGTTATATGGAAACCAACTTGACAATAAACTACTAAAAAAAAAGAAAAAAAAGAATTCTTCTCATTCTTTACTTCCCATCAGAGAAAGTTATAGCTGACCACAACTCTCTCACTCTGCTCCTTTGCCCATGCTGTTTGCCTAACCTGGAATGGCTTCTCCATTCTAACTTCAAGACAACAATTTTAGAAAAACGTCTTACCTAAATGCCACCCCAGAGATCACGAACATATCAGTGTTACAAGGGTTATTCAGTTACGAGTAACATGAACCTAGTCTGGCCCTGCTTAAGCAAAAACGAGATAGGGGGACAAAGAATTTGTTGTAAGGGTTTGAGGCAGCTCACAGAGTCAAAGGAAAATGCTGAATATCTAGATTTCTGAAAAGATGTTAATCAATACTCTTCCAGGAATCAAGGTGATAAAAACTACTGGCATTTTCTAGGATCACCATCATGTAGACACACTCCATGGAGCTGCTTTTAAATACTTGGATCAGATAGCTCAGTTCAAAAATTATCTTCCCAAGAGAGAACAAACTGTCTACTTTGGGGCACATACAATCTCTTTGTCTGGGAAAAGATGGAGCATCTTGTTTGGCAGTTCCACCAAGACTCTCTTTAACTGGAAAGGAGTACTTTGCCGAAGTCACATCCACATATTGTTCACTCAATGTCCACCATAATACCTGATCCTTAAAACTGAGTCATGGCCTCCTTTATTCATTTCTATAGTATCACTTCTAATCAGTTCCCTGCCATCTGTAAACTCTACAAAAACAGGGATAGAGTGTGTCTAATTCATTATTACATTCTTAGCCCCTTGTACAATGCTTAGTGCAAAGGTGCTCAATAAGTATTTGTTGACTATGTTAGCAAACACTTCTTTACCTTTGTTTTCTTATTCATTTTTGTTCACACACACACACACACACACACACACACACACACATTCTTCCTTTAGTTGAAGAGTAGACTCCTGTGAATAGAGTCTATTTCTTCTTAATATTCAGTTAAGTATTTACCAAGTGTGGATGATGTCCAGAAACATCCAATTCAGAAGCAGTTCAATTCAAAAAACATTTATCTGGCACTTAATATATGCAAGATCTATTATCTATCCTCTAGGGGCTTGCTACCCAGCAAGGGAGGCAGACAAATGCACAAGTTATTATAATACTAGGCAAACACTGGAAATGGCTGCAAAAAGAGGTTTGAAAAATGAGGGGACAGTTGGAAAGCGAGGTGAGGCGAGATTCATTGTAATGGGTGAAATCAAGAAGCTTTGCCAAAATATTTTGACCACAGAAAGGGAAAGGGGCAGCAGACGGGGACACCCTCAGTAAGTGGATCTAAATAAATTAACTTCTCAATAAGTTCATTATAAGCAGCTTAGAGAACACATCAAGATATTAAATGGTTATTTGCACCTGGCCCCTTTCACCTAATTGAAATGAAGGGATAGTAGCTAACAGTATATGGCTATATAGATTTTCCTCTAAAAGACTGGCCTCTAGTAGGAAAAAAATGCCTGTTTGAGGGGTCAGAAGATGAGGAATCAAAGCATCCTTCCAAAAGGCATTATAGAAGTATTGCCATTTTCGTGAGGTAAATCGCCTTTAAGAAGGTCTAATACAAGCCAACTTTAAGATTTAAATGAAGAACGTAAGCTGCAAATTCCTAGGGGTGTCTAAGACTGTCACAGTTTTAAAGATTTTGAAGAAAGAAGATTTTGGAGCCACCATGAGACATAAAAGCAGAGAAATCAGTTTTTTTAAAAATCTGACCTAGAAGTTAGGACTGATTAAATACACGACTTAACTTTTATAAAAATATGAAGAATTGGACGATTCGGCCCTTGAATACAGTGCTGGAAGAAAGTATCTTCTAGGCAGTGGCTAGAAGGGAATGGTGTCAGAAAAAGTACAACTCCCATTTATCAGAGCTGGATGAGAGGTTCAGTAAATAAATCTGTACCCAATCTACACCACAATTTGAGGAGGTGAGTTTCCTTCGCAAGGGACGAAACATCCTGTACACTCAGCAAAGAAAGTCACAACTGTCAGGCAGGCACAATATATGAAGGGGATAGTCACTGTCACTGGCTTCAAGGGAAGTTTGCCTCTTCTATTTAATATTAAGACAAATGTGTACAATTAGTTCAACTTGAAAGTATGACTTACTATTTCTCAATATCACTTTTTATTTATCAATAGCAACCGATGCACGTTAAATAGGTGGTTTTAGAAGTGCCAATAATTTCTGATAAAAGTGCATGGGGCATGGGTAAATATGTAATTAAAAATGTGTGGGGTTGCCATGGTAACAACAGACAGCTGCTCCCAGAGGGATCCTGATTACTTTGGTGTCTATAAAAGGTTTTACTAATATCAACCAAAATCTCTAAATATCCTTAATAAATGTAATAACACATTTCCCCCTAAATATGGGCTCAACGTCAACTTAACCTTCTTAAGTTGCACCTCATCTTCAATCTTAGAACTGCACTGAAAGACGTTTTGAGGCTGTCATTTTATTTTTGGTTTATTTGTTGTTGTTGTTGTTTAATGTATAAAGGGTTCGTTCTGGAAGATTAGAAAGTCCTAATGAACACCGACTATAAAAATTCCCGAAAGAATGGAGACAACATGGATTTTTACTTGCAGCCACAATCCAACACTTACCGTATAGCTAACCCTTTGTGAGGAGTGCTTTACTTGGCAGGCAGAAAAGAGCTCCCCACTGGCACAGCGAAGATCCGCATCCTAACTAAATGTCCTCTACTTCTGGAGCAGAGATTATTCTCCCTGTGTCTAGCCTGAGCTTTGGCCTTTATGGAGAAAGTTAGATTAGGAAAGCAGATCTTAGGGTTCAAAACATCTACTTCATCTGACCATTAATGTCTGGATCCACACTCCCTACAGGGTCACTTCTCAGACCTGAAAAATAACACTATTGGTCTAAGAAGTGGGGGGAAGAAACTCACATTTATTAAATGTCCCCAATGTGTAGGCATCTAACTCGCCTTCCTTTATGTAATCTTCAACACCTTGTCAGATTGTTATTTGACCTCTTATGTTGAAGAAGAGGAGACGGAGGCACAAGAAGTCATAATCCTTTGTGTGGGTCAAGAGCAGTGATGTGAGCCCTGGTTACAATCCTTCTGCTGAGCCATTCTTCCCTTGTTTTATGTGAGTTCAATGGACTGTTTCTTTCTCTCTGAAATGTTGTGTAGTTCACCTTGATATGGTGAACATCCTCAGGAAGATCTCTGAACATTTAATTGGAGGCAAGTGCTATGTTTCTATTTTTGGCAACAATATGGCCCAGGTAGAAAGAAATAAGTGCCTGGCCTGAAATCTGGCAAATTCCCTTGGAGACACGACTCACATGCCTTGGAGGGAAACCACCGAAGGGCTGGCTGCCATCAGGGTATCGACCCAACCGCAAGTTAGAGAAGCATTTGCTGTCGCCCACAGGCATCTGTTTCATATCACTTCTCAATGCCAAAATTATTTTTAAAATTTCTACGATTTAAAAGATTCACACACTCCAATATTTTAAATTTAGAAAAGAGTAAGATATATAACTGCCCCTTTCCATCCTTGCCCATCTCCCTGCCCACACACTCCTCAACATGAAAACAGTGAATTATGGCTTTCTCTGGAACCTGCTTGTCATCTATTCACAAGTCTGAATCCTTTCTTAAGTGGACTATGGAAGAAAGCATGTCCTGAAGAAGGAAGTGGTATTATTATCAAGAGAAAAAGATCCCCAGAACTTTACTTTGGTCAAGGGAGTCCGGGGGAAGGGGGTAGGAGGCACTGATGCTTCCTCAGGGAGGGGCATGGCTAATTCTGGAAGCCTCAGAAATTTTGTGTTGGTTTTCTGATACCTGTTGCTAAAAATTAACCAGGTTCCCTCCAAAAAGGCAAGTTAATTTTCAACTCTTAATAATGCGCGGTACAGCTAGCATTTGCTGAATACTGGTTACATTCTGGGCACTTAATAGGGCTCTACATTCATCATCTCATTTCAACCTCAAGCTGCCCTATGAAGTAAGTACCATCAATTCCTCCATGTAGAAATGGGGAAGCTGAGCCCTGACCACGTTATATTCTTGGCCCAACCAGCTAACAAAACACACGGCTCTAGATCCTTGACCTACTACATTATGCTACATGATAAACAAACAAGAATCTTGGGAAGAGAAGGTGGCAGGAGAAATGAGGAGAAGATACATCTAGTCCACTCTTCCTTTGGACATGACCAAGAAACAATTACTCAAGAATCACATCTGTTTTACAGCATCAGCACCAAACTCTATGATGAAAACATCATGCATGCCATTTGTCCAGAATCACTTAATAATTCTTTCAAAAATTCTTCCTCACTCTTTGGGGGTAATAGTTTTTCCTCAAATGTTTAGGCTTCTGACCAATGAACTGCTTCAGAAATGCATGATTTTGAAGACTAAAATTTCCTGAAGAGTCACAGGAAATAATGAAGCAAATGGAAAGTCAATGTATAATGGTGGTTGCAAGCTACTGGAGGTTCGAGTGCCCATGTCTGGTTCACTTTTTGCAACCTCAGCACCCAGTGTGGTGGGTGAGCAAGACTGGGTGGTTGATTGTTTCTGGTATTTTCTCCACTGAGTCCAGAGAGCACAGCACAGCTCCTGCCACAGAACAGGTACTCAACAATTGCTGAGTGGATGAATGAACTGTTGAATGTGGAATGCATAAACCGCACAGCATAGAAAAGGCTTCTAGAACAAAAGGAACGAATTATGGGTTTCACTTCTACTAAACTAGGCTGTAGCTCCACTGTACACAGGCACATCTTTCTTGTTTTGACCCGTGGAAGTAGCACAGAAGTGTGAAAGTCAGCTTCAGGACTCTTCACAGCATAAAAGAGAAATATGAGAAATCAAGACACAGAGAGTTGATGAAAATTCCTAGGAAAAGTAATTTCAAAGACTCAATATAGAAATGATCCCAGGATATCATGGTTTTATTTTCATCAGTTGTTTTCTTTTGAGAGGAAAAGCGGGCTCTCCTAACTTCTGTAGAAGTCCTCCCTCCACCAGAAAGGGGGAGAAAAAAAAAAAAAAAGAATGTTATCTTGTACAGCTTTGTGACTGTCAGAGAGCAAAGGAGGAAATGTGATAAATTTTGACAAAGAATAATAATGATCTTAAAACTCCTTTATTTACTCTTTAGTACCCTCTCTGGAAAAGGGCACATATACTAAGAAGGGCATAAAATGACAAATATAATGATATTGTAATTTTAAGGAGTACAAAATGTTAAAAATTTGATGGCCATTATAAAATAGCCTCATAATTACATTTATATTGAAAATGTCATCCCCTTTTATCTATATATTAAATATATGAAATCAATGTTCCAAGTACTTAAAAAATAATCTCACATATATATTTCTTTCCTCGCACAGGCACAACTGGGCTGTTTTGCTTTACACTGAATGACGCACTTCATTATAGAAGCTAATTTCAAACACTGTTAAACTAAACCACTAAATTATTTTCATGTTCACTTGTTAAACGTTCAGATATGGTCACATTAAGGGAACCAATTTCAGCTTTCAGCTCTCTATTTTTAAATTTTAAGCCATCCATGTCCCCCCCTCCTAGGCTGCAAAAGTGTATTACCAAATAAACTGACAAAACATCTCAGCAACTAACATAAACGTGCAATTTTAATGCCTTCTAATCACACAAATCAATATGAGATTTTTGTGCTTGTGCATGACCTTCTTCAAATTATCTCCCCATTTTGGTTGAATCAGAACAAGCGTGGGCTATTTGATAAAAAACCCTAAGTGTGTGAAATAAGAGCCCTCGCCTCTTCTGCCAGACTCCCCTTGACAGAAAGATGATAGAAGCGTCACATCGCTGGAAGAGTAAATGCAAACTGACAAGAGATGAGCCTTTAGATGTTGAATATAATCTTGAATTGTGCTTGAAGTGTCTTATTATCTTGTCTTTTGATGTCTGAAGGGGCGGCTCATTGTTAGAAAAAGGAAAACCCTCGCACATCTTCACCATTTTTAAAAATTGTTTGGCCTTTAACAACTGCTTTCCCAACTAATGTCCATTTCTCCTGACAATAAATATGGCAGGTTGTTGGCAAGTGACAAACAATTTACTTTACATGCCACACTTTTATGGGTTTTGAGAGCTCATGTGGAAGCGCATTTTCAAAGGTCTGCGGAAATTAGCGGCGTTACAAATGTTAAGAGGACTGAGATCTGCGGTGCACGTGCGGACGCGAAGTTACTTGTGTCGACTTCCTGCTGTTTCTGGTTTTGTGATCTCACTGGGGCCAGGTTCCAAATGCAAGTTCTTTGTTTATTGTTGACTAAAAATGGCCAGGGAAAGCTGAAAATGCCAACAACCAAGTCTGATAGATCCCATGAAGGAAAGGCCCTATTACAGATTTCCAGGGCGTGTTGTAGTATTTAGAATGGTATATCAACCAAACCCCGTTTCTAAGTAGGACATCAAGATCAACACTGGGCTGGCTGAATTTGGCCTCTCCTCATGGAGCCTTCTCTTAATTTCAGCTGTCTCTCACCTTTCGTATCTACCATTTGTTTGGTGGGTTTTGTTTTAACTTAAAAGTTAAATGATGTTCCCAGTCAATAGGATTCCATAGCTGTTAAATCACAGCCGTGCTAGTTTTCTGTCACCCAGCCAGATTTTGTGAAAGCTTTCAAGATCTTTTCTCAGACCTCCGTCACTCTAAGAATCCATAAGAATTCTCAAAAGGACCATAAACTGTTACCAGGGTTCAGGTGATTGTGTCATTATAAAAACATATTGATACACTACAGATGACAAGACAGGTAGCTACCATCCTAAGCTAGGGCAACCATCTCTACACCATCAGCAATGCCCAATCTGACCAGTTCTGGGTCTTTTTTTGTGTGTTTGTTTGATCATTTTCAGCGGGCAGCTATAGATGTCAATCCCTTTTCAAGCATGGTGCCTAACTGTTGACACTTTGCTGATTGGCTGCAGATTCTGATTGGAATATTAGCAAATTACATTAAACATGGAAGCTAATGGCAGAAGGAAAGATTCTAAACTAGATCAAGGAGGGTGGCTCAGTCGGTTAAACATCCGACTTCAGCTCAGGTCATGATCTCGTGGCTTGTGGGTTCAAGCCCCGTGTTGGACTCTCTGATGACAGCACAGAGCCTGGAGCTTTAGATTCTGTGTCTCCCTCTCTGCCCCTCCCCTGCTTACACTTTGTCTCTCTCTCTCTTTCTCAAAAATAAATAAACATTAGGTTTTTTTTTAATTAAAGCAAGGAAATAGACTAGCATAACTGTAAACCTGAATAATTTCTTAGTAACTCTTAAGAGTAAAACCTGCCTTGGGGCGCCTGGGTGGCTTAGTCGGTTAAGCGTCCGACTTTCGCTTAGGTCATGATCTCGCGTGGGTTCGAGCCCCGCGTCGGGCTCTGTGCTGACTGCCAGCTCAGAGCCTGGAGCCTGTTTCAGTCTGTGACTCCCTCTCTCTCTGACCCTCCCCTGCTCACGCTGTCTCTCTCTCTCTCTCCTAGAAATAAATAAAACTTTAAAAAAATCATGAAAAAAAAAGAATCTTAAAAAAAAAAAAGAGTAAAACCTGCCTTAACCTTAGAAATCAGAAAGAGATGAGCCAATCAGCAATCAGCATCTAAAATAATGACGTAGGTTTGTTTCCAATAGCTGATGAAAGTTATCCCACAAAATCCAGCTGATCCCTTTTCTGACTATTCATTCATGTATAGACTACAGTTAGATTAATGGATAGCAAGTGAATCCATTGAAATGTTAGCTTTCTTCACTATTTCTTTAATGCTTCACCTTTGGAAAACAGTGTGCTTCCTTTTTGACATGTTTCTATTTTGCAATATTTTACTACTTGAAATTAGATCTATCAACGAAAACAACGCAGGTTTGGAAAAGGCCATTTCACCCCCACGCCCATACCACCTGCGTGTCTACACATTTTTAAATACAGGAAAATGTGTTTTTCCATTTGATGTTTTACTCTCTTCTACCCTTGGTTGATTTTGGCAAAAATTCACTCTGCAGTAATAATTTTTCATGCTTTATAAACAGCTTCAAATGTTTGCATTTTTAAATCAAATTAATCCCCCAGCCTCTCTTCTACTTCAACAGTGGTGATTCTCTCATGCAATAAGTAACCCCAAACCATTAATTTATAAAAGTAAATCTTGCCATATTGCTATTAAAAGACAAATCACCACACATGTGGCCATGGACGACTGCAGAGGGAGATTAAGTACACCATACTATTTTAATAGCAAATGCTTAAAATGTGATTTCTTTATTGTGCATCAAACACCCATTCTATCTTGATATGTGTCCAGGTAAATGTATATTTAGGTCCATGAAATCCTCACAGGCACAAAATTGTGCTTAATCACTATAGAACAAATGCTTTTTACTTAAAAAAGAGAAAAGATAAATGTTTCTATTGTAGTCTATACATATCCCACAGATAGACAAATACTTGGGTTCCTAATGTTTAGATTCTAAAGGTTTTCCCTAGTTTGAGCAAGATCTGTCTGCCATATATATACCTTACAAGTCAAACTGTGCAGAAACCCCCAATCCCTTTACTGAACTAACTGCACATAGTCTGAGAAATCTTGTTGTCTCCTCTGCTCAGTGGTTAGCAGTTGCAAAAAAGACACCAGAATTTGAATAATAGCCCAACTACACCTGAAGTAATACTATAATATAATTAGTTGTCCTTTATTGGCAAACTATTAATTTTGAGAATTTTATCTGGAAGCTCTGTGTTTCAATATTCATAGGTTCATAGGTATAGAAGTACATTTAAGTGATATACAGACAGCATAAACTAAAAAATGCTTATTATTATAAATTAGGCTTTATTAGTATTATGATAAAGAAAAACAGACACACTACAAGTTTAGGAAGATAAATCTGAAGTGTCATAAGAACAGGGGGGAAAAATACAGAGAACACACCAGAAACACACACACGTTTTACGTGGGTGGCAGGGGGTTCAGAGTGCTTAGAAAAGAAAACGAGGAAACATGAAGTATGGAGATGATGAGAAAATGGAAAGTGAGCACTGTTATTTTAAAACCCTATGCTAATATTAGTCTTTAAATATGGGCTTCTGGGCTTCCACAAACTTTTATCACAATTAGGGTTTGTTTTTTTAATTAAGAGGATGAAATCAAAGCCACACGAGATTTGGAAAGGACAGCAATCTAGAAAACATTGATTATTTTATGGAAAAGATGAAACACCAAGGAAACTACCAATGCCAAATTATATATTGCAGGACAAACACATTCATGAAATTGTTAAATCATTCCGTGTTGACTCTCATTGGGAGGTTCTGAGACTCTAAAAATACCTTCAGAGTCTACCTCCTCCTCAGGCTAAGTGAACAGGGTTTATTTTAGTTTTAGGTTACTAAGAATGTTTTTTAAACCACGTTAACAAATGCAGATTTCATTATAGAATCCTATTTTCAAATGGTCTTCAGTATAGTGGACCTCTTAAGTGTTTAGTTTCTGTATAATGATATTAGTTTTTCTCATTGTAACCTGATTGCTTTTCTTTATATTTTCAATTAGTCGTAGGGCAGGACAGTCCTCTAATAAAAGTGACTTAGACTGTATTAGCTCTGTTGTTCCAAGTGGCTAATTTTTTAATGAAAATAAAAAACAGTATATTCTCACCACATATCAGACCTGACAAGCACTTTCAAAAGAAAGACTGGAGGAGAAATTTGAGCACGGGTTTTCTTTTCAATTCTCAAATGAAATACAGACACTCATATAGCACACCAGGATTTTTTTTAAAAAGTAGCAGCTGACTGTTACAGAGAGATGTCAGGAACTATGCAATTTTATCAGGTGGGTTTTTCTTTTTTAGTGATTCTTGAATGCTTAACAAAACAAAGTTTATTTCCATTTCTCTGAGAATGAAAGACTGTCTTCAACCGAAAGAGAGTCAGGGTCGATATTGCTGACCTCCGCGTTCAAAAGGCATAGTCCATTTTTGCTTTGTCCCAACATAGAGTAAGAGGTGCTACCAAACTAGTCCCCACTTGTTTCATATTTGCTTAAACTCTGACTTGGAGAATCAGAAGGTGGGAGCTTACGTGTAAAAGACTGAGCCAGGTCAACATGAGTAACACAGGCATCCTCAGAAACCCCCCACACTCCCAAAGCCCAGACACTCCTTTGTGAACGAATGGATTTTAATATAAATGTTACTTGGAGGGATTCCCAAAGAAACGTCCAATGCTGACCGGTTTAGAAGCTCGTTCGGGCTCATCGCATGAAAGGGTAGGTTCAGCTGAAAATACCAGACAAACAAATTACGCTCCCTTACTTCCTTCTAAGAGGAAGACGTCTGAAATTTTAAAAGATAATCATTTTAAAAGAAAGACCGAAATGTCATTAATGAAAGGAAAGCCCCACAAAAACCCCAGCGAAGTACAGAACCTCGGAAGACAACAAACAAGAAAATTCCAGAGCCACGCTGGATATTAAAGGGAAACCTACCCGCTGGAGAATGGCAAATGATACTGGGAGCTTTCTCCGGCTACCTCTGCCTTTGGATATTTTTTAAAAATTTATTACCCTGACAGCGGGAAACTTTACACAGATTGCCCCCTGACAGGATGCCAGTTTGGTATAAACACTTTGCTAGCTTTTCCTTTAGCATAAGAAAATCAAGAAACATGTTAAGTGGAGCCAGGTGCAGATCTGGGCAGATGCGACTGCCCCGTGGTCGGTCTCGGGACCAGGCAAGGACCTGAATGATCAGGAACAGCCCAGTGGCAGAGCTGCACCCTCCACCTGCACAGCTACTTTCTTTTTAATGTGTGAATGTCTGATGTATTATTAATCCCCAAACATATACACCAGCCAGATCGCCAATCAAAGAAAGAACCAGCCCTCTCACAAATTATTTGTTTACTGGGTAACAGCAAGCCAGGTCCCCTTGCAATCTTCGCTTAAGTCTCTTTTGTCAAGTGGGGGAAATTTTTATTTGGTCAATTGTTACAAGAATGATGCCAACTCTATAATTAAATCGGGTAATGGAGAAAGAAGGCAATCTACTTACGGGCGAGCCTTGGGAGACTGAATCTGGAATGCACCTCTATTTATTAATTATGACCTAAACTGGTCTGGGTGAACTACAAATACACTGGAATGCCCTGTAACCTTTAAGTCAGAAACATCCGAGACACTGAAAAGACCAAAATGAGATCACTGAAGGGGTGGATGTGCAGATGAACGCAATTTCTATTACTCTGTCTTATTTCCAGTTCTACATAGGACCTTGTAACAACAACGACAACAAAATAGAAGAATCGTAACCATCAAGGTAAAAGAAAGACGTAAAACTGTATCTGCATTTTGGTTCGCTAATGTGTTAGCAGGAGAGCCCAGAGGTCTTCAGACATGGCAACATTGAACTTTCTTCTTTAAACGGATGTCCGACCTGAGCCCCCCAGGCACAGCACAAACAGAAACGGGGGCCACTGAAAGCCCCCACTGAATCTTATGTCACTTAGCGTGCACTGTCCTCCATTAAAGAGTCACTCAGAAATGAGCGCAGCTCCACGAACGGATCTGGTAAAAAGTTTGAACGTCAGCGCTACGTTACGTGGATTTATTTTCATTTCAAAACTTACACATTAACGCTACTTAGGGTGGACTTACTTATCCAGGCAGTATCACAGGGGTTTCCTAGGGAGGAAAACACACTAAAACTGAATTTATCCACACACACTAGAGGGGTTTTTTGAGAAATACCTAGGTACTTAAGGTTTTCTTAAACGTCCAGAAATGCACCTCAATGTGCTTTTTCCCCTTCAGTAGTCAGGGAACAGCCCATGAAGCCACACCTTATCACGCACCTCATTTCCTGACACAAATACGGACTTCTCTTGGTTTCTTTGCGGTAACTATTCTTGCATAGAATCTTTTATCCAAATCATTCAGTTGATTTAAAAATATACTCCCTTAATATTTCCCTAACAAAACGCACTTTCTTCAGTGAAAAATAGTATAAATCTTCCATGAACAGAATATCAAAACTTTTTAAAAATACAGATGCATGATGCACATGTTAAATAAATACATTTCTGTAGGGAATTCTCCTCCTCGCCTCCCAGCTAAATCCTGCTGGGGCTTGAGCCCTGTGTACTGATTACCGGCCCCAGCATATTTTATCAGACTATAAACATCCAAGGCATTGGAACCTTGAGAGAGACATTTAAATAAAGTAATAAAGACACTGAGGCCATAATGAAGGCTCCCACTTATGCACAGGCAGCATTACCACAAAGTACAGTCCCCATAATGCCCTACCAATGACCTCCACACTGACCTGCAGAGCCCACTGTCTCAAGGGGTGACAGACAATTTAGTCCTTTATCCTTTTGTCATTGAAATCAACTCCAGTGCCATAAATTCTAATCAAGTCAAACTCGATGGCAATTTAAAAAAAAAAAATCTTATAATGCACTTTTCTTATGAGAAACATAACAGAAAGGAAAGGAAAAGAAACCCTCTACAGATGGCACATTTTCTATCCAACTTTCAACCCTTTTCCAAAAGTTCACAGATAAATGACATTGAAAATACCCACGCTCACAAGTATCATTATATGCAATCTCTTTTAGCCTAGAAAACCACAATATCATAACAGAAAACCAACCATCACTTTTTACCTCGGGTACGATGTTTATAAATGGCTTTTTGTTTACGTCTCAGCTCAAGGCTTTCGAGCTGTGGGCCCAGTTCACGTCCAGGATGGTGACACTGAGAAGCAAGCCACAGACTACCCCGCCACCCGAGGTAGTTGGGACTTTAAGAAAAGCAATCATGAGGTTTATCTTGAAACAATAAAAATACTCCCAGGAGGAACACTGTTAATAAATCATCTTTCAAATTTCAAATATATATAGGAGAAAATATTTAGGGCCTGTTGTATGTGGGCTCCCTTTTTCAGCTGAGACTGCATGGGAAAACTTGAGTACAGATATTTTTCCAGGGGTATATATTACTTTTATCCTTTCCGTGGCCATCCTCCTGACCAAGTTGTTGATGCTACCGTTTGAATTTTAGCATCCAACGTGACTGAATGTGGAACACTGAATTCTTGATGAGCATAACTAAAAATGAGGCACCACATTGACACAGTGCTATAAATGTCACCGGAGAGAAACACAGCAAGCTCTTCCCTTTGAGATTGCTCGCCAAAGGCCCGTTTGGAGAATGGCTTCGAATATGTACATCACTAGTCACATATTAAGTGCCTGGCTCTGCGTGGCATCACTCATCTGATTTCGCAGCCGAAACACAGCGAGACACAGAGCCAGATTCTCTGATACGACCCCCTCACAGGCAAGTCTGTTCTCCTCCATACAGTTTCCCTACAGCTCAGAGCTTAGCATAATACAGTCACGGACCGAGAAAGGAGACAGTTCTCCTACCAGCTTTACGAGAATAAATAATGCACCACTTAATGATATCACAGAGAACTACCTAACCACATGCTTCGCAGTGAAATGTGGATTCATCTCTCCTAAGTGTACTTGAGTTTCCATAGCTGTTCAAGTTAAGCAAAATGTTACCTCTGATGTAATTACTTTATAAAACACAAGGGCCCTTTTCTGAACTTTCTACTGAAGCCGGCATACGGCTTCTGGTTTCTCCTTCTGGTATATTCTGAGCTGCGCAGAGCACTGAAACATTCTGCACAGTATGTTTCCCTTTGGATGCTGTTAAGAGCAGAGGGTGCAATTTAAGGAGAGGCATAAAAGACCCAATGGTTCCTGGAATTCCCTTTGTTTATCCATAGAGGGCATCAGTATTAGCCTTTCTCCTGCAGTTTTGGGCTGAAGGTGCCCATACTGTGAGAGAAACAGACTTGTCCTGTGGACTGCTAATTTCAACAAGACACAGAAGGGGGAATAAGCTTCAAAGAAATGCATCAAGACTGACATTTCAGGTACAGGAAACAATGAGGCTCCCCTTGCCTCCTGTTGTTGAGGAATGTCTCTCCATCAAAGTAAACAAATCAAGATGCTCACGATTTGTCCTAATCGGCTCCTTTCATTACACGACCACCGTTTTCAATAATGCAGAATGTAGGCTATGACAACGATGGCTGGAGACAGTGGGCTAGAAAATCACTGTTTGGACATAAACCCGGGTGCTCTCAGTTATTCAGGAAAAAATGTAATTCCTCATTGTCAAGCAAGGAGTGTAATGAAAACTACATGTAAGAACCAAAACACTTGAGTGTATTCGTGTCAAATAAAACGATGGTCCATTAAATTATCACCCATTAGGTGTGGCCAAAGTTGCTCAAAGTTCTGGGAGAGAATACTTCTAGGAAGTTTTAGTCAGTTGCATAAACTGGAATCTCTAAGGCTAAGTCCCGGTCGTATTAACAGGGACAGCATAATGGGCCCAGTAGCTAAGGAAGCCCCGGAGAACAGTAGGTACTTCCTCCGATGCATGTCCTAGGCCCTCTGTCTCCTGCGGACTCCCGTTTCGTCCTCAAGTTTCCAAAACTATCCATCGACTGGTTGCTTCTTCACCGAATCGAAACTGGAAAACGTTCACACTGTGTTTGAAAAGCACTCTAGAGGCCAAATAAAATGAAGTGAATACACAAGGAATATCAGATATAAGATGCAGCTTTCACTGGGTGCCTTCTCCCAAATTCCCAAGTAGAGGTTGTGAAAGTGAAGATGGGCACCTTCTAACACCTACTACAATGTCTGAACTCAATTACGATTCCTTAGTGGTACCCCATAAATATTCCACTTCGCATCTGTTTTCAGTGAACTCAATTCAAATTTCCTCGACCCTCCTGGGTTTTTTAAGCTTATTTCTCTGCACACGCAAATCAGTAAGAAGTGACATAACAAATCCGTAACCATTTTCAACAGTGGAAAATCGAAATAAACATTGAGAAGCCATGTTAATTACTCCTCTATTGGTTGACTTGACGGAAAAAGAAAACAAGTTGGGTTCTAGGTGAAAGTCTACTTTTTTCAAATACAGGCAAAGTTTAGGAACAAGTAATCCACAATCCACAGTTCTGTTGAATTCACAGCTGTTTACTTTTCACAAGTCAAAGGGCTTGCCTGGTAGTAGTACACTCAATGTCAGAGACGTTGGGGCGTGCATGGCCTTGCCCGTCTGTAATTTATAATTTTATCGGACATCTCTCATTAACCCCCCAAAATGCAACGAGTGTCTAGGACATGATGCTCGTATTAACAGGGCACAAAAATTTACACTGCAACAAAATATTCCCTTACAGGGAACATGCTAGAACCTTAATGCCAAGGTATAGAAAACCCATATGCTCAGTGGAACAGCTGCTTTTCGATAACAGGGTAACATGACAGAATTTCTTGAAACTGGGACCTACTAGACTCGTAACTGTAAAACGGTATTTTACCAACAGAAAATCCGAAACAGAAAGTTTCTCTGCAACACCCCTCTGGTGTCTGACTGAGTGAGTGTTTCAAACCAGAGAAAACATCCTCTGTCGAAGCCGGCCTCAAGGAGCCAAACTATTGAAGCTGCTTTCTTCCTGGAGGCTAAAAAAAATTAAGCTTATTGTTTTCAGCCAAACTAATGACTTTCTCAACCAAGCGGTCTGGGCCACGGTGTTGTTTTTCTTTGAAGTTCAGGCATACGACTGTGTTTTTAAACTGAGCCCAAGCAGTGCTCTGCCTGATACACACACACACACACACACACACACACACATACACACACACACGTATATTAAATCCGATGTATATATCAGGTTAGTTTATACACGTATATAAAAACAGGCTAGGGTGTACATCCGCATATCCGGTATTATCAATATGTAAACACTTGAAAATAATTAAAAGCAAGGGTTTCGGGAGCAAATGTTCTGAAAGCCTAATGTCATTCTATCCCATAAAGGGCTTCTCCAGCACACACATCTGTCACCATCCGTCACTCAGTCACGCACCTCAACAACCCGCTCCCCTTTCTGATTAGAGATCACAGTTGCTTGAGTTGGCTTACAGAGTGTCATCTGTTTGAATGACAGATGTCTTTGCTGAAGTGGCACTCTGCTTCTCTTGTTTTGTTTATGGAACAAAGATTCCTGAGAGGTCCTGGGCTGCCTCCACATTTAGGATGAGGCTGTAAACATCTGGTCAGGGCAAGAGGGGACCGGGGAGGGAAGCACAGGACCTATTTTCTCTCCCCACTCTCCTTTTAGAAAAAGAGAGACTCATTCTAATTGTGATTACAAAATGCTAGCTCTCTGAGCAATTCCCGTGGTCACCTTTGTTTACCTGGCACAGAAGACTTGTATTGATATTCTCAGTCCCCCCTTCCGTCTTTTGACTACAGATAATAACTCTTTTACTCTCCTTCGCCTTAACAAAAGGCTGCAAAGCAACCAGAAACCAAGTCGATATTTATTCAATAAATGTTAACCAATTCTCACAATGGAACTGATTTCCTGATTATTATTACCATCTTCTTCTTCTTCTTCTTTTTTTTTTTTTTTAATAATTTCTAGCCCGGGGACTCTGGCAATATCAGACGAGCCCAAAGGAGCAGCGAGGAAGTTCCTTGCTGGGAAAAGTTTGGAGGACATCCTGCTAGCCGGCTGGAAAGGGCTCCCGGTGGCTCGGCCCCTCCAAGATGCCAAGCGCCTCTTTAGCACTTACAAGAAAATGGAATGAACAACAGGGAAGGGGGGGTTGTGGATCGCTCTTCCGGACAACATGGTAGGGCTGAAATGAAATACCTAGACAGACTTACCGAAGAGCTTGCTGGGAGTGTCCTCGCTGTCATTAGATTCCACAGGCGCAAGCAGGGGCTCATTCAGCTCGCTGTCTGAAGTAGGAGCCTTGTCCTCACCTCTCAACTCCGTGTTCATTTCACTCCGCACTGACAGCAAGGGCTTACTGACTTGTCCAGCTATCATTGGATCCTAGGATGGGGGAAAAGAGCGAAGGGGAGGAAAAAAAAGTGGCAGCTTTAGTGTGCGTGTCCTCTCTCCCTCTCCCTCTCTCCTCTCTCTCTCTTCCACACACACACTCTCCCTCTCTCCTCTCTCTCTTATCTCTGGCTGCTCCCGCTGTTATTGCTGGCTGCAGTCAAGTGAAGAGCTATTACAGATCCGAGGAGTTCTCCATTACTCCCCACCCTATTAAAGCTCAACTAGCATGTGAGAGATTCAGGAAGCTTGGGAGGGAAGAAGGGGGGACAAAAAACTTCTTTGAAAGCCACCTAAACCAACACGGCTTTAATTGTGGGATGTGCTTTTTGTGCGAATGTTTTTACACCTTGTTCCGTCTTTAATGCAGTAAGAAAAAAGAAAATGCTGGGTTTGTACTTCAGCAACACACTAAAAAGGAAGAAGCACCCTATGGAGGAGCCATGGGCTATTTTAAGAAGCACTCTCCCTGGGGGAGAAGCAATTAAACCCTATCCCCAGAGCAGAGAAAAGAGATAGGGAGAAAAGAGTCCTCAAAACGCTTTCAATGGAATAAAAGAGATTTCTCATGTAAATTCCATCAGCACCCTTAGAAGTTGACTTCCCTGGTCCCAGATTTGGGACGGAATCCGACCCCAAAGCAAATGAACATTTTAAAGCAAACAATACACAGCAAAATCGCTTTTTTCAAAATTGGTTTAAAAAAATGTTTTAAAGGAATTGGAAAAAAAAATACTTACAAACTGTGTTCAATAATTCCGATACCTAGAGCATCATACACCCAGAGCACTAAAGTAAAAAGGAAACAAAAATCACCTCCAAAAAAGACAAGCTTCCCCCCACCCCCAATAATTTAAATCTGCTTTATCTTCAGCTCATTAGGAAGGCGTCTGAGGATCAGAAATATTTTCCAAGGAGAGCCTGCTGTTCCATTTGCAAACTAAGATGCATGATATTGTTTTGGCACAAACGTCGGGCGCAGAAGGGAAAGAAAAGCAGGAAGTGCCCTTTTTGCGTTATCTGGGAGGTATTTATTGCCAAGTTCATGCCTAAATGGTTCCTGAGCAGGAAACAGGTGACCAGCACAGGAGCTGGTGGGGCCGCACGCTCTCCTGTCCCAGCCTTACATTGGCTGCCGACTGCCTGTGGTGATTTTTTTTTAATGTATTCATGCCTGAAAAGTGAATTTGATATGACACATGATAATCTATGAAAATGTTAATCAATACAAATAGTTTAAGCTGTCATCAAATGCACTTCTTTAGTCAATACTCATACCACTGAAAACAATGTCACTGTCACCAGGGCTTAATGTGCACAGCACTTAAATATTGGACTCTGTGCATCAATGCACTTCTTCTTCAAATACTGTAGGTAAACACATTTTCTCCCTATTTAAGGCTGAAGCACTCAGCACGCATTTAGCTGAGCCGAATCCTCCCTTTTGAATACCTTGATAGGTCCACTGGAGGGCAAAATTAATACTTAATTGAATCTCACAGTCATCAAAATAATCAATACTTTTTTATTATTTATTCTTTACAGTCTGTTGACTGTTTCAAACCTCTGAGGGAATGGTGGAAAGGATTCATGGCTTCGAAACACTGTCATTTAACAAGGTAATTTTCAGTGGGGCATTAGGGGTTGTGAAACATATAATAAAACAAAAATGGTGGCTTATAATAGGAAGAAAGAAAAGAATTATATTTCTGCCATCTAACAAAACAGGATAAATAAAAAAGCAAGTGCAGAGAGAGAGAGAGAGAGAGCTGGAAAGGAGGGGGACCAGGGAGAGAAAGACTGGCTTTTGAAGGGTTTTATCATATCAAGAGCAGAGCCGAGCTTTCATAATGCTGACATTTCTCATCCTGACAATCCTAAACAAGTGGAAAGGATGAGATCGTAGATATCATCTTTCATCACATTCCGCAGCTTAAGAACCAACATGACAGCCCCTCTCCCCTTTACACTGTTAATTACTAAATAAAATACTACTCTCTGTCAGCATCAGATTATTGCAGATAGCAACCACAAACATTTCTCCATTGTTTCCCCCCCTGAATCGGTGATACCTACCTTGAACTCTTTAGAAAATAAATTAGGCTTGTCTCACCATATTGTAAATATTTGAAATATAATCAATGTCATCAATGTGGTCGATTCGCAGTATTGTCAGCCTAAATTTGCTGGTGAGAGATTAGCATTTCATACACTGCCTTTGGTCACTGAGATTTGGAGGGCTTGACTTTCTGGGGGAGGGGAGGCAGGCGGGGGGGGGAGGGAGAGGGTGCAAATATCTCAAATGTCCCCCAAATTTCTTTCCTACGCATCTAAGAGCATGCGCATTTAGATGCTTCCCATTCAGTGAATGGAGCTGGTGTTAGGGATGGGAATACTCCTCCACCTTATGCTTTTGGTAAAGCGTCCTCCTCGCCTGAAGCAGAGTCCAGGTTTCAATTCTAGTACATTTTTACACTCTACAATGTGGCACACTCCATCTCTCTAATCTAGAGGAAGGGTTGTGACCTGTGTCCCTCAAATGCACACCCTATGTCTAAGGGCACACCGTTCCTTAGAATATATTTTTTAAGGTAGTGTTCATAGTAAACTTCTGTTTTGAATGGCATTTGAAACCCTCATGGAAAGCTAAACATGGTTCTTCGTGTATCAGGGGATATCTGGGTAGTCTTACAAAAAAAAAAAAAATAGTCTGCTCTTGCTTTATTTCTGAATGGTCAAACTGAATCCTGAGCACACAGGGTAGTCGAAATGCAGCTGCTAAGTTCAAGAGCGCTTAAATCTTTAAGATGTTCAGACCGGCTGATGTGTGCGAAGCATGTGCTGGCCGATGGTATACATTCACTGGCCATTAGCTCCTCTTCCTTAAATTACTTTTATGTACCTCATCCACGGCTAGGTTTCCAACTAGTGCTTCTCCGTGACGCGAGCTTAGAAAATTCAGAGGTCTGCCATTCAGGTACTCATTGGGTTTCTTTATCTTACAAAACACTTTACGTTTTCCAAGATGCAGCTGTAGCCCACATATATATGTGCACGACATGGTTAAACAGCAAACCCCCAGTGAGGCAGAGAGCAGACAGCTTTTAATCACAGCTGCAGCCACTGGGGGGTCCATTTGAAAATGTGTCACAAGCAGTAACCACTGAGTACAGTCATAAGTGATGAGGGAGTGCCTCTTTCAAGCAGCTCTCGGCTTGGAAGTCATTCTCCCCCTGCCAAAAGGGATGGCAGTCTGTAAAAATCCTTCTGCCAGAGTGAAGAAAGGATTTTCCAACAAGCACCAACACAGACGCTCTCGGGAATGTAAGAAAGCCGCATCCCCAACCTGCACAAGGATGTCTCTGCAGCAGCACCCAGGAACGGAAAGAGCTAGTGCAGGCAAAAAAAAAATATATATATATATACATAGAAGGGGTCAAGATTTCTTGCTTAAAAATCTGAAATTGTCACAACCACAGTCCAAGGGGTTGGGACACTTCCCTGAAACTCTTTGATCAACCCCATAGGAGAAAAACGACTGGGTCAACATGGCAGAGTGGCAGGTAGATTCGAGACCAGGACATGGCATGTGTCAGCACGTGCCAATACGTGCTGACTCACAAGGATCACCAGAGACCTCAGAGCCAGACGCCGAGAGAAGGAGCAGGAGAGAGGGAGGTTCCATTCACGAAATGTGAGGAAAAACTTATACCACCTCCTAGACGGAAGGGCTACAATTAGCACCGGAACCACCCAGCGGTTCTTTAAATCTCATTCGGGCATTGTTACAGATTAAAACTAGGCCCCGCATATCGAATGAAGAGAGGCACTTCAGCTATATGTAATTGCACCCAGACTGTGCAAGGTATTAGTCCTCAATTTGAGGGATAAAGGCCTGAGACTCAGAGAAGCTAAGTGACTTGTCTCAAAGCCACACAGCTAATAATGCGGTGAAGGTGTATTCTGAACTTCAGCAGATTCGTCTCCAAAGATCAGCATCTTTTTATACTGCACTGGATGAAAAGCCAAGGCTCATAAATTTAGCAGCTCGTGGGGTTTCCCAGAACTTGAATTATGGACCCTGAAGGGTGTGAAAACCTTGGACAACAGATTCCCAAAGCATACTGTGTGCCGTATCTTCCTTCCTGCAGACGGCAGGCACAAAACACATCTCTGTCCAGTACTGCTCGTGATTCCACAGCCGATGGAGCGACACAGTGTAGCAGCCGGGACATCAGACAGTGTCAAATACGCAGGTTTGCATTCGGGTTCACTGTCTACATAAACTTAGCCAATCCTGTGACCACCGCCACCCTCAATTTCCTCATCTAGAAAATGAAAAGGTTGGAATAAAACAATATTTCTTCCAAAGTGCAGTCCACAGAATGCTCGTCCCCAAGGAAATTCTACAGAAACGAGTTTTGCAATCCTACCCACAAGGAAAACCCAACAGAAGAGTCTACCAGGAAAAAAAAAGAATTCAGTTCTTCTTAACCTCGCTTTCCCTGAACCATCTGGCCATTAAGGAAGACGTGATATATATACACCACAATACGATGGAATACAGCTTGGCCATCAAGAAGAAATTCTGCCATTTGCAACAACATGGATGGAACTAGAGTGTATTATGCTAAGTGAAATAAGTCAGTCAGAGAAAGACAAATATCATATGATTTCACTCATATGTGGAATTTTTTTTTTTTAATTTTTGATGTTTTATTTATTTCTGAGAGAGACAGAGAGAGAAAGAGAGAGAGAAAGACAGCGTGAGCAAGGGGAGGGTCAGAGAGAGAAGGAGTCAGAGAGAGAAGGAGACACAGACTCTGAAACAGGCTCCAGGCTCTGAGCTGTCAGCACAGAGCCTGACGCGGGGCTCGAACCCACGAACCAGGAGATCATGACCTGAGCCGAAGTCGGACGCTCAACCGTCGGAGCCACCCAGGTGCCCCGTCATATGTGGAGTTTAAGAAATAAAACAGATGGACATGGGGGAAGGGAAGGAAAAATAAGGTAAAAACAGAGAGGGAGGTAAAGCCTAAGAGCCCCTTAAATTCAGAGAACAAACTGAGTGTTGATGGAGGGAAGTGGGAAGAGGGATGGGCTAAATGGTGGATGGGCATTAAGGAGGCCACTTGCTGGGAGGAGCACTGGGTGTCGTATGTAAGTGATGAACCACTGGGTTCTACTCCTGCAACCAATACTACACTGTGTGTTAACTAACTTGAATTTAAATAAATACATTTTAAAAAGTCATCTGGCCTTGGAAGGACTTTTTCTTGTAACTCCTCTCTATTGTGTTATCCAATGGATTTGGTGCTTCCTGATACTCATTTAAAATTTTGTTTAATGTTATTTGTTTTTGAGAGAGAGACAGAAAGTGGGGGGGGGGGGGAGGGCGGGTGGATAGAGAAGGGAGACACAGAATGCAAAGGAGGCTCTCAGCTATCAGCACAGAGCCCAGCGTGGGGTTCAAATCCGTAAACCAGGAGATCATGACCTGAGCCGAAGTTGGATGCTTAATAGACTGAGCCACCCAAGTGCCCCATGGAACTCATCTTAGAATGTGTCCACATAGATCACAGCTAATGTAAATTAGAGCTCCTATTGTCAACCACGCTGTAATTATAAAACAGAAGTCTTCAGCAAATACACATTTGCCCCATGCTTCCCACATTCTAATAACTTTTCCGAACTAATATTCCTTACCGCTTATTTCTACATGGCTATATACAACTTAGCATATACTAACCATATATATTCTCATCAGATACTAGTTCCTGGTGTCCTTTAATGTAATTTTTAAATAAAGATGTCCCTATATATTTCTGCAGTAAACCCTTCATTTGAAGAGTAGATATAGGGCACAGTATGAGTAAAGAGAATTCAGCATGGGCTTTCACTGGGCTGTCAACAATAATCCCTGATAAACAAAGAGATAATTCAGCTAAAGGTTTGCAATAATTTAACCAACAGGGTCTGTAAGCATAATCATCCTCATTTTATAGTCAGAGAAACTAAAGATAGCGAGATGATTAACTCAGCAAAGCATCCGTGTCCAGTGGCCACCACGTGGTGAAAATACCCGTGCCCAACTAAACCGAGCTTGAACTGGGTCCAGCAGATTTTTATGTACATACAAACCAACTATGAAACAGGCAATCTGAAAGCTTTGAGGAAAATGTAAATAAGACAGGCAGGCTTCAAAAATCCAGGGAAACGATTCATCTGTTTGCAAAGTGCCAGCGTATGGTGAAGTTATACTCAACAGATCTATTTCCAGAATTCAATAGAAAAATTATATCCATTATAAAGAAAAATAATGCATTGCCCCCTCCCCAAAGGCCACATTTCAATTTAGGAAAAAGGTCGATGCAAATTACCTACAGCCAATTTAAGATGCAAAGACAGCATCATATTTTGTATTTAATTTCTCCTGCTAAGAAGTAAAGTCAAAATCATAGATAACTAGGAGAATAAAACTAGACTTTGGTGCTTTTGGGGAAAGAAAACTTCAAGTATGAATTCTGTTACCTTAGTCATGAAATTAAACAATTTTCATCCATTTTTTTACCATTACCAAATATTACTAAGTCAGTTTGCTCTCATTATATTTAATGTACCGAAGAATCTTTCCCTCAAAAGTTACAAGGAATTTCTAAGTTTGTTTTTTTTTAACCATTCAGTATTTCCTCCTTCCACCCATCAGTTTTAAAAAGACATTCTTTTTGACTTTTGGAAATAAGACCACAGTTTATAATTTTTTTTTCTATTGATGTAAGCATGTGTGTTTATTGTTGAAAACTTTGAAAGTTCATGAAGATCAAAACACTAAAAAATAAAATAAATTCACCCACCACTGCTTATTCAATTTTAAAGTTTATTTATTTATTTTGAGAGAGAGAGCAGGGGAGCAGCAGAGAGAGGGAGAGAGAGGCAATCCCAAGCAAGCTCTGCATTGTCAGCACAGAGCCCAGCATGGGGCTTGATCTCATGAATCATGAGATCATGACCCAAGCTGAAACCAAGAGTCAGAAGCTTAACAGACTGAGCCACCAAGGCACCCCAGTAATTTTAAATGTCACCTCCTAAACTGCAAATAAAAATTGTTTTTAGGAAAGCAGAAAAACCCGCATTTTTGCAAATGCTCAAAAGATGAAATTTACATTAAAATGAACTTAATTACAAAGCTTCAACATAAATACTCTTTTTCAACTCACAACAGATTTTCACAACAAAGGGGCGCCTGGGTGGCTCAGTTGGTTAAGCGTCTGACTTCCGGCCCAGGTCACGATTCTGTGGTTTCTGGGTTGTGCTGACAGCTCAGAGCCTGGAGCCTGCTTCAGGTTCTGTGTCTCTCCCTCTGCCCCTCCCCTGCTCACTCTGTCTCTCTATCTCCCAAAAACAAATAAACATTAAAAAAAAAAAAATCTTCACAGCAAAATGTTGATACCAAGCTGGATTGCCTTCCTCAAGCCAATATTCCCAACTGTTTTCTTCTTTTTGTTTTTTAGATTCAAGACAGTGAATATACAGCGTAATAATGGTTTCAGGAGTAGAACCCAAGTGATTCACCACTTATATATGACACCCAGTCTCATCCGAAAAGCGCCCTCCTCCAGGCCCCTTACCCATTTATTTGACCCATCCCCCCACCCAGCTTCCCTCCACCAACGCTGTTTGTTCTCTACACTTAAGAATCTCTTATGGTTTGCCTCCCTCTCTGTTTTTATCTTATTTTATTTTTCCTTCCTCTACCCTACATTTATCTGTTTTGTTTCTTAAATTCCACATGAGTGAAATTATATGATATTTGTCTTTCTCTGAGTGACCCATTTTGCTTAGCATAATACACTCTAGTTCCATCCACATTGTTGCAAATGGCAAGATTTCATTCTTTTTGATGGTTGAGTAATATTCCATTGTATAAGTACACCACATCTTCTTTATTCATTCATCTGTCAATGGATAGTTGGGCTCTTTCCATAGTTTGGCTATTGCCGGCAGCACTTGTATAGACACTGGGGTGCATGGCCACAGACAAATCACATCTCCCCCATCTTGGTTTCCATACCAACACAGATCTGTATTTCTCAAGGGGGATGCTGTGAGACTTGAGTGAGGAGATGCACAGATAATGTATGTAAATATGTTTAGAAAGATAGAAAGTATTACACAGAGAGACCACCTTCCACCACACTCCCCACATTGAGGCAGTTGGAACAGAAGTATATACTGTCGTGGATGCTGTGGTGTGCCGCTCAGATCCCCCATTACCACCAACGCACTCACTTCCCAGCTGCCAGGGATGTTGGCCGAGATGGCTCGCAGATGAGTTCTCCCCCAGGACCTGCCTTTGCCTGAAGGCAGCTGCCTCTTCAAGGTCTCCTCAGGGGGAAGTCTTGATTTTGCTGCTTGGCCTGCAAAACCTAAAAGATTTACTCTCTGCCTCCTTACAGGTTTTCTGAGGCCTGAGCTCAATCCTAGGTTCAGTCAGTTGCCACAATCAACATTCATGCCCCAGGGTTACCATTTCCTCAGTAAGGCCCCACCTCAGGCCTGGGCACCACACACTGTTCAGCTACCTCTATTCACTGCCTACCACTCCCTCGCCCAGCATTTTGCTAATTAGCATAATTTATGTTAATCTGAGTGAGATAAATGACTTGTTGACCAGCCTTAATGGAGGCTAGAAATGAGTTTTCATTTGGTTAGTCATATTCAAGATACACGTACGGCTAAAATGGTTTAGAGGCATTCCTCTCCCTTGAGTGCAACCAAATAATATTAAGAATCTAGCAAGTCCCTGTTCCCTAAGGGCTAGAAGCCTAGGGCTTGATCCCTAAACTGTCCACGTTTAGCCTTGGAGTCAGAGAGTTCTTGTCGCGTGATGCTGACTGTGGGAGAAACAGATCTGGCTTCTAAAATCTTGCCGTATCTGCCTTAACAGAACTTCTATGCAAGGTACGTTGCTTCACCTAAATAATAGAGAATTGTGACTTCATCAAGCTTTCAGATAGGTTGAATAAACGACTGGGGATTATTTGCCAATAAAAGTGTGTTCAATAAATACCTATATGGATGGCAACTTTTGGCCTGAGAGCCTATTTTCATTACCACCGGGTAGCAGGGCTCTGGGAATGTAGCAAGACTTCACCCATCTCTAACCATTACTGACTACCACTATCTACCACAAAGGACCCAATGGTTATGTGTAAAAAATATAATGTTTACACAAGGGCCACTTGCAACACAACCCACCATACTGGATGCTGACCCACAATTAGATGAATGTTGTCTTAGAAGCAGGCCAGTCATTATAGAGTGAAATAGGGTCCTCTCTTCAGAAGATGCTCTGGGCAAATTACACTATTTGCTGCCCACACCAAACCCTAACACTTTAATTAAAGGTTACTTCGTTAAGGTGCATGTCCACAATCATGTTGAAAAGACAAAAAAAGACTGCAGAATATCTGACTTGCCTGGTTGTCAGAAGATGGCATTTCATTTAAATGTACATATGGGCTTAGTTTAAGAGTCTATCTTTTCATTGAACTCAGGCAAGCAACTTCCTTCCCTGTCAGTCACCATCAAGTGACTTATATTTATGTTTATACTGCCTTAACTATGCTTATATACGCTTGTTGACAAACATTAATTATCAACACATATACTGATGACTCCAATTAAAGATTAAAGCGTGAGACACAGCTGTATCTAAATACAAGCAAATAAACAAACAACCCAGCTCATCAGTACAAACCTGTACACTGGAATAACACCATCACAATCAATCAAATGGGAGTCTGCAAGTTCTGGACTTCTTCAAAGCATCTAGTGTACAGTTAGACACACATCTAGATCATCACCTTGAACTTCAATAGCTCTTTTGCCCCCAAGAAGTTTTAATGACTGTGTGATGATGCTTCATGTATTCTTACCTGGGAAAAAAGGGAGACTCTGATATTGACAACCTAATAGCACCATCAATTCAATTTCTGCTGCCTTCGTGAAAAAGCATCAATAAAAGTTCAATTCAGGCTCATCTAGATCTGGTCTTTTGGTAATGGGGTTATGCAGCAGTATTGACATGACATAAACATATCTTGTATCCATACATTCCTCATGATCTGATGCCTTCAACTAGGCATCAGGATTTAGTCAGAATACAACTCAAATTAAAGTGGACTTGCACTTAGTGGTTTGAAGGCACAAAGAGAGAACAACCAATCTCTGTCCTAAATACTCTTCTTTTTTGGAGGTACTTAATATACATAATCTCAATATTTGCAACCTTTTGCAAAAGTGGATGACACAGTAAGCTCACAGAATGGAAAGACCTTGCTTCTAGTTTCAGAGTTTTGAAACTGAGCACTGAACTGTGGTTTTTAGGGAGGTGCCCCCAGGACCTCCAAGGGAGACAAGGAAGGACCAAAGTGCCCACTCCCAGCTTTTAGCCACCATATTGGCTCCTCTCATCCATTTAATGTGGAGTTTTCAGTATACTTGGAGAAAGGGTTTCACAGTTCTACCCATATTACTTATTTGCGATTTATCGCAGATGCAATAAAATCATGATGGTTTTTCCACTGGTTAATTGCTTACTTCTCCAAAATACTTAAGCCTTCACCTCTCCAGCTGCTTGAGTTTTTTGGTAGGGAAACATGTCTCAGAATTCTGGCTACTGGGTCTGATACAAAATAAGGTCTCTGTGTGTTTGGATTGACTGATGATTGATTGATGATTGATTGTGAGGATGACCAAAAGGAAGAAAGGTGAAAGCAAGGATCATCTTTGGCCAATAGTTTTAATATTTAAAAATACACTTAATCCTGTCTGAAATTGCACAATATGAACCTGAGTCCTCACCTGTCTCACCTGTCTAGCACTGCCCATATACACTGACCTGTATTCAGCTTCCAGAAATGTGAGTTTGGTTTTGTGTGCTTGTGTTACTTTATTTTACCATAGGACACAATGGAAGAATTTATATCAACACTGAAAAGGAAAAGGAGAGTGTTGTTTATCTCCCTAGGACTGAGCCTGAGCGGGAGAAAAGCTACCCCAGGCTGGGGAGATGAGCTCTCAGGAGCAAGACCTCAGGCGGGAGCTTGGGGCGGTCCCAGATGGGCCCAAGCCCCGCCCGGCCAGAGCCCCAGCCTGGCAGTTCCGTCCACGCTCTTTGTTCAGCCTGGAAGAATCTCAAGCCCACGGGGGATGGGGGGTGGGGGGTGGGGGGGGCCAGCTCCGCTCCTACACGATCGGCTCCCGTGTCATTCAGGGGCGGTACCATCAAACACGCACGGCATATTAGAAATATGATTTTATTACAAATGTTCTAATTCTATCATTTTTCTCAGAGGCAAATATTCATTGGAATGAATAATATATTAAATATGTGGAGACATCTAATTCTATCCCTCCATCCCGGATGGCAAAGGACATAGAGTTGGCGGGAGAAGAACTTTTAGTTCGGAAAATATCCAGTCTCTCCCTATAGTTTCAAATTTCCATAAATAAATAGAAAAATCCATTCTGCCCCCTGCTGACAGACGAACATTCCTAAAAATCCAGTTTTGAAAGCTGACGATCTTAATCACAGCACCTTCTGAGTTGGGTCAAAACCCAACTGCTTCACATGCCAGACCCTCCTCGTTCAGCCTGGGTGTAGCCTTCCTCTGCCCTTAGCATGGGGACAGGCACGGCGCAGCCACACACTTCTCCGAGGATGAGTTTCTGGCAGGTGGTGACCAAATGCCGGGTGATTGTCGGGCCTCCCTTGCACAGACGCCCTCCCTCCGGCCCACGGCAGGCCAGCACTGCCAGGGTGGAACGTGGGCACTGGGCAAGGAGCCTGTGCTTCGGCCTGGGTCGCTTCCAATGCACTGGGGAACGCTGGGCAAAGGGTTTAACACATCTCTCTGCACCTCAGTTTCCTTGAGAGGAAATGGGAGTAATTCCACATGTCTCATGAGATAGGTGTGCATATAAATAAATAATTCACAAGCAGCGCTTAGAAGAAGTCCCACTGCATCGTGATAAGAGGAGACGCATACATACCCATCTCTGTCTGCAGCTGCCCTGTGAAGGGTGAGTGTGTGTGCTTTGCTTGTGGAGAAGCGTCTTAGCCTTGGCCAGATTTTTCAAAGGGATGCATGATCCACCTCCCTAACATCCCAGCCTCCTCCCCACAAATCAGTTAAGTAACCACCGCTGAGGAGTGGGGGCCTGCCCTCCAAATATTAGGACACTGCTTGGCACATAATAAGCCCTCCCTAAATATTCACTGATTTTATTTCAAAAACAAAAACAAGAATCAATACCTATAAATGATGGAAGAAAGGTCAAAAAACAGGTTTTGAAAACTAAATTACTTTGACATCTTTTGAGAAAGAATTTATACATCCAAAGCCCTTGTTATTTTAAGAAAGGAGTATAGGTCAGCTTGCTGATTCTACAGAACGGGATCCCTGAATTAAAACAGTCCCTGGCTTTTAATTTTTCAAGGTTCACATAGCGCTTAGTCTCTGAAGAAACCATTCTAGTTCTGTTCAAAAGGCCATCGCTTAATTGATTTCGCGGATATGTGTTCTCCGATTCTTGACTCTCAGGCTGCAGCAGCACGAGCCGGTCACCAGCGCTGGGGGTCGCGCGGCACCGCCGCCTCCTCTCCCTGCGGGTCGAGCCTGGCAGCTCTCTCGGCCAGCACCAGCTCCTCCGAGTTCTCGCATTTTCTGCCTTGGGTCTGCACAGGGCTCCGCCTCGCCCAGCTGCCCCCTTTCCCTCCCTCTCCTGTAATCCACTCGCCTTTAATATTCCAAGGGTGACCCTTGACTGTCCTTTGAATGCGGCTCCAATTCAAAAGGCTTCTGAGCTCTTAAAAGGAGCCGCGATAACATAATTCCAAGGAGATGGGGGTGGGGAGGGAGGGACAATGTGATTGGAAAGAGTAGCTAAATGCCCTCATTGCCGGGGATTTGGGCTCTTACAAACCCATGACCTGGAAGGTTAGTTTTTAGGGGTTCTCCCCACATCATCAGCTATCTTATTAGCCGCTATTAAGCATATTTAATAAAAAGAGACTTAATTAAATATCTCTTTACATCTCCAGTCTCTGAAATCAAGGACCAGCTTTTATTCATATTTACTTATGTCCTCTGTAGTCTGCATGACTGGGGGATGGCTCTGAATCAGGGTCTACTAAGACAAACCGGATGCAGTTCAAGAAATATTTTATTGACAGTTTGCCATGTACAAAGTGTTGTGCTGAGGACTATGGGGAATGTAGGGATCAAGAAACATCTGCTACCATCAAACAGCCCACCAGCTAGTAGACACCAGGAAAGGAAAGAGAGTAACAGTATTCAGCATCTTCTGTGAGCCTAGGATACTTTCTTTCACAGACCTAACATTTTCCTGGCATCCTCAGGCTCGCTTTCTGCAAAGTGCTGATGTATACTCAGCATGTGGACCACGCACGCGCACCCACAAACACGGCTCCCTTTCCTTGAAGCACTGCTTTACCATCATTAGGATGCTAATGAAGAAACACTTTGCTCCACCCAGGGAGCTGTAACTGGGCTTTTCTGGCCTTAAATCCTTATTTTAGGGATTTTTAAAATCTGCGACTGAGGACTCACAGGAGAAAACAAGGTATCAACGCAGCCAACAGCAAGATCACGGACAATGAGGAGCCACCGCAGTGTAGCAGGGTGAGAGTCTGAGTTACTCCTGTTTATCACAGACGGCTTGTAAAGACTTGCTTCCCTAATATCCTCAAGCACCTACAGTAACAAGGATAGGTAATATGTTGTCAAGAGGAAAACAGACCTGTTTTAACAAATTACTAAGGCATGCTCATATATATATATACATATGGGCACCTGGGTGGCTCAGTTCGTTAAGCCTCCGACTTAGGTTCAGGCCATGATCTCACGGTTCTGGGTTCAAGCCCCACGTCGGGCTCTGTGCTGACAGCTCAGAGCCTGGAGCCTGCTTCCGATTCTGTGTTTAACCTCTCTCTCTCTGCCTCTCTCTCTGCCTCTCTCTCTCTCAGAAATAAAAACATTAAAAAATTTAAATATATATAATAGATGTGCTACAGTCTTTATAAGCAACTGGCTCTTTTCAGTGGGCTTGGAAGCCATCGTTTTTCCTGATTCTCACCCCTCTACCATTAATTTGCTTAGACAAATGCTTTATAGATCAAAAATAGACAATTTCAGCTCAACGCTGGCTGAGTTATCCCAAATCTGACTGGGAAGTGGGTCCACTCCAATGGCATTCATGTACCAGCGCCCCAGAAAGCTCACTCGTCCATGGCTGGAATGTAGCCTTATTACACAGCCGCCTTGCACTTTGATCCACTGAGCTTTCATATTCTATAATCTTTCTCCACGTGCCCATGCCTTTGGCCTTTAAGTTTTCTGTGTCCTGCACAAACAAATGAGAAATGGATGTTGCTGGCTTCCTCACTACCTTCTGCTATGGGGCAGCCCATGTCTCCACCTCCCTCCTTGGGCTCGCTGGGAGCCCTGCACTCCGCCTGCAAGGCTCACCCTTGGCTTTCAGATCTTGAGGGGGCTGCCTGCGGTTTCTCATTTCCTTAGTGTGTCAAACAAAAGCACTAATCAAACCTGCAGAGTACTCCCGTTAAAACAAATCAGCAAGAAATCATCTTTCGGGTTAAAAACAAGCAGAAAAGTAAATTCATATTAGCACCAAAATAAACGGGGAAACCAATTCACAAGTTTGTTTTTGATGCAAACAATCAAATTTTTAAAAATCGAATAAACGTTGTTAAATCCAGTGGAAAACTGTTTGATTTGCCGTTGCATTAGAATTAGTGGATATTTTTTTTCTCCCCACTTCACTTTGATATTGGAAGTGTTTAATAAATAAATAAATGCTATTTATTCATTTATTCGACAAACATGTATCCAGTGAGTATTGCGTGCCTGGCCACCCTCTCTTCAAGATGATGGGAACACATCACTGAACAAGACAGATCAAATGCAGGTCCTTCTCGCAACTGCAATGATGCTGGGAGACCGGACACAGTTGAGGAAATACCATGATGCTGGGTAGTGAGGGTGCTGTGAAGAGAGACAAAGGGGGGGTCAGGTGTGTGGGGGAGTGGGCATGTGTAACTTTCATGAGATGATCATATGGTTGCACAGATAAGGGACCCTTGGGCAGAGGCCACCATGAGAGAGGGGAGGTCATGTGAACATCATAAGGGAACACTGAGAAAATGGCCCTGGCCTGGGAGCCTGCTCGGTGGCCTCCAGGGACCAGGAGGTCAAAGTGGCTGAGAGGAGGTGAGTGGACATGGCTGAAGGTGAGACCAGAGAAGAGGGGACCAGAGAAGTGGCCAAGGGCAGGATCAGGTGGGGCGTTCTGGGCCATCGCAGGGACTTGGGATTTAATTCCAAGCATGAGGGGAAACCATTTGAGTGTTTTGAGCAAGATATGACAGAGGAGGACTCACCATTTAAGAGGCGGCCTTGCGGGGGAGGTAGAAGTGAAGCATGGGCGGAAAGGCCTTGTGGTTTGGATGCAAGATCAAAAAAGCAATGTAATAGCTTCACTGAGATACCATCAATATTTTATTTTATTTTTTTAATACTTTATTGTCAAGTTGGTTTCCACATAACACCCAGTGCTCATCCCCACAAGTGCCCTCCTCCATGCCCATCCCTCCTCCCCCACATCCATCAGTCCTCAGTTTTTGTCAGCATTCAAGAGTCTCTCATGGTTTGCCTCTCTCCCTTTCCCCCACCATTTCCCCCCTTCTTCTCCCCCTTGTTCCTCTGTTAAGTTCCTCCTAATCCTCCTATACGTGCACACATATGATATTTGTCCTTCTCTGCCTGACTTATTTCGCTCAGCATAACACCCTCAAGGTCCATCCATGTTGCTACACATGGCCAGATTTCATTGTTTCTCATTGCCATGTAGTATTCCATGGTATAGATAAACCATATCTTCTTGATCCATTCGTCCGTTGATGGACACTTAGGCTCTTTCCATGTTTCAGCTATTGTGGACAGTGCTGCTGTGAACATTGGGTTGCATGTGCCCCTATGCATCAGCACCCCTGTGTCCCTTGGGTAAATTCCTAGCAGTGCTATTGCTGGGTCCTAGGGGAGTTCTAGTGTTAGTTTCCTGAGGAACCTCCACACTGTTTTCCAGAGGGGCTGCACCAGTTTACACTCCCACCAACAGTGTAGGAGGGTGCCTGGTTCTCCACATCCTCGCCAGCTTCTAGAGTTCTCTGATTTGCTCATTTTAGCCACTCTGACCAGCGTGAGGTGAGATACCAGCAATATTTAAACACTGCACATATTCATTGTATACAATTTGGTGAGTTTGCATATATATGCGAAACCATCACCACAATGTAGGTAATAAACATGTAGTCTACCACCTCCAAAAGTTTCCCTTGTCCCCCCTTTTTCTGATGAAGTTTTAATTGAAAATAAGGGATTGCAGAAGGTGTACTGTGTAACAGGCATTCCTATGGATCCAGAAAAAATTTCAGTAACTCAACTTTTACAAAACTGCAAATATAAGCCACATTTTTTCTCACTATCTTATCACAACAGCCTTCATATCAACTTAGTTTCTTTGGAGAAATTAATCAAATGAACCATTTCTCAATTTTATCTGCTTTTGTAGTACCTGCACTGGGTTGTTTCCTCGCTCACTTGTCAGGCCTGACTGGCTTATTACCAAAGTCCCCCTGGGTAGGTACAGCCAGGTGAGGAAGGAGTGGGTCCCCAATGTCACTAAATCTGTTGCTGTGGACATCCGACTAGATCCCAGTGTAGTCTTAGAAAAGTCACTTTCACTTCTCTGAATAGTCTTTCAGCTAAAATAATTATCTGTCACTTCCCAGTGGGGCTTAAGGACCATACACGGACAAAGGCCGTCACCTACAGGACTCTCCAGGTGCTGACGCCCTCCCACAGCCTGGGTATGGTTTGGGAAGAAACCTCTCTGTTCTACCTCTTGAAGCAAGTTTTCTAACACACTGATCACTTGCGCTCTGGGCTTTTTGACCTATTCCCACATAATAAAAACCCCCCTTTTCCATTATTAATAGCTTGCACAGACTTTGGTTTGGAGACTTATGCTTTTGAGTCCTTTTCTTAATGCAGCTTTTAATTCCATGGTGGCACCTGCAAGAAGCTAGTGCTTTTCAAGCGTGTATTTCTGTCTAAGCCAATTCTCTGCTGCCACTTATTCTGGGTGGACCATGTCACTGAGGCTCAGGGTAAAGCTCAGTCCCACCCCCACCACTTCCAGCTGTGATTCGAAGGTGCCAGGGATCAGAGCCACGTGGGCTGCGGGGGGGCCTTGGACCCCTGGGCCCCTCCTCAAACCTGCCCAGTCAGAACTGCAGAGGGCAGGGCTCAGGAATCCTACTGTTAACAAGTTCCTCAGGAAAGGCTTCCAAGCACTGAAACGCGAGAACCCCCACCTTTTAGGCATGCTCTAAGGAAAGAGCTACCAAGTTTCTCCAGCATTTCAGAAAAGCATATCCTAGCACTACCCAGATTTATATTAGCTTTCACATAAAAGAAAGCCTTTTATAAATTCCTCTTCTTCTGTCCTCTGAGTCACAATTTGGGGTCTTGAACGATTTATTTCATATTCTCGATATTTCAGATTTTATCTTTTGTCCTTTAAAAATTGTCGCTCATTTTGACAGTTATATTGTATTTTAAGATCTATTTTTTCACTCCTACCTACTGTGAATTTTAGTTTACAGTTATGTAACTCACTGTAGAAATTTTTGAAATTATATACATATATATGCATACACACACACACACTAGTATAGCTTATCTGTATACAATCTTTGTTATCTGTGTCCATGTTTTTAGATCCACATTGCATATGCAACTTAGTGTCCTGCTTTCATAATTCACTTTTTCATTCAATACATATTTATTGAAGACCTAATATGTGTTACCAGCTAACACATGGTGAGATAGCTGGGTACTAAATTCACCCTCAGACATTATTATATGATAACCATGTTCTCAAAATTGAACATTATCCAAAACTGTGATCTCAGATAGCTAAACGATATTTACTCTGATGGATGTGCCATGATTATTTAATTCTTTTCTAACTGCAGAAAATTCTGGGCTGTGGTCTCTGAAATGGAGTAAAAACACACTAGGAGATGTGCAAGATAATGCAGTAGGGTGCAAGTATTAGAATTTCTTTTTTTTTTTTTTTTAGGGAGATAGAGAGGGTGCAAGTGAACAGGGGGCAGAGAAGGGGTAGAGAGAGAATGGGAGAGAGAGAAAAGCATGGCTTATGTTCACCTGAAGCAGAGCTCAAGCTCACCTGATGTAGAACTCGAACTCATGAACCATGAGATTATGACCTGAGCCAAAATCAGATGCTTAACGACTGAGCCACCCAGGTATCCTAGAATTTCTATTTTTATTTCAAATTTTTCATTTCCATTTGGAGTATGTTTTTTAGTGGTAAAAAGGCATGGTACAAAAACCAACAAATAAATAAATTTACACATATTAGGAGTACATGGTAAAAAATATTTTCATTGGTAAAGCTGGGTTATCACAAAACCTTGGAGCCCCTTGATTTAAGATGTGCCCATTTATCACACAAAAATAAAATTTTGACAGTTTTAAATACATTCTCAGGAGTGAAATTATAGGTAAGAAAGTATGGACCATTGCCAAATTGCTTTCAAGGTCAGTTGGTGGAAAATTTATGCTCCAAGTGTATGAGAAGCTTCTCTTTCATGTTATATATATATTTTTTAATTTTTTCTGACTTATTAGATAGAAACTGGCATTTTATTAATGCTTTAATTTGCTTCACATTAGCAAGGTTAAATTTCTCAAGTTTATTAGCTAATTAAGTTTCTTCTTTCATAAATTACTCACCATCCTTGGCTGGCCTGAGTATTTCCCTCCCTGAACTTTCTATGGATATACAGAAGTGTCAGAAAGATCGGCTGAAACTTAGTTTGCTCTAGTATATACTTTATTTATAGCCTTCTCAACAAACAAGAGATATTGCTGATGTTTGTCAATGATGATGAAATTGAGATGAACAAAGGTAAATAACATGCTATTTTGGCAGTCTTCTTGATTACAACCTGTAAGAAATCCAAATATTTTTCTATAATTTGCTATTTCCCTGTGATTTTTTAATTAATGACGATTTTTTAAGAAAGATGTAAAAAATTTGTATTCAGTCATATTTATCAACTGTCTTTCCTTTATGTCTTACACTATTGCTTTTATGATGAGAAATCATCCACGAGAAGGCATAAACATTCACTAATACTTTTTATTTCCTATGAATTTTAGCCTCAGTGTAATTCTAGAATCCATCTGGAGTTTATGTAGATCTATGGCATTTACTGAAAAGGTTACAGTTTCCCAAATAGTCAATTTTTAGAGCACAATTAATTGAATAACCCATCTGCATAGTTCTAATGGAATCTAATGGAAAGTTCTAATGGAATCTGAGTTGTGTTTTTGTAGGATATATATGTGTGACCATATATAGTGCCATATGAATATGTTAAGTATATAAATATATACCGTATGTAATATATACATTTTAGAGATTAGATTGACATACACTTATATATTTATATGTATATTAAATATTACATAATATATATTAGAACAAAATCCTCTGTACTCTTCAAATTTTTAAAAAATTTCATACATAGTCTCAGCTGTTTATTTTCCAGATGAAATTTAGAAACATTTTTGCAACTTCTAAAATTAAAGAGAGAAATAAATGTCTAATATTCAATGTCATCATCATGAATTGGTCCTTATCTTCATTTATTTAAATTTT
The DNA here is from genome assembly GCA_017311185.1 of Proteles cristata cristata. Lineage (NCBI taxonomy): Eukaryota > Metazoa > Chordata > Mammalia > Carnivora > Hyaenidae > Proteles > Proteles cristata. The sequence goes on along the minus strand of JAESUZ010001291.1, from coordinate 503,980 downwards.
CTTTTCTTATTAGTCACTTGTGGGTTTTTCATATTTATTACAGACATTTTTATTTTATTAATTTTTTTTTAATGTTTTATTTATTTCTAGGAGAGAGAGAGACAGCGTGAGCAGGGGAGGGGCAGAGAGAGAGGGAGTCACAGACTGAAACAGGCTCCAGACTCTGAGCTGGCAGTCAGCACAGAGCCCAACGCGGGGCCCGATCCCACGAACCGCGAGATCATGACCTAAGCGAAAGTCGGACGCTTAACCGACTAAGCCACCCAGGCGCCCCCAGACATTTTTATTTTAAAATTGCCAAATATTTTGTTTTGTTCTTGTTTTGAATAAAGTCAATTCCCCTCTCTGAAGTTATATATGGTTATTGCTCTTATATAGAAAAAGCTATTGTGTCCTCAGGTGATTCTTTAAAAAAAATTTTTTTAAATCTTTATTTACTTTGGAGAGAGCAAGCGAGCAAGCGAGATGGGGAGGGGCAGAGAGAGAGGGAGACACTGAATCCGAAGCAGCTTCAGGCTCTGAGCTGTCAGTACAGAGCCTGATGCGGGGCTCAAACTCAGACACTGGAGATCATGACCTGAGCTGAAGTTGGACACTCAACCGACTGAGCCACCCAGGTGCCCCTCAGGGGACTCTATTCTGTGTTTATCACTTACTATTTCTTGTCTTGAGTTCTACTTTTTGTTTGTTAAAACATTTGCTTTTTCTTTGCTTTTACCATTTTTATAGTATTTAAAACTTTTTTTTAATGCTTTATTTATTTCTGAGAGACAGACAGGCAGAGTGAGCAGGGGAGAATCAGAGAGAAGGGGAATATACAGAATCTGAAACAGGCTCCAGGCTCTGAGCTAGCTATCAGCACAGAGCCCAATGCAGGGCTCGAACCCACGAACTGTGAGATCATGACCTGAGCTGAAGTTGGACGCTTTAACCGACTGAGCCATCCAGGCGCCCCAATATAGTGTTGTTATTTTAGTTGTGCTTCTTGTTACTAAGATATCTGGATTTTTTAAATGCAAACTTGCAGTGTGTATCTTTTCTTTTAAACATTTTAATTATTTAAAGTCATCTCTACACCCAACATGGGGCTCGAACTTACAACTCCAAGATCAAGAGTCACATGCTCCACCGACTGCACCAGCCAAGCACCCCTGCAGTTTGTATCTTATGGGGAAATTTAAAACATGTATGTACATTGTCATAATCAATAGATTTGGCCTTAAATAAGTTACTTCAGTGGTTGTTTCAGTTATTCATAGTTTTATTATTCTTTTAATTTTTTCAGTTACTCCGCCTCCTTTTTTGTTTTGTCCAATTTTTGTTTTATTCATGTGTGTTTGTTATCTTTGCTAGAAATTTAAAAGTTTTATAACCTGCTTTTAGTTCCTGAAGTGGTAACAACTATTTAAACACACACACATATATAAATACACACAAAGATACTATACATATATGCATTTATACATGTATACACACACACACACACACACACACACATTAGGTTTTAGTGTGGAACTATCATAGTTGAGAATATAATGATACCAAAAAAGCACCCCATCTCTTAAAAATTTTTTAAAGGAATGGCTCATACTGAAGAGCCAAAAATTAAGTCCTCCATTAAAAGAAACCTCGGGCTGCACATAGCCCCAGTCCTAGATAAACTAAACCTAAAACTTAACCAGCTTTTCCGCTTCTGAACAGATGCCTGCGCTACGGGAAGTTAATACCTAACCAGCTCTTTCCGCTTCTGTAACAATGCTTAAGCCTTGCTTTCCCGCCGCCGGATTGCCCAAGCGACTAGCTTCATGTTCCCCCTGTCACCACACCACCCCACCTTGGCGGAAGCCAATCCGAAAAGGCCAGCGGCTACCCCATACCTTGCTGAGGGAAGGGCCTGGAGAGAGAGATGTTAACCTGTTAGTCGCCAAACGGGACTTCAGGCTCGCTCTATGATAGGCTAAATTCAAAGGTACCCCAAATATTATAATTGGATCCCGCCAAAAACCTGATGGCGGGAACCAATCAGATGCGGTATATGTTCACATTTGAATGTTAACCAATGGCAAACTTGTAACCATGGAAATCTGTCCCTCCCCATGACTTGTTTACTTCTGTCTATAAAAAGGCTGCAGAGGCTTTGTTCAGGGCCTCCTAGCGTCACCGGCAACGAGTGAGTGCGCGGAGGACCGGGTTCGAACCTGCAAATAAACAACCCTTGCCGCTTGGCTTTGACTCTGGTCTCTGGTGGTCTGATTTTGGGGTTCTCTCGAATTCTGGGCGTTTCATATGGGGGCTCGTCCGGGATAATTCCCCCCCAGACCTACCAGACCCCAAGTCAACGGGTTGTTCCTACGACCGATCGGTAAGTGAGCCGGCTCTGTCTATCTGTTTGTCTCAGCGTCAGTTTCTGTCTTATCTGTTTGTTTCGGTTTCTGCCGCGCGGAATCTGCATCGGGGACTGTACTGGCTCTGGCGGACGCGCTATAGAGCAGTCAGTCGGGGCCGAGGAGACGTCCTACGGCGCCCATCGGGAGAGCCGGTTCGAGGCCGGCGGGTGAGCCGGTTCGAGGCCGGCGGGCGCACCGGTTCGAGGCCGGCGCCTTCTTCTGGGGGCGCACCGGTTCGAGGCCGGCGCCTTCTTCTGGGGGGCGACCGGTTCGACCGGTTCGAGGCCGGCGCCTTCTTCTGGGGGGCGCACCGGTTCGAGGCCGGCGCCTTCTTCTGTTGGCTAGCCTTCTATGTTTGTGCGCAGCGAACTCTGTTATCGGTCTCTGTGTCTCTGTGTTTGTGCGCAGCGAACTCTGTTATCGGTCTCTGTGTCTCTGTGTTTGTGCGCAGCGAACTCTGTTATCGGTCTCTCTGTGTCTGTGTCTGTGCGCAGCGAACTCTGTTATCAGTCTGTGCTCTGTTATCAGTCTGTGTATGTCTGTGTCGAATTGTCAATTTTCTCTGTTGGTGTTTATTACCTTGTGACTGAGACTGACGTTATGAGACAGACTTCATCCAAACCCCTAGACTTAATGTTAGCCCATAACCTCTCAGTGACTGTTAGGAAGGGTCCATTTTAAACTTACTGCTGCACAGAATGGCCCACTTTCAATGCGAAATGGCCACCGGACATCATGGTTTGGGCTGATCTGGTTGATAACCCACCCCCTTGGATTAAAAGTTTCTTGCCTCCACAGAAACCTGACATCCTGGCGGTGACTAAAAAGCACCCGCCCTCCCGGGCTTTGGAGCTGCCGAAAAAGGAAACTAAACCCTCTGCGCCGCTCTACCCTTTCTTACAGGGCGGAACGGAGGAAAAATTAACTTCTCCCCCCCCTTAGGCAACCTCCTTCACAGGACCCAGCAGGAGGAACAAAGGCGCCACCCGAACCACAGGGGCCCCCTGCCCCACCAGACCCGGCGGCCCTGGGGAAATGGGCCCCGCCCAAGGGACCCGAAGCCGCCGTGAATTGTTGCAGGTTCTGTTCATGTCGGAGGCCGCGCCGGCTCCGACAGGTCCAGGAGTCCCTGAAGGATAGACGGTGTCAGCAAAAGAGAATGAGAGAGCCCTGAGATTCTTACTGATCACCAGTCAGGCATCTCTGTCCTGTCGGTTTTGGTGTCTTTATTTTAAGGTTAAATGATAATATAACATCAGAAGACAGAATTTTTACAAAGGCTAATTATTTGTAAAATGTATTAGGCTTATTCCTAAATTGCTTGAATGAGCCTTTTCCTTGATGCTGAATGTGCAAGCACCATGGGGGCCATAAATATGTCAGTCTTTGTGCCTGGGTTATGTTTTGGTTGCTCTTGTCTGTCCTCATCCCAGCTGCCAGTATAAGGGAAAATGTTTGTGGAATGTGGGCCTTGAAGAAGGGGCTGCTATGCTTCAGCAATTAGCAAAGATAAATGTGGTAACTTATGTTCTGCCCTTATCTATGTCTTAACTTTGGATTAGGCTCTTTGTCTCGGGGCCAGGCTCAATTGTAACTCTTGTGTTCTTAACCCCCTTTATTGTCTAAGTCTTGGGTCTGCAAGGCCCATAGGAAGAGCCTTTTGACAATTGCCCACGGAGCTTTTGTCTAAAGTCTCTTTTGTAAAGGCAGGAATATACTTTTCCTTATGAGGTATCTATGTTCAGTCTGTGTTCAGAATATGGGTCTAATATGGAATATTATGAGACCTGGTCAATACCAGTAGGCTTATTTCCAGCACGAGCCAGTAGTGGCAGAGGGAGATGCCAGTTTTCATTTCTCATGGCTGAAGCTATGCAAACACTGCCATTTCCTTGCTGCGACTGCCATCCAGAGAGGCCAGTGCGGCTCCCAGCATGTTCAGTACTGAGAAATGAAAAATAATCCAGTCTGAACCCAGAAAATTAGTTCCTGGGCCCACTGGAGTTCCCACTACTGACCAGGCTCAAAATGACGCTGGGTTTCCCCTGGCATGGCCAGATTGGAACTACAACTTGGCTGAAGGTAAGGAGAGTCTCTTAGTCTACCGCCAGACTCTGTTGGCAGGTCTCAAGGCTGCGGCTCGCAAGCCTACATTGTCAGTCAGGGACCAGAGGAAAGCCCCACAGCGTTCCTTAAGAGAGTAATAAAGACATTCCGCCAGTGCACTCCTATAGATCCAGAGGCCCCAGCGAACTTAGCTGCGGTGGCCACGGCTTTTGTCAATCAGTCTGCTCCCAACATTTGGAGAAAACTTCAGAAACTAGAACGTCTATGAAAAAGAGCCTCCAAGATCAAGTGGTCGTGGCAGAGAGGGTACACAGCAGCAGGGACAGTGCAGAGGACAAGCAGATAAGGGCTGAAAAGAGACAAAACCAGGGCCTAGCCAAGATGCTACTCGTGGGAACTGTGGAACCGGAGGACCGGAAAAGACGCCTCAGACAGTTGGCTCCAGGAAAAGAAGGTAAGGAGAACTCCCAGCGGCTCGAGGGGCGCCCCCAATTAAGCAAAAATCAATGCGCCTACGGCAAAGAGAAAGAACATTGGGCCAAAGAATGCCCCAAGAATCAATCTGAAACTCTCATTCTAGTAATGGGAAATGACAGTGACTAGGGGAAACGGAGTTCAGCACCCCTCCCCAAACCCAGGGTAACCCTAAAAGTAAAAGGGCGATCCACTGAGTTCCTAATGGACACTGGGGTCAACATTCTGAGGAGCGCGCGGTAGGGACATCAGGGCATGAGGGCCACAGCACCGGCCCCAAGCCAGCCGCCTGCACCCCCGTGGCTCCCACATCCCCGGAGCCATACGCCCAGCCCCAGCCCGGGCAAGGTCTCCGGGGGCGTCCCCGCCCAACCCGTGGCCTCCGCAAGGCGCACTCACCCATCGCCGACCACCACGCACTTGAAGGCTTGCCTGAAACGCTGCTGACACCAGATGCGGGATTTGACCTAGACTCTAGCAGCTTGTTAAGCTCCTCGTCATTGCGGATGGCTAGCTCTGGGATCTCCACGGTAAAGTAATGGCCCTTGATAAGGAAAAACACCTACCAAGGAGCTGAGGAACCACCGCCCGCCGAGCACTCCCAACCAAACGTGAGACTGCCCAGATCATGGAAAAAAAAATTCCTGAAAGACATCTTCATAAGGTATGGCTTTCCTCAGATGATAGGGTCAGACAACGGACCTGTATTTGTGTCCAAAGTAAGCCAGAATTTAGCCACGGCCCTGGGGATTAATTGGAAATTACACTGTGCATACAGACCCCAGAGTTCAGGACAGATAAGAAAATAAATAGAACTCTAAAAGAGACCTTAATTAAATTGACCTTGGAGACTGGCGGAGACTGGATAGCTCTCCTCCCCTTTGCACCCTAAGGAGTATGCAACTCCCACTACCATATAGGGTTAACTCCTTTTGAAAACATGTCTGGCCTGAATTGCATGACTTCTATCAAAATAAAATACATAGTTGCTAAACACAGGTTTGAGTTTTCAGCTTCCTATTGCAGAAAAAGTAAGACTATTTAGACCTTTTAAAAATTCTAGTGTAAACACCTCTCAATTGGTTACTAGGTCCTCAATTGGAGACTAAGGTTTCCCAAGTTAAAATTCTGCTAAGTGTACTTAAGACTGATGAAAAGCAACCCTGTATATAGAAAACTGAGAGATCCATAAAAAAAGGATATAAGAAATGGAAATACATTTTTGTTGAGGGTAAAAGAAAGTAATTTTGTCCTAAATAAGACTGGTTGCTTAGAGAGAAATGGCTTTGGGACAAAGTTTAAAGGCAAAGGAAAGATGTAGAAGGTCTGTGAAGGGAAATCTTTGAGAAGGAATTTTATATGTGCTCAGGATAGACTGGTTGAAATGAATGGAATTTGAAAAGTACACTGGTATAAGGTTAAAACTCTGCTTTTCTCTCCGGTCAAAAGACAGAGTTTTCTTGGATTGTAAATCTGCTCTTGATAAGACAATGTAAACAAAAGTTTTCTCCTTTTTCTGCCAAGAAAACCCGAAGCTTTAGGTTTCATCTTTATCAGGTCTTTGATTGCATAGTTAAATCTTCTCAATGTTGAAAGAGTTACCCCAACCAATGTTGGTTTCTAATTGGTTGGTTTCTAATTGGTTGGTTTCTAACTACTATATTATGTTATACATTCGCCTTTAAGATCTATTATTGCCACTTTGGTTGAATAGAAAAAGCTTTAAGATTTGTAATGATCTGTAATCCTATTTAGGATACGCTTTATAGCTTCCTAAGGTTTTAACAAACTTCCCAGGATTTAAACAGTAAAAGGGGTCTTTTGGCCAATTAGGCCCTTTTATCTAAAATGCTAGGTTACTTGGAAAAACACTATACACAACAGTAAACCTTAGGTTATATTGCATGGGTAAGTGCTATAACTGCCCAAATATATATGTAAATCCTAAAGTTTTAATGTTTTGTTATAGAGTTATTATATGTCACAAAAATAACTAAATTTCTATGGCAATTGCATCATACTGAACTCTTGCCAAATCTTTAACAATGTATGTCCATCTGAGATTTAGATTTTGTCATTTAACTAGATTGCTTGCCTTCATGCAAGAATGTCTGGGGACAATACACCCCATAATACTTAGGTTGCAGTATCGCCACCCTAATTGGGACCCGACCGAAGACCCATGATTGGGCCTTCAAATACACAAGAGAAGGGGGGAATGAAGAGCCAAAAATTAAGTCCTCCATTAAAAGAAACCTCGGGCTGCACATAGCCCCAGTCCTAGATAAACTAAACCTAAAACTTAACCAGCTTTTCCGCTTCTGAACAGATGCCTGCGCTACGGGAAGTTAATACCTAACCAGCTCTTTCTGCTTCTGTAACAAAGCTTAAGGCTTGCTTTCCCACCACCGGATTGCCCAAGCGACTAGCTTCATGTTCCCCCTGTCACCCCACCACCCCACCTTGGCGGAAGCCAATCCGAAAAGGCCAGCGGCTACCCCATACCTTGCTGAGGGAAGGGCCTGGAGAGAGAGATGTTAACCTGTTAGTCGCCAAACGGGACTTCAGGCTCGCTCTATGATAGGCTAAATTCAAAGGTACCCCAAATATTATAATTGGATCCCGCCAAAAACCTGATGGCGGGAACCAATCAGATGCGGTATATGTTCACATTTGAATGTTAACCAATGGCAAACTTGTAACCATGGAAATCTGTCCCTCCCCATGACTTGTTTACTTCTGTCTATAAAAAGGCTGCAGAGGCTTTGTTCAGGGCCTCTTAGCGTCACCGGCAACGAGTGCGCGGAGGCCCAGGTTCTAACCTGCAAATAAACAACCCTTGCCGCTTGGCTTTGACTCTGGTCTCTGGTGGTCTGATTTTGGGGGTCTTCCGATCTCTGGGCATTTCAATACAACTATATACAACCATTCCTTTTTTCTCAAATTTACTATTATTATAAAGTGTTTTATATTCTGCAGTCTTTTCTTTCAATATTATCTTTTCTTTCTATTCAATTTGTTAACTATTAAATACATAATAATTATTTTGTCCACTCTGTATTAATTGGCTTTCAAGCTCAACAGCAGCCCATTGACCCTTTTTGATTCATCTTTCATCTGCCTTTTAGTAATTTTAAAATTGTTTTTATTTTTATTTTACATATTCATTTATTTTTCCTTTTAGTTATTTCTACAAGAAGATTATGCATGTGGTATGTTGTCCGAGTCCTTGTTTATCTGGTAATGTCTTTCCATGGCCTTTGCACAATGAACATATCTGAGTAAATTTCTTATATTGCTACTCAACATTCTACAGAGATTATTCAAATGTCTGCTGGAATTTGTTTCTTAATGCGAATGTTAAAGACTAACCTGGTTTTGGTTCCTTTATAAATGACACTATTTTCTGTTTGTTGCTGCGTGCTTATAAAATTATTCTCTTTCTCTGTGTCATTAAAAAACATAAATAAAGTCTAAGATATGTCTGGGTAGATCCTTTTCATTGATTTCCTTAGAACTGAGAGAATCCCGTTAATCTTCACTTCTCAGGGATTTTTCCACCAATCAGTTTCAATGTTCCTTCATTACGGCCAGAATCATTCCTTTGTTTTCAGTTCTTTTCATCTGGTCTTTAGGAAGTCATAGATTGCTGTCCATTCTCTGATCTTCATATCCATTGCCTCCAACCATTTTAAGCTCCTCTGGCTCAGTCGAGTTCTGTTTTGCAAGAGTTTTGTGAGTCTTTCCCTTATACACGGACTTAGTTTGCCAATGGAAAGCCTACATGTTGATTTTCTAATGTTAATTTTGATTTTGTCATTGAGATGCTTTCTTACCTCACGGAATTCCACTTTGCATCCCTCCCTGTTGCCTTTCCTCTTCGACTCCATTTATCTGAGGACTTTCTGATCCCATGAGGGGAAGGCTGTGTGTTTCTATATACTTTTAAGGATGCTAATGGATTTTCTAAAGCCTTCTGATTCTTACCATAAATCACATTTAGAAGCTTGCTGTTATAGAGTGTCCATAATAATGTTTCTATGCCCTTGATCTACAGCATCTTTACACAAGTCCAATATTATTCTTTTTTTCTATGTATCTGTACCTCGAAAGAAAGCTCTCCAGACTATTATTTACTAGGCTAAAAGGTGACTTTGGCTCCATTTTCTAAAGCTCATGGAAGTGAACCACCAAATCTCTTTCTCCAGATTACAGCAACCAGGAGTTGGCTTACACAGAACTCCGGGTTCATTTGCACTGTCTTATAATTTTTCTTCTTTGTCTCCACTGTGGTCGTTTCCTCCAAAGACTGTTATCACACGAAAGGTTCTATCTCTGTCCCAGCTGTATGCAGTATGGCTGATACTGGATCTTCTGCTCCCTCTGCCTGTCGACTGTCTGTCACCCTGATATCATACACGAGAAAGTACAGTCACTAGCACGCGGTAGTTCTCCCGGGGCTCCGCCTGTATCTGCCGCCACTCAGTGCTTTCGTATCTCAGGATAGAGTGGGTGGTTGCCTCCTACCCTCTACTTTCTATGCTGTTGCTTTTGGCAGTAATAAATTCTGACTGCATATAAAAGGTGAAGAAGAGTGGAGGAAGGTTCCCAGTGTGATTCATGTTCAAACTACCTCAAACTATAAGCCATGAGAAAAGAGACCCCTTTCACAACGTATGGGCTGCAAATCCCTAGGGTCCCGGAAACTCTTTAAGGCTCTCTGCAGGGTCAAAGTTATTTTCATGGTAAGACTACAGTGTTGTGATACTATTTTGTGATGACGCAGATATTATTTGCCTTCTACTCAAGACGCAAGAGCCACAGTGGCCAACACTGCTAGTGTCTTGGCACTAACCACAGCACCAAACTACATTTGTAGTAGCCATGAACTCACACTAAAATTAAAAAAAAAAAAATCTAGGTGGGGCACTTGGGTGGCTCAGTCAGTTAAGCATCCAACTTTGGCTCAGGTCACGATCTCACGGTTTGTGAGTTCGAGCCCTGCATCAGGGTCTGTGCTGACAGTGTGGAGCCTGCTTGGGATTCTCTCTCTCCTTCTCTCTCTCTCGAAATAAGTAAATAAACTTAAAAAATAAAACCTTTTTTAAAAATCTAGTTTTGGGGCACCTGGGTGGCTCAGTCAGTTAAGTGTCCAACTTCAACCCAGGTCATGATCTCCTAGTTTATGGGTTCAAGCCCCTCGCTGGGCTCTGCTGACAGCTCGGAGCCTGGAGCCTGCTTCAGATTCTGTGTCTCCCTCTCTCTCTGCCACTCTCCTGCTTGTGCTCTCTCTCTCTTCTCTCTCAAAAATAAATAAATGAACATTTTTATGAAATAAATAAATAAATAACATTTAGTTTTGTTTAAAAATTTCCTTGATGGAGTAACAAAAAAATACTGATTTGATTACATTGCAACCCTTAAATACATTTTAAAAAATATTGTGTGTAATGAACTGGGAAGTACACATGAGGCACCTTGGCTGCGTTCCAAAATATGATTGTTTCAAGGAAAAGATCTTGTGTGATTGTTTTGAGTTGCATGCTTGGAAAACCAGAAATAGACAAACTATGCTTTTTCAGCTGTGGGTATTTGGCAAACAGACATTTGGTGGGGAAATGAATGAAATGAACCTGTCACTTCAAAAAACAAATGACTGTAAATATTTGTTTCCAATGATAAAATTCAAGCGTGAAAGAGAAAATTAGAATTTAAGAAAACTTATATCTGGTACCAAAAGTCTGAAAACTTCCTAATACTTAGGCTTTTCTGGTGAAATAAGTGGTGATATTAATAAATATGATTTTTTACAATGTGTAATAAACTGTGCCAACATTTGGAAAAGCTACTTAACATACTGATCAGTATTTTCCAAATGACCAATGCACGATGTTGCAAAATTATGCACTGGGAAAAGATCCTTTCAAAGTACAAGACAGATTGATGGATTTTTGTGTAAATGAGTACAAAAATGTTAGTAGGGAGTTTGGTTCTACATTGCAATGAAGCTTTCCAAAACTACTACTTGTTGGATTTTGGTGTTGTATCAAAGAATAACCACAATTGTCCTAAAAGACAAATAAAATACTCCTTTCTTTTCCTATGCATATCTATGTTATATTTGATTTCTTCATAAATCTCAATCAAAGGTACATATCATAACAAAATAAACATAGAAATAAATATGACTCCAGCTGCCTTCTATGACATTTTTATTGAATAAAATCATCAAAATTTAAATGATATCACCCTTCTTAATGATTTTATTTTGAAAAATAAAGTTTTTAATAAAAAACATTGGTTAACTTCTAACATTATTACAGTGTGTTAATATGAAACATGAACTGCATTAATATATAATATTTCAAAATTTCTTCAATTTATATTTCTAATTTGATAAATATCAATGGTATGACCGACATAAATGAAAGCTCTTTGCAGCTCTCAATAATTTTGAAGACTGTAATGAAGTCCGAAAATCAAAAAGTTTGAGAACTACCACTGTATTTTGTGCAGCTAGAATGGGACAGTGTTCTTCTTTCTGTTTCTCTCTGGCTCCATACATTGTTGGACCAGCAAATGCATTTTTGTTCAAATTTGACCCATCTTGAAGTTAGTAAAAATTCCTCTTAGATTTGGGTAATAGGTAGCTATTAGTTCTAGACGGGGATTCTTTACATTTTCATGTTTCAAAATTCCCTCCTATAAGTGGAAAGTTGAGAACTTTCTTCTTGTGTAAAAATTGGAGGTGTAATTCACATGCCATAAAACTCACCACATCCAAGTGTCAAATTCAGCAGTTTTTAGTATATTCACAGAGGTGTATAACCATCCCAATTTTGTAAATTTTAGAACATTTAAATACCCCAGAAAGGAAGTTCTTGAGCTCTACTCCCTTGTCTTTTCACTCCCTTAGCTCTAAGAAAAACACTGATATTCTTTCTGCCTCTACAGATCTACCTGTTCTAGCCATCCTGTATCAATGGGATCATTCAATATGAGACTTTTTGTGCATGGCTTCTTTAAGTTAGCACAGGATTATCAAAGCTTGTCCATGTTGTACTCATGGACTTTATTTCTTCTTATGGTCGAATAGTAAGTATTCCATTGTACGGGTGGAGCAATTGATGGGTATCTGGGTTGTCTCCACTTTGTTGGGCTATTATGAGTAATGATGCTACAGATATTTGCATACAAGTTTTTTATATACATACATTTAAATTCTCTTGGAAATGTGCTTACAAGTATAATTATAGGATCATATGGTAATTGTATGTTTAACTTTTGAGGAGCAGTCACTGTTTTCCACAGCATCCATTTTACACCATTTTACATTCCCGTCAACAACGTATAAGGAAGGGTTCCAATTTCTTCACATCTTTTCTAACACTTGTGATTTTCCACTTTTTTTATTGTTTAGAGAGAAAGTGCATGAGTGGTGTAGAGGGGTGGAGGGGGAAAGGGGGAGAGGGAGGGGAGGGAGAGAGAGAGAGAAAGAGAGAGAATCTTAAGCAGGCTCCATGCTCAGCACAGAGCCTGATGCAGGGCTCAATTCCACAACCCTGGGATCATGACCTGAGCCAAAATCAAGAGTCAGAGGCTCAACCAAGTGAGTCACCCAGGTGCCCTCCACTTTTTTTCATTATAGCCATCCTAGTGGTATCTCATTGTGATTTTAAGAAATTGAGCATGTATTATTACATGTATGAATGAGATCTGGCCACTCATTTAAACTATTACATGCAAGTTTCTGAAGCTTCTCAGTGTACTCCCCATGCTCCTTTTCTTTGTTCTCTTGAGCCTTCTAGAACTATATATACACTTACCTAAGAACTTAATCTAAAAGATCTCAGCATTGCCTTCTTTCTTAACTAAAAGCTTTATCTTATCTCTAACTATAATATTTCAAAATTCTCCTTGAAGCTTATTATTTGAGTTCCTGTGTGAACACTTGAAGATAATGTGGCCTGTTCTCTGAAAAGTCATGGAAATGATTATGCTGCTACATTATTTCCATGCTGTTTTATCAGCTTACCAAAAAGATATACCAAAAAAAAATCTACAAACCTTTATTTCTTGTGACAGCATCTTTCTGAAACACATGTATTTTTACACTTTTATTTTCCTAAGTCTTTGAAACTTTTTCTTACCTTCTCAGGAAATTAAACACTTCATTTTCATAAAAATAAATTTAAAAAAATTAAATGAAGATTCAAAGTGTTGGTTTGGAGTTAGGAGCTATGAATATTCAAGTTAATAAAACTCCTTCCCCAAGTATAAGTTACCCATAATTTGAATTTTCACAGATGTTCCTTCATCATTCCAATTACAGGGAAATGTTAATGAGTATTTGCAATACCAAACTGATTGGTAAGTAAATCCCCATATGTACTTAATTATATAAAACATATTTTACGTCCCTAAGACTTTGCAAATATTAGGATCATCTAAATCTGTTCCTTGTAATCTCAGGTTTCCATGGTGATAGATTCACTTATCTCCAAATTCTAATCCTTGAGAGCCTTGAAAATGACTTAATTCCAGAAACAAGAGTGTAGACTGACGAAAAAAGATGATTTCCCAAATTCCAGGGGGAGACACACAGCAACTGCAGTGTCTGATTGGTGAGGAACTGGAATCACGGCAGAAATGCACTCCCAGTGTGTGAGCCCTGTGAAGTGCTCAGAAGACTGGTTGGTTCATGCCTGTCCGGCCTACTCCTGATATGCAAGCATTCACCACTAAGAATCTTACCTTTTTCCTCTTCTAATTCCACCCCTACCCCCTCAGTAGCTCCTCTCACTCTTCCAATTCCTCTGTAGACTTTGGTTCACTCCACGGAATTCACTAAGAACCTGGGGTGTTACCTTCTGGATGACAGTCATGTAAGGGAAGGCGTGGGTAGTTTAGAGAAGAACATACATGCTAGAGAAGGCTGTGCTTCGGGGACATTTAAACAAGAAGCAAACAGATACTGTAACTGGCTTTCTGGAATGATGAGAAAATCTAGAATTTAGAAGAGGAGAGACACTTAACTGAGTCTAACAGACTTTATAGTCCGGGGATGTGCTGGGCACGAGAGGTGGACAGGTTCTATTCATTAACCTTGCCTGTCAGGCAGGGGCTGGGTTGGCCAAGAAGATTCCTGGAGACAATACTGATCTCCATCCAGAGAAATAAATAAACATCTAGTGTGGGTCATGCTGTGTGAGAAATAGACTATGTTAGAAAACACTTACCATAAAAAAAAAAATCACAAGTCACTGGGAAAGGAAAAGATTTTCAATGAATGATTTCAGAAAAATGATTACCTGAAGAACTCTCAGCTCAAAGTCTCATGTCATATAGACATTAAAATAAATTCAAAGAGAATAAAAAGCTAAACGCAAAAGATAAAATTATAAAAAAAAAAAAAAGAATAAAAGTGTGAAAATTAACAGATCTTACAATGGGGAATTATTTTCCAATCATAGAGCGGCGAAAAAAAGTTACAAAGAAAGATACCAATTTATACAAAGCTATTGAACTTTTAAGGGTCAAAACACTATAAAAGTAATTAAGAATAAAATGAAAGACTGAGACTAATAACTTGAAACTGAATAAACTAAAATCACAATCTATCATTTTTTAATTTAAAAATGTTAATTATATTTTTGCTTTTATTTTTTTTATGGTTTTTTTTTTTATTTATTTCTAGGAGAGACAGAGAGAGACAGCATGAGCAGGGGAGGGTCAGAGAGAGAGGGAGTCACAGACCGAAACAGGCTCCAGGCTCTGAGCTGGCAGTCAGCACAGAGCCCGACGCGCTCGAACCCACAAACCGTGAGATCATGACCTAAGTGAAAGTCAGACGCTTAACCAACTAAGCCACCCAGGTGCCCCTATTTTTGCTTTTTAAATGGTGGTGTAAATGGGAGGCTTCCCCAATTACCTTTCAAAAGGCATGTAAAGTAATAAGGATAATGAGAAATAGAAGCACAAATTCCACCTTTAACAAAACAAGGAGACTAAAACCTTGAACCATAAAGCAATGAAAGTACAGTAAGGTAAGGGAAGACTTAAGAGAGAGGATAGCTACAAGTTCAGAGCTCAGAAAATGATGACAAGCACTCTTCTGCAAGATGAAGGGCACATTCTGAGGTCAAAATCAACACTCATTACTTTTTAACAATGGAACTGGGAAACAGGAGCTGTAAGAGAAATAAGGCTTTTCTGAATCTTGTTTGATTCCAAAGGGAAAAGAAGAAAAAAATCATACAGGTAAGTCATATTTTCAAAAAGCACTCTATTGGTAAAACAGGATAGTGAAAATTTTTGTGTTGTCAACTTGTGAGCAACCCCACAGTGCCTATTTCAATTCTCAGTTGCCTGGGGAGAAGTAAGGTCTCCAAGAGCATGCCCAATATGCACAATCCTGTCATTGAAAATTTTCTGCTGGCATGGAAAACAACATTGGCAATACCTACTGTCACCTCCACACCCCCAATACACTAAATAGCTCTAGTCTTGAGTTCTAAAAAGTTCCAAGTTCCTAGAGTAATAACCAAAAAAGGAACTAATAGTCTATCCGTGTAAAAATAATACTATAAAAAGGATGTGGTAGCAACAATAACAAAAAACAAACAAAGAAACAAAACAAAAAAACAGGCAGAGAAGGAACAGACACCAGAAAGCTTCTGTCATGAGACAGTTTAAAGAACATATCAAAATCTCTTGTTATACATTTTTAAAACTAATGGAACAATAACCTCTATAAAACAAGAATAGAAAGCAGAGAGTCAAAAACTCAGGGAAGACACATAAGCCCACAAAGGTAAAACATGAGGTGGCAGAGCTCAAGAAAAAAGTAGAAAAACAAAATCACAAAAAGAAAGACAAAACTGAAGCCATACCAGGGAGAATAGATATTGCTGAGAATCTAGCAGAATGGACTAAAAACCAAGCAAAAATGAATGCAACTAAACAAAACTAAAAGTTGTGGGGTTTTTGTTTTGTTTTTTAAGATTAGAGATCTATTGTTAGGGGAGGAATCCAGACAAAACATATTCAAACTGGATATGAGAAGAAGAGAACCAAAATATTGGGAAAAAATAAAGCATACTTAAGTAACATTTTTAGAAATAAAAGGAGACTCAAATCTAAAGTTTGATTCCATCATGTCTCAGGAAAAATTGACCGAAGAGTCAACATCAAGACACAGTATATTATTAGATATGAAAAAGAAAACTATGTTGTATTTGTGTGGATCTAGAAGCAATCTACTATTTTCAGCTTTAGGAGTCTTTTTTCCTATCAATTCCTAGAATATCGTTTATCTCTTTGTATGTTTGTTTCTGGTCAAACATGTGGAATCTAACCACAACAGGAAATAAATGGGACTTAACAGAGAAGAAAAAGAAGTCATGATTTCAAGGAAGAAAAAAATTTCCATTTGCTTGGAGTTGAAGAGCTTAAGAATAAACATCTTTAACAGGCAGAGTAACTTCAGTAACATTATTTAGTATTCTCACTCATGAGGCAGAATTTTCTAAAATTATGAATCTATTGGTGTTCAGAAAAACAGAATTTGCTGTCAAAAATAAGATTCAAGGTTGGCAGTGTTCTGAGCCTGGTGGCTTCCTAGAATACAATGATGAGTCATCTCCTGCCTTAGAGGAAGAAAGTCTGCCATTGCATCCTTTCTTATATCCAAAGAGAAAGCTGTGAACAACGTATAAATCACAGTACCACACGGCTCTTTCATAAATGTATTAATAGCTAAAAGAAACAAATAAAACATTCTAACAGCCACACATTTAAATACCATTTCTGCTTGCTCACCACCCACATTTAAATCCTCAAATCCAATCAATTCATTCTCCTGGTGTCTTTTGACTGTGTCTTCTGCTTCCTCCCCATGGACCACCAGTTCTAGCCCAAGTCACTTTCAGGTCCTGTTGCCAACTTTCAATCACTCTCCTCTCTGTACCCAGTGCTTGTTTTAAATGGAAAACGTGATTAATGCTTTTCTCCCCCACAGACTCTAACCCCCTTTAAGATTCTTCAGGATTTTCTATGATCCAGAGGATAACAAATAATCCTTCACAATGTCCCTTCACTTACCTCTCATTCTCAACTTCTACAGTTTTTTCCCCATGTGCTTACACCACTGTTCTTTCAGTTCCTTCAAAAGCTCTCATCTTCCCTGTGCTCTGCAAGGGGGCACTTCTCTCCCTCCTCTTCTTCCTCAACCCCCACCCACCATGGCTCACAGTTGTCTCCCACTCAACTTCTCCTTTCCTCTCAATACTTGTCTCCTTCAATTCTATACCCATGTTTGAAGGACCATATGTATGAATCCATAATTATGTTCTACCCCTCAATCCCAGAAAATTAAATAAAACATATTTTGAAGGAATCAGAGATCCAAAGTCAACCCACGCTTTTAGGTTTCCATTCACTCCATTATTCAATGTCACCACAATATTACTGCCAGTTTCAATAGGGTTAGCTTATACTTTCTGTGGCTTTATTAGTCTTATCTATAAAATAGGAACAATTATACCTTCCTTGACCACTGTGAGGGTAAGAGCTGATAATAACTTTAGTAACTTTTTGTAAAGGATTGTGTAATAGTAATTAATAGAATAATTATGAGGTTTGCAAAAGGCATTATTTGATTCATCATACACCTGAATATAAGTTGTAGAAAATTGTCTTGTAGCAGTTTTGATTATAAGAGAAATATAAACTTTAAAAATGTTTAAGGACATGTTTCTTCAAATTTCATTTTGTTGTTTCATTTGTCAGGGCTGATTTCTTTTAGGTCAGAGACATGGAATGTTTCAAAACTATTTATACAGCATTTCAGCCTGAGGAAAGTTTCTGATACCCTCCAAAGAATGGTAAAACCACTGGTAAGAGGCAGAACAAATTGGCAATTACCTACAACATATGTTTATAGATCATACACATGTGAACACACAAATGAAATATCCATTTCATGTGTTTAGAAAAAGAACATTTTAGGGGCGCCTGGGTGCCGGATGGCTCAGTCGGTTAAGTGTCTGACTTCGGCTCAGGTCACAATCTCACGGTCTGTGAGTTCAAACCCTAAGTCTGGCTCTGCACTGACAGCTCAGTGGGGTTGTCTAATGTGTATATATATTTAATATATTTGAGGAAGGAGAAAAGTAGGGAGAATGCGACAAAAGGACAGGGAAGGAATTTTAAAAGGGGGAAAAGAAAAGAGAAAAGATTAGTAGTCTCTACCACTGTGTACCTCAATAGACAAAAAGTTACCAGGAATCAAATGTAGGAAAGATAGTTTGATATAGTTAATACACTATAAACCTCCCCCAGTGAATACCTACTTTTTAGAATAAACATAAAAGACCTACAGGATAGATCTGTGGTGCAGTCTCTTGAATTTTCCTTCCTTACTTTGGGAGCTACATCTGAAGCAGGAGAACTAAGCCCTTCCTCTTCCATCATCTTCCAGGGACTTCCCCATCATGGATGAGCCCTACCAAGGCCTTTCAGAGAGTGTGATATATTCTACCTCTTCAATATATTCCTAGAGCTTCTGATTCAGTAGGTCTGGGGCAGGCCCAAGGATCTGCCTTTTAAATAAGTTCCCAGATGATGCTGAAGACGCTGGTCTGGGGATCCTGCCTTCAGGAGCTCTGAAGGCACAAGGGCAAGGACAGAAATCTTAGAGGCAGAGTCCTGCAAATAGTTATGAGAACAGACACAGCCAAGGATTAACATGGTTCTCGCACATTCTGGGCACCCTATAAGTGCTGGACACATGAATAAATGAGCGAGTAAGTGAATGAATGGCACTTGTTTTGGGTAAGCGTCTGTGAATGGCCTAAGCAGTATACTGTCGTGGCCGGGAGCATGTGCTTTGCAATCAGATACACGACATCTCTTATCTTGCTCTCCCACTTATTGACTTTGTTACATTTGCTTATTGCTTAATTTCTCCAGGCCTAAATTTTTTTCAAGTTTATATCAGAGTCACAATACCTATGTTACAGAGTTACTCTGAAGATTAAGAATAACGGACGCTATGGGGCGCCTGGGTGGCTCAATCAGTTGAGCGTCCGACTTCTCAGCTCATGATCTCCTGGTTCACAAGTTCGAGCCCTACATCGGGCTCTGTGCTAACAGATCAGAGCCTGGAGCCTGCTTCGGATTCTTTCTATCTCTCTCTACTCCTTCCCTGCTCATATTCTGTCTCTCAGAAATGAATAAATATTAAAAAAAAATTTTTTTAAAGATTAATGGACACTAAACTAGTCTAGTACAGCACCTGAAATCCTGTAAAGGCACCAGATGCTGGTGTTCTGCTGTCACCCCAAGATTCCTGAAGGCTGCAGGTGCCACCTAGTAGGCACTGAGCCTCAGGGATGGATCATCTGACAGTCAAATGATCAGTGGTCACCCTCCCATCACCTGTGATTGTTATTGGAAGGAAAGAGCCTGGCCGGGTTCAGAGTCCATGAGTGTGTGAGAGGGGGAACAGCCACACAAACGGCAAACACACACAGGCGGGCGTGCGCACACACACACGTACACACAGTTGATTTCTGCACCTCTCAACACATGATTTATTATGCACTACAAAAACACCGTTAGCTTCATCAAGCAGAGACTAAATGAACTAGAGGGAAGTCAAAATACTCATGAATAGTGGATTTGAGTAAGGAAATAGAATCAAACCTTTTGTCAGGAGCCTCCTTTTCCCTCACAAACCACTAGATCCATATTATTTCTGAGTTTATGCCTTAGTAACATGTGTTTTAATGGAACACACTTCCTTTTCCTGGAGAGCATAGCAATGAACATGAGAGGAATAGCTACATCTGGGTGAAAAACATTCTCTCCTATAAAAGTCTCAAAGATTATTACCAAATGCCCTACTCAAACATTGTTCAATTCATACACCAAGAGCTTTGACTTTCTTTTTCAAGATTAATATTTCTGCAGAGTATCTCTGAAAAGCATGGGTAGAAAAATGTGATCATTCCTCAAACATTCTGATGTTTTCCATCAGATACCTCAGCGCTCTGAATATTATGTGCATATAAACTAACAAGTAGACTATTCAACAAGGGCTCTCATGGGCATTTTCTAACGAAACCGTTTCAAATATATATTTTAGGATACAAAACAACATGAAAACTAGGCAGCTCTACAGTTCGATTTTAAGCAAAAGCAGAAAGTGAGCTGTTCATGTCCAGTATGACATGCCTGTTCTCTGTCTCTCCTTGGTGTCCTCCTTTGCGAGTAGAATTTTGCCTATCAAGAACCCACTCTAAGTGACGACCTGAGGCTCACCAGCATTAAAATACAAAAGAATGAAAACATTTGATTCTTTCTTCTCTGCAAAGCCTGAACCCCATCATTACAGCACTAGACTGGGCTACGCGAGGTGTCCTATAACCTGGGCAAAGCTTGGGACGCTGTATTTTGTGGAGACACCAAAAGCAATACGAACAGACCAGTGGAGCGAGGCGGTCCGCAAAGAGAAACTCTAAAGCTGGACAACTGTTTCAAAATCAAGCATTTCAGTGCCCTAGAAACTGACCAAACGCTTAGAACAAAGCAATAAGCACCGATTAATGAAATGCTACTGAATTTGGTGTCAGAATAGTGGGTATCCATCAGCTTAACTGTAGGAGGAAATGAACTTGACTGGGAGCAATAGTTGGAGAATTCCACGCCCAACGTATTCCTCAGAAGTGACAACCACAATGACAAATGAATTGGGACAGAAAGCAGTTCTAATAGCCTGAGGCTGCAAACCCGGTAGGGACCCTGGTGGGCCAGCCAGGAATGTAACAGGTTAGGAAGATGAGGCAGCCTTAGAGACACTTGATATCCTTGACTGACTGAAAGGGAGGTGTACACACAGGGAAGAACGGAGGAGCTGACTGTTCACATATCCTTGTAGCTCCAGGAGCCTCCCTACGTGGGTACAGGAGACGGCGGCATGTCTGTGGGAAGCAAAGGAAGGAAAAGATTTGAAAACCGCTTCCACTTTGAATGTGCTCCAGAACCCACATACAGACCCACCAACTGAGAGGAGAAGATTTGCTGGCTTAAGATGTTTGTGCCCAAACTCTGACCAATCACTGGCTCACCACTAGGTCATGCAGAAGAGAGGAGCTCCTAAGAGGTCAGGCTTAAAAATAGGAAGAAGGCGGGAGAGAAGAATTGAGCAGAGAGGTCAGTGGCCACAGACTGTAGAGGATATGAATTTCAAAAATATAGCCTAAATAAGTTGCTAAATAAAGATATAAGCACATTCTTTAAAACAGCAATGATAATAACCCACTGGGAGGGAAAAAGTCAGAATCCAGGGTTGCTATAATATGATTTCTAAAAATGCTCCATATGCAACAAAAAATTACAAGCCATGCAAGGAAACAAGAAAGCATCACCCAGACCAGAGGGGAAAAGGGTGGTTAATAGAAATTGTTCAGAGTGTCCTCAGATGTCAGATTGAGCTGCTGAAGACTTCAACTCAGTGTTACATGCATGTTCAAATAACTAAAGGAAATTACATTAAAGAATTAAAGGAAAGTACCACAATGATGACAAAAAATAGAGAACCTCAATAAAGATCTAGAAATCATTTTAAAAAACCAAATGGAAATTCTCAAGGTAAAAAAAGTACAAGAACTGAAATAAAAATTTCACTGTAGGGGCTCAATGGCAGATATGACACAGCAGAATTAAGTTCATATTATGGTGAAAGAGGTTGTAATAAGCTGAGATGCAAGCCATAGTTTGCTGACTCCAGTGCTTGTATAAAATAAATCTCAATAAATTCAAAGGGTTGAAATTGCATATGTCCTATAACTACAACAAAATTAAATAAATCAACAAGAAAAAGAAATCTGATAAATTCATAAATATTTGGAAATTGAAGAATATACTTCTTGGGGCACCCAAGTAGCTCAGTTGATTAAGCATCCAACTCCTGATTTCGGGTCAGGTCATGTCTCACAGTTGTGAGATTGAGCCCTTTACCAGGCCCCTGCACTGGGAATTCTCTCTCTTCTTCTTTCTCTGCCCCTCTCCGACTCACACATTCTCTGTCTCTCTCAAAATAAGTAAAGAAACTTTAAAAAAATAAAGAACACACTTCTTGAAATTCACAGTCAAGGAGAATTGCAAAATATTGTGTAGCATGCAGCTAAAGCAGTGCATATAGGGAAATTGATAGCTGTCACAAAAAAGAAAAATGTTCTCAAATCAACACTATAAGCTTCCTACTTAAAAAAAAACTGGATAAATAAAAGCAAACTGAACCCAAAATGAACAGAAAAAAAATAACATAGGTTCATATGGAAATCAAAGAAATATAAAAGACTGGAGGAAATAATGAAACTAAAAGGTGATTCTTTGAAAAGACCAACAAAATTGACATATCTTTAGCTAAATTAAGAAAAAAGAAAAAAGGCACAAATTGCCAAAATGAAGAAAATAAGAAGCATCCATACTAACCTATCAGAACTTAAAAATAGAAGTAGATTATTATTAACAATTTTGTGCCAACAAATTTGACAAATCAGATGAAATGAACACATTTCTAGAAAGATAGAAATTACCAAAACTGACTCATGAAGAAATAGAAAATGTGTGTAGATCTTTAACTACTAAAGAGATTGAATTAATAATTTAAAAACCTTCCCACAAGGAAAATCCCAATCCTACTTCACCTCACTGATGAATTGTATCACACATTTAAATACCAATCTTTCAGAAAATAGGCAAAGAGTAAAGAATTTCCAAATTATTCTAGGAGGTCTTTTAACAAAACCAGCCAAAAACATGATAAAATGAAATTGTACATCAATATTCTTCATGAATATAGAAGCAAAAATCCTTTTAAAAATTAGCAAACCCAACCAATCCACAGACAAAAAATATTTTATAGCATTGCCAAGTGAGATTTATCCTAGGAATGCAAGTTTGATTTAACATCTGAAAATTATCTTACGTGACCACTTCAATAGACACAGAAAAGACATTTGACAAAACTCCACACCCACTCCTAAAAAGTAAAACATAACTCTAGCAATATGACCCAGAAATTCCACTCCAAGGAATCTACCTAAGAGGAGTGAAAACATATGTCCGTACAAAGAGTTGTGTGTGAACGCTCACAGCAATGTTACTATAAATGCAAAAGACTGGAAATGGTCCCAGTGTCCATCAACTGTGAACAGATAAATAAAATGTGGTGGAAATAAAAATAAAAATAGATAAATAAAACAACTGAAAAGGGCAAATTGGTAGTGACAGAAAGCAGATCAGGGGGTGGGAGGGAATTGTTAGAGGTGGGAGTGCAGTCCAGCTGCAGGTGGGTGTGATGAAGCATTTTGAAAACATAGAAACGTCCTAACACTGGTTTGTGGTGATGGCTGCACACTCCGCAAATTTATTAGAAATCACCAAAGTGTACATTTACGATGAGTGAATAAATGGCATGTGAACTGTGCCTCAATGAAGATTCTTTTGTCTCATCAAAGTTGGCCAGCACTCCAAAGGATCTAGTCTCAACATGAAAATGCAGGCGATAATGGAAGAGAAGTCAGAAGAGAGTGAGGCTTAAGGCAAATAAACACATACTGGTAAATCCATCAAGTCTAATCACAATGTGCCCAGAATCCGGGCAAGGAGATTTCTGGAGGCTTTTCCTTCCATCTCCTGGGATGAATCAGGTCTGGGGTTGCCGCCAATTTGTGTTTAGGAAGCTCTAGTGTGCTGGGGCATTTTAAGGTGCGGATTCCAGGCCCCCTCCTCGGCCCTCCACCCACTGGATCCTGTAGCTGACCAAGGTGCTAATAATTTTTTTGACTCAAGATGTGGATATAGGGTGTGAATTCATGACGCTTATAGCCGTGAGGCATGAAAATTATAGAGGAGTGTATAAAATCATAACTACAGGGTTGTCAATGTGCAAGAGTTTCAAGAAAAGTCACTGTAAAGTGCGGGTGGGGTACATGTGTACCCAGACAAGTCACTAACTGGAAGGCCACATACGCCCTCCACCAGCGTGCCTTTCCATAGATGCTGCAGAGTCAACCAGGTAAGATTTGCATTTGGTAAGGGGTCAGAAATGCATGAGCCCACACCTCTGGAATGATCACAGATAGGAATCAGCCTTTTGTGCCTTCAAGTAGTGCTGGTGGTAATTACTGACTAACGTGTGTCCCAGCTAAACCAATCACACCACAGACAACTAAAAATAAATAAATCACATCCTTCTTATAAAGCATCGTATGAGGCACCTGGGCGGCTCGGTTGGTTGAGTGTCCGATATCAGCTCAGGTCATGATCTGATGGTTCCGTGAGTTTGAGCCTCCTATCGGGCTCTGTGCTGACAGCTCAGAGCCTGGAGCCTGCTTTACATTCTGTGTGTCTCTCTCTCTGCCCCTCCCATGCTTGTGCTCTGTCTCTGTCTCTCTCTCAAAAAATAAATAAACATTAAAAAATAATTTAAAAAAATAAAGCATCCTATGAAAAGATATCTTTTCTTATTTCGAATGCTAACACAAGCATAGTTTTTTTTCTGCACGAGAAGATCCTCCTATTTATCAACTTATCCATGATTCGGTCAGCAATTTTTAGCCTGTGAGAAATGACATCTTGTGTTGACCACAACAACTTGTAAGAACAGAAATGGATTTCTAATTTAATCATATCACAGTAGCAGTCTGTCTCAGAAAACATTTACTATTTCATGACAGGGGTGGCAAATATTTTTTAAATCACTTTCCAAACTTGGATCAGTCCCGGAAAAACTAACATTTTAATTTCAAATATAAATGCTGCAGTCTGCTCCTTCATTAAAGACAATTCTCCCAAAAGATCTTGAAGCATTTTCTGTGTCAAAATGGCACAGGCGAACTCCAAATTTCTTTACATAAAATATGCATATGCAAATTTCTTGTGCATGTACTCTTATGCACGACAAATCTTTATTGTGACCCGCCAAAAAACAGCATGAACATTATTTGGAAAGCTGACATAAACTTGGATTTCTGAGTTTCTCTGAGCAAAGGTACGACATAGACGTAAAACAGGATGATAATGAAAACAAAAACCCATATAGTCTTTAAAACTCTCATTAGGCTCATTGTTTACACCTGTGTTTCCTCATCTCCAGGTACCCAGACTCTGCCGTGCATAAGAATGCTCTAGGGCAGGGAGCCTGGTGGCTCAGTGGGTTGAGCCTCTGCTTTGGCTCAGGTAATGATCTCAGTTTGTGGGTACGACCCCACATCGGGCTCTGTGCTGATGGCTCAGAGCCTGCATCCTGCTTCAGATTCTGTGTGTCTCTCGGCCCCTCCCACACTCACGTTCTGTCTTTCTGTCCCTCTCTCTCTTTCAAAAACGAAATAAACTTAAAAAAAAAAAAAGAATGCCCAGGTTGTTCAAGATGCACTTTTCAAGGGGCCCAGCAACCCAGTGATTCAGATGCAGGTGATGTGAAAATCATACCTGGAGAAATATTGCTCCAGACTCGGTGCTCTGCTCAAGGAAAACAATATTTCCCAAAGCGTTTGTCCTGGAGCCTGACGTACGTTAAAGGGCAAAGCAGAAGATGTTGGTGAAAACCTGGACAATAGACCAAAGGGACAGAAAAGGCCTGGATTACATCAAGGAAGTGACAGTTAGATGATTTCCTTTGGATGATTCAAGTATGTCTGCTAAAACCAGATCCAAGCCACACAACATCTGTGCCTTCTATGAGTATCCAAGCACGACAATCGCTAATAATAACTCCCTGATTACTGATCAGCCACAAATGCAAGGCAGCCTGAGAAATCTGTGTGGGCATTACCATGTTCTTTTCTGGTCATAAAATCCAGTTGGGGTGCAATTACTCCAATGTGACACCTTCTAGAAGCTAGAAATCATGTCTTCACTTTAAACATTGTAAATCAATAAAATTACATCGTAGCCATTGACAACACGTACAATTTTGCCTGTTTGAGGCCCCATTACTGCAATGGCACTCGCCTTGGTTTCGAAAGCAGGCCTTCTTTTCCCTAAGTGAGCATTACAGGGGAGTGGCCCCTCCTCGGTCTTCTTGCGGACAGGACATATTTATAGACCGCAGAATAATGTCACCCAAATGGCTCTCGCAAACAGCCCTTGCTACTTTGCGGTATTGGTGTCCATTCCTAGGCCAGATAGTGAAATTGCCGAGAGTTACATTTTTTTTCTCTAATGTAGTTCCTTGCCATTTTTACACTGCAAGGTGGTGGCATCGAGGACTGTATTCCTGAATTAAATGTGTCATGTTAAATACAATAATGTGCAAAATATAACTTGTTAAGACTTTGCTCCTATGATCTAAATATAAAATTCCTGCAAGAATAAAATGAAGGAGAAGATCTTCTGTTGGATATGAAAAAGTCCAGTTCACTCCATCATCCCCTCTGGGCTTCAACCTACAGGGAACACAGGCACCCCCAAGAGTCCCTTGCCCAACGGGGATCAAAGCGCCAGTTTTCTTCATGCCTTAGCAGGTGTTCCCGACCCCCGCCAAAAGGCAGGCTTTCTGATTGGAGGCAGCACAGGACAGAGCCTGGGACAAAAAGGTTTCTATTCGCTCTGCCCCAATTAAAAACAGGTCAGCGTGCATTGAAGATACGACTTAACCGTCCACATGGAAACGAAAAGTTGAAAACAAAGGAAGAGTAGCATCCGGCTGGGTCTCCAGCACGCTCAGATAGGCTCCATTTCCCACGGGGAGACAGGTGATGCAAGGCAGGCCCCACTAAGGAGGCTGGCATTGAAAGGCATGAGCTGAGGGGTGGGGCCAAAGCCATTGGTGGAGGAGTGTGACCGTCGCACGGGCTAGGCGAGGTCGCAGTGATAAACAGCATCAAGATCTCAAGACTTTAAAACATCAGTGTTTTCCTGCTTGTGGGCTATGCACTGGGGTGGCAGGAGTTTCTGCTCCGCGTGGTCGTTCAGAGATCCTGCAGATAGAGGGTCCCATGACCAGCTGCCACTGGAAATGTCACAGCCTCGACGGAAGGTTCTGGTTATGCAGTAACACACATCCCTTCTCTCCACCTTCCACTAGCCAGAGCTGTCGAATGCCCCCTGACCCAACTTCAAAGGGACAAATAAGCACATGGAACAGAAAACTAAGCACTAGGAATGTATGCTACAATGCTACAGGTAGCATTTTAAAAAAGATTTTTAATGTTTATTTATTTTTGAGAGAGAGAGAGAGAGAGAGAGACAGAGACAGGACGTGAGTGGGAGAGGGGCAGAGAGAGACAGAGACAGAGACAGACTCCGAAGCAGCCTCCAGGCCCTGAGCTGTCAGTGCAGAGCCTGATGTGGGGCTTAAACTCACGAGCCAGGAGAGCACGACCTGAGCTGAAGTTGTACAGGTAGCATTTTAATGTTCATTTTACTTCCTACCTACGTCTCTCACAGCTTGACAACTTACATTTTAATTGCCTGTTTTCTCTGCTTCCTCAAACGTCTTATATTCATAGTTTCAACAAATATTGAAAAGGCCCTTCTATAAAACTGTATGATGTAAGACCAACTGTTCTGTCCATTACTCCCACCCGCTCTGTCCATCCTCTCTCCTCGCTCTCATGTAAGACGTCCAAAAAGCCAAGAGGACAGGCCATAGAAAACTATGACTTTTTTAACACTCAGGCCACACATTTGTAAATCTGGCCCAAAAAGCACTCATAATTCTCACCAATTAAATTAGCAATCTCTCCTCTCATGGGGGCAAGTAAATAAGAAGAGAGGAGATCACACCAACACTCGTTGGGTCCTGCGGCAGGAATTGAAGTGTCCTTCTCCAAGAAAACATACAGAAGTCTAAGGACATTTCCTAATAACTGTATAGCCTTAGATCAGAGAAGTCTTTATAATTCTGACATGAAACCTGGATATCATAAAACAAAATTATAACTCTCATAAGGCAAAGGAAACCTTAAATAAGATAGAAAAGTAATACATTGGATGAAAATATTTACTACACACATAACAAAAGTTTAATATGTATAATATATAAAGAGTGACTAAAAATCGATAACAAAAGACTAAGCAAAAATGTATATGAACAATAAACTGATAAAATATGATGAGCCAAGGGCACCTGGGTGGCTCAGTCAGTTAAGTGTCCTACTTCAGCTCAGCTCATGATTGCGCAGTTCATGAGTTCGAGCCCCACATCAGGTTCTGTGCTGACAGCTCAGAGCCTGGAGCCTGCTTCAGATTCTGTGTCTCCCTCTCCCTCTAACCCTCCACTGCTCATGCTGTCTCCTCTCAGAAATAAATAACATTAAAAATTTTTAAATAAATAAAAGTATGATTAGCTTGTAATAATTAAATAAAGTATCAATTATTTTGCCTATAAATTAGAAAATTTCTAAAGATGGATAATATCAAGTGGTGGCCAGAGGACAGAGATTTGGTTGGGATGAAAGCTAGAACATTGATTTTCAAGAGCAATTTGCCAGTAGTAGTCAAACTTTGAATTTGTGTGTTTTATGACCAAAGAATATCCACTTCCAAGGATCGGTCCTATAGAATGACTTGCACAAATACATCAAGGGACATAAGCATACTACTTCTTATAGTATTGTTTGTGATATCACAAATTGAAAAGGGCATTAAAGTTTATCAATGGAGAGATCATTACATTTATGCAATAGAAGATCATGTAACCATAAAAAAATCAGAAAAGAGCTCTAAGTACTGACATGGAACATGCTTAGCAATTTGCATTGGTATGCAAAAAGCAAATTATAGAATAAATATATAGTATGGGTCGGTGGTATGCTGAGAAACCAGCTCTCATTTAAAAAGGAAGCTTTGATTAGTGTTTGGTGAGGTAAACACTCCCACTATGCCTACATTCAAGCCACTAACAGTTTAGTAACTGGTTTGCAAAATTGTGCAGACCATTATATGGGACTGTTTTTATTTTTTTAAGTATGCATGTGGATATGAGTATGTAAGTATGTACACATGTATCTGCATGTAAGCACAGAGGTGCAGAAAAATATCAGAAAGGGTAAACAGAGACAGCAGCAGAACCACAGTGGGACGGAAGGCAAGGGACCACTTTGTATTTTTCATACTTTGGTATTGTTTGAATTTGTTCTATTGAAGGTATGTTGCTTTAATAGTTATATTAAGATTTAAGAATTTTATTACAAATGTAATAATACATTATTACTATAGAAAAATTGCAAAATATTTTTAAATGTTTATTTTTGAGAGACAGAGTGTAGGCAGGGGTGGGGCAGAGAGGGAGAGGGAGACACAGAATCTGAAGCAGACTCCAGGCTCTGAGCTAGCTATCAGCACAGAGCCCGACGCGGGGCTTGAACCCACAAACCATGAGATCATAACCTGAGCCTAAATCAGATGCTTAACAGACTGAGCCACCCAGGCGTCCCTCAAAATTACAAAATATTAAAAATGATAAAGGAGAAAATATAAATGACCCATAATTCCTCTACTGCTTTGCGGTTAATATTTTGAAGTATTTCATTTGTTTTTCCTAGGAAAACACAGCTTTGGGCTTTTTCAAACAAGTTCACATTGTTAACTGCACGTAAATTCGGACTCCATTTCTGATGATTTCCTTAGGAAATAATGTGGTTTATTGTCTTAGGATTGACATCAACTATTGATTCAAGGTGAGATTACAAAATATATCTTAGAGGATGACTAAATTTTATTAAACCTAACTCAGGCTAATGCTATGTAACCACATTTTATTTCTTAAATTTACTGAAAACATACAGACAAGTGTTTACGGCAGTAGAGACAAAGAAATGCTATTAGTAGATCTGTTGTGTATTTTACTACACGTGCATTATTTTACATGAAGAAGATGACTGGTCCTGGGATGCTGGCCGCAGAAACAAAAGGCAGCAGGATTGACTGGGTTCATTACCAATAAAGGGGTTTCAGGGGAAGAAGATGAGTTCACAGATATGTCAGGAAGAAAAGAGGTATTAGAGAGGAAGCGGGACCATTAATAAATGGAAAGGATGATGAAATTGGTGATGACTAACACAGGAGAGCTACCAATGGCTTTTATATATATATAAATACCAAACTTTAACAAGAAAAATAAAGCAAGCCAGTGCAGACATTTAGGAAGTAATGAAAATCTTGTCAATACGGCTTCTGATAAAAGGCAGGTAAGGGAATTCTAGGGCAACCTCTTAAGCCCAGGATTCCAGACACCTGCAGTCACTAGGGATTTGAAGTCACTTCGCGGAGCTCTGCCCTTAATCCGATACCTCGCCACGTCGAGCCCCAGTCAAACACTCTTTTCTCCCTGCAATCTAATTTCCAGATGCTTTCCTCACCTAGCCTTTACCCGTTGCTCAAAACCCAGACATGCAAATTTTCAGGTGCATCTTTCATCGGGTACTATTCTCAGAGGTATCTCAAGACCAGAGTCCAGGACATTGCCTGCATTTCAAGCTGACTGTTTTACCTGAGACTTCCAACCCATAGGCTGAGGGCTCTTCACCCCCAACCCTCCCCTGCTAAGTTATTTAAGTAATTGATAGAGCTCAAATATCCATTGAACTAATTAGGATTACTTGGGATAGCTATTGTACATTACTTTTTGCAATCATGGAGAATGTCTACAGTGAGTGAGTAAAGAAAAAAAACCAGCCTCTTCCTTTTCTCTTTAAGCGAATGCAATTAGTTGATGCATCCATAAAGGGGCTCATCTATACTTCACAAAATTAAAGATGTCGCCGTCAGAGAATATGGATGACGAAAAAGTCAAATTTCAATGGAAATTAACTAATAAGGTTTCTCAACTATTGATTCTTCTTCTTCTTTTACTAAATTGTAGGAAACAAAGTGAGTCTCCCAGAATTAAGGAGATTAAATGTGATGCCAGCATCCTGTACAAGGGTAACCTCTTGTATCTGTCATTCCCAAACAGAACTTTTGACCACAGTAAAACAGCAAGGGAAATGTTGAGAAAATCAGATAGAGAGTAATGGAATCGTGGAACCAATAAACTGCAAATCAGTAGAGAAAGAGACACCCCAGAGGCCCTAATCTGGACTCGAGTCAATATTGTGATACAATTGTCCAACCAAAGTTATGTGAATCCAGACTGGCTTGAATGTATGCCCTTAATCCATGTATTTATAC
This sequence comes from Proteles cristata cristata, assembly GCA_017311185.1. Classification (NCBI taxonomy): domain Eukaryota; kingdom Metazoa; phylum Chordata; class Mammalia; order Carnivora; family Hyaenidae; genus Proteles; species Proteles cristata. The sequence continues at coordinate 472,865 of JAESUZ010001291.1, read as the reverse complement.
CACCACCTTTTCCTGAGGAACTAAAAACATTTTATAAGCAATTTTGTCTTCCACCCTTATTAAGCACCCACATTTCCCCCTCTGGTATCTCTGCAGTGATGTAATATTCTCCATCAGCAGAGAGAGAGTCTGGGGTAAAGGAAGCCTCTCTCATTTGCCCAAAACAAACCAAGAAAGTACAACTCAAGTCAGCCCAAGAAGTGTTTTTTTCATTGGGGAGTACTCTACACCAGTCAACATTTAACTAGACGATTAAAAGATTAACTAGAGGATTAAAAGGGGACAGGAAAAACCAAAGTGAGTATAGGTAACAAGGCAAGATTTTTAGGAATTCAGCAGCATTACTAAAGGGTTTTTTTTGGGTTTCGTTTGTTTTGTTTTGTTTTTAAAGACAAAGAGAGAGAGAGAGAGAGTGCAAGCAGGGGGCGGGAGGGGGGAGAGAGAAAGACAGAGAGAGAGAGAGAGAGAGAAAGAGAGAGAGAGAATCTCAAACAGGCCCCATGCTCAGAGCAGAGCCTGATGTGGAGCTCAATCCCATGACCCTGGGATCATGACCTGAGCTGAAATCAAGAGCCACCCAGATGTCCCACTAAAGAGGCTTTTAAAGGGATCTACAAGAAAGAATAAACCCTGCACTGAATTCCAAGATTATAATAAAGCCAAGCCATCTTGAGAAGTGGGGAGACATTTCTCCAAGATGCAAATCGCCTTAAGGTTAAGAGTGTTAGTACTATTAGCTTTTCATGTGGGACCTTCACTATTGGCTATCTTCTTTTAAATATAAACTTTTTGGACTACATTTACTCTTGGCTACCATTTTCTGTGATAACTAAAGATCCTCAAATATTTATAGGAGTATTCAAGTTCCTTAGAAATGGCTTAATTTTCTCCCAAATTTTAATGTCCAGAGGCACTGGATGACCTAGATGCTGGGAAAAGTAAAACATAAGAATGAAGAAAACATGGCAGAAAACTGTGAGCTGTCCCTAGAGCCTGGAGGGACAGAGTGTCCTGCAGATGGAACACTGTGGAAAAGAACAGTCCTATGCTGAAAAGGAGAGGGACTCGAGGGTTGACAAGTCACTTTTGTCCTTAATCTTTGAAAGCTCATTTAGCTATAGTTTGTATTGTCACAGATCTCTGGGCAACATCCATTCATTCAGCGGGTCCCTCCAGTAGATTACCCAGGAGAGCAAAAGTTGCCAGAGAGAGGGCCTCTTCCTCAAGACTCTTAATATACTTGAATTATGGGAGCTTTATGGGAAACTGCTTATTGACATTTCCTCTTTGCCTAATCTGATCGGGGGTGATAAATGGTAAGGAGAGATTTTATTTACTCCTGGCCTCCAGAAGACTGGAAAGATATCCTAACCTCTATTGATAGTATTTCCAATTGATCGGGGTGATGGGTAAAAGGATCTCTCCAGAAAGCATAATCAATCAAAACCTTTCCTTAAGACCAGACTAGTTTTTGAGAAAAATCAATAAACATGACTTGGTCTGTGGTACTGGCAACTTGGGAGGAGTGCCTCTAGATAAAAACAAAGACATAGGAGTGTAGAATACGGTCCTGTACTCCTTTATTCACCTGACGTGTTGCTGGAGAAGCACAGTAGAAAGCGAACAAAACAGGGATTTCCCAGAAATACCCCTAACAAATGTCTTTTCCAAAAAAAATTAAGACAAAAACAAAGGAAGCCTTCATCTCTGAAATTAAGGTTGAGTAGATGGCTCATGCATAGTCATCGGGGTGAAAATATGACCTCTGTGAGATTGTCAAGGTCACAGATCCTGGGGTTCCGTTGAGTAAGAGCTGGTCACAGAAGGTAGGGCAGTGAATGAGACACTTTAATCTATATTCTCAATCTTCCTGAGATCTCAAAAAAGAAGAAAAATAAAGGTGGGGGAAGGGGATGAATGAGGTTAATTTTCAGGGTGGCACATTCAGGGATGCTTTGAGATTAAGGATTTTCCCATTATCCCAGGATCCTCATGTGAAGCGTAGGGGTTTTGTAGGAAGAAGCATCTCAAGGGCAGGCTTAATTAACCCTCCCCCAAAGGCCTCAAGGTCTCTTAGCAGGCACTGGGTCTGAAATCCATTTATCAAATGAAGACCACGTAAGAATGATTTCAAAATCATGATCACGAGGGGGTAGCTCTTCATTTTCCCACGGCCTCCGTAAGTCCACATACTGGGACACCAAGAGTTAAATGGAATGATTAAACATAAAAATAAATATTAAAGTAAAATAATAAATATAGTGAATAATTATACATGGAATGATAAATATAACAATGTAAATATTATAGAATATATTGCAAAATATAAAATAATACAGGTTGTGAGTTCATGTGCAAAGCACATTTCTTGTTTTCCACGGACCAGGTATTCCTTCTTGAAATGTAAAACATATGGTCCAGAGGAAATCTATGTTGGGGTAAACTTAAGCATCCTATTATTTTCACAAATAAAGTTATTCTGGAAAGTAAGAATCCCAGCTGCAAATTTCAACGTTTCCCCTTCCTCTCGTTTTTTAAAGGGAACGTGTCTTATAAAATCCCTGGAAATCATTCTGCTCATAAGTGAAATTTTGTATTTAGTATTATGTAGAGTAAACGTTGAAGACTCACTGAAGAAAGCAACTTAGGAACAGAATCAAACAATACTGCATCATTCATGACAATTCATTATAATCAAATCGTGCTTTCCATACCGGAGCTTTACACAGTATTTCGAATTCCTGAGAGTTAAGGTTCTACCCAGCGGAAACCGTACTTGACAATGCCATTTTCAGGAGCTTGTTTCGGAGTTGTTTGGGGATTGCTGTAATTAAAGACACAAGCTCAAAATGGGTGGAGCAAAAACTCTAGTCATTCCTACTGCCAAAAAAAAAAAAAAAAAAACCACTCTAGATATCAATTAAAAGAAGCCTTTTGAGGGATAAGGAGGGAAACACAAACCCAAATACTACAACCTGACCCTAGAGGCGAAGACCCGTACCCGCAGGCATAAAACCCCCTGCCCCGGCCCTACCCTGCTGACAGCACCTCACAGACAGAACTCTCCGCCCCACATTCCTACAACCTCCTGTTCTGCGCGGGGCATTCTCCCAGTTCCAGCAAATAAATTAGGGCCTCTTTATACTTGACCTGTGATCTGTGCTATTACATGTACTATACTCAGCTAGCACTTAGCAGGGGCACCTGCGTAGCTCAGTCGGCTAAGTGTCAGATTTCGGCGCAGGTCATGCTCTCGCAGCTCATGAGTTCGAGTCCTGCATCGTCAGCTCTGAGCTGACAACCCGGAGCCTGTTCCAGATTCTGTGTCTCCCTCCCTCTCTCTCTGCCCCTCCCTCACTTGTGCTCTGCCTCTCTCTCAAACATAAGTAAATATTTTTTAAAAATTATCTCTCAGTAAAAAAAAAAAAAGAAAAGAAAAAAAAAGGTTTATTTGAAGATGCAAGGCTGCCAGACATGTGTGAAGGAGTCTGAACTTGGCTTTCTGCCCTGGGTCAGCAGTGATCTCAATCTATTTCCTCTCACTTTCTTTTACTAAATTAAAACCCTGAAAGTTCAAATTAAATTAAGTAAATTAAAAGCTAGGTAGCAGTATTATCTTTTAGAGTGGAAGCTAAAACATCAAGTAGCAATTCAGTGGTAAAAGTGTTTCAATTCAATGGAAGGTTCACATTCCTTAATTTCTCCAGATTTTGGCCCTTTTAATAACTGGGCATCTTCTGCATATTTTTCTCAGTAGGCTAGAAGGAACCTAGATTTTTCAGGAAGGGGTCAAGTTTTGCCCTAAGTAAAATGCAGAATCTGCCAGTTACTCTGGTCTGGGTTCCTGTCAGTCCTCAGTAGGAAAGAGCAAAGGATGTGTCCTTCACTTACTTAGAATATTCTTATAAATCCAGCTGGGTCCTTCTTCACTTGCCTTCTCCTTCAAACAGAAAGCGACAGTGCCTTCTCTCAGTAATCTGTTTCCCTAAATGACACGCAGCCTATCTCAGTGGCGATGTGACATGATGAAGAGAAACCCTTAAAAGATCCTTCAGCAGCTCCAGAACTTTCATTCTGGTGGGAAAACTGCATTTATAATTTGTTCTTTTAAATGGGAAGCTGCTTGCCAATGCAGAGCAGAGCCTGGGGAATCCAGGCAAGAGCAGAACTTCGAGCTGTGCGGACAATCATAAAGCTCCTTCCGCATTCTGACCCGACAAGACTTTAACATTTTTAATATTAAATTAATTATATTAAAAATAAATGTCACTGACATGATGCTGGGATAATTGATAAATAAATAATATTGGTGAAAAATTATGCATGAAAGAAACGGTCTTCTAATCAGTAAACCCTGCTGATGGGTAGATAAATGGATGGATAGGTGGATAGATAGAATATAGAAAAAAATTTAGAAATATTTTGATTTGGTGGCACCTGGGTGGCTCAGTCAGTTGAGCATCGGACCTCGGCTCAGGTCATGATCTCATAGTCCATGAGTTCGAGCCCCGCATGGGGCTCTGTGCAGACAGCTCAGAGTGTGGAGTCTGCTTCAGATTCTGTGTCTCCCTCTCTCTCTGCCCCTCCCCTGCTTGCAATCTGTCTCTCTCTCTCTCAAAAATAAGTAAAAGAAATATTTTGGTTTTAGTTTGGTTTTAGTAACAATTTATTTTTCATCGTAAAGCATTCACTTTATTTTTTGATTCATTAAAAACAGCAATATACGCAGAGAATAAGGTATCCCCCGCCAATCAAGTGGCTACTAATTCGGCTGCTCAAATAACAGGGCACCAAACTCGAAAGCAGCGTTTGCAGACAGCCTCTCCTGCTCTGCACGCACACACAGTATCTTCCCCTCTCAATGATGAGAATAAACAACCCATTTGCATTGCAATCTACTCTTGATCTGAAAAGCTGAGCCAGGCCGCATTTGAAGCTTGAGACTCACACCCAGCAGTGTCCACTTTAAATAGAAAAATCACATTGATTGCATGAAAGTCAGGGCTCATTTTGGTCCATCGATTCCCCTAGTGACCTTCCGCAGCATCAAAGCCCAGAGCGAACCCAGTCTGACCCCGACTTTATGTGCATTATTATATCAAGAGACAGGAGCTACTTACAGTCCATGCCATTGTCTCCACAGATATGTAATAAAGTATTCTAGAACTGCTCCTTTGGAGAACACTTCAGGTGCATTTCATCTTCTCACTCTTTCTTCCGTCTCTCTCTCTCCTACTTGCACACAAACACATACACTCTAGCCTCCTGCCAGTATTAAAATTCTGCATTTACGGAATGCTTCCTTCCCTCCCAACACAGAGCAACTCAAAAGAGCAACTTCAAGCTTGGACTAATACTCACATAACTCCCGGAACACAACATCCTTCACCCAAATCTATAACTAATAATAATGCTCTTTATTAAGCTCGTCTGTGAAACAATATGTCTCAGACAAAGCTCCTCTCCACACTGTTTTAATTATAATAAATCACCTTCGTTATGAAGCATACTTCAATATAACATACAGGCTGCTTCGCTACCTCGGATACTCCGGTAATGAGGGGAGAGCAGAAATGTACATCTCCAAGAAAGTTATTTACACACACACTGAGAAATTCCACAGCATCCCACGGCTTTGCGGCATGAATTTCAACAACTTTTATCTTCCCTTACTGTTCATAACATCACAGCTGAGAAGACGGCGGGAAAAAAAGAAAAAGAAAAAGCACCACATCTGAAAAATGCTGTTTACACAAATAACGGGGCCCTGAATACATCCAGTAGCATGGAAAAGTAAGTCCTTGCAGTACAATCATTTCTCTATAAACGTATGAAAGTATTTTCCTGCCCAGTGCAACAAATCAGTGGTGAGACTCTGGGCTGTGGTGTGCAAGTTCCAAGGGACTGCATGTCAAAGTCAACTTGCCCAGCAGTCCCCTGAGAACCTCGCTGGGCACATTCTCATGAAAGGTGTGAAAATCTGATTTTCTAAAATGGATCAGTAATTCTCTATGAAGGGGGAAAGGATCGATAAATCTTTGCTAAGTAGATTGTAAAGGAAAAATTATTCTTTCAGTGACAGTACATTAGGATCCTCCAAACAATCTCAATAAACTAAAGACGTAGCGTTTTCTCCACCAGCTACTTCTGACTTCTGATGTATTTTTGTAATCTCAGATCATTCTGCAATGCACATACATTTATATTTGCTAAGCAACGTTCCGTGTTGATGTTGATTTATGGGTTTTGCCATTATAATGTTTGGCTGTGAGTAGAAAAGGAAAATTATAAGCTGCTTGGAGTCTGATAGATGTGATACAAGGAAATGTCATTATAGCCGTACACACATATATGTTTCCAACGACATCAGTTCTCCAAGTGTATACTTACTTCTCCGCCAAATATGTCTGTGTCGATCTTAGGTACCTGTTCGCCAGTATGTAGTGTGTATTCCCTCAATGCCTAAAAACACCTGAGTTGTGATATGCATTTAATCTGGGGGTGTCACTGGTCCTTCCAGGAATATTTTTCTCGCCCTAGGCAGAGACCAAGGAAGCCCTGCACACGTGTTTTGTCACACATGCTCGGCAGCGCTGAACTGGCACAGCCACCATCCCTGTCCCTCTAACATGTTCGTCATCTGTTTCACAACTGGGGACAATATGGGGTGTCCATGCTCTTTACCACTCGAGGCCCGAGAGTCCTCGCTAAAGAATTTAGACAGAAGATGTGTGTCACAAGAAAACAAGCCTAGGAGTGGACCGAGTGCTCCCAGGGGGCTCCCTGGTTATAGCAGCCTGAGCTGCGTGTGGCCGAGATTTCCCCTGCACTGTGTTAAAGTGGTTATTAAAAAATACGGCCTGTGTGGCGGCAAGGTATTTCAGAGGCTTCAGAGCCTGCTGAATAGCCGTGTCCTGGAAAACCCGGATAAAACAAAGCAAACTCTCTGCACGGCCGTCTTTCGTCTGAATGTCCCTGTACTTCGTGCAAGTTTATTAACATCAGGACATCAGGAATTAACATCAGGACTGCTCCTTTGGGAATCAAACCTCTTCCGTGCAATGTACCACTGTCATGGACAGCATCCTTGCTCAAAGAAGGGGAGAACACATTGAACCCCAGCAAACAGGTGTGACGGAAATCCCGTTCCACCGACTGTCCTAAGGTTACTGTAAGTGACTGGAATTCCGTCCACTATCTTTCCAGGGTCGACTGTGCCAAAGTTTTTACTTAAATGCCTTTTTCCCTTTCTTATCAAATAACGCCATGTTGACATTCTTCCGGTACAAGAGAGTGACTACAGTTTATTCTAGCACATTGTAGAAGGACTCACAATGATTAGAATGTCTCCCACAGTCTGGCCTTTGTGATATTTTTCTGACCAGAGGGTAGAAGAGTTCTGAGTCGAAGTTTCTACATCAAGTCCACCAGCCAGTGCCCACAGGAAAGTCCATGGGGAGGACAAGTGAACCAGCTCTTGGTATCTAAACTTTTTAGGGAAATGTGTCTTCTTTAAAGCATCCTAAACACAATACTGCTCTAAAAAAAAAAAAAAAAAAATGAGTGGCAGGGCACCTGGGTGGCTCAGTCGGTTAAGTGGCCAACTTCAGCTCAGGTCATGATCTCACGGTTCGTGGGTTTGAGCCCCGCATCCGGCTCTGTGCTGACAGCATGGAGCCTGGAGCCTGCTTCACATTCTGTGGCTCCCTCTCGCTCTGCCCCTCTCCCGTTCACACTCTGTCTCTGTCTCCCTATCTCTCTCACTCTCTCAAAAATAAATAAACATTAAACATAAATAAATAGAAAAAATGAGTAGCATCCTTCTTGATTCCGAACTCAGATCCAGTAAGACACAGTAGTGAAATATGAAAACACAAAATCTTCCAAGTCAGTTTGTGACTGCATGGGGTTCTGAGTCCTAGCTATCAGATAAGAAGTGCAGTTCTAACCAAGCTAAAGGATGGGACGGAGGAAACTCGGCTCCCTGTCAAAGGAGAAAGAAGGGCCATTTAATATAAAATGCTAATAGAGAGAAATGGGGTCAATGTTTTGAAACATGCTCATATTCACATGGGAACCTTAAAATGACACGTTTTCTCTCATATTGTTTCCATTTGCATTATAAATCTGAAAAAGTATGGATACCACAAATTTAGTTTGCCGATTCTGATAATTGTCCTTTATGAAGCTTCTCATACAATGGCTTACAGATCATTTTTCTAAAAATCAGTGTAATAGTAGGTTCTGGCCAAAGGCACCACCTCTTGGACATGATCATGAGGTGACCGTGACACAGGCTGGTGGGTGCCTGTTAGACAACAGAAGGTGCCAACCACGAAAGAGCGCCCATTTCGCCCACATTCTGACCTGCAGCTGCCACACCAAAGTTCTTGTCCCCTTCTGTGTATGCTCTGGAACATTCTCTTTGTGCAGGAAAATAATTTCAGTGATCCAACTGAAACTCAGACAAGAGAGGAATCATCCCATTCGTCTCTCTGGGCCAACTTACTCAGAGTTTGGGAAGCGTCGACTCCCTCAGCTCTCTGAAGTCAGTTGAGAAAAATGGAAAATCTTCCAGCTTTAGAAAATGCCCCTTTACCCCCTAAACGGCCCCAGCTGAACTCCACAGCCCTTGGTAGTATCACTCCCTGGTTTTATTTTTCTCTTCTTTCTCTTGGCTTCTTTGTACAAAAATAACGCTTATTATTATAAGCAATAATAATAAGAATTCATACAATATAAGTAAATAATAATATTTAAAGACATTCATGCTTATTGAAGATAATTTGGAAGACAGTCTAAATGAAAATAGAAAAGGTATATTGTCCACAATCACACTACTTGATACCTTTCTTTAATATATATTATACATGCACAAGCTTGGTATCATATAGTATTATTTACTATCCTATTTCATTCACTTAAAATTATTTTGCTACCACTTTTCCAACTAAAACTTCCTCAACAATCACACCATTATGGCTGTGTGATATTTAAGGCAATCATTGTGTATGGTTGGTTCTTAAGCTATTTATAGTATTTTAATATTTTTTTAATGTTTGTTTATTTTTGAGAGAGAGGCAGAGTGTGAACAGGGGAGGGGCAGAGAGAGAGGGAGACACAGAATGTGAAGCAGCTCCCGGCTCTGAGCTGTCAGCACAGAGCTCAACGCAGGGTTTGAACCTACAAACTGCAAGATCATGACCTGAACCGAAGTTGGTCGCCTAACTGACTGAGCCACCCAGGTGCCCCAATAGTATTTAAATATCTAAAGAGACTCAGGTCTATTTTTTTTCCAACATATTTGGCCTGGATCATTATAATCACATAATAGCTTCTAATATAAAAAAAATTTCTCACCTAGATTTATAAATAATCTTAAGGATTTTAGTCAAATTGTTTTGACTAAAACAAATGATATCAAATTGCTTTCCAAAAAAGGTCTAAGTACCTTTCATTCCAACACCTCCTTCCTTTAACATTTTACACACTGTCAATTGTTTTCATTTTCATAAATTTCTCAGAGGACAAATTTCTCAGAGCATCTCAGAAATTCAACTTTCTTCCTTTAAATTTTGGGTGTGCCTAGACATTTCATGTATTTTTTATCTTACATGTTTATTATTTCTCTGAACATTTTCTCCCCTGGAGTATTATTTTTCTCATCTATTGTAGGGATTGTTTACAGGAAGGATGTCAACCTTCTGTCTTATTTATGTATGTATTTTTTGAGTTTCCAGTTGCTTTCAAATTTGGTGTAGAGCATGTTTAGCTTATAGAAATGTCACATTTTTATTTAGCCTCATCTTTTAGCTTTCTACTTCTGCAACTTTTTTTGAGCTTATTTATTTATACCTGGGAACATTTCTTTCTAACCTAGTAGCAGGTTATTTGTTTTCATTCTGCCTTTTCATAGAGTTTCCTTTTCTATTTAACTATTAAGTTCATCTGAAATTTATGTTGGTGTACAATGTAAATGCTAACATTTTTTTTTTTAAAACAAATTGTCTATTAAATAATGGTTCTTGGAGGCCTGTCCAGCCTGCAGATTCGGGCTTTCCTTAGCACAGGAAAGAGAATCTCTGCTGAGACACAGATCCCGGATAGACTCCAGTAGGGTTCTGCCCTGACCAGGCTCTTCTCCTTCCTCACTGGCTATTCTTTCTCAATTGCCCTTCCTGCTTCTAAACATTCTAGGGTTTTCCTGAGGACTGCCAGCAATGTGCTTGTATCATCTGCTTCCCTAGCTTCTATCCCGAGCATCATCTTTTCCACACTTGGATCCTCTGTCCATGCCAATTATTGGAAGGGGGCAGGGTTAACACTTTTTTTTTTTTTTTTAACCTAAGGATTTAATTCTGCAGCATCATCAACAGCAGCAGCATCTTCTACAACCCCCCAGGGATTTTCTAAAAATTTTTTAAATGTTTATTGCTTTTTGAGTGGGGGAGAAGGGGCAGAGGGAGAGGGAGACACAGAATCTGAAGCAGGCTCCAGGCTCTGAGCTGTCAGCACAGGGCCCGACGCGGGACTCGAACCCATGAGCCGTGAGATTGTGACCTGAGCAAAGCTGGACTCTTAACTGACAGAGCCACCCAGGGGCCCCCCACCCCCCCTTCTCCTTTTATTTTGAGGACCGCGTGAAGTAGACAGGCAGTAACCGAACTCCAGTGCCAGGCTGCCTTCCGCCTGGTGTGGCTCTGCTATACCGAAGCAGACTCCTAGCAGACACGGTTCCAAGGCATTGAGCTCCTGGGAGAGCGCAGGGGGCAGCTCTGTCTGCCCACCTGGTAGAGAGACCGCGTGTCCTGAAGGAGGAGCACAAGGCTGCGTCAAAACACAGCCTGTGTTTGCTCTTTATTTCTGTGTTTCTTGTTTTGTTTTGTTTTGCTTTTTGGCAGCTGTTTTCTAGAAAGTGGAGTAGAAGCAGAACTCAAGCAGTCAGATTAGCAGTGATGCTTCCTCTGTGCCTGGAGCCTGGCGGGGCTCTCCTCGCGGTCATCCAGGGCGGCGGGCACTGTTGACTACATACAGTCTGCTCAAGGTCGCCAGGTTGGCTGCATCTCTAAATCCAGTCGTCGATTCTCGGTACTCATGTGACTTGACCTTTTAGCAGCCTTTGACACAATCAATCACTCGCTTCTCCTTAAAACCCTCTTGGCTCCCAGAACACGGTGTCTTTCTCCCGGGCCTCAGCAGCCCTTTGTGGGGTCCTCTGCAGGTCCCGTCTTCTGAGTGCTGTAGTGCCCGTGAGTCCAGTCCCGAGGCCCTTCTCTCCCTACCCTCTCCCCTTTGGAGACACTGCCCAGCCTCCTGACCTCCGAGACCACTCAGATGCTGACAGCCCCAAATACTTAATTCCAGCCTAGAGCCGGGTTCTAAGGGTTCGTCTCAAACATTCAACTACTCACTCAATACATTTCCACTTGAGTATCTAAGAGCATCTTCGGCTTTACTTGTCAAAGCCTGAATGACTGCTCTTCACCCTGTAGAGGCTGCTCCTCCTACACGCTTCCCCATCTCAACAAACGAGTTTTGTCCTTCCGGCACCTCCAGTCAAAGGCTTTGGGTTGTGTCTCTCTTTTTTCTCGCTCCCACAACCAATCCAACAATATAGCGAAATATGCCCGGAATCCAAACACCTGTGGCCAACTCCGGCACTTCCCCCCTGCTCCCCATGGTCCATGCCATCATTCCTTGGGATTATTTCTCTAGCTTCCTAACTGGTCTCCCCGCTGTCACTCTGACCAGTCGTCAGTCAACAGGGATCCCTCGTTCGCATCATTTCACTCTGAACAAAACCCTCTGATGGCTTCTCAGCGGACTCAGAGGAAAAACCAAAGCCCTTATAACGGCCTAGAAGCCAGCACGATGTAGCCTCTCGGCCCTGCACCCCACCACCCCCGCCATCCCCCATTCCCTTCGCTGTGGCTGTCCTGCCCCCACCGCCTGCAATTCCTCTACCCCCACCCCCCACCCCCGGCACAACCTCACGTCAGTGTCTCAGCACCTGCTGCCCTCTGCCTAGATGCTTCTCCTTGAAAGACTCAAACTATCCTGTTCCACCCCATCACATCTCTGCTTCAATCGCACTTTTTTGGATAGGTTAATTGAAAAGCAAATTAGGCATTACTGAAGTCAGAACTGAAATACTGAAAGATATAGTTAAAGAAATGTTCTGGGATGCAGCACAGAGGAACCAGCAGAAGGAAAATATAAAAGCAAAGTTAAGAGACATAGTAGATACCAGAAGGCCCAACATATCTTTAATAGAATCTCAGAAGGAGAGAATAAAGATAATTCAGGGAAGGCAATATTTGAAGAGATGACCAATCAAAATTCTCTAGAAATGATGTAAGTGTAAATCCACATATTCAGGAAATGTAACATTTCCCAAAACAAAGTAAGAAGAAATGTACACTTGGACATATCTTAGTGAAACTGAAAAACACCAATGACAAGAAGTTTTAAATCTACAAAGATTACCTTTGAAGAGTAAGGGTAGAAAAGAGACATATCAGTCAAGTATAAATAGAACATTTACCATCAACAGATATTCATTATTGGAACTTTGAGGGGGAAAAATGTAGTTTAGGGAGAAGAATGAACTGAAATGAGAGATACTACAGCCATCAATGAAAATGCTAACTGAACACACAGATAAATCCAAGCAAATATGTCTATGTAAACCAATGACCAACCTACAGAGTATTAAAAACAAGAACTAAAATATGGGACATCAGTAACTGGAAGTAGAGAAGGAAGTAAATGGAATTCGATTTTTTAAATATTCTTTTATTGTTTCTTGAGGAAGTTAAAGTATTTAGCTTTAGGCCTTTGTAAGGCTTAAGTACGTGTGATACAAATACCATATGTAACCACTCAGAGAATCCAAACAGTTTAAGAGTCACTTTAATGCAATAAAGAGACAAGGAGCTGAAATGAGAAACAGACACCTCAAAAATTCAAACTGTTTCAACAAGGATTAAAAAAAAAAAAGCGAGACTGAGAGAAAAACACATAGAAAAAGTTGTACACAGTAAATAAAAAGGAAACTGAAAGAAATAAGCTTGGTTTTATTTCCAGCCTCATAAATGTAAACAGTTTTAAACCACTGTTTTATAAAGAGATTGCCAGTCATTATTAAAATCAGTTCTATGCTATTTACAAGAAACATATAGAAAACATAATGACATGAGATAGAGGAAGGTTCATAGGAAAATTAGAAGAAACATACACCAGACATGTACTAATCAAAAGAAATAAAGGCAAATTATATTAATTCTAACCTTTTTTATTTTTAAAGAAGCTCCACACCCAATATGAGGCCTGAACTCATGACCCTTGGCTCAAGAGTTGAATGCTCCATGGATTGAGCTAGCCAGCTATCCCCAGACAAACAGACTTTACGACAAAACTTAGCATGGGGCGCCTGGGTGGCTCAGTCGCTTAAGAGTCCAACTTTGGCTCAGGTCATGATCTCATGGTTTGTGAGTTTGAGCCCCGCATCAGGCTCTCTGCTCTCAGCACAGACGCTGCCTCAGATCCCTTGTCTCCTCTCTCTCTGTCCTCCCCCTCTGGTCCTGTCTCTTAAAATAAATAAATAAACTTTAAACAAACAAACAAAACAAGACAAAACTTATTGTTGGATAGAGATGATCACTAGATAGTTATAAAATATTTGATTTCATTTAAAAGCTAAAACCATACTAAACTTATATGCATCTAAACAAGAGAGCCTAAAAATATATTAAGAAATAATAGACCAGATAATAGTAGAGATATCTTTTAAACTTACCACCAGAGTGGGAGCTTTTCACATATCTCTATTTTTGCTAGAACAAACATACCAAAATTGATATAATGTGGACAATGTGAACAAGACAAGTAACAAACTTGAGAAAATGGACCTATACAGAATTCTGTACCTAGTGAAAATAAAATTAATATCATTCTCAAAACATGGACTAGTTCTGTAAACTAGCTAGACCATGTAGCATTTCTCAAAAAATTCTGAAAATTCAACTTTAAGCCTAACACTTTGTCTGACCAAATATGACTAATTTAGAAGTCAGTGTCAAAATACATATTTTCAGAATCTCCATATATTTGGTAATGTCTACAAAATCTAGTAAATAACCCATGGGTCAAAGAAGAAATCATAACAGAAATTTAAAATAGAGCTGAATTATGATGAATATACTATATGCTAAAACTCATTGGATACAGAGAAAGTAGTTCTTCTGGGGAAAAATGACAGATTTAAATGCATGCATTGGAAAATAATAAAGAGCAAATTCATCTCAACAGTTAGTGAAAAATCAATAAAATTAACTCAAAGACAGTAGAAAGAAAGAACTAACACAGATAAGAAAGTTTAGTTAACTTTAAAAAAATGATTCAATGGAGAAGATCAGAAAAGAAAAAAGTTCCTTTGAAAAAGCTAATAAGCTCTCAGATCTCAAGCAAAAATAATCTAGACGAGAGAGAGAGAGAGAAAATGTGCAAGTAAACCATGGAAATATAACTACACATAAAACAGATATTATAAGCAGCTACTAAATAAAATCATCTAATCAGATTTAAATATAAAGAACATATTAACAAGACAATTCCATAAAAAAGTATATGCCTATGAATAGCACTTCCTGGTCAAATGGACAATTTCCCAGAAAACAAAATCCTCCCAAAGAGACTCAGGAATAGATAGAAAGCATAAATATCTCCAAACTTATTGAATAAACGGAATCCCTAATTTTAAATGCTACATATACATACATGAATTGAATCAGATGATTCTACAAATAAAACTTTTAAAAAATGGGACCTGGGTGGTGCATTCGGTTAAGCACCCAGCTCTTGATTTCAGTTCAGGTCATGATCTCACAGTTAATGAGATAGAAGCCCACGTTGGGTTCCATGCTGACAGCACAAAGCTTGCTTGGGATTTTCTCTCCCTCTGTCTCTGCCTCTCTCTCTCTCTCTCAAAAGTAAATAAATAAACATTTTTTAAAAAACATTTAAAAAATTCTAATCTGTAAATACTCCTTAAAAGAATAAAAAAGAAGAAATACTTTCCAATCTGTGAAGTCAGTAAAACTTTAATACCAAAACTAAGCTAGGATATAGGACAAAATATATTTACAGGCTAATCTTATTCATGAACCAAGACTCAAAAATCTATAAAATATTAGCAAACAGAAGCTAGTGGTGTATAAAAATAATAGATCATGATCAAGTCACACTTTATTATAGAATGCAAGGATGATTTAATATTTTAAAAACTATAAAGGACATTCAATATACTAAATGATTAAAGGTGAACAATTATATGATCATTTTAATGTATTCATAAAAGTAGTTGATCAAAATTCCACTATCAATATAAAATATGAGATAAAATTTTTAGCAAACTAGAAATAAAAGGACTGTCCTTACCGTTATAAAGGACTTCTATAACAAATTTATGGGAAATTTCATTCTTGGTTATGAAAAATGGCAGGTACCTTTAAGATGAGAATAAGCCAAACACCCTACCACTATTTTTATTAAATATTGAAGCCAAGATCTTAGCTGGTATCATAGGACACAAAACCAAAGGCATAAAAGATATGAAGGAAAGAAACAAAGTAAAATCTTCAGATTGTATAACTGTCCATATAAAAACACAAAAGAATATAAGACAAAATATTAGAAATAGAGACAAGACAAGCAATTTTTAATCTATATAACAATAATTAGAAAAGCTAAGTTTAAAAGAGTACAAATACCTGAAAAGTTCTGTTAAAAATAAAAGCAGCAAAATTACAAGGTACCTAGGAATAATTCTAAAAAGATATTCACAATGTGTATAAGAGAACTGTATAATTTTTCTATGAATATGTATAAGTTGTTATGAAAAGATATTAATGAAAACCTATGTCATTAAGGATATATACCATGACCATTGATTGGAAAACTCAATGTTCATTCTCCCCAATTGAGATAGGGAGATGTTCATTCTCCCCAACTCTTTAAAAACGACATTCAAGTCAAAATCTGACCAAAGCTTGGAGCACTTGCCCTACCATATATAAAGACTGTTATGAAACAGAGTTAGAAAAGAATGTTAGTGACAGAATTAAAAGCTAAAAAACAGACACTCACATAAATGAAATTTTAATATGACAGCAGATAACTGGGGAAAAGATTGAGTATTTGTTAAATACTGCCAGGATGGGTTATCCAGAGAGAAAAATGTAAGATGAAATTGGATCCTTGTACTCAGCAAACAAAAAGAAATAATAATTCTAGGTGGACTGAAGACCTTAAACATGAACAGCAAAAGTAAGTCTTAAATTTTTAAGAAATATAAAAGAGAATATCTTTAAAGCACGGAGGTGGGTCAAGACTTCTTAAGAAAGGCACTAAAAGTAACAAAGATAAAATTGTTTTAAAATTCATTTTATCTGCATCAAAATTAAAAACTTCTGCCCATCAAAGTGCACCATAAAGAAAGAATCTGGGCACCTGGGTGGCTCAGTCAGTTTAGTGTCCATCTTAGGCTCAGATCATGATCTCACTGTCTGAGTCCGAGCGCCGCATCGGGTTCTGTGCTGCAGCTCAGAGCCTGGAGCCTGTTTCAGATTCTGTGTCTCTCTCTCTGTCTGCCCCTCCCCCGCCTCAAAAATAAATAAACATCAAAAAATTTTTCAATAAGGAAAGAATCTAAGGCAAAAATAGAGATACTATTTTTAGAATGAATATTACAGACAAAATATTGGTATTCTGAACACATAAAGAGTATACAATATGGGAAAAACAATAGAAAAGTGTGGGCAAAACAAAAAATAGACTTTTCACAGAAGATAAAGAAGAAATGGCAAATAAGTGTATGAAAAGATGCTTAATCTCATCTACACTTGGGGAAATGCAATTAGGAAACAATGAGATACAATTTTTACTCTCCTTAGATTGGAAAAAATCAGTAAATTTGATTACACCAAGTATTGGAGTACACATGGATTAATGGACAATCTTTTTTTTTTTAATATTTTTATTTATTTCTAGGAGAGAGAGAGAGAGACAGCGTGAGCAGGGGAGGGTCAGAGAGAGAGGGAGTCACAGACTGAAACAGGGCTCCAGGCTCTGAGCTGGCAGTCAGCACAGAGCCCGACGCGGGGCTCGAACCCACGAATCGCGAGATCGTGACCTAAGCGAAAGTCGGACGCTTAACTGACTAAGCCACCCAGGCGCCCCAAGATCAATGGACAATCTTGAATATGCTTTGTAAGAATATAAATTGGTGTATCCATTTGAAATACAAATTAGCGTTATCTTTTAAATTTAAACATTCTTGTACTCCAACTAGAAAAGAATGTCAAAGGACACAGAACAAAACAATCCAGCATGTACTAATAGACGGAGGTATGAAATAAGCCACTTTCTGATAACTCCAGAAAACTGCATGAATTTTCTATAGATGGGGGTACCTGGTGGCTCAGTCAGTTAAACATCTGGCTCTTGATTTTAGTTCAGGTCATGATCTCAAGGTTCATTCCTGGGTTCAAGCCCCACACCGGGCTCTGTACTCACTTTGCGAAGCCTGCTTTGGATCCTGTCTCCCTCTCTCTGCTCCTCCCCCACGTGCGTGCGCACACTCTCTCTCTCTCTCTCTCTCTCTCTCAAAAATAAATAAATCTTTTTTTAAAATTTAATAAAAAATGTTTTACTATGGATGGAGCACAAGTTGCATGTTTATGGGGCAAGAGAAGGAGATGTGATAAGCAACATTGGCAAAGAGGCAACTCACGGTCAGCCATTGTTTTCAGTATTAAATGTTTGTGGTTTGTCCTGCATATAAAACATTTTCAAGCACTGTGAAATCAAAGTTCAGATTGCAAATAAGTCACCACGGCAGAGCTGCTCTAAATGAACTTGGAGGACCTTGGGCCAGGCGGGCACGATCCATCCTTGCTCTCCCTGGGGGTGACACAGGATTACACTCCTAAGGCTTGGGCACAGGCTGAAAAAAGCCCTGTGGCCATGGTGTTTGGAGCTGTGTGGGACCACACTAAACGTTCATCACAGCAGCACAGAGCATCCTTGTAACTGGATGACGGCAGAAAACCTAAGGAGTGATTTGGAGAACACCTGTTCAATGGTAGGGTTTGCGGAAAAGTATCCACTTGTAGTATCCGAGGTACCCAATATTTTTGAAGGAAGCCTCAAAGGTCTCAGCATACAAATATATTTCCTATTACTCATTCAAATTGCTCAAAGCACTCTGGAAGTACACTACAACTTTCATAAGTAGTTTACTTACATTGTTTTCTGGGCTGTCAGGAAAAATTGCTTATGTCTTTTATTAATCCTAAGCAAAACCTACTATATACTACTTTCAATCATCAGAAAGCTGGACAGTCAAATGGAAAACAAAACCAAAAACAGAGGGAAGAGCAGTCAATTGCCTAAATTCATTCCCGGGTATCAGACGAGGCACTTGACCGCTGTTGCTTAGCTGGGCAATGTCTATAAAGTGGAAATGAAAGTATCCATCTCCTTCCTGTCCTGTCTCCCCCTGAAGGAGTCTATCATCATAATGCAAGCACAGCACACCTTTCTTTGGAGAATCAGTATTACAGTAAGATTAAGGGACAATCAGTAATTTAATCGATAATTTAAATTGTATATGAAAATCAACACCAAGAACACTTTGAGTCTTACAGGAAACTATCACACTGATCTAAAGAGAAATCTCGCCTCTCTGACCTTGTGGGGGGTGGGAGCTCCTCTCCGGCTTCTGTTTTTCCATCTGTAAAGTGGGGAGAACACTTACTTGTCAAGCTTATATGAGATAATACATAAAAGTACTAGAAAGGAACATGCATTATAGTAAGGGCTCAATAAATGGTAGCTAGAGTATAATATAGACAAGAAGGCCTTACAAGTGAGGACTTTCAATGGAGCAATCTTCCTAATAAGAGGCTTCCAATAAGATAAAAGGAAAGGTCATTTGGACATTTCTGTGTCACTTGACAACAGTTCCTCGAACTCTGACACTGCTGACATCTGGGGCCGGACACTTCCAGGTGGCGAGGAGGACGCGTGGCCACCGCAGGGCACTCAGCAGTATCCCCAGCCCCTACCCATTAGGTGCTAGTCACTCCCCACCCACCTAAGTTGTGACAAACAGAAATGTCTCTAGACACCACAGAGAATGCCGGAGTGTCTCGGGCAAGGTACAAACTGCACCAACCACAAAGGAAAAATGTGGCAAACTTGAAAATTTCTGTTAAAAACTTGTGTTTAGAAATAAAAATGTGGGGCACCTGGGTGGTTCAGTTGGTTAGGCATCTGATTTCAGCTCAGGTCATCATCTCACAACTCATGGGTTCGAGCCCCGCATCGGGCTCTGTGCCGACATCTCAGAGCCTGGAGCTGCTTCCGATTCTGTGACCCCCTCTCTCTCTGCCCCTCACCCGCTCACACCCTGTCTCTCTCTTTCTCAAAAATAAATGAACATTAAAAAAATTTTTTTAAGAAATAAAAATGCAAGCTAGAGCTTGATAAAAATATTCTATTTATATGTATATACATGCTATATATAAACCGTATATATACACATACCATACGTATACACACACCATATCTCCACCGTATATATATACACACCCTATACCCACTATACACACGTGTATACACACACACATATGCACATACATATGTATCCATTAAGGGCTAGCATAAAGCTCCAAAAGAAATCAACTCTTTTTTAAAATCACAAGTTCTAAAAACTAGATAAGAGACTTGAACAAATACTTTAAAAAGGCAGATAGACAAACGGTCAAAAAGCCCATGCAAAGACGCCCATCGTGACTCACCAGGGAGGGGCCGACGTGGCCGGGCAGCACGGGGTGTCTCTGCGTCTGCCCCGCAGCGCGGCCGGCCGGACACGGAGCCGCGCGCCCGCCCCGGGAGCGGCTGTGAGGGCCGCCGCCGGCTCCCGCACCCCCGGACCCCCGCACCCCCGGACCCCGGGCGGCAGCCGGCGCGGGCGAGGGGGAAGGCGGGGAGCTGGGGGCGGGGGGGGAAGCGGGCTGGGGGGAGCTGGGGGCGGGGGGGGAGCTGGGGGCGGGGGGGGAGCTGGGGCGGGGGGGGAGCTGGGGGCTGGGGAGCTGGGGGCGGGGGGGGAGCTGGGGCTGGGGGAGCTAAAGTGGGGAGCTGGGGCTGGGAGCGGGCGGGGAGCTGGGGGCGGGGGGAGCTGGGGGCGGGGGGAGCTGGGGCTGGGGGGGGAGCTGGGGGCGTGGGGGGAGCTGGGGGCGGGGGGGGAGCTGGGGGCGGGGGAGCCGGGCTGGGGGGAGCTGGGGGCGGGGGGGGAGCTGGGGCGGGGGGAGCTGGGGGCGGGGAGCGGGCGGGGGGGGAGCTTCGGGGCGGGGGGGGAGCTGGGGGCGGGGGGGGAGCTGGGGGCGGGGGGAGCCGGGGGCGGGGGAAGCGGGCGGGGGGAGCTGGGGGCGGGGGGAGCTGGGGGCGGGGGGAGCTGGGGGCGGGGGGAGCTGGGGGGCGGGGGGAGCTGGGGGCGGGGGGAGCTGGGGCGGGGGGCCGCGGGGGGGGGGAAGCGGGCGGGGGGAGCTGGGGGCTGGGGGGAGCTGGGGCGGGGGGAGCTTGGGGGCGGGGGCTGCTGGGGGGGGAGGAGGGGAGGGGGGGAGCTGGGGGCGGGGGGCGGCGGGGGGGAGGAGGGGGTCACCCCCGCCCCCCGAAAGCGGCTGGAGAGAGAAGAAAGGACGCAAGGGACCGGACAGGAAGGGAGGCAGGACGCTGTAAACCCCACAAGGCTATAACGGGGGCGCTGGGCTGAAACCCCGAGTTCCGTACCTTGAGCGCGCCGAAGGCCGAGAGCAGGTCCTCAGGCGGCTCCCGGCCGGGAGGACTCATCAGAGAGGCCGCGTGCCTCCGCGTGAGGCGCAGGCGTGAGGCGACCTGACTCCGGCGCCTGGGTTCGCAGGGGGGGAGGGCGGGACAGGACGCCGCTGGGCTGGGACAGGACGCTGGGGCGGGCGGGGACAGGACCCGGGCACACACACGCCTGGGGGAGGCACAGTGACGGGTGAGGTGGCTGTGCATTCACACTGTGAGGTGGCATGGACAGACTGGGGCCGCAGGCGTGGTGGCTGGTGACTGGAGGGCGGTGACTGTGTGGAGTGGGCGGAGACAGGACGCTCGGGGGAGGGGGCGGACAGGACGCCGGGAGGGGGCGGGGACAGGACTCGGGGAGGGGCGGGGACAGGACGTCGGGGAGGGGGCGGGGACAGGACGCCGGAGGAGGGGGCGGGACAGGACGCCGGGGGAGGGGGCGGGGACAGGACGCCGGGGGAGGGGGCGGGGACAGGACGCCGTGGTGGGGCGGGGACAGGACGTCGGGGGGAGGGGGCGGGGACAGGGACGCCGGGGGAGGGGGCGGGGACAGGGACGCCGGGGAGGGGGCGGGGACAGGACGCCGGGGAGGGGCGGGGGACAGGGACGCCGGGCGTGCGCGGACCTCCCCAGCCCGGAAGCGCAGCTGCTTACGCGGCCGCCTGGACCCTCCCGGGCGGGCGGCCCCCGGCCCCGGCTCCTGTGCCCCAAAAGGCTCCCGCAGCTCCCGGCGCGCGCCCGGCCAGGGGCTCGGGGGCTGCCGCGGCCGGGGACCCGTCCGCGCCGCAGTCCCTCAGGAGCGACGGTCGGAGGCGCGGCCGCGTCTGAGGTAAAGCTCCGGGGACGGGCGCCGCCTGGCAGCCGGATGGCTCGGCCGCGGACGGTGTGACAGCGGGGGGTGGACCGCAGCCAGAGGGAAGGCGGGGTGCGCGACTGCCTGTCGGGAAGAACAGCATTCGGCGACCAGAGGCTGGGTAGGTGCGGACGCCGTTGTCACACACGCGCGCGCACACACCACCCCCGCGCGTTTGCACACATGCCCGCGCGCGCGCAGGAATCCCCGCCGCGAGCTCAGCAGCGCCGTCCGGCGGAGAAACGGAGCCCTCACACCACGCCCGCCGCGCCCACCCAGCGCCCCGGCTTGAATATCGTATTTCAGCCTGTCTGCTCGTCCATCTCTTCAGTTTTTTTCTTTGCCTTTTCTTATTCTTGAGCACAGGAAGAGAAAAATTTATTTTTATTTTCCATTTTTCTGAAAAATATTTTTAATCTTTTTACTACCGTATTTTTTAGTTTTTTTGTAAATTTTCCAAATTCTATTTTACTTCGATCATTTCATTTTATTCCATTTCATTGTATTCATTGTTTCGAATGTTCATGTTTTCTTTTTTCCCCCTTTTCTCGTCTTTCCCTTTTTTCTCTAATCTATCAAGCTCCTTTCAACAACCAGATCAAAACACACCTAGGATCTAGCATCATTTATTTGATTTTTGTGTGTGTGTTGTTTTTAACTTTTTAATTTTATTTTACCTTATTCCTTTTCTTTCTTCAAAATGACAAATCTAAAGAATTCACCCCAAAAGAACAGGAAGAAATGACAGCCAGGGACTTAATCAACACAGATACAAGCAAGATGTCTGAACCAGAATTTGGAATCACAATAATGAGAATACTAGCTGGGGCTGAAAATAGATTAGAATCCCCTTCTGCAGAGATGAAAGAAGTAAAAGCTAGTCAGGATGAGATAGAAAAAAATGCTATAACTGAACTGCAATCGCAAATGGATGCCACAGTGGCAAGGATGAATGAGGCAGAGCAGTGAATGAGCGATATACAGGACAAACTTATGGAGAATGATGCAGGAAGAAAAGAGGGAGTTTAAGGCAAAAGAGTACAAAATAAAAATTAGACAACTCAGTGACTCATTAAAAAGGAACAACATTGGAATCATAGGGGTCCCAGAAGATGAAGAGAGAAAAAGGGGTAGAAAATTTATGTCAGCAAATCATAGCAGAAAACTCTCCTAATCTGGGGAAAGACACAGACATCAAAATCCAGGGAGCACAGAGGACTCTCATTAGATTCAACAAAAACCAGCCATCAACGAGGCATATCATAGTCAAATTCACACAATACTCAGGCAAGGAAAAATCATGAAAGCCGCAAGGGAAAAAAGTCCTTAACCTATAAGGAAGACAGATCAGATTTGCAGCAAGCCTACCTGTAAAAATTTGGCAGGCCAGAAAAGAGTAGCAGGATATATTCAGTGTGCTGAATTGGAAAAATATGCAGCCAAGAATTCTTTATCCAGCAAGGCTGTCATTCAAAATAGAAGGAGAGATACAAAGTTTCCCAGACAAACAAAAATTAAAGGAGTTCGTGATCACTAAACCAGCCCTGCAAGAAATTTTAAGGGGGACTCTCTGAGGGGAGAAAAGAAAAAAAAAGACCAAAAGCAAAAAAGACTAGAGAGGACCAGAGAACACCACCAGAAACTCCAACTCTACAGACAACATAACAGCAATAAATTCCTATCTTTCAGGACTCACTCTAAGTGCCAGTGGACTAAATGCTCCAATCAAAAGACATAGGGTGACAGAATGGATAAGAAAACTAGATCCATCTATATACTATTTACAAGAGACCCACTTTAGACCTAAAGTCACCTTCAGATTGAAGGTAAAGGGCATGGAGAACCATCTATCATGCTAGTCATCACCAAAAGAAAGTTGGAGTAGCCATACTTATTTCAGACAATCTAAACTTTAAAATTAAGACTGTAATAAGAGATGAAAAAGGGCATTATATCACAA
Source organism: Proteles cristata cristata (assembly GCA_017311185.1). Lineage (NCBI taxonomy): Eukaryota > Metazoa > Chordata > Mammalia > Carnivora > Hyaenidae > Proteles > Proteles cristata. The sequence continues at coordinate 449,160 of JAESUZ010001291.1, read as the reverse complement.
TTAAGGTGTCTATCCACCAAGAAGACCTAACAATTGTTAACATTTATGCTCCAAATGTAGAAGAACCCAAATATATAAATCATGTAATCACAAACATAAAGAAATTCATTGATAATACCATAATAGTGGGGGACTTCAACACCCCATTTACAGCCATGGACAGATCATCTAAATAGAAAACAATAAGGACACAATGGCTTGGAATGACACACCAGACTGGATGAACTTAACAGATATTTTCAGAACATTCCATCCTAAAGCAGTGGAATACACAGTCTTCTCCAGGGCACACAGACTATTCTCCAGAATAGATCACATACTGGGACACAAATCAGCTTTCAACAAGTGCAAAAAGATTGAGAACATACCATGCATATTTTCAGACCACAATGCTATGAAACTCAAAATCAACCACAAGAAGAAAATTGGAAAGATATCAAATACTTGGAGACTAAAGACTATCCTACTAAAGAATGAATGGGCTAACCAGAAAGTTAAAGAAGAAATTAAAAACTACGTGGAAGCCAATGAAAATAAAAATGATAATACCACAGCCTACAAAACCTCTGGGACTTGCAAATGTGATCTAAGAGGGAAGAATATGGCAATCTAGGCCTTCCTAAAGAAGGAAAAAAGGTCTCAGATACACAACCTAACCTTACACCTTACACCTAACCTTTTTTCATCAAAAAAACTACTAGAACTGATCTGTGAATTCAGCAAAGTTGCAGTATGTAAAATCAATGCACAGATATCAGCTGCATTCCTATACACCAAAAGTGAAGCAACAGAAAGAGAAATCAAGGAATCAGTCCCATTTACAATTGCACCAAAAACTGTAAAATACCTAGGAATAAATCTAACCAAAGAGGTGAAAAATCTATACATTGAAAACTATACAAAGCTTATGAAAGAAATTGAAGAAATTGTGAAAAACTGGGAAAATATTCCATGCTCCTGGATAGAAAGAACAAATATTGTTAAAATGTGAAAACTACCCAAAGCAATCTACATATTCAATGCAATATCTATCAAAATAGCACCAGCATTCTTCAGAGAGTTAGAACAAACAATCCTAAAATTTGTATGGAACCAGAAAGACCCTGAATAGCCAAGGCAATCTTGAAAGCTGGAGGTAGCACAATCCTAGACTTCAAGCTATATTACAAAGATAGTATGCTACTGGCACAAAAACAGACACTCAGATCAATGGAACAGAGTAAAGAACCCAGAAATGGACCCACAAATGTATGGCCAATGAATCTTTGACAAAGCAGGAAAGAATATCCAATGGAATAAAGACAGTCTCTTCAGCAAGTGGTTCTGGGGAAACTGGACCACTTTCTTTCACCACACACAAAAATAAACTCAAAATGGATGAAAGACCTAAATGTAAGACAGGAAGCCCATCAAAATCCTTGAGGAGAAAGCAGGCAAAAACCTCTTTGACTTTGGCCACAACAATTTCTTACTCAATGTGTCTCCAAAAGCAAAGGAAACAAAAGCAAAAATGAACTATTGGGACCTCATCAAAATAAAAAGCTTCTGCACAGCAAAGGAAACAATCAGCAAAACTAAAAGGAAACTGACAGAATCAGAGAAGATATTTGCAAACGACATATCAGATAAAGGGTGAGTATTCAAAATCTATAAAGAACTTACCAAACTCAACACCCAAAAAACAAATAATCCAATGAGGAAATGGGCAAAAGACATGAATAGATACTTCAACAAAGAAGACATCCAGATGGCCAACCGACACATGAAAAGATGCTCAACATCACTCATCAGGGAAATACAAATCAAACCCGCATTGAGATACCACCTCACACCTGTCAGAATGGCTAATATTAACAACTCAGGCAACAACAGATGTTGGCAAGGATGCAGAGGATGAGGATCTCTTTTGAGCTGCTGGTGGGAATGCAAACTGGTGCAGCCACTCTGGAAAACAGTATGGAAGTTCCTCAACAAATTGAAAATAGAACTCCCCTACGACCCAACAGTTGCACTACTAGGTATTTATCCAAGGGATAAAGGTATGCTGTTTTGAAGGGGCACGTGCACCCCCAATGTTTATAGCAGCGCTACCAACAATAGCCAAAGTATAGAAAAAACCCAAATGTCCATAGATGGATGGATGGATGAAGAAGATGTCCAATATATATACACAATAGAGTATTACTTGGCAATCGAAAAGAATGAAATCTTGCCATTTGCAACTATTGGATGAAATCTTGACATTTGCAACTACATGGGTAGAACTAGAGGGTATTATGCTAAGACAAATTCGTCAGAGAAAGACAAATACCATATGACTTCACTCTTATGAGGACTTTAAGATTCAAAACAGATGAACATAAGGGAAGGGAAGCAAAAATAATATAAAAACTAACAGGGAGGGGGACAAAACATAAGAGACTCTAAAATATAGAGAACAAACAGAGGGTTGCTGGAGGGGTTGTGGGAGGGGGGATGGGCTAAATGGGTAAGGGGCATTAAGGAATCTACTCCTGAAATCATTGTTGCACAGTATGCTAACTAACTTGGATATAAATTAAAAATAAATTATTTTTTAAAAACCCAATGAAACACCACTACGCACCTATTAGAATGGCTGAAGCCAGAACCAACCATACCAAGCGCTGGTGAGGGTACGGAGTGGCTAGACTCTCATACACTGTGGTTGGATATGTGAAATTGTTCAACCATTTGGAAAATGAGGTTTCTTTTTTCAAAGTCAGATATATACCTACCCCATGACTTAGCAATTCCACTCCTAGGTATTTACCCAAAAGAAATGAAAACATATGTCTATACAGAGACTTATACAAGAATTCATAGTAGTTCACTATGAGCTCAATTACTACAAACTAGCCAAATATCTAAGAGATGAATAGATGAACAAGGTTTATCCCCAATGGAATACTCAAGGGAAAAGGGAGGTGGGTTGAGAAATGGAAGGAAGGAAGGAAGGAAGGAAGGAAGGAAGGAAGGAAGGAAATACACATGCAAAAATATGAATGAATCTCCGACACTATGCTGTGGGAAAGAAGTAAGACTTAAAAGAGAACACACCATATGATTCTATTTAAATGAAGCCCTAGAACAGGAAAAACATATAATGACAACATAACAAATGGCTTTGAGGCACTAGGGAGGTTTCTGTGCTCCTGAGAGTGTTCTATGTCTTGGTGGGGGTAATGGTTACACAGGCACACACGTATGTCAAAACTGATTGAAATGCACATCTGTGTGTTTTATTGTAAAAAAAAAAATGAGGGGTGAGAAGGTAATCAGCTATGCAAACAGAATTAATAGCACCTATAGAAAATACAAACATAAGAAACTGGACATTAAATACACAGATTCAAGCCATTTTACTGGATTTAAAAATATTTAATGCTTATTTATTTTTGAAGGAGACACAGAGAGAGAAACAGAGAGACAGAGCATGAGCGGGGAAAGGGCAGAGAGAGAGAGGAAGACACAGAATCAGATTCCAAAACAAGCTCTAGGCTGAGCTGTCAGCACAGAGTCCAGCATGGAGCTCGAACTCATGAACCTTGAGATCTTGACCTGAAGGGAAGTAGGAATCTTAACCTACTGAGCCACCTAAGCGCCCCCATTTTACTGGATTTTGAGCAAACATTTAATCCAGAAAAAAAGTTGGGAAGCATGCAGGCATAAAAAAAAAAATGAGCAATTAGCAAGTAGAGAAAAAGACAAATTAATAAACTGGAAGGGCAGAGAAAAGAATGCAGGAAATACCAAGATATCATAAAAGAAAAGAACAAAAAATCAAAGAAAAGCATTAATCTAAGCTATCATAAAGACCTTTCTCTTTATGTCCAAAGGTCTTCAAGGAACAAGGCAGGATTATTTCTTAAGGGCTCATCTCTTGACATATCCTGACAAATTTCTGAATTCTAAAGATAAAGATAAAATCATGAATATGTACATTAAAGACGCTAGAACTGTAGGTTGCCAGAATTGGATCTTAGAAATCAATATAAAAAATTTGTAAATGGTTGCCAAATTTTATTTGTATGAATAAAATACTTAAAATATCATCCTCTACTATAACCATTGCCTAATATCATGGAAAGAAAACAGGAAGAATATGTCCAAATTATAGGCATGCCAGTCCTCAAAAATGTCAGTATATACATAAATGCACACTAATACACACATTGTCTTCATCTCCTAAATTCTTTATGGCTACATCAAAATACTTTCTCACAAGGATCTTTAAACTAACACTAAAGAATGCAATAAGATTTCTAGAAATCTTTAGCAAAGTGAACTATTTTCCTGGGATTCTATTCTTACACAAATCATTATTTTTTACCTTTCTTAATGCAAGCATTCTTTGTCCTTTCTATTTAAAAAATCACTGAGGCAGATAGGAATCAACAGAAATGTAACAGAATTAAAGGAATTTGTAGTATACAGGAGATATTTGGGGAATAAGACCAATAAGGTAAATATTAAGTGTAAGAAATTGCTAACAATATTCTCTTGAGCTTAGATCAATTATGAAAAAAGAACTTTTGAAAGGAAAAATAAACTTATTTTTAATACATTTTGGAGCTAAAATTTCATATACTTTCTTTTTAACTTTTTTTTTTTGGAGAGAGAGAGAGCACAAGAAGGGGAGGGGCAGAGAGAGGGAGACACAGAATCCGACACACAGAGTCTAATGCGGGGCCTGAACCCACAAACCCTGAGACCATGACCTGAACAAAAATCAGATGCTTAACCGACTGAGCCTCCCACGTGCCCTCATATAATAATAAAAGATGCACAACTAGGATGGGAAAATGAATACTAAAATTTTTATCTTTATCCTGAGATTATGGAGAGAGGCTACAAATACAATTTAGATCTTGCTGTTAAAACTTTTTGGTCAACTAAGGGTGCCTGGGTGGTTCAGTCAGTCAGGTCATGATCTCATGGCCCATTAGTTCGAGCCCTGCATTGGGCTCTGTGCTGACAGCTCAGAGCCTGGAGCCTGCTTCAGATTCTGTGTCTCCCTCTCTCTCTGCCCCTCCCCTGCTCTCAGTGTCTGTCTCTCTCTCTCTGTCTCTCTCTCTCTCTCTCTTTAAAAAAAATTAAAAGAAAATTTTTTTCAAACTGGCCAAGTATATTTCTTACAAAAAGTAATATTCCTCACTAGCAGAAGATAAATGAGATGGAGAACTAAATCAGTAAGGAAACAATTGATCACTCCAAGAAAAGACAGGAAAGAAAAGGAGAGAAGAAGGAAGGAGGGAAGGGCGACAAAACATAAAAGATATCAGGTAAAAATAAGACCAATACCAAGCAAATCAATTAAAATAACAAATGGAATTAACTACATTTCTGTATAAAAGACAATATATAAAATTAGGGAAGAAAGGCAAAAGCCAGTTCAGAGGCTGCTTAAAAAGGCATTTTAAATAAAATGATAAAGAAAATTTAAAAGTAGCTGAAGATATGATAAGCAAATGGAAACAAAAGGAAAGCAGGTGGAAAAATACTACTATTGAAGTAAAGCTGAAGCAAAATGCATTAAGCAGGATATTTCATATTTATAAAAGGTACACTCTGCCAAACGGGTATGTCAAGAACCTTTATACACTGGAAAAAAAAAAAAACTAATCGCAAAATACATTAGATGAAGGATTTTTAGAAATACAAGAGAAATTGGCAGAAAGTGCAGTCTTATGGGAGATAACATGCTTCTTTCAAATGTGACAGATCAAGTAGATAAAAAATATAGAGTACTTGAATAACACAATTACTGAGTCTGATTTATTGAGGAGAAAAAGTAAGAGAGAAACGTTGTATCTAACAGATGTAAAATACATATTCTTTTCAAATTTTCATGGAACAGTAATGAAAAGGAGTCATGGAGAGGACATAAAGACCATCTCAACAAATTCCTCAAGCAGATATACCAGTTAGCTCACACTTTTTCCTCACTGTTGTTAACTGTGGAAATTAACATTTCTGCACAGTCTTTGGAAATAAAACAAATCACATCAATAATAGACTTGGGCACCTGGGTGGCTCAGTGGGTTTAGTGTCCAACTATCCATTTTGGTTCAGGTCATGATCTCACAGTATCATGAGTTCGAGCCCCACATCAGGCTCTGCACTTACAGTGAGAAGCCTGCTTGGGATTCTCTCTATCTCTCTTTCTGCCCCTCCACCCCCCTCCTCACACTGTCTCTGTCTCTCTCAAAATAAATAAATGAACTCAAAAAATAAAATATAAAAAATAAAATAGACCCAGAATACAATATGGGTGATATCTGATTGTTATGTAATAATACCCTGATTAGATATTTGAGTATCTCGAGTAGATTAAAATCATTTTCCCTTTCTCTTACCATTCTGACTATTTTATCTCACAGCCTGATAAAAAAGACTTAATTATTTAATCAGGGTCTGAATGAGGCAGTCCCCTCTGATCCTTGTCAACATTTTTCAAAATGGAGACACTGGCTTCCAGAGTGAATGATGCGACTCCATAACGGGGTCCAACTTTCTTTTGGGGCCTGAGAGGGCACACCCAAACTGCTCAACTATTCCTCCAGTCCCACACAACATGGAGTGAAGTCTGACATAGTTAAGCTACAAAGGAAATCTATGAAAGCAACATGTAATAATTATCCTATACTTAATTCATAAATACAAATGGACAACCATCTATATTCAGATACTTGAGAAAAACCATAGCAAAAAAAAGAACCAAAAGAATCCAAATTAACAGCAGTATCCACTGTTGCTGGAGGAAACAGAAATAATTCAGAGAAGAGCAGGGAATCTTAAATTAACTTCAGTTGGTTTTATGAGAGATATTCAACAAATTATTTCATTCATAAAACAAGAACAGGTTGCAATGATAAAAGGAGCAGGATTTGTAATTACTTGAAAATATACTCCAAGAATGACAGCAACAACAGATGAAATTCAAGAGTGAGGAGAATATGAGATTTTAAGAAACCATAGCCCAAATAAGGAAGCAGAATGCAAGGGAATTCCAGAAGATAGCCATCCAACAGATCTTGAAAGTCGGGCTGTGACAGATCTTGAAGCCATGGAAAGGAGTGTTTCCAAGAGCAAATGAATTTTAGGTAGTGAATTTCTTGGTGGAGGAAGTATATCTTCTTCATGAAAAGGCAGAAACATATTAAAATATTCAAGAGGAAAAACATTTTGCTCCTTTTCCCTCCCTACTTCCATCTTTCATTAATTGTATTTCTACTTTTAGTGACACTGCTTTGAAGACATACGACTGTATGTCTTAACCTATAAAATACATTATGTTTGTTTTATAGTGAATATTTCAAATACTGGAATGTTTTTCCCCATTTTTAGTACAAATGATGGATAAATATTTAAAAAACTTAATTTTACAGGCTCACAATCCCCTCTATGATTCCACTAGAGCAAGATATGAATCTGAACTCAGAATTTGAGAGATTTTACAAGGATAATACAATGCTTAGAACATATATTAAGTAACACTCCAGCACATTCTGGCACATCACCCTAATTAACATTTCTACAGAAAAAATATATAAATAATCTGCACATACCAGTTCGGGTGAGGTTTTGTTCAGGTCATTGCCTCAAGCATGGCTACTCCTGCCAACTGACATAGAAAGTGAACTAAAGAGTGAGCTTGTAAACTCCAAAAGAGCCATAAGAATCATTGCAGATTTCCTTCTGTGGGGGAAAGTAATGGGATGGAGAAAGAAAGGAAAATAGTGATGACACGTGGAGACAGAGACACAGCCCCTATAGAATTTTTTGAGCACAGAGCTTGGACTCATCAATTTGGTGAGGCAGGAATTACCCTTTCTTGCTTAACAGCTTGATTTGAATTTGTCTTTTGCAACCTAAAGAGGTCAGACCAATGTGGCCATACCGGAGTGGACAAGGGGACATGTGACAGGAGATGAGGTCTCCTGGACTCTCAGAAGACAGAGACCTTACTCATCCTATCCTGTGCTTAGCTCACAGTAGGGACTCAAAAAAATATTTGTTCATTGGATGAATTATGGCAAATATTACATTGTAGTTATGTGAGTTTTTCTTTTTTTTACAATAAACCATAACTCCTTGAGGGTAAAAACCATGTGTGCTTTTACTTTTATCCTCAGCATTCAACAAAATGCCTGCCATGTAACAAAGCCGAACAAATATCCACTGATTAATTGGTGAGTGAATAAATGAATGAACAAATGAATGAACAAATGAATAATCAAATTAATCTGTGTCCTGAAACCAACTTCCACATCTGAATTAAATCTCTTTCTACTTTAAATCATAAGGGATATAGATATAATCGGAGTGACAGGGATGATTAATAGTCTTCATAATATTTTTTCAATAGGAGAAAATAGATTTGAAGAACCAGAAATTATTAGGCATCCAAATATTTTTTTAAATTCTGCTTGTCAATGAAATGGAACATTCTGACAATGTACTAATATAATTTTTAAAATTCAGCGCTTTTTAAAAATTCCGGAAGTAAGAAAGCTAAATACTTTCAGTGGTCATCTGAATGGGAACCACAAGGAGGGAGACAATAATGTATCCCCATATGTCATCCTTCTGCCACAAGGCTCTTGAACCCCACTAATAGGAAAAAAAAAAGGTTCAATAGCACTAGAAAGAAGGAAGCAATAGCTTTATGGAAATAATTCAGCTTCTGTCAAAAGGAAACTAAGAATGAGGGAGGGCCCACCATTTATTAAACCAGGGATATATTTTTATTGCCTTTTGTGAAAAAGAGCTCTCCAACATTTGTGAGATGGCGCTCTCCATGATCCTCAAAGTTCACAGGAAGCCCAGAAAACAAAAACAAAAACAAAAGCCTGCAGTTTCCTTTCGAGGATGAAAGCAATAGTGACCAACTAGAGGGTTGTCAAAGAATAAAAATAAATCGACGAAGTATGAAAACTCTACAACTCAGCTTCCTCTAAATCCACAAGATTCCATACACAGTAGTTTAACGGGATTCATCAGATGAATTAAGACTTGCCTTACGCTGAAACGTGTCACACAACTCCTCAATGTTGTCTTCACGTTACCCAATGCACAGAAGGATTTTTTATATGAAAAGTTGCTGAACGATGTCTAAAATTTTATTATTTCTGGAAGACTAATTTTATCCATTTTTTCCCAGTATGCTCACCTTCATTTTTATACTTAAAGCATCTACTCTTGTGAAAACATGCTTTCCCAATTAGCAGAAAGAGAACTCCGGGCCACCTGCAATTTCCACTGGCCCATCAGAAATAAATCTCCTGTGGGGAAATGCTCATTTAAAGCAGGTTTGCTGAACTGCCAGCATCAGGTTATGTTTCTCCAAAAGTTCTGCTAGGAAACACCGGCGTTTAAAGAATTGCTTAAAGAAACTCCCAAGAGATACACAGTTAATGGGCTCATAATGAGTCACTTCTTCTGGCAAGAAAAGATATTTCTGCAACATCCATATCTGATTTTCTGGAAAATCTATAGTAGCCTAAGCTTCACCCATAAGCCACTGTAGGTTTATTATGAGCCTATAGTTTTTCTCTTTGCAGCTCATTTTGGACACTCCCCATTGCTCTGGGGTGGAAAATCAAGAATCAGAGTACCTTGAGAAGCTGAGTACATAAATGGAGTGCGTAAATTCTTTACAAATAGGGCTCTTGATAGTACATTTAAAGTACAAAGAGTAGTTGTACAGCACGCCTAAGGAGTTTGTTTTCCAAATGAATGAAATGGTGCTGGAGAGGTGACATATTAGAATTTTCCCCCCACTCATTAACCTGAAATGGCAACATGTTCATAATGTTTTTAGCCAAATACCATTATTGGAAAAAAGGGACAAGGTTTTACGTAAATGCTGCCTCCTTCAAGCTATGGACCACAGTGAAGTAGTATTATCATGACAAGCTCTGTTGATTATATTATCTCAGGGCTCTCAAACTGTATAGACCAAGACATTCTGAACAGTTGTCCCATTTTAGAGAAGAAAATGTCTAATATAAAAAAGAAGAAAAGGAACTCGAAGGCTGCAGACAAGTTCTGCCTCCAGATCTATCAGCATTAACCTGGGCTTCCCTTAAACACAAGTCTTTTGTACCTTCAAGGCTGAGTTCATTCAGTTGGAATTTTCTTCCTACCTCTTCCTGGAGGAAGCCATGGGTATTACTGCCTTAATACCCCAAACACATATTGGGTTTTCCAGATACAAATACTTATCGAAATACAAGTGTAAAGTCATACCCAAAGATCTATAGTACCTTTCCCCATAAAAGTCACACCCTCTTGATCTTATTCTTTAAAACGAGGGCTGCATGGGTGGCTCAGTTGGTTGAGCGTCTGACTTCAGCTCAGGTCATGATCTCATGGTTCATGGATTAAAGCCCCACATAAAGTTCTGTGCTGACAGCTCAGAGCCTGGAGCCTGCTTCCGATTCTGTGTCTCCCTCTGTCTCTGCTCCTCCCCCACTCATTCTCTCTCTCTCTCTCTCTTAAAAATAAATAAACATTAAAAATTTTTGATATAAAAATAGCAAATAAAAATACCACTCGGGGCCATCTACAGGCAATTTGTATTTAGAATATGAGCTCTTATAGTCAGGCGTATAAACAGCAGGTCCTCAAAACAGGTGTCCAGCAAAATAAACCACAATGTCACTCATGGGTGCAGAACTAACCAGAGGTGAGGAAAGGTGATGAACTAAGGAATAATTCTGATAAAAAAAAGAAAGCCACCCTGTGAGAGAAACAGCAGATAAGAGCAAAAAAGGGATCTCACTCATTTTCACTAAAGGAAACACCATAATGCCCTCTCCCAGATTTATACAGTAAACCCACAGGATGGTTTTGTGGAAATTTTTCTATTGGCGGGCATTCTGAAAAATAAACAAAATACCTGAAGAAGAGCATTCATTTGCCACTTCCTCTTGGATCATTACAAGAACATTCTCTCAGCGTCTTGACAATAAACAGCAAACAGGGTAACACAACCACAGAGAGTTCATGCTTAGAAGGAAACCCCAACATTTGATTTAAATGATGGCATTGCAAAGAAAATTCAGCTGAAGTGACACACAGTTTTTATAGGACTTGGCAGAAGGAACACTTAACAACCTAGTTCTAGCTCTGACTCAACCACAGATCTCTCAGGGAACTATATGAAACAAAACAAAAGAAAAAGTCCTAATGCCAGCCCTTTGACTTCATTTCCAAATAAATGAAAAGTAACTCAGAAGGTGTGGCTTGTAGGTTAGTTTTTTTTTTTTAATTTGTCCTTTTTTTTAACATTGATTTATTTTTGAGAGACAGAGACAGGGCATAAGCAGGGAAGGGGCAGAGAGAGAGAGCGAGACACAGCCAGGCTCTGAGCTGTTAGCACAGAGCCCAAGGCCTGGCTCGAACCCACAGACCACGAGATCATGACCTGAGCCGAAGCCAGATGCTTAACCGACTGGGCTACCCAGGTGCCCCATGTTTTTCTCATAAATTTTCTGTAAATGCTTTTTTTCCCACTGGATGCCAAGATGTGTTGAGGAGCTCCAATTATTTCTGAATATAATCATAAACTTGCAGAGATCCAATGGATCGTTTGGAAGAGAAAGCCACTCTCGGCATTATTATAAGTGGCCCCATAAAAGTCCAACCAGAACAGAGAGGAATATCAAAAACTCAAAACCAGCTGGAGAGTTGCCCATTTGCTCACATTTATATTTGGTCAACATTGGCTCCTATTCACTTCAAGAGCAAAACAAACCATAACAAAAACCCCTACCGCCGAGGTCAAGATCACACGCGGCTTATCAACCAAACCTGAGCATGTGTTTCTGCCTCTTGCACACCCCCCCACAAAAAAAACGTTCCTAGTAAACATCCACGCGGACAAAAGCCTCCGTGTTCCCACTGCTTTTGTGTGCGGTGACGGGAAGCAGCTGTCGGCTGTGTGTATGAAAAATAACAACTGCAGACACATGCCATAATGTTCCAGTGGAAATCAAACTCTGAGAAATTTTTTAAATGTTTTCAACACATCAGCATGAAGCATCGACCTAGTTGGAATCACTTAGATCTAAAGCAAATGCACTGATTGTTTTCACAGCAGGCTCTTCTGCTCGGAGCTGGAACGGGCGCACTGGCGCGGGTGGCAAGGAGAGGTTTTCAGCCCCCTGCCTTGGTCTGCGATAGCCTGTGACTCGATCAATACCAGGGTGAGCCGCAGAGGAAGCTCAGGGAAGATTATGAAGATGAGGTGAGTGACAGAATTACCTTACAGGATTTGTTCTTTCTCTCACCTTGAATCTCATCTGCCTCGGACAGAGATGGAACAGCATCAGGGTACAGACTAAAAGGAACGGTGGCCGGGGGCAGGGAGGGGTGGCTGGCGGGAAGGCCGTTAGACATCACGTATGCCCAGAGCCTGGCCATTGTGTTTCTTGCCATGTGAGAACCGTTAGGAAAAGGCAAGTCCTCTAGCAACTGGGGGACGGAGGAGAGCGTCCCTGGTGACCGTGAAGGCCTCTCTTGCAGGGCCTGGCGCACACAGGTGCACCCTCATTGGCAGCCACGATTTTCAGTATTTTGTTATTACTGTTAATGCAATTACTCCTCCTGATTTTCCCTTTTTACCCTAGGCAGTACCATTCGTGTAAATGTCAAACATAAAGAGCCTACTTTCCAGTTAAAACCGTGGGATGGGATGCAGTCTGCATCAAATGCATTTAGGTGCCCCTGACAGTCACCTATTTATTGAGGTCCTTCTCTGTCCCAGGCACTGCTAGCCCACCGTTTTCATCCCCTAAGCCAGAGGTCTAAGGATGCCTAAGCGATTGGGTCAGTTCACGCAGTGGGTTTGTTCTGTAGCTGAAGGGGGCACTGGGGTGAGTACAGCTGATTCTTACTCCATTTGTCTGAAAGTCCACAAGCAAGCCCTTGGGAAACTCTCCTGTGGCTCTCTGATGTGCTTGAACTCCCTGATCAGTTGCACTGAGTTGGTAACGTGTCTAATAATCATATTAACAATAATATGTCCAAGCTATAACCGGTTAGACCATCCAATAGTCCAACCCTGAAGATTGAGATTTCTTTGAATTTCTCTAGAGTTTAGACAGTGTCTGAGAAAATCAGTGGTATTTTTTGCTATTGTTAACTTGAGCCACTGGATGAATACAGAGAAAAGTAACATGTTTCCAAGGTTATTCTCACCAAAACATCTGAATGATTCCTTTCTGGGTCATCTTGTTCTAACTCTTTTTTTTTTCCAAGTATAACAATGTTTATATATTTCATTTTAAAGGGGATATTTAGTAATTGAAAAATGAAGAAACATGATTCTCCGTATCTCGATATTACCATGGCCCAAATTATGGTTATTTATTTGTGGTCTTTTCTCCTACACACACTTTTTTTTGCTTTTATGTAATTCTTATCTTACTACATAAACTAATTTTTCCACTTAACATGACACATTATAATGGTTATTCAATTTGTTTGGAAATGTAATTTTAATGTCACACGATCTATTACCTTTAATATATTTAACCACTCTCCTTAAGAGACCAGGTCCTTTCTTTTTGTGTTTGAGTGCTAACATAAAGTGACAGAGTAAACAGTTTGTTCACCCAAATCTCTGATTATTTTCTAAATGACTGGGAATACCAGGTCCAAGGCTAAAACAAGTTAATGTTTTGTTTGTAGTTTATTTCTTAAGTACCCCTTTTGTCACCGAAATTTTATAATTTAGGAAAAGAAAAAACAGAAAAAGTTTCTCAAAATACCCCAGTACTAAAAGATTGACATCTTATTATTATCTTTTTTTAATGTTTTTTATTTTTATTTCTGAGAGAGAGACAGCGTGAGCAGGCGAGGGTCAGAGAGAGAGTCACAGACTCTGAAACAGCCTCCAGGCTCTGAGCTGGCTGTCAGCACAGAGCCCAACGCGGGGCTCGAACCCACAAACCGTGAGATCATGACCTAAGCGAAAGTCGGACGCTTAACCGACTGAGCCACCCAGGTGCCCCATCTTATTATTATCTTGATGGCCTGTGTATACATATAAAAACATGTATATAAGCATTTTATACTTTTGTAATATAATGCAGATTTCATAATATAAAATTAAGCATTTAGTATATAATTAGTTTTATACCTCCTTTTTTCCAATTAACAAAATAATTGAGATTCTTTCCATGTCCTTAAATCTCAAACTCAGAAACAAAATATAAATAAAATGTGCTGGTTTTCCATAAGTTCTCTCCCATAGATAATGAGTAAGAGTGCACAGAATTAATAGCAACTCAGCCAATTTTAAAACACCATCTCTGTGATGCCACTTAACATTAATGACTGAGGCTTAATGACACCTTCACATGTTGACACTAAGGATGATTTGGTAGAAGAAGGAGAAGGAAAAGAGGGAAGAGCATAGTCAGGGAAGGAGGAGATAACTGTCAGGAAATATTCAGAAATTCCCCCTGAAGAGAAAAATAAACTTAGTGTGTTGAAGAAATTGATCAAATCAGTAAATTAACAAAACAGCAGGTCAGTAATTATTTTGCTGCCCCCCAAATGTTATTTTTCTCCCTAATACTTGTAAATCACTGACCTCAAGGCAAAGCGAGTACTGTATTAAGAAACTGTTTTCAAAACTCCTGGATTTTGACTAAAGAAGAACAAGGTGAGAGCAGTCACTTGGTTTTTTACTATGATTCATCATCTACAAAAGAAAATACCAAAGTAGCAGAAGTATTGCTTGGTCTTTTACTACTAAGTATGGTTTCAAGGGTACATTATTCCCAGGCAAAGGTAAGATTAAATAAGTATTATAATATTATTCAAATTGTTATTATTTCTAGATCTTCTTTGACAAAATGCCAAAGACTAACTTTTGATGTAGCTCTGTTATTTTTCCCATAGAGTGGTTTTGATCCTCATTATGGCTCATAATCACTATCACCACTATCATCTCTATCACCATCATCACCATCATATCATCACTATCACCACCTCCATTACTATCACCATCACCATCATCACATCACCAACACCAACACCATCACCAACACCAACACCAACTCCATCATCATTTCTACCATCATCATCATCCCCATCTCTTTCACCCCCTCACCAGCCCCATTCTCCACAAGCTGACCATTCAATCTTCAGGATTTAGCTTAAATATGGCCTTCCCCTAAGCCCCCATCTAAAGTAGGCTTCACACCTCCAATCATAATTCAGATCTTAGCAAAATTTTTTTTATCTCCTCCCTGGTACTTATTACAGTTTAGTAGTTTTCATTTTTCACTGGTTTTTCATTTCTTCCCTTATGTGCACTGCAGTCTGGATGAGGACAATGACCACAATGATCTTGGTTATCATTCTGTCTCTCATACATTATGTAGTGCCTGGCCCATAGTCAATATTCAATAAAAATCACATGATTTAATTAATCAATCATCATTGACCTGTCTTCAACTCAGATTATGAACCCTGACCTAATGCAAAAAAAAAAAAAAGAGGAAAAGAAAAAAAACCCAAAATTGTCTGTGATGCAAAATGATCTTTCTAATGTATTTTGTCTCCGTATGGGAACTAAGTGCTACGAGACCCGTAAGTGGTCAATTTTAAACTGTCTGCAAACCATACAGGCACTATCAAGTACAAGCATTGCATAAAGGCAGAGCAAGGGGTCTTTTAAGAGGTATGGGTTGAGAAGTTGAGTGAACTATTCCCCCAGAAACATCTCTCTCACCTACCCAATGTGAAATCTCTATCATCACATTAATATTAAAGGTTAATATACTGTAATGCCATGAAACTCCTTTTAAACTATAAATACTGTGTAGTAGTTCACATAGTAACACTTAGGTATCAATTCATTATCAGTCTATTCAAACAAGGGATACAGAACATGTCATTTTGGGCTTATATTAGAAGATCTAAGGAAAAGGAAAAGTCATGTTTTTGAGAAGGATGGCCAGACACCACACCAGACCCTGTACATGGGGGCCATGAAGATACCAACAGACAAGAGTGGAAACAAATGCCTCATTTAAGCCCAGCCTTTTCTAGATATTCTACAAGCAAAATTTAAGTGCATTTTTATTCCATTTCAACAAATATGTTTGATTGTACCCATTTATGACTTACGAAAGAGAAGCAAAGATCATAACCATAAGCATTCAGTCTCGAGGCCAGGACTTCAAATGTAAAAGAGGGAGATTAATATCTAGTTGTAAGTTGGAGAGGGTGGTGTGTGTGTGTGTGTGTGTGTGTGTGTGTGTGTGTGTGTGTGTGTGTGTGTTGAGAGAATAGAGTGGGTGGAAGACATGCAAGGGACAAAGAACATTTAGCAGCAGAATTATAGTGAAAAGGCATCCAATACTAGTTGAGGATGTGTAATAAACACTGGTAAAGTATCATACTTGCTTCATTAACTGTTTAAGTCATTACCAGAAGGGCAAGAGCCTTATAAGTAAATCAGTCTTAAACAATAAGGTGCTCTCAATTTAGAAAGACATAGATATGTTGAGGCTTTCCCTTAGAGAGGACAACAGATAGATCGCTAAGCTTCAAGTAACATGAAAAATCTGCTGGCTCAAGGCCAATCTGCTTGAATAGTGTGCTCCAAAGTCCACCAGCATGTGTTACAGGCACCTGGAGAAGAGAGTGGTCAACTCCACTTGACTTCCCCTAAGACCCCTGTACCAGCACACTGCCCTCTTTCCTTGGCTTTCAGTTCACAAGGCTGAATTACAAGAACTAGTGAGCACCTGGGAGGCTCAGTCGGTTAAGTTTCTGACTTGATATCAGCTCAGGTCATGATCTCAGGGTCGGGAGGTCGAGCCCTGTGTCAGCCCTTAAAATTGTCTCTCTCCCTGTCTCTCTGATCCTCCCCCCCTCTCCCCCCCGCCCCATCTCTCTCTCCCTGTCTCTCCCTCTCTCAAAATAAAATAAATACAAGAAAAAGTAAGATGAGGTTTAGTTATTTTTCATGGCTTCAAGAAACTCAACATTTTTGTAATTATGAACAGAAAAAGAAAAGTTACGGTACCTACTCTAGGAAAACAAAGCCATTATCTTTCATTTTCGGTCGCACAAGGAGAAGAAAACATATTTGTTCTATGTCACTGTCCTTTGGACCCTCTCACATAACCAGACCAACTCTTGCATCGATCCCTCTTTTCAAAATATATGTATAATATAAAAGTACCCCTGACAAAACAGTAGTTAAGGATACAAGTAGGCTTTAGGAATATTAATGTCAGGGCGCCTGGGTGGCTCAGTCAGCTGAGCATCCAACTTCAGCCCTGGTCATAATCTCATGGTTTTTTAGCTCAAGTCCCTCATTAGGCTCCACGCTGATGGTGCAGAGCCCACTCGAGATTCTGTCTCTCCTTCTGCCCCTGCTCTCTCTCAAAATAAATAAACCTAAAATTTTTTTAATAAAAAAATATTAATGTCATAGTGCTTCAAGCAAAAAGGCTATTTAGCACAGGTTTGTGATTATAATTAGAGCATATGTTTGTAACTGGGTGTGTCCCAAATTGGGGGGCCGGGGAGAGGGGAAGAGTTAGGCATGAAAAGGTTATCCAATGAATGTTACCTCTTCATAGACTAGGATGGCTAGCAAGGGCTTATTTTAGATGGAAAAAGCCTGTGGTTCCCAAAACAACTGTAACTTAACCAGTTACATATATAGTATATTATGACATGAAAGTTGACACCACATACAGAAATACTAAATACCACATATGCTCGAGGGGTACAAGTTATCGTCGCTAGGAGAGCTGTAAGTTCCGAATGGCAATAAAAATGGAGTAACAACCACCTGAACAGCCTTGGATCATGGCCTTTATGGAAACCCTGTGCATTCATACGCTTGACAAATCCTTACTGAGTGCCTACTATGTGTAAAGTATTGTGTTAGAGGCTGTGGGAAAATATGGCCCTTGCCTCAAATAGCTTATAAGGAAATATATCCAGTGGGACCGCACAGTTCTACAAAGAAT
Source organism: Proteles cristata cristata (assembly GCA_017311185.1). Taxonomy (NCBI): domain Eukaryota; kingdom Metazoa; phylum Chordata; class Mammalia; order Carnivora; family Hyaenidae; genus Proteles; species Proteles cristata. The sequence goes on along the minus strand of JAESUZ010001291.1, from coordinate 431,128 downwards.
GGGGAATTCCTTCCTCTGGCTAGAGAGCAGAAACTTTCCACAATATTCTTAAAATGTGACATGAAGAAGTCTGTAAAGTGGAAATGTTATTAGGATCGACCCCCAAATGCCCACTACTTCAACTCCAGCACCTGTCTCCTGTAGCTAACCCTCTAATGCCCATTACTGAGCCTTCCACTGTTTGGTCCTTAAGCGTAATGGTTCACCCTTGCTCCCTTCTCACCTGCCCTTAAACAACTAACACAATTAACATCAAAGCATGCTCACCGCTTAAATGTTTCTCACATTGCCCTGGCATTAAAAATACTTTACAAAGCCTCTCAATGCTTATTTATACGTGTTCAGATCTTCCAATGTGTTTCTAGGTGTCCCATGAAATCTCAATAAATATCAACATGTACGTATGTCTAGATATACGTATGCTTTTTAAACATGAGACATACTACGTATCATGCAAGCTCCCTCTCTCTTGGGGAGCTGACTGCAACCCTATCTCCCTGAGTTGTTAAAATTCACTCTAGCATACCTTAATCATTTAAGACGGCTCAAGCTAGAATGTACCTGATAAAGAATATGGGAGACAATTCCTCCTCTGACTCCTAACCTCAGGAAGTTTCAGGGTCTAGGCGATGTCACGGGTAATTTATTAACTGAGATGAGTGGTAGAGCAATACATAACCACATGCATGGTTCACATGATTGTTCAGGGTGGGGGTGGGGGCAGGCGGGGGGACAAGGGAAGGAAGTAAAGAGAAAAAACTCGATCATTATGAAAGTGGACAGGAGTGCCTGGGTGGCTCAGTCGGTTAAGCGTCTGACTTTGGCTCAGGTCATGATCTCACGGTTTGTGAGTTCGAACCCTGTATCAGGCTCTGTGCTGACAGCTCAGAGCCTGGAGCCTGCTTCGGATTGTGTTCCTCTCTCACTCTGCCTCTCCCTGCTCATGCTTTGTCTTTCTCTCTCTCTTTCTCTTTATCAAGAATACATAAACATTTAAAAAATAATAATAAAAAAATAAAAGTGGACAGAGAAAATAGGATATAAAGGTAATTTTGCAAAGAACAATTCCTCTTTCACACATTTTTCCAACCGAATAAGATATGTTTAGGGGCCAATCAAATATGGCCTAAAAGCTGTGACATAATGCCCAGAGATTGGGGTCTTTCTCAGCCAGGTTGGGCCACTGACTTTGGTCCAGTCATTCCATCTCTTTGAGCAAAACAAGGGGCTTGGGTCCATTGAACTTGATGACTTCTTTCCTCTACAACTTCTATAACTATAAAAAATGTATACTTCTGTACAAGACGACCTTATCGTATCTGCTCACATGTCCATGCCTCCTGTCCATGTCATAAAAGCTGGGATCTTGTATCCCCAGGCCCTAAAAGTTTGCCTAACCAGTACCTCAAAACACTTATCAAATGACTGAGTTGTTTTCACCATGTGCAATACATTTGTGTTCAGTGGGTCTTGGTTTAAGGCTGTGTGTTTAGCATGGGCACCAAAAGGATATAGAAAGCACAACCCCTAAGAGGTCAGCATCAAAGGGGAAGTAGAACATGTGTTTACAATAATCCTAACACGAAACAGAAGGTGGATGCCAAAACGAGGCACAACGTGCTCTCAGGGTTCAGATGGTTAGGCCAGTGGGCAAAGGCTTCTTGGAGGGGCTGTCGTTTCAGAAGTATGAACAGCAGCTAAATAAACAGAAATTTGGTGGAAAGTCAAAGGCATGGGGGAAGGAAACTGCAGGTGTTTGAGGAAAGGAAATAATAATCTAGTTCATCTAGACTAGACCTTAGAGTCCTAGTGGGGGCAGTGAAGGAACGCAAACTCCCTTGAAAAGAGAGTGGGACTCCCATGACCTCATCACCAAGTCTTTGAGTCATCGAATATTTCAGTGGGGGAAGAGTCCACTCAGAGCCGTGTCATAAATAAGTTATCCAATATCTTGGCTCAGGCATGGATTTTACACCTCAAAGTTTCCACTGAGGCACCAGGAGCCAACATGGAGGACAGTGTCAGCACAGAGCAGGTGGGAGTCTGGGTTCCTCCCCCAACTTCCCTCAGAGCTCCACTGCCTTTGTCTGCTGTACATCTAGGCCTTTCGTGTAAAATGTATTTGAAAGTAGAAATGTTTGAAGGCCACTGATGTGGAACAGAGAGACTAGAGGGCAGTTGTTAGTTCAACAGTCCAGGAGAGAGGAACAAAAGTCTGAAAGAGAGGGAGGAAGCAAGACTAGACAAAGAGATTTCCAACCCAGGTAGATCCCATGAGCTCCGTCCATTCATTAAATGTGGGAGGTGAGGGAAGGGGAGGAGCCAGAGTGAATGGAAGGCTGGGCCTACTCTGCAGAAAGGAGCCGGTCAAACGGAGCAAACACAGAGACTGCCTGAGTTTGAATCGCAGCTCAGCTGCTTGCTTCCCTTGAGAGAGATACACATGTAAAATTAGGAACACTGTCTGGCACACAGTCAGAGTTTAATAAGTACTCATCATTATTCTTTTAGGTGGAATGGGTTGGTAGGAAAGATTTGTTTAGGCGCCAACATGATGCTGGTAAAGGGAAAACCAAGGATCCAGGTAGATACGGTCAACAGGCACGCAGAGAAATGCTAGTTGATGTTACCGAAGGGGATGAGAATATAGAAGATTATAGAAGAGAACCTAGGATTGAGCCTGGGAGAGTGCCTGTTTCTGGAGAGAAGAAGAAGCAAGCAGCAAGTTAAACAGAATGGGGGGTAAGAAAACTAAGAATAGAAGGTTAGGGTCGAGAAAGCCAAGTCGCTCAGGAGCTTCAAGAAGTGTGGCGAGCAAAAGGCCACACAGAAGGCAGAGGCGGAGGGGCATTTCCATTTCTTCCACAAGGAAGGTTCCAGTAGAAAGGGAAGGCACAGGAAGTCAATGGATGACAGTCGTAAAAACAGTGAAGGCATAGTGGTGGTTTCTGTGCACCAAACACTGAGCTTTACTCTTCATATGAATGATCTTAGTTAATCCTCCGAGTGACTCTCTGAGGCAGCCATTGTCATCATCCTGCTTCACCGCGTGTGTCATGGGCACTAGGAAGACCACTCACGTAAGTCAGCCTTCTAGTCCTGCTCTGTCCCTGTGCCCTGTGACCTGTAAGTAGACAACCACCTTGTTTCTGTGTCCAATGCTCCCTCTGCGCCCTGGTCCTGGCGACTGCATCTCCTTGCTTAAATTCCCATCCCTTCTCCATCTGGGTCATGCAGAATCCACTCTCCTTTCCGTTGGCCCCTCGTCTCCCCTGGAGCCCGCCAGCTGCCGGGCCCTCTGCGCCCACGGCAGCACACGCCCACCTCTCCTATTTCCAGGCCGTTGCTTCTCTGTCCTCACCCACGGGCACTCTTGCAACTCAGAGTTCCCATGCCTTTCTGAAGGGATGACACGATATTTATCCAATTCTCAATCTAATTTCAAAGCCACACTGAGATACCACCTCACACCTGTCAGAATGGCTAAAGTGAGCAACTCAGGAAACAGGTGTAGGCGAGGATGTGGAGGAAGGGGAACCCTCTTGTGCCGCCGGAGGGAATGCAAACTGGTGCAGCCGCTCTGGAGAACAGCATGGAGTGTCCTCAAAAAATTAAAAATAGAACTGCCCTACCTACGACCCAGCAGTTGCACTACTAGGCATTTACCCAAAGGACACAAAAATGCTAATTCAAAGAGACACACGCACGCTGATATTTACAGCAGCACTATTGACAAAAGCCAAACTATGGAAAGAGCCCAAGTGTCCATTGACTCATGAATGGATAAAGAATATGTGGTATAAATATATATAATGGAATATTACTCAGCAATCAAAAAGATGAAATGTTGCCTTTTGCAACAACATGGACAGAACTAGAGTGTGTTATGCTAAGCAAAAATCATGATTTCACACATATGTGGAATTTAAGAAGCACAATGGAAGCACAGGGGAAGGAAAGGAAAAATAAGATAAAAAACAGAGAGGAAGACCAACCATAAGAGACTTTTAAATACAGAGAACAAACTGAGAGTTGCTGGAGGGAGATGAGCAGGGGATGAACTAAATGGATGATGGGTTTTAAAAATATAAAATAAAATAAAATAATAAAATATTTTTTTTAATATTTTTATTTATTTCTAGGAGAGAGAGAGAGAGACAGCATGAGCAGGGTAGGGTCAGAGAGAGAGGGGGATACAGAATCTGAAGCAGGCTCCAGGCTCTGAGCTGGCAGTCAGCACAGAGCCCGACGCGGGGCTCGAACCCACGAACCGCGAGATCATGACCTAAGCGAAAGTCGGACGTTCAACCGACTAAGCCACCCAGGCGCCCCGTAAAATAATAAAATATTTTTAAAATATTCAATTCTCAACTAATAAAGGGGGTCTGGGACTAATGAAGATTGAAGGGTCCGCCTTTGTATTAGCCTCTGATACGTTGAATTCCAGGTGAACAAAAAAGTTTGTTCAGCCAAATACAAAAGTTTGTCTTAGGAGCCACAAACAAGACGAATATTACCCAGGGCAGTAAAAGGCACGAAGGAATGAATGGAGTTAAATTTCCTCTACCACCACCACCCCCTCTCCAGAGCAGAGGGGGAGGGGAAGGGGGAACGCAAGCCTCTAGGGTGTGTTGACCCTCTTGTGTATTAAGAAGCCAGATGCTCTGAAACAAGCGCTCAAACACTCGACTTTCTACACGGAAAACTGACTTACAGGTACATGCATGCAGGTGTGAGTGTTTCTAAGATCCTGAAATTCAAACACCCCTGTTGTTCAGTCTTCCTGCAGATGCTGGATAGACTTTCCTGTAGGTTGGTTTTGGAACCATAAACCTAAACCTGACACCCATGAAAACTTCCCATTGTGTCCCGAGATAGTATCTCTGATATTTTCATGGTTTTCTTGTTACATACCATTCGTATTTCATAACATTAAGGAATTCTAATTTGAAGCTTGAAATTCATAACTGTTTTTGCATGAGACTCATCCAAAGAATTTGCCAAAACTCTCTTTTCCTAACCACGCTTATTTCTTTTCCCTCAATTTGTCTGCAGAAGAGTAATACTTACTTCCTTAAAATATGAATACACACACACACACACACACACACACATATATTCTTTTCATTATTATGTTTTATTCAGCAGGAAAACCAAGAAAAAATTAAATACCAAATGTTCAAACATTGCTGTTTGTGTATCCCACAGAAATATAAATTGTAAAACAGTTCATTAATGTAACTTTACTTGTACTTTATTTTGAGAAAATTTTATTCAAGAATCATCTAGAGAAGTCAACATTCCTGCCTTTGTTTTCTAAGTACCAAAACAATGCCTTCATTCATTATATTCCTTACTCATTACCTTTTTCAATTTGTAAGTACAGGTGAGTTGCCAATTTAACAGGATATTCTGTGGCCTTTTATATTACAAGTTTTAAAACATGATTTGAATAATCCATATCCTAGATGGTAGGATGATGAAAATTATTCACAGTCAATTGATCTGTGTTGCATAAAACATTGCTAAAGTATAAAGCAATACAAGTTTTCCACCCAGAGTAATATTTTAAGGAACATATTTATAGGTGGCTAAGTGATAGAACAGATTTGTTTTTACCACTAAACACATACAGGAATATTTTCATGAACCCCCTGAAAATGATACCAGATTTATGAGATGTTCCTTAGTCATGTGGTTTGTTTGTTTTTTGGTCATGCGTTATTTATTTGATCCACATACAACTTAACATCCAGTCAATATAAACTTATGAAACATAAATCCTATGCCCTTATTTTCCCACTGCTCTTTGTTTTAAGTCCACTAAATAGGACCTTTTTTTTTTTAAGATTCAACATTCAGATGGGCCAAAAAATAAGCATCTGCTAGATATCATGGTGACAGCTGCCTAAATTAAATGCAATGTGAAATACGAATAAGAAATCACAGGTGAGGAAACCACTTTCCTTTTAGACATTGACATGAACATGGAAAATAATAATTTTCAGGTCCCATTTGCATAGTCTAAACTGAAACTAGTAGAAGAACACACACAAAAAATTCCCAGACAAGGAATTTTGAGAGAGAGCTAACTGGCGCAAAGGCAACTCAAGACTTCAAAATCACCAGAGAAGAAAGAACATTCTGCTGAGATGTAAGTAAGAAGAGGGATGGCTGTGTTGGAGGAATCGTTGGGAAGCACTACTTGAGAGCCCAAATGCCGGGAGGTTTCTCTAGAAAGACTGAAGAGTTATGGAAAGCAGGGGGCAGGGAAGGGTAAGATGCTGAGTATAAAGAGGAAAATCCTGAAGAGTCTCCGGCAACGCCTTCAGTTAGTCTAACATGATTATGGGCCAATTTCACAGAGAGGAAGATGGAAGGCAGGAAGGAAGGGAGGAAAGGAGGGAGAGAAGGAGGGATGGGGAGAGGAAGGAAAGAAGAGAGAGAGAAAGAGATAAAGGGTCAGCAGAGGAAAGAAAAGGAACCATTTCTACAACAGTCTGGACTGAAATTACTAAAATCCCAGGACCTTAGTTGATTTAAACCCGTTTGGATTCTCAGTCTGATAATGACTCCGATATGGCTGACCCATATCCTACAAAAATAAGCCAAATAGAATGGCCCAGAAAAAAGGGTGTGGAGAGGCAGGGAAACTCGGATCCTTTGGCCTCATGTTTGCATGTGAGTGGACTTCTTGTGGCACAAGAGGAGAAATTCGGTATCATGTTGCTAAGTGACAAGAGTCTGATATCCATGGTCCTCCACAGCCGAAAGAATTTGATTTTTTCCTGCTATACCGCACTCCCCATAGGAGGCAGAAATCCTGCATAAATGGGTCTCTTCATCAGACCCAAACTTTCCTCTGGTAGGCCATCCTGAGATCAAAATGTAGGGTCATGACCAACGAACACCCCATCAGGCTGCAGATGTGAAGCCACATTTTTCAATGAGCTCTGTCAGTAATAAAGGGAAAATAAACTCAGTAATTAATGAAAGGACCTTACTTACGGCCCATCAAAACCCCTGTAGAATAAAAGGAATGAGCGCACAGGACACCTAGTTATTTTATATTAACATACAATCACAATTTTTCCTAGACTGAAATCATAGCTAGTGGATCAGAGACACACTCTTCTGTTCATTTACTCATAAACATAATTTGAGCCCCTGTGCTATGATGTGGTATCAACGACACAGGCTGACTTCAACCAAATAACCAGGAGGTAGCATGGTCCCTTGCCTTCAGTGTTCCCTTTAGAACTCTTTCTAATCAAAATTGAGTCCAACTGAAAAACAAAAACAAAAAAACAAAACAAACAAAAAAAGCCTTTAAGAAATATCGAAGGAAGAGAGGTGTGAAGAGGTAAGAAACCTTCAAATATCTTAATGCACAAAATCTTCAATTCCTATCCTTGCCTACTTTCTTGCATTCTAGCATACATGTCACTTTTTGCGTGCACCCTATTGTCAGATTTGATTTGCCTTGCGTTTGTTTCTTTGTAGTCATGACCATCATCCTATCCTGCCACAAGAATGTACTATTGGGGCACCTGGGTGGCTAAGTCCGTTAAACATCTGACTTTGGCCCCGGTCGTGATCTCATGGTTCATGGGTCCAAGCCCTGCATCAGGCTCTGTGCTGACAGCTCAGAGCCTGGAGCCTGTTTCAGATTCTGTGTCTCCCTCTCTCTCTGCTCTTCTCCCACTCGCCCTCTGTCTCTCTCTCTGTCTCTCTCAAAAATAAATAAACATTAAAGGAAAAGAATGTGCAGGGCGCCTGGGTGGCTCAGTCAGTTGAGCATCCAACTTCAGCTCAGGTCATGATCTCATGGCTCATGGGTTCAAGCCCTACGTTGGGCTCTGTGCTGACAGAAGAGCCCAGAGCCTACTTCGAATTCTGTGTCTCCCTCTCTCTCTGCCCCTCCCCCAAACGTGCTCTGTCTTTCTTTCTCTCTCAAAAATAAGCATTTTAAAAATGTAAAAAGAAAACAAAAAGAATGTGCAACTATTAGGGATTCATGGATTTATCATGTACTGGGTCCACTGGGGTAAAAACAGGAGAAAATGAGAGAGTTGCAGATAAACAGTATTCATGGGCAAGATAAGAGCAGTCACTCTTACTTTATAGGGCTTCTATAGGACACTGCTCAAGAAAGACCAACTTCCTTCCTGATGGCATTAACAGCTTGACGTTCAGAACTCCGACAGATTTGACCAGCCTTATGCAGGTACATGGGAGAGTCAGTTTAGCACCAATATTATGGTGAGTGCAAACCACCGTCCAGGCCGCTGTGCTCTGCATTTGGCACAGGAGATGAAATGTCACCCTGAACCATCCTCTTGGTGCCGTTTTTCAGGCCGCACCATGTGTCCTTGTTTCTAACTAACAGAGCCAAGGATGGTCTACAGTTTTGGAAATTCAAATCCAACTTTGCCACTTGCCATCCATGGACAAGTGACCTTGTGCCACTTCCTGAGTCTCCTACTTAGTAAAATGGAGATAATAACAGTAACTACCTCACAAAGATATCATGAGATTTATTTTTTTAAATATTTTTATTTATTTCTAGGAGAGAGAGAGAGACAGCGTGAACAGGGGAAGGTCAGAGAGAGAGGGAGTGACAGACTCTGAAACAGGGTCCAGGCTCTGAGCTGGCAGTCAGCACAGAGCCCGACGCGGGGCTCGAACCCACGAACTGCGAGATCATGACCTGAGCGAAAGTCGGACGCTTAACCGACTAAGCCACCCAGGTGCCCCTCGTGAGGTTTAAATTAGCTTAGAATGTTCCTGGCATCTGGTAAGTGCTTATTAACTGGTGGATCATTGTTAGTGTTATTTTTAAGATGACTAAGTATCTAGCTCTCTTCTAGATTAAAAAAAATGTTATTAAACATTATCTTAGAGGGGTGCTTGGGTGACTTAGTAGGTCAAGCATCCAACTCTTGACTTACTTAGCTCAGGTCACGATCTTGCGATACATGAGTTTGAGCCCTGCATCAGGCTCTGTGCTGTTAGTGTGGAGCCTGCTTTGGATTCTCTCTCTCCTTCCCTCTCTGACCCTCCTGTGCACGCTCTCTCTCTCAAAATAAATAAATAAACTTAAAAAAATTATCTTAGATATTCAGCAAAGCTTACAAGATTCAAGATTCCCACTGAAACACACAACACACACACACACACACACAGTGAACACCAGACTGAATCCTGCCCCCCCCAATCCTTCTGATGTGGATTTATTAGTGTGTGCGTGTGTGTGTGTGTGTGTGCGTGTGTGTGTGTGTGTGTGTGTGTGTGCACGCACGCGCGCGCTGTCAGGGAGTGACATTGCTTAATCACTGTGATAGAGTCCATTAGAATCACCTGTAAAGCTTCAACATGCCATCACTCGGGCCCTACACAGAACTCAATCAAACTCAATCAGAATTTCCGGGGCTGGATCCTGCATACCAGTGGGTCTTTCTAAGGTTGTCCCGTGTGGTTCTAATGGGAAGCCAGAGTTAAGACGTGGAAGAGAGGAAAACCGTGAACCCTTAGAAAGAACGTCTAGGTTCAAAGCTGACTTATGTTATTCACTGGCAATAGAGCTGTGAAGAAGACATATCACCTCTCTGGGCCAGCTTTCACTCCCATTAAATGGGAAGGATGATTTGCACCTAACTTCTCAGAGTCGTGGGTTTCAGATGAGAGCACTAACACCAACGCTTTACTCTGCAATTTGTTTTTGGGAGCCCGTTTTGAGCTTCACGTGCGGAACCAGCTTCTTTTAAACTTATAAATGACACATGACTGTTTCCTGGTCAGGCGCCTTGTCCCAGCCTCTGTAGGGAAGAAGGGAGACAGAGAAAGCATGCACCACCCCAACCAGCAGCTCCCTGGCATCAGTTCTGGAAATCTGGATGGGGAAAGAGGGCGCAGGCAGCTCATACTTCCATCTCCTATACAAATAAGATTTCATCACTACCCACTTCATTTTCACCTTCGTATATGAGAAGTGATGTGGTTAAGATGACCAAACACAGACCTATCCTAAAAGAAATGTTCACATTCTCTTAAATATTTCAGGAGTATGTGTTTTATCCACCTTACCAAAACCCTAAATTACCTGAATTCAAGGGCTATGTCTGATTAGGTTTGATTCGGCCCTTCTCCTGACTGCATGATTTAACCTATGAATCATGGTTGAAGGATTAGTCTGACAATATGAAATATAGAAAACAGGAATTTAACTGACATTAATTACCATGAATTTTTTCTGGTCTCTTTTTCACTAATCTAGGTATACTAACTGAATCATGCATTGGAAACATATATCTCTGTCAATTATCTTAATAAATAGCATTGAGGCCCATGAGAGAAAATAGGTTATGCATTTTGTTCAGCTGAATTGGTGGCTTGAAACAAACCCAGAAGTCTTGGGGCCATAATGTATCTGACTGAGAATAGGCCCCTTATGTCATTATCTCTTAGTCTTACTTCTTTGCCACTAAATACACTACTATGATTGTTACTGCTATTTTCATTGGCATGAGTGTTCAATATCAAAATAAGCGTTCTTGGGAGCATAAAGCTATCCCTTGCTTCTAACATTACTCATCACCTTCTCTTCGGAGACACTACTTCTGTGTTCTTTTGGTAAAGCAAACCCTGATTAGAAGATTCTGGAATTTTTTTTTTGTGCTAAGAGGGATGAAACATCTCTATTTGTTGGTCTTATTTCAGAGACAAACTTATTTCTGCAAAGTTAGGTGATCATCAAGAGAGAATGGGTTAGGTATTGTGGCTATCAGTTTGCAGTACACACAAATTTTGAATCATTATATCATACACCTGAAGCCAATATAATGCTGTATGGCAGTTACATCTCAGTAGAGAAAAGAACTGTTTTTAAATAAGTCAGAATATATCCATGACAGGGACTACTATAGAGAAGAATGGATATCTATTGGTAATAATATGAGATGTTCAAGGTGTGTTTTTAAAATGTGAAAGTTATATGGGGCGCCTGGGTGGCTTAGTCGGTTAAGCGTTCGACTTTCGCTTAGGTCATGATCTCGCGGTTTGTGGGTTCGGGCCCGCGTCGGGCTCCGTGCTGACTGCCAGCTCAGAGCCTGGAGCCTGTTTCAGTCTGTGACTCCCTCTCTCTCTGACCCTCCCCTGTTCACGCTGTCTCTCTCTCTCTCTCTCCTAGAAATAAATAAAAAAAAAAAAACATTTAAAAGTAAATAAATAAAATAAAATGTGAAAGTTATAGAACTCTGTCTACAGCATGAATCTGGAGTGTTTGAAGATTTTCTATGCTTCTATGTGCATAGAAGATTTCTGGAACAATATAATAAATTATTGATGATGGTTATTTGTGGGGAGTGGAATGATGGAGTACTTCAGTTTTCATTTTATATGCTCCTGTGTCGTTGGTATTGTTTGCCATAAGCACACATTGCTTTTATACTTTGTTTAATAAAAAATGTTAAGAGTCTTAGGATTCTACTACGTGGCTTACCCCGACCACATGCATATAACAACTGTGTTCATGTTCATGTTCTATTCAGACGCTCCACTCTTTGCCTGAACTAGCTACTTAACTCCTATTTGATGGATAAAGGTAGAAAGAGAGAAAAAAATCCCAGTTGATAAGTTTCAGCACTTGTAGGAAGTAGCTCTGAAATGGGAGTAGACAGCAAAAGAAAGCACCCTTCGTTTTGGAAGGAAATTACCGCACGATGTAATGGCAACATCATTACCATAATAATCATGCTTTTACAGTATAGAAATCAACTATGTACTCAAATTTCTACAACTGACTTCTAGAAGTTGTAAAGTGGTTTTCCATTTGCATGAACAACTTAGTTGAAAGGAGGAGTATTTTAAATAAACACCCATCATAATTTTTTCAGGTACTCAAACTGAAAACGATTAAAATATTTTTATCTTACTAGATGTTGAATAAGTACTGTACAATGTCTAGGGTGTGTGTGCGTGTGCACATGTGTGCAGGCCTGTGTGGCCATGTGAGTGCGTGTGTGTGTGTGTGTGTGTTTTCACTAATTAGATTGCCTCACTTTCATTTTTACTCCAGATTCTTCAGTCCCTGGAAATCTATGCAAAGGTTTGTTTACACATGGAAAAAGTTTTCAAAGGCAAAACAACTTGGGGTGCCTGGGTGGCTCAGTTGGGCATCTGACTTAGGCTCAGGTCATGATCTCACAGTTCGTGGGTTCAAGCTCCGCGTTGGGCTCTGTGCTGACAGCTCAGAGCCTGGAGTCAGCTCTGGATTCTGTGTCTCCCTCTGTCTCTGTCCCTCCCCTGTTTGCACTCTGTCTGTCTCTCTCAAAAATTAATAAACATTATTAAAAAAAATTTTTTTTAAAGAAACAACTTTAGTTACTAAATCAAGTATTAGCATTTTGCGAAGAAACACAGTATAACTGTCTTGGATTTGTAGAATAATGTTTGTCTTCGTTCCCCAGAACCTTTTGAATATTGTAAAGAAAGTCTTTACATTAGCAACATGAGGGAGACACTCCAAAATACACTTCAGAATGTATAAAAATCAACTCTGTTAAAGAGAGATTTGAAACAGAGAAAATGAATACAGCCAGTGATGTACTTTTCAGACCCTTGAACACCATCTACTGATATGAGCAGAGAGAAATTTTCAAATTTGGGCTTCTTCTAACACAGCCAAATTTCCACAAAATCTCTTCTTTTCCCAAATTCTGACCCGGGGCATTTCATCCTACAATCACTTCTGCCTCCCGTTCAACCAGCATCTTGTCAAATCTGGCTGCAAGATTAAGTTTCCCGATTCAGAATTCAATATTGTAACCCTAAGGATATAAGATCCAAGCTGGAACATTCTGTTTAAAAAAAAAAAAATGGATAAAATTGTTTCAGCCCAGAGACAAGAGTTTGCTCTGACCATAATGATGAATCATCAGGGCTGACACTAAGTGAAATGAGCTTGATATTCTTGGCTTTATTCGTGCGCATTAAGCAGGGGTTTACGTTTGTCCCAACTTTCAACCTTTTGTCTAAAAGGTTGAGAGAGGCTTGTTTTCTAGTCTTATGTAAGGCTCACAAAATTCACTGGCTCTATCTGAAGCACTTTGCACCGGCCAGAGCCTAGGACTGAGTACCTGGCCCCATTCTTACCCACACTGGTGTCCAATTTTGAAGGAATACAACTGACAATATAAGAAATATCTACCCCCCCCTTTTTTTTCACATACCTTCAATATCAGTTAGGGTTTCTGATATCCATGCCTCTCTGCTGGTGTAGTATTTTGCCTCTTACTCCCAATAGAAAAGTATTGCATTAAAAAAAAAAATCTGTACCTGAATTCCGCACTGAGAACTAACCTCTCTTTAAATGATGTGCTTTGTTTTTATTATGAGGCGTTGGTCTGAATTCTGATCGATGCGAAAAACACCGTTGGAAAAGTATTTAATCTTTTCAAAGTAGATCTGTTTCTCTAATTTTATTTTAATGTTTTATTTATTTCTGAGAGAGAGAGAGAGAGAGTGTGAGCAGGGGAGGGTCAGAGAGAGGGGACACAGAATCTGAAACAGGCTCCAGGCTCTGAGCTGTCAGCACAGAGCCCGAAGTGGGGCTCGAACCTACAAACTGTGAGATCACGACCTGAGTTGAAGTCGGACGCTCAACCGGCTAAGCCACCCAGGCGCCCCAAAGTAGATCTGTTTCTGTAAGTGCTTGGGTTTTAGGTGTTAGGCATAGATGTGTTCTTCTTAAACCACTTTCTGATTATTTGTGAACAAAGTTGTAACATATGCCGAGTCAACATCATATTAACCACCAGAAACATCCCTTTTACTAAGGCTGCTCTTTCACGGCACCTAAGCCTAGTTAAACTCGCAGAAAGCTCCCCAAATAAAGGGTTCCTTAATCTTGAAATTCGTGTTCCGTGGCTCCGTGGTACAAACAACTGTGCAGATTTTCTTCCACCCGCCCCCCCGCCTTTTGGCTTTGTTTTAAAATTGTATTTGTCTTGTCCTAAAGTCATCGTTTCACTGCTTATTACTGTGATCTAAAACCGCCAGGCGACCCGAAATCAGCTTACAAAATAGCTTAACAAAAACCCTGACTGCGGACGCAGAGCGTGGGTCAGTTCTCTGCCTCCGTGTTGCTTTGTTTCGCCCTGGGTCTCGCCTCTCTCTCCCGTGCCCTTTGCGCCTGGGCAGCCCAGTAAGGATTCACTTTTCACTTATTACTCATCAACTGACTCTGGATTACAGCGGGGACGAGAGGGAAAGCTGAGGGGAAATGGCAGTGAAGGAAAAGAGCAAGACACCAGGGCAACGCGTTTGGGTAACTATTTCCTTTTCCTTCACTGAAGGTGTGGACACATCTATTTGCGTCTCTGACCTTAGGAGGTGGGAGCTGGAAATTGTATGGGCATCTTTTCCAACCGAAGGAAGCCACCCCCTGGATGGAGTGAGGGTGGGGGAGGGGGAGGGGGAGGGAAACGAGGTGAAATTTAGAATATTCTGTTGATCTTTTTTTTTTTTTTCCTGTTGTGATGGTTAGAAAAATGTGGCTGAAGAGAATAGGGCTGCAGTTCACCCGGAATCAGTACCAAGTATCAACAGCTAATCTCTGTCTTTTAAAGAAAGAGTCCTTCATATCATGGGGGTTTAAAGCCAGTGATAAAACAAAAAGCTATTTTCTGAAGCCAACCAACTTGAAAAATAACTGGTGTAAAACCTCAAGAGCTGCCTTTGGTATTAATAATCAGATATGCTTTCAATTATTTTGCCCCCCCTTGCATACAACGGTTTTATATTTGGAAGAAGTGGTAGTTGTGAAATAACAATAATGTGGTCATTGATAGCTGGAGTAAAGAAAATAGCACAAGCAGAGAGCAAAACAGGAAGAATTTATCCCATAAAAATCAGGCAGTTTTCGCCCATAATTGGCTCACATTGTAGAACTGGGAAGGGCAAGAAAATAATAGAAAGAAAAATGAATCTTAGTGAAATGTAATGACAAGGTTCTCAGAGCTCTTTCTTCAGTCTAAGGTTCGAAAGAATTGTGCGAAAGGCAAAACAGGTACAAATTTTGGTTATAATTTTGGACCAGCTCAAGACAACATAACTCAGCACAGTATCAACATGTGTTCCCGGAACAAGTCTTGACTTGGTAATTTACTCTATAAAGCATACGTTTCACCTCCCACCCTGCACTCACCTCCCCCCCACCCCACCCCCCGAGAAAGGAAGGAAGGCAGGGAGAAAGGAAAGGAAAAACATAAATGAAAGTGTGAAATTACAGTGAGAGCAGCTCCTATTTCCCAGGTAACAGTTTGGCCACGAAATACAAATGAATTTAAAAGTTGTTCCATTTAAATTTTCTGCTCGTGTCCAAATTATGGCAAATATTTGCCTTTTTGCCTATTTTTCAGGTCCGATCCTTTGATAGTCACATTTTATTTTCACAACCTTACTCTTTACCCAATCAAGTGTTAGAAAAAAAGCAACGGCTTGTAGGAGATCACAATGCAAGGGAAAGTGGGGCTTTTCAATATCTGCGGACACGTTAGTTACATTCTAATTTTGGCAAACAATAAAGATGAAAACAGAAAGATGCTTTCAAGTGTCTGGTAAAATGCAGTTTACATAAGCAAAGTGACTGTCAACAAAGGGACCCTTCACCCATCTCCTGAACAAGTGCTACAGATGTGATACACATGAAACACATTATATTCAAACTGTCTTACTTTGAACATGCATATTTCAGTGTTCCAGCAACCTCTCTCTATATCCTAGCGACATGAACCCAAAAGCTTTAAATTCTTAAGCCCTGAAATGTATACGTGGATAGAGAGAGTTTCATTAATTGATCTTCAAAATAGAAAAGAAAGTATTGTTTCAATACTAGCTTTCGTGCTCTGGTTTAGTATGAATATTGACTTTATTGTAAAGTATCGTTACTATATGGATACACTGGGACTGTAATGAACACGATTGGCTTTATAATTAAACACCCGCTCAGGTAACATACGGAACTTCAATGTAAAACTATTTGAAAGGTAATAAAAATTGAGTTCATCCCATAGAATATAAAAAGCTAACACCAACTTTCCTCTAAGTGGAGTATTGAGTCCATTAGAAATACAAAGTACAAATCCATCGTACAAATTCCTTACAAAGGAACAGTAGCACCATTTCGTATTTAGAAAGAATAATCCTTGATTAATTTGTATTTTTTTTAGTAAACTGTATACGCTTCGCCTATAATGCCCTCAAAAACAGTATTCTCAATTAAATCCAAGCAACAATTTCACATCTCTGAAGTATATAAATTTGCTGAAGCGATACATTGGTTTCATATGAAAAGGGCATCCAAACCTCAAAAAGTGAGTTTTTAGAGCACACGGGAGTTATGCTTGGCATGTGTTAAACAGGGTGAGGTTAGCCCTAAAGTTTAATTTTTATATAACGGGCATGAAAATCAGTGGAAACAGACTGAGAATAGGCAAGTGTGTTATTGACGCACCACTGGGGTCCCCTCTCCCCGGTCACCTCCATCCTACATCAGCATGAGTATGTATGAGTTAAGCACGTCATTCTTGAGCCATATTCAACACTCTCGGGAACAGGGTACAAATAAACCCATGTGCAAAATTGCTTCACTACCAGAACAATGAAATATTTTTGGGTTTTAAAATCTTCACATGAGAAAACACGCACTGAGATCCTATTAAGCCAAATGCCCTTGACATCTGTGCCATTAGGACACTCTCGAGCACTGTCTCCAATAACCACATTCACTTCCTCATGTGCCACCTTTAATCACCGAATTGTCTAAATTTACTTCGGGAGGGGCACCTGGGTGCTTCAGTCGGTTAAGCACTAAGCGTTCGTTCGACTTCGGCTCAGGCCATGATCTCACAGTTGGTGAGTTCGAGCCCCGCGTCGGGCTCTGTGCTGACGGCGTGGAGCCTGGAGCTGCGGCCGATTCTGTGCCTCCTTCTCTTTTGGCCCTTCCCCCACATGTGCTCTGTCTCCCTCTGCCTCTCAAACATAAATAAACGTAAAAAAAAAATTTTTTTAATTTACCTTGGGGAAAAAAAAGACCCATTTTACTGGGAAGGTAAATCGCAAAAGCTTTTGCTTGCACTTGCAGTGCTGCTAAGGATGGTCCCTGCGCTCTCCCCCGACCCCTTAGCCATGGCCACTCGAAGCGTATACAGGAGCACTTTTCCCCAGCTGTGTCTCTCCCCGTTCCTAGCCACCTCTTAGATATGCTTGATAAATATTTTTATCTAATTTGCCTCATCTGTTGTTTTTATTAACAACTAATTTAATATCCTCTGTTCTGTAATATCTGCAGAAGCCAGTGTAAGAAACGTGCAGCCAGCCCAGACCCTGAGGCCTGCGCATCAAGATGGCAGGCTGGCCGAGGGTCCTCTGGGGACCGCAGTGCCAGAAGGGGGATTGGACACGGTGACCCGTCTGCCTGAGATGAGGGAGGGAAACAACGACAACGCAACCAGGAGGTCTGTAATACTGATGAACTAATCTGTCACTCACAAGCTCCAGGTCTGCAAAAGAGAGAGGTGGAAATGCGAGTCTTCGTTTTTAAATGTATCCAAACCTATGGCTCAGAACCTACTTAACTGGTTAGTTTGTGTTGCTTTGAAAAATCATCCGAAGACAACAATGTGCCCTAAAGTTCCAAGGAAGTGTGCCCCCAGGTAACTACCAAAAACCCTGATGGTTTCCAAGAACCCTATGAGTGACCCGAGTTTCTTGATCTTCATCTCCTAGGCAGGGAATTTGTTCTTAAGTACTAGACTGCTTAATTGCTTGCTTGGGGGAGAGAAAGTCCTGGGGGAAAGACATTTATAAGCAATATCTCCTCCATGGAGGAGTACATTCTCTCGAGCTGGATCATGGCCAGCAATGCAGAGAAGTCTACTCTTCTCTCCAGGACAAGCAACTGGATATTTGATCTTAGAGATGAATGAAAAACCTAAAGATCACATTTCATGGGAATCTTTCGGTATTCTGAATGGAAAATCGCACTGACACTGGTTATTCGCTCCTCCAACCCAAATCCACTTAGGAACAGAATTAAGAATGGGGTTGGGGGAGGGGGGGACAGAAATAATTTTTATTCCAATATGTATTTGAGGAGGAACTAACATTTGCATGATCAGACGGCACTGTTCGCATCTGCTGAGTAAGCAAAGGAGGATACTGAAATCAACAGCTTAAAAGAAACATTTATTTTTGATTATGAATGCCTGAAAAGCAGTAAAAAAAATTATTTTCACCTTCTTGTTATTGTTAGAGGTTGTCATCTGGGTATATATTTTTAGCCATGCTAGAGCAATGAAAAGGAAATCATTTTAAAAATCTATGCCTCTTCCTTTTAACCTCTCTAGATGCATATGGGCCACTGTGTGCTTTTTCTTTCCTTTCGCATATGAATCTTTCAGAAGAAGCAAGCATTTTAGTTTGCACATTTTTTTGTGTTTGTACATTTTTAATACAGAAAACTTTTACAAGCTGCAGAACAACTGCTATTATAATTTACTAGCTTGACAAGACTACCTGAGCTTTTTTATAACAAATAATTTATGAGAAATGAGCTCTTCAGAAACCATGTGGCTACTCTGACACAACTACTTAGAAAGTATTTGTAACAAGTCATTAACATGTATAATTCCTGGACATATGGAGTCTTTAGAACGTACAAAATGCCGAGCTATGTAATAATAACCACCACTTTCAGACCCTGACAAATTAGGAGTTTAACCTGGTGTCTGCACAACGTATACCACTTTCCTTTTTGAAAGTATATATTTGAACCTTTTAAAAGTATATACCTTTGCAATGATTTCCAAAAACAGTACTGCATAAAAATTTAGAAAGATGTCTCCTGTCTTTTTTTTTTTTTTTAAATAAGATTTCTTTTCTCCACTAAGGGAAATGTATACGAAAGGAGCTCCTATTTTTTACGTGGGAATGTAATACAGTAATTTTGCACAGTCTTATGGCCATACGATGACATTCAGAAATGAGAACATATTTACACCCCAAGAAAGTTTTATTAAACAGGACAAAACTATGCTCAGGAGCTCAAGTGTTACTTTTCCATGAAAAGGTCATCTTTTTTAGCAGGTTATTTAATTCATTCTATATGCCCTGGTTATTTTAGCTAGATTTGATACTCTTCCTTGCTCATCAGTGAACACCTACGCTGAATGGGTATTAACACCATATAAAATCAGTCTTTATATATTTTCTCCTGCCAAAGCATGCCCAGAGACTTCACTTTCTATCTGTCTGTATAACAAAAACCAACTTGGAAGTTTTTTTTAAATATTGTTCCATTGAAGCAGATATCTACTGCTTTTTAAAATAGTGTGAGCCTGTGGAAACATGGTATTATATATCTGACATTTCCCATCTAAAAATACATTATGAAGCATGCTGGTATTAATAAACCATGTGCTTTCAGAACCCTAAAGTGCTTTGCTATAATTTGGTTGAAAACAGAGTCAAATGGTATATTTTCCACCACGCTATTAACATACAGCAAACAAATTTCACACCATCACTTTGCCCGCTTGTCTTGATTGGAAAGTGTGCAAAAAAAAAAAAACTTTTAGGAGTTTATCAATATTCGTCACCACATTCTGATGGCTGAGTTAACAGCCCATAAGTAAGCCTAGATAACTTATGAAAAGAAACGGGATCGAAAACACATTACCAAAAAAAGAAAGAAAGAAAGAAACCACATATATTCTCATTTTCCTCGCCCCACCCCCATCCTAGAAAAATCACCCTTCCTTTGCAGCAGTTATCTGAAGGCAAATGAAAATACAATGATCCCTTCCTCTTCTGATTCAGCTTACGGACGCAAACATTTAAACACAAACATAAAGTACCGATTGCCCAGAAAGCGCCAAACAGAAAGAGCAAGACTCACTGACCCATTTGGAAGACAAAGACGACAGAACAGCAAAGCTCTAAAAATCAGCTTGTGAGGCCTCAGAGAGAGATTCTTCTGGCATTTCATCACAGCAGCCTCAGATCAGTTCACCTCTCTGGATCCAGGGAGGAGGCACTAAAGAGAGCTGTTTATTAACGCTGGGGCGCTGGATCGCATTAGGGAGCCGAGCGACCACCTGGGCCTTTCAGAGTGTGGCAGCGCTTAATTTGCAGCCTGTCCCTTCTGCAGCCGCCGAGACCACTACTCTGCATTTACCAGGCTCAATCACACGTTATCTGGGTTAGAAGTAAAGGCACGTGTATTCCTCGACTTCTATTTGCCACGGAGAGAGGGAGAGAGGGAGAGAGAGAGAGACATACAATACAGCCAAAATAAAAATATGGAACAGAACAATTTTAACTACTACCTACGAAACACAGCACCTTATTCTCCTTACACTTCCTTTCAGAGATCACGATCTCGGCAGAAAAAAAATTCTTTAAAACGGATTTTTTAAAAAACATCCAGACCAAATTATAAATTAGATTTGTCCTTGGATTTTGTTGTTGTTGTTTGCATTTTGTCTGTTAAGCCTCACGTGGAAGTTTGAGGCTGCGATTCCCTGGCTAGATTTACTGGGTACCTACTGCCTCCCGCGCTTTCAGCACCGCACTGGCAGGTAGCGGAAGATACACATAGAAGGATGGTACTGTAAATATGAATTATGTGAATCATATGGTGAGACCCTTGTGGAAAAAAGGGGAGTTGAGAAATGGCTGACTCCATACCTGACCAATTACAGCTTGCATGGTCCCCGTATCCTGCTGGGCTGAGAGATCGCAATCCATCATATGTTGTCTTTGAAAAGGAGAATGGGGGTTTGTGGCATGCATCTGTCAATCAACTTCTGCACTCACAACCATCACCAAAAGCAAGGGGAAAAAAAGTCAAGCTGCTCCACCAAATAGGATGAAACCGTCATGTGACCTGTGGCAGACAGGCACACACACATTCACTACCTCCATAGAGCGTAAGAATTTTCTGTAGATATGAAATGACATTGACAAATATCCAATACCAAGTAAATAAAGTGAGACAAACAGCTATTCACCGAAGACAAAACACTGGCTGTAATCTACTGCTAAAGGTTTAACAAACCTAAGAGGATTTTTTAATGCTCTAGCAACCCGTGTTTAAGACCAAAACAAAAACAAAATTAACTGTTTCATGTGATAATGGAGGCTTTGAGTTCTGCGCCACCCTATACTTATTTTTTTTCAGTCACAACTCATCACCCCACTTCTGTGAAGCTGCCCCTGATGATTTTATTTTCAGATTCTCTAAATGCCCTTCGGACAATATGCAGGCATCTTCAGTTTCTGTACAACGTCACCTTTACAGAAACGCTTGAAATGTTAACCGTCGCCTAACACGGATACCCTGGTATTTGTTGATTGGAAATGGATATATACAATCATTTGTGTAAACTCTGATGACCACTCAAATATAAAATATTCAAAGTGAGTAAATAGTAGTCACTAAACTTTTCATTTTCCAAAAGGTCAGGAAATGATTTACTCGATGTAAGGTGATGTAAGGTGATGACAAAGATTTCAACTTTTTTTTCATGTAAGTTAAGCTATCCGATCCCACACACGTCGGGATAGATTGTTGATGTCACGTGGGTCAGCTATTATAAGGTGACATGAAGATAATCCATTAGCTTTTTAACCCTTTCAGGATTGAGATCACAGCGTGATTTCCCGCACAACCAGACGGAAACTGCGAAGCTGCTCTTTGGAATCCAAAGCCATAAAGAGCAACTATTAGTTGGGTGGCTTCGTGAAGTTATTAGTGTTTGCATGTAAACTTAAGGTCATCAGTTCGGTACTCTTCCGGGCTTGTCGAAAAAAAATTTTGTAGGAAAATTTTGGGGTATGAAAATGGGGGCACTTTTTTTCAAGGTTCAAAACTAACGTTAAGTTGGAGAGGTGTTGAGTGATGTTTAACACAGAAGAGCTACCGTCGTGTATCATCCAGCGTCGAACTGTATCATCACCCGAAAATTAATTAAGAGGAACTCCGAGTAAGAGAAAACAATTTTTGTTCGACATTTCTGAAGACGCTTTAGGAGGAAAGGAGGACTGAAGTCTTACAGGCTTCTCATTAAGAGTTGCCCCACAGTGTAAACAGCACACACACACACACACACACACACACACACACACACACACACACACACACACACACACACACACACACACACACACACACACACACACACACACACACACACACACACACACACACCGGCATCCCCGAACAAAGCGAACCTGTGCAGAAACTGGGTAGGCGTCCTGGGACCTGGGTCCGGGTCCTAGGGGCGCCCCCCCGGGGAACCCCCCCGGGACACCCCCCCGGGGGTCCGCACCCCCGCACCCCGCCAGCCGAGCCGGCCGAGCCCTAGGGGGCGGAGAGGGCTGTCAAACTTGCCGCAGGCTGCGGGCTTGCGCGGAGGGGGCTGCAGGGGTGCGGGGGGGGTGCGCCCGGACCCCGCGCGGGGGGGACCCCAGGCCGCAACGCCGAGACCCGCGGGACCAGGGAAAGTTGGGGGAGGGGCGCGCCGCCTCCGGCGCTCCTGACCCCGCGCGGCCTGGCGGCCCCTCCCGGGCCCGCGCCCGCCCCGCCGGACCCCGCGCGGGAGCCCAGCCCCGCCGCCTCGCTCCGCCTGTGGCGCCGCCGCCGCCGCCTGGGTGGGCCTCCGCGGGCTCCATCTCGCCGCCGGGCCTCGCGCCGCGTGCGCGCCACCCCGGGAGGGCGCGGGCCGTTTGCGGAACGCGGGGGCCCCACCCGCGGACGCAGCGGTCGGGGCCCAGGGGCAGCTGGAGCCTGCAGCGGAGGCCCACCCGGAGGCGGCGGTCGGGGCCCAGGGGCAGCTGGAGCCCGCAGCGGCGGCCCACCCGGAGGCGGCGGTCGGGGCCCAGGGGCAGCTGGAGCCCGCAGCGGAGGCCCACCCGGAGGCGGCGGTCGGGGCCCAGGGGCAGCTGGAGCCCGCAGCGGAGGCCCACCCGGAGGCGGCGGTCGGGGCCCAGGGGCAGCTGGAGCCCGCAGCGGAGGCCCACCCGGAGGCGGCGGTCGGGGCCCAGGGGCAGCTGTCCGCCTGCGCTCGCGTCCCCGGGACCCCCGGCCGGGCGCCCCGCGTGGCGGCGGCTCGGGGAGGCGGGTGCCACGCGCCGCGTCGCCCGCGACCTCCAGATGAGACCACGAGAAGACAGCGCCCAGGGCGAACAGGCCACGGCGGGAACTTGCGGGGGGTCCGCGGTGGAGCTTTCCAGAAGCACCCGGGCGCCGGAGCCGCGGCTGCGCGCCGGCGGCCGCGGGAAGCGCGGGGAGGCGCAGCCGTGCGTGGTTCCCCAGAGGCCTCCGTGGACGTCTGGGCAGGTTCGTGTGCAAGGACCCCCGAAATGCCCACGTTAGCCCTGCTGGCAGGTCCGGAGGAAAGGCGGCTGGCGCGCTGCGTCGCAGCAGCGGCCGAGGCGCGGCGGGCAGGCGTCCCAGGGCGGCCCGAGCGCACTGGGCCTGCGCAACGGCGCGAGGCCGGCGGCCGCGGAGCCGCGCGCGCCCCGGGAAGCGTGCGGAAGACGCGGGCGTGTGGCCTCTGCAGCCGCCCGCAGGCCCGCTGCGCGGGGACCGCGGCCTGAGAGATGTTTGCGGCCAAACAGGGGAAAGGCCGCGGGAGCACGGAAGCGGCCGCGGGGCGCCCCGGGTCACAGGTGAGCCTGGAGGCCGGCGGCGGGGGGACCTGAACACACACAGACGGAGCTTTCCGACGCGCGTGACGTGGACACTTGGTGATGCCACTTGCCGGACTGGGGGGAAGATCAGCTTGAGGAAGGCGGTAGGGCTCATGATCCTCGTCCTCGGGGTAAGAACGCGGATGCCCCCTCCCCGCTTTTCAGATGAAAACCCGTGGAGTCTGAGACGTGACACGTTGCCCGTGACCGCAGCAGAGCACGGAAGGTTCATGTGAGGGAACCTCGGGGTTCTTGACCCTCGCGTCAGGGTCAAGACATGAGCTGGCGGTTCTGGGGGTTTCCGGCTGACGAAGATCTTCCCACCAGGAAACCAAGGAAAAACTGGTGAGCAGACCCCTTCTCCCGGGAACCCGTCCTCAGCATGAAGTCTTCGCTGCCGTCTCCGCCGCCATGAAAGTCTGGTGGGGACCCTAAGCCCCGGCCCACGTAAAACCCAAGGCCTGGTTTCCAGGCCTGACACGGCAATGGCAAGTAGGATGTGAAGACGCAAAGGTGTCTTTGGGCGCCTGGGGGGCTCAGTCGGTTAAGCGTCCGACGTCACCTCAGGTCATGATCTCGCGGTTCTGTGGGTTCGAGCCCCGCGTCGGGCTCTGTGCTGACAGCTCGCAGCCTGGAGCCTCCTTAGGATTCTGTGTCTCCCTCTCTCTCGGTCCCTCCCCCACTCACGCTCTATCACTATCTGTCTCTCAAAAATGAATACATGTTTAAAAAACTGTTTTAAAAAGACACAAAAGTAGTTTTGAATTACCCAACTAACAACTTATATATTTATCGTGAGTATGATCTCCTGATACGTGTTCTGCGTAATAGAGAGACTTGAATAAGACCTACTTCCTGTCTTCAAAGGTCCATACTCTAGTGGGAAACAGACACATATAAATGAATTAAATTCAGCACAGATTGCTTTTAAAAAATAAACCAAATGCATGGGGCGCCTGGGTGGCTTAGTCGGTTGAGCGTCCGACTTTCGCTTAGGTCATGATCTCGCGGTTCGTGGGTTCGAGCCCCGCGTCGGGCTCTGTGCTGACTGCCAGCTCAGAGCCTGGAGCCTGTTTCAGTCTGTGACTCCCTCTCTCTCCTGACCCTCCCCTGCTCACGCTGTCTCCCTCACTCTCTCTCTCTCTCTCTCTCTCTCTCTCTCTCCTAGAAGTAAATAAAACATTAAAAAAAAATAAACCAAATGCATAAAAGGTTTACCTGAGGGGATTGTTGGATTTTCTCTGCTGGAAGATGCTTACGGTTTTAGGTACCATGATATAGAGGTTTGGGTTAGAATCTACTCTGTCCCTTACCTCTGACGGGGTGTGGCCTCAGGAAACTGGCAATTTCTCTGTGCCCCGGGTGTCTCATAACTCCTCAACGGTGCCATCCGTAAATTGAGTTATACTTTTAGGTTACCCAGGAAATATCAGTTATGCTCCCATATGGGAGGACTCTAGAGGGGGAGGAAAGATGAATCCTGGGAACTGAGGACGGCTCCCCTGAGGACAGGTGGAAGGCTTCTGGCGGGGAGAGGAGCAAGGGGCACCTGCTGTTTAGGGCCAGGGAAACGCCTGCCCCCCGCCAGCGTGGGCGTGGCCCCTCTTAGGGTCAGAGCGGTGAAAAACAAATGAAGAAGGGCAGGAGGTGTTTCTACTAATTGTCACTCCCACTTCCATCATAGAATCTGGGAAGGAAACTTCATTAAATGAAATATCCACCCTCCCCATCACCAAGTTTCCGTCAGATGGTGCTTTCCCCAACCTTCAAGGCTCTCTCCTTGCTTCCCAGCTTAGACACACATGCCCATTCTCAGCAGCTGATGCGCTCGAAGATGAGAAGCAATAGGAGGCGCCTGGGGGGCTCATCAGTTAAGCCTCCAACGTCGGCTCAGGTCATGATCTCACAGTTCGGGGGTTCAAGCCCCATATCGGGCTCTGTGCTGACAGCTCAGAGCCAGGAGCCGCTTCAGATTCTGTGCCTCCCTCTCTCTCTGTCCCTTCCTGCTCTTGCTCTCTCTCTCTCTCTCTCTCAAAAATGAATAAACACTTAGAAAATTTGTTAAAAATGATAAGCAAAGGTCACCGTAAATCCGACCAAGTCTCCAGTCTCTCAGGACAGGATGCCCTTAATTTCTTTTTTTTTTTTAAGTTTTTTTATTTACTTCTTTTGAGTGAAAGGGAGAGTGAGAGCAGGAAGAAAGAGAGAGAGAGGGAGAGAATCCCAAGCGGGGTCCATGCCACCAGCACAGGCCCGACACGGGGCTTGACCTCACAAACCATGAGATCATGTTCTGAGCCAAAATCAAGAGTCGGGTGCTTAACTGACTGAGCCACCCGTGTTCCCCAGATGCCCCTTATTTCTTCCTCTCGAACCACAAAGGACGTTGAGAGATCAATGCTATACAGACGACCAAGAGAAAGTGAGGAGTTGATCACGTCTGTTATTCCAGAAATCCTTGGCAATGTTTAAGGTGAGAAGAGACCATGCCGCTGAGTGCCACTGGAATGCAAGAACCGAAAGAATAAAAGGTTCAGGGGTGCCTGGGTGGCTCAGTCGGTTAAGCGTCCGACTTCAGCTCAGGTCATGATCTCACAGTTCGTGGGTTCGAGCCCCACGTCGGGCTCTGTGCTGACATCTCAGAGCCTGGAGCCTGTTTCAGAGTTTGTGACTCCCTCTCTCTCTGCCCCTCCCCTGCTCACACTGTCCCCCTTTCTCTCTCAGAAATAAATAAAACATTAAAAAATTTTTTTTGAAGAATAAAAGGCTCAACAAAAGTCACCAAGATGAGTCCTCCCTATTAGACTCCGTCCATTTCCGCTCCTGCTATCCCAACATGTGTGAGGTGACTTCACGTCTACACGCCTGCTCTTTGTCTCTGTGGAGATCTACTCTTTTCTCACGCGCGTTGTTTGTTCCTTCGTTCCAGTTTTAGTTACTCACCTCTCTACTGCTCTTTGCTTTTCATTCTTCTGCTTGCTGGTCTGTAGAAGATTAATCTCACGTTTCCTCCAGCTGGTTTGTTTATGTTTATCCCAGATGTCGCCCTTCCCCGCATTCTTCATACAGCTCCTCATGACTCCAGCCTTCTTCCTAAAATAAGAATCGTGGCGGAACACTCTTTAGAGCCTATCCACTGTGCCGCTGCTGTGTGGTTCCAAAGCTGGTGTAGAAACCAGGTAACGGTGTACGGGAAGCAGTCCAGGGGGTGTAGAATACAGTCGAGACTTCTTGGGACCCCCCCACCCCCCGACAGTCTTCAGTTTGCTCCTGTTTGACATATCTCCTGCCCTCTTTCTTCAAGACCCATTTTTTTCTAGAATTTCACTTGGTGCCATCAGTTTCCAGAATGTTCCGCTGCTTTCTCTCTTTGCAGCCCCCCTCGATACCACATTTTTGCCTCTCCTTTCAAGTTTTGTAGATCGTTTCTCCGGAATGGACTTTTCAACCGCCATCCGTTTCCTTGAGCAACATTAGACAGATTTGACTTCCACAGGCTCTTGAACACTTATAACTAATCTGTACCCTGGGATCTTCTGTTGTTGTTACTTTCCTATTTCCAGAGAAATTGAGCACCGGATAAGGACTCAAAGCAGAATGATTATTTTTCAAAGGGAACAGTAGGAGGGAGAAACCCCAGCACTCAGAGGCCCAGGACTACAGGTGTGGGAGGGACTCCGCAGCGCTGAGCCAGACGCCGTTGGCGCGAGGGTGTGTTACTTGATTTTTGTCTACGACGTGAATCAGGAGTGTTCTTTCTCCCCTGGGAGGCAATACAAGATTTTTCCTTTCAAGTGACCAGCCGAAAGTCCAAGAGCCTGTGGACTCTGGGCAAGGATGCCCTTGTGGACGTTACTAATGCGTTATTAGACTTTGGCCTTCTCCGTCTCTTCTTCCAGGAGACTGTATCCTGGATGAAAACAGAAAAAGCCGACACCAGTAGCCAATTGTCCCTTAATTTCCATTGTCCCTTTCATGAAACGCTTTGGTTACGGCGATGCATTTTGCCCTGCCGGAATGTATTTCTTCTGCCTGAACATCCTTGGAAAAAGGCTTTGAAATGCTCCTGGGTTTCACTGTACGATCCGCCGTTTTGGCGCCTGAGCCCAAAAGCTTCTCGTGAAAATGCTGCACGGTGGCACACACTGGCACAAACCGGCACTGTCTCCTTACAGTACGAGGGGGAGACTTTTTCCTCTTTATTTCATGCCTGTGGCTTCACATGGCTGAGAAAGCTGATTACCACTGTCCTTTTATCCTTCGTATCAATAGGTTGATAATAGCACTTCGACCTAAATGTGATCCGCGCTTTCAAAGACCGGCGTTCCTAAATGAAGGTCCGCGTGGGACCAGGTTCATTAAGAGAACCTCACACCCCCAGCTCTAACTCCGGAAAATGCATTTCTATCCTGGTTTTCTCTGTCGTCCTTTGTCCTCCTTCCCAGCAATCATTACAATAATAGCGGTAAATCTAGGAGTGGTTCTCACGGTGGAGGGACACGTGATGCCTCCTGAGGGTCCCCCAGACCCTTGAGGAGGCCCGTGAGGTCGGAAATTGTTCAAATTAGTCCTAAAGTGAGGTTTTCCTTTTTCCGCTCTCAGTTTCTGAAGCAAGTACCGCAGACCTTCCCCAAACTTCCTGACGTGCGACTTCCTAGCAGATTGAACACAGAAGCATCTTCTAGTAAACCAGCCACTGCCAAGATCTGCCCAAGTGTAAGACCGTATCAGCCTTGTCTCACTAATTTTTCGGTTTGGGGGGCCGGAATATGGGTATTTTTCATTTAAACATTATGTTACTATGTAACTACTTTAAATGGCCTCATAAATATTTTTTAAATATTTTTTCTGGGTTTTAATTCCTAGTAGAGTCGATGTTGATAAATTTAACCCACAACACAAATGAATTTACAAATAAATATTTCTAAATAAATTAAATAAATAAATAATTTTATAATAGTGTCAACAGGTCCTGAGACCCAAAAGTGTGAGAATTACAGACCTACTAGAGTATTCACTGCATGCCACATACTATCTTAAGTACTTCGTGTGTGTGTGTGTGTTTACACACACATACACACACACATACACATATATACATACACATATAAACACATTTCATCCTCACATCGGCCCTAGAAGACAGACTTTTTTTTAGAAACAAGGACACTGATTGCAGTGTTTTAACTATTATAAATGCAAAGTTTCTTGAAGATGAATCCACCCGCAATAATTTTATATATGGATAATGGAGATATGCAATATCTCTTGGATGAGACTTGTACAAATCACTAAACTAGAGTCTTTATACCAAATCGGATGTGTGATCAGTTCATACCTGTGTGCAGTAATTCAGTTGTGTCCCTGGTGACTGTCACGTGCCCTGACAGCAGACCCCAAAGGAGACAAACCGTCTGGTTCCTCTCCTATCTCTACCACTACTGCCTCTATGACACCATGCCTCAACAAAGGCATGGGGCTGTTGTTTTAAGTTTATTTATTTATTTTGAGAGGGGGCATGTGAGGGAGAGGCAGAGAGAGGGAGAGAGAGAATCCTAAGCAGGCTCTGCACTGCCCACACAAAGCCCGACACAGGGCTTGAACTCACAAACCATGAAATCATGACCTGAGCCAAGGTCGGACGCTTAACCAAACGAGCCACCCAGGAGCCCCAGTGTTGGATCTGTAATATCTTTTCCAGTTGTAACATTTTGCATCTGCTGAATCCCGAGTCAAATAGACAAGTCCATATAGAACATTAAAAGACAATCTATGATTTTTGTAATGTTTATTTATTTTTTTGAAAGAGAGAGAGAGAGGATGAGCAAGGGAGGGGCGAAGGAGAGGGAGACACAGGATCCGAAGCAGGCTCCAGGCTCTGAGCTGTCAGCACAGAGCCCGACGCGGGGCTCGAACCCACGAACCATGAGATCATGACTGAGCCAAAGCCAGATGCTTAACTGACTGAGCCACCCAGGCGCCTCTACAATCTATGATTCTTAAGCATCCATTTGATTATAAAATTATAGTCACTGTACTAGACCAAAAACAAAAAAACTTATGAAACAGAACCTAATGTGTATAATGGCATAATAATACAGTCACACGATTCTAAATCCTAAAAGGGATATCCTTTTGGGAGGAGGGAATTTTATTTCTTCAGGAAAATATCTGATGAACTGCTTAGCCAGCAATATGTAAGGGCAAGGTAGAAGAAGACAAGGTAACAAAGACATAGCTAAGGAAAACTAGATTACAGGTCAGGAAGAACAGCGAGGAAGGTCAAGGAGCCTGAGAGCATGGGAGAAGGGTGCAAACGCCCACCATATCCCTGAGGTGACCCAGACAGACTCTGTTACAAACAGCAACAGCTGACAGTCAATACTTTTTGCATATGCTGTAGCCACTCTCGTCTTCCCCTGCGTTGTGTGCACTCTGAATCCCAAGCCTGCTACAAAGTCTGCTGTGCACACAAACTCTTCTGTGAGAGATCTTTTTTCAGGAGAAGGAAGAGCTTAATTCCGTATCTGAGTCCATAGCAACCAGCAGACACAAAAACTATGGGAGATGAGCTAGAGTGGGTTCAGGAAGAACCCGAATTAGTGACAGAATGTAAACTACTCTCTGTTATTTTGGAAGAAATGCAAAACCAGACTGTGACTTTCTTGAACAGCAAAGGGAATTTGCTGAGTCACAAATTGACTAAGAGGTACAGAAGTGGGTAGGCTTCAGGTCCGGCTTGATCTTGGTTTATGGTGCAAATAGAGCTTCATCTCTCCTCGAGTCTCTTGACTGTTTCAATCTGAGTATTGGTTTGGCTCAAACTGGCTTCCCTCAGGATAGCAAGTGGCTCTAACAGCCCCAGCCCTAACACCACACCACAAACGATATCCTCTAGAGCAGGAGAGAGATCCTTTCTTTCAAATATGCACACAAAAGCTGGAGATTCTCTCTGATTAGACCAGACTAGGTAACACACCCAGCCCTCAACCTCTGTGGCCAAGGGGGCAGAACACACTGAATGGCTTAGCCTGGTCACCGTATGACCCACTGTGGTGATCCTTCTGGAGACTGAGTCAGCAGGAACCCTGAATACGAGTGAATCTACAAACAGCAATCAGGAGCTGTAGATAAAGGAGAATTCATGTGGGTAGAAAGAGGGGCAAAAAAAAAAAAAAAGAGTCTACTACAACACGCCCTGAGAATTCACAACTATTTCGTGAATCCGGGAGGAATGCGTGATGAGGGAGGCTTGCATCAAAGGACGTGTCAAAGGACAGGCTGACCTCAGCTCACCTGATGGCTGTATGGAGCTTCAGAAGAGAACATTTGGGGTGCCTGGATGGCTCAGTTAGAAGAGCTTGTGACTCTTTTTAATGTTTATTCATCTCTTTTGAGAGAGAGAGCTTGAGGGGGAGGAGCAGAGAGAGAGACTCCCAAGCAGGCTCCACACCGTCAGTGCAGAGCCCAAGAGAGGGCTGGAACCCACAAACCATGAGATCGTGACCTGAGCCAAAGCCAAGAGTTGGCTGCGTGACTGACTGAGCCACTCAGGTGCCCCAGAAGAGCATGTGACTCTTGATCTGAAGGTTGTGAGTTCAATCCCCATGTTAGATGTAGGGATTACTTTAAAAAAAAAAAAAAAGGCAATAAAATCTTTTAAAAAGAGAGAGAGAGAAAGAGAACATTCATAAGTGCCTGTCACAGTGCCCAGAGTAACAGGACATCCTTACACACTGCACTCTTCCACTTTCCTTCCTCTTTCCTCCCGCAGAATATAGAGCATATGACTTGCAGGCCAAGTGACAGTGCTGAGTTTTGGAAACACTGTGCCTAAATGAGAAAGAACATTTATAAGTCATAAAACAACATAAAAAATGGGTGGTCACCTTGGTACAGAGAAGAACCCCGGTAACTGTTTATGGCGGCTTATGAAGAACTTTTGGGGCCTAAATCTAAACAGGAATGAGAAGCACACGCACTTGCACTGCGAGAACACTGCAGAGGTGACTGTTCTGTCTCACACGTCACGTCAGTGATGAATTCACATTTACGGATGCTGTTGGTGGGGACGCTACAGAGCCAGCGATGGTGGGATCTACACGAGAATGCTGTCAGCCGAAGCCGCTAGGAGATAGTACCACACCCTTAATTAGAAGGGCTCACGCTAAATAAGCTGACCATCCCCAATAAGGGCAAAGATTGGAGGCACTGGAAGGCAAAAAAAAAAAAAAAAAAAAAACGGAACAACCACTTTATGAAACTGTTTGATATTTTAAAAGGTTAAAATCGGGGCACCTGGTGCCTCGGTCAGTTGAGCAGCTGACTCTTGAGTCTCGCTCAGGTCATGATCTCGTGGTTCGTGAGATCAAGCCCCATGTGGGACTCTGCTCTCTCTGTGTGGAGCCTGCTTGGAATTCTCTCTCTCTTTCCCTCTGCGCATCTCCCCCACTGGTGTGTGCTCTCTCTCTCTAAATTCAAGGCAAATTAAATAAAAATTTTAAAAATAAATAAATAAGAAAAAGATAAAACGTCCCCAATTCTAACATATTATAGTCATCTTCATGGATTTTGCCTTAATGAATAATTGCAAATTATTTTATAATTGTTTTTTCAAAAGTTCCTAAATCCCTTTATGTGGGAGGCATTACACTAGATGCTGGGCACTCCTGTGATGAAAGTTATACACATTTTTAAGAGTGGTCGCTGCTCTTAATCAGATTATAGACTCATGATTAGAATCAGACCGGAATGAAATAAACTTATAAATAAATGTCTAAATTACTAACTATGATAAAAACTATAGAGGACAGTAGACAAGGGAATATTAAAGAATATTGGGCTGTTCTATCATTACTTTTCAAAACTGCATCATGTTTTATGAAAATAATGAGCACATTTTTTAGAGGAATCTCATGATTTAGAACTGGATTTATGCGTTTCTGTTCTTCCATAACACAGAGCCCCACTCAGATTCCTGACCATGATTCATCTTGAAGTAGACTAGAGCATTTTTCCAAATAGGATTTTGAAGCTATTAACAATCCTGAACTGGTGTGTATTTAAAAGCTTTTTCTCCGTTGCCCTAATTGTAAATAAATACCTGGTTGGGTAAAGTCTTCGTGGGTTATATTATGTTTTCTGCAGCCTAATAGACATTTCGCTATGATTTCCTGCTGTTTAATGTATCAGAAGGAAAAAAAAATTGTAGGTGACCAGCTTCATTAGCATAACTACTTGAAAACTCTTCGTTTTTATGCTTCAATTTTGGTGCTTTGAGAAGAGACAAATCATTCTCTTTCATTACTTTAATTAGGAAAAATTTCAGAATACACAAAAAATTACAAGAATCCTCTACAACTACCATACAGCCTCAACAACCATCCACATTCCCAGACTGGTTTTGTCACACCCTCTCTGCTTTCTTGGTGACAGTATTCTGAAGGAAATCCCAGATGTCATGCTCTTTAACCCATACACATTTCTGTGTCAATTTAAAAAAATATAGGGCGTTTCCTTACATTATAAAAATTAAGTATATTCCTACGTAATGCTATTAATTATTTAATAATTTTAACATCATCTAATATTTAATATTATAATACTTAGCCCATATTCTCACTCTCAAAATTGATGCATTGTCCAAAAATGTCTTTTCACTGCTAGTTTGGTTGAATTAAGATTCAAATAAGGTTCATTATTTGCATTTTTCTCATATCTCTAAGTGTCTCATCAAATGGCTGTCATAAAACATTCTTTCTTTGACTTGTTTCTCCTATGCTTCCCATAGCCTGGGAGTTGGATCTGGAGAGACTTAGATTCAGGTTTAGATTTCATTGTGCATGGTGCTATAGTTTCACAGTGCATCTTATTGGAAGGCACGTTGAGCCTTTTTTGTATACTTATTTTGAAAGAGAAAAGTTGGGGAGGGGTAGAGAGAGGAAGAATCCCAACAGGATCCACACTGTCAACACGGAGCTCAACACGGGGCTCAAGCTCAAACTCACGAACCGCGAGATCATGACCTAAGCGAAAGTCGGACGCTCAACCGACTAAGCCACCCAGGTGCCCCATCATTGCCTTCATTTTAAAAGTTTCCATCAATCCTTCATCTAGCACTTTTACAGCCTATCAATGACCTTTATCTGAAGTTTTATTCTGTAGATGCTGTAAAATGGTGATTTTTCTAATTCTGTAATTCCTTCTGCACTTATTAGCAGTTTCTGTGCAGACAAAAACATGCCCTCGTCCACTGAAGATATTTGATTCCCCTGAAACACAGTTCATACTGCACAGGCAGGATAAATTCCTGTTCTGATCCTTTTGTTACAAATTCTCAAGATGATTTTGTGCCCTAGTAACCTCCGATATTGTGCAATGAGTTATACGTTATTTCTTTCTTTATTCTTTTTTTAATATCACTAATAACTCACAGAATTTTATATTTTTAGTGAGTTTTAAACAATTGCAATCATTATTCTCATTGATGCTCAAATTGTCACATCTTTTGCCGTGGGAGCCCAGCAAGCTGGCTGTGTGTACTTTTGACACAATCCATTAGCCTTTGGTAGCTCTTTTTTTGGGCCAAGATATTCCAGAATATTCCTGTACATTTCCTACACCAACTGTAGATTCTGTTTAGAGACGAATGGTAGTTAGAAGCACTGACTATACATTGTTTCAGAGGTCAGGACTAGGAAAGAAAATTTTAAGGGAGAAAAATCATGAGTTCACACTGTTATTTCTAATTCAAAATTTAAGATTAGAGATTTGTTGTGACTTATTCGATGCCTCTATCTCTTGTTTGCTCTTACGATAAATATTTTGGTTCAAAATAATGTTCACATAATTATGTGCATATTTTATCCTAGAGCATAAGTAAAATCATTCATAAAATGAAACTTATTCTTGGTCATTTTCTCTCTATCTACCTACCTATCTATTTATTTATTTTTCAAAAACAAGATAAGTGTTTCATTTATCTTTCATTTGTGAGAGGTTTACATTGATTCATCTCTGAGTATTTTTTGTTCCATTTATTACCGATTATGTATCATTTAAGCCTTCTCTCTCTGAAATACATACTTAGCATGTATTATATTATCACTTAAATCTATTAGTCTTTTTCCTTCCATGATTTTCTGCATGGTTGGGTGAGGCCCAGGTGGACAAGGGAGAGAGCCCTTGTCCCTTCCTGTTGTC
This sequence comes from Proteles cristata cristata, assembly GCA_017311185.1. Classification (NCBI taxonomy): domain Eukaryota; kingdom Metazoa; phylum Chordata; class Mammalia; order Carnivora; family Hyaenidae; genus Proteles; species Proteles cristata. The sequence continues at coordinate 396,172 of JAESUZ010001291.1, read as the reverse complement.
ATGGCTACTATGTAGCCATGTAAGAATGAGTAGTCGTGTAGGATTTGAGGATAAGCAAGCTGCTTTGGCGCCAAATACTCTGTGTTTCGGTGTGAGTCCCTGAAAAACTTGAGGGCGAAATCTTCCAGGTGAGGGGTTGCATTTGGACACGACATCTCCCACAAGGAGACACACTAGTCCCACTGAACTTGTGCGTCTTTCGTCAGACAGGAATTTCTGACTGTTGGGCCCACTTCACACTATACAATGACATGTTACAATATCATATAACAATACACGTCTAGAGGCAGAACTGGTCTGATCAGAAGGAAGGGAAACGTTTGAGAAACTGAAATAAAAAGAAAGTGGAAAACCAATACAGCGAGCACTCAAGTTGACATGAAAATCCCAGGAGTGAGCTTTTTTTTCCCCCTAAAGTTTTTATTTAAATTCCAGTTAGTTAACCTACAGTGTAATATTAGCTTCAGTAGAGTGTAGTGATTCAACACTTCCATACAACCCCAGGTGCTCACCTTAATCCCTATCCTCTATTTCACTCTTCCCCCAATCCCCCTCCCCTCTGATAATCATTAATTTGTTCTCTATAATTAAGAGTCTGTTTCTTGGCTTTCCTCTCTCTTTTCTTCACCCCTTTGCTCATTTGTTCTAAAGGACTGAGCTTTGGGGGCAACTGGGTGGCTCAGTCAGTTAAGCATCTGACTTTGGTTCAGATCATGATCTGACATTTCACAAGTTCAAACCCCAATTGGTCTCTTTGCTAACGGCTTGGAGCCTGGAACCTGTTTCGGCTTCTGTGTCTCCCTCTGTCTCTCTGCCTCTCCCTTGCTTGAGCTCTGGCTCTCTCTCAGTAAACAAACAAACAAACAAACAAATAAAAAAGACTGAGCTTTTACATCTGGTAATGAAGAGGGGCTGGGATTTTATTGCTTCGTAAAGACAGGTGTTGAGGCCTCTGGGTAATGATAGATATGAAATGGAATCAAGTCTCTTTATGAAGCTCATCTTTCCAATTTGTTGAAACCCAAAGCTAGTCTTAGCTATTAGAACTAGTTTGAAGTGTGAATTTACTGTTTCTGTTCCTTTACATTACATTAAATTGAAAATTCATCCAAGGCTTTGTGACTTAACCTAAGGTACCCAGAAGAAGCAAATGCAAAACTATTCTGGAGGATACTATCATCATTTTTTTCCACATAGAATACCCAGGGGGGGAGGAGGGGGGAGGACCATTAAACATAAGCTTCTAATTAAAAAAAATAAAAATATATGAGAAAACAATCCACTGAGGGGAAAAATCAGAAAGAAAAAGCAGGAGAATGAACACCTCACACTCTTTAGATTAAAAAATGATGAAATGAGTAAGATCGTAATAATTAAACAAATGAAAGAAGGTACTGAATCTTAAAGAAAGAAGAAAACCAGCGGAAAAGAAGAAGGTTGCGGAGTCAGATAGATCTTCTGATGGTGAAAATTTTCACTGTACTCAAGACTTGATGGATAGGCTAAAGAGCAGGGTGTAAGTGCAGACAAAGGAGAGCGTGAGCTCAGATACAAGAAATGGCAATTAAACAAGAGTGTAAGAAACGGGAGCGAAGGAGCACATGGGTGACTCGGTCAGTTAAGCATCTGGCTCTTGATCGCAGCTCAGGTCTTGATCTCAGGGTCGTGGATTTGAACCCTGCATGGGGATCCATGCTAGGCATAAAGCCTACTTAAAAAAGAAAAAAAAAAAAGAGAGAGAGAGAGTGAAAGAGATAGAGAGAGAGGAAGGAAGCAAGGAACAGGAGGAAAAGAATTCCAACATACGAGAACTATTCTGGAAGAGCTACTAAAAGAAACTTCCGGAAGAAGAAAACTGAACCCAGATGGAAGGATTCAAGAAACAACGGCAAACCCCCTGAAAAGCCCCTAAAACAACCAACAACCACAATTGAAGAAACAATGTAAACTAAAACAAAACTGGTAAACATGTGGATGAATCTAAATGAGTCAAGTCTGGAGGTGGGGGAAGAGTGAAATATCATTAATGGTGGATGAGAGATTAAAATAAGGTGGAAATGGATTACTAAATAACAGTAATTTATAAAATGGGAGGAATGGAGATTGGAGTTAAAATATTGAAAGGGCTTTTATTATTCAGAAGAAAGCTATAAATATGGATCATCTCTAGATAGCAGGTACGCATGTTAAACTTTTATGGGCAGTCCCTTTGATAAATCCTACCATGACTTCTTAACCAATAGAAGAATACAAGTAAATAAATAAAGTATATTCCATTTAATAGAAATGGCAAGAAAGGAAAAAAATATGAAAGGAACATCACTGTAAGGATAAAGCAAAACATTTGATGGTAGAAATATATATATAGATACAAAAGTTTTTTACGAAACAATTTATGGATCAAAGATACAATTATATTGGGAATCATGAAATATTTAGACTTCACACTGAGATCATTCACAGTGATATCAATGTATGACATGTAACTCGAGTGCAGAAAGGATAGCCTTGAATACTGTGGCGAGCAGCTTCTAAAATGGTTCCTCTTAATTCCATGGCCTGGTGTTTGGGTCCCCGTGTAATGCCCTCCAGGTGGCGTGAGCTGGACCTAATGGCTTGTTTTCCATGAAGAGAATATGGCACCATGAGGGGGTGGCGCTGAGAACAAGGTGTGGGAGACAGTTAGGTCTGTCTTGCTGTGCCCTGGCCTCTCCCTTGCTCACTCTTGAAGCAAGAGAGGCCCGTGCGGTAAGGAGTTGAGGCAGCCTCCAGCCCAGAACCAGCAAGGAACTGAAGCCTTGAGTGCAACAACAAATGAAGACCTAAAATCTGCTAACGACCGAGGCAGGGATGGGGGGGAGGGGCTTGGAAGTAGATCCTTCCCCACTCAAGCCTTGAGTTGGCTGCAGCCCCAGGGGCACCTTCACAGGAGCTTCCGGAAACGCACAAAGCTTGAGGAAGCAGCTACGCAGAGCCCAGATTCCTGACACGCAGAAGTTGTTACTGAGTGTTCCTTGTCTTTTGGGTTTTTTTCTTTTTAAGTTTAAATCCAGGTAAGAACCTACAGTGTAGTCTTGGCTTCAGGAGTAGAAGCCAGTGACTCATCTCCTACACAGAACAGCCAGTGCTCATCCCAACAAGTGGCCTCCCTAATGCCATCCCCCATTTAGCCCACCCCTCCACCCCCCTCCCCTCCAGCAGCCCTCAGTTTTATCCCCGTATTTAAGAGTCTCTTCTGGCTCTTTGTTGTCTTAAACTACCAACTTTGGGGAACATGTTTTATGCAGAAACCCATGACAAACACAAAGATATTTGCAGGACATGACACAGAATTAAAAATCATAAGCTAAGCATCCAACAGAAGAAGTTAAAAAACAAAAAAGCCAAAAGACCCAAAAATAAAACCAAAAGGAAAAAGAATAAACCAAGAAAGTAAAAGGAAGGAAATTATCAGGGTAACCATGGACGTTAGAGAGCAGCAACAAAATCCAATACTTGGAGTTTGGGTTTCTGTTTCTCACTTTGTGTCTGAAGTAATTTCAGACTCACAGAAAAGTTGCAAAACTATCACAGGGTTTCCAAACACCCTTTAGCCAGCTTTGCCTAAGGTCAGGAACACGAAATGAATGTCCACTCTCGTCACTGCTGTTCAACATAGTACCGGAAGTCCTGGCCTCAGCAAGCAGACAACAAAACAGAATGAACGGCATGCAAATTGGCAAGGAGGAAGTCAGCCTCTCACTCTTTGGAGATGACATGATACCCTACGTGGAAAACTCGAATGACTCCACCAGAAAAACCTGGTAGAACTGCTACATGAATTCAGCTAAGTCAAAGGGTATAAAATCATTGTTGCATTTCAGAAATCAAAACCACAATGAGATACCACCTCACACTGGTCAGAATGGCTAAAATGAACAACTCGGGCATTTTCTGCATTCTGAGGACATGGAAAAAGGAGAACCCTTTTGCACTGCTAGTGGGAATGCAAACTGGTGCAGCTGCTCTGGAAAACAGTATGGAGGTTCCTCAAAAAATTAAAAATAGATCTACCCTGCCTACAACCCAGCAATTGCACTACTAGGTATTTATTCATAAGATACAAAAATGTTGACTTGATGGAGCACGTGCACCCCAATGTTTATACCAGTGTTATCAATAATAGTCAAATTATGGAAAAAGCCCAATGTCCGTCGACTAATGAATGAATAAAGATGATGTGATATACAGTGGAATACTGCTCAAAGATCAAAAAGAATAAAATCTTGCCACTTGCAACTACATGGATGGGCCTGGAGTGTACTACGCTAAGTGAAAAAAGTCAGTCAGCGAAAGACAAATATCATACAACTTCACTCATCTGTGAGATTTAAGAATCAAAACAGATGAGCAAAAGGGAGGGGAAGGAAAAATAACATGAAAACAGAGAGGAAAACAAATCATGAGACTCTTACATACAGAGAACAAACTAAAGGTTAATAGAGGGGAGGTGGGTCCAGGGGGAGGGGCTAGATGGGGCGATGGGTATTAAGGAGGGCGCTTGTTGGGATGAGCACTGGGTGTTGAGATGAATCACTGGGTTCTACTGATGAAACCAAGACTACTATATGTTAACTAACTTGAATTCAAATAAATATAAATAAATAAGTAACTAAATGGAAAATGGTAAAGTCAGTCTCACTTAGCCAAAGTAACAAAGTTCTAATAATATGTTAGGAACCAAATGCATCAATGCATTAGAGAAATATGAGGTGATTTTGCATTGTACTGCACAGTTAACTTGAAAGTCACTTATTTATTTTGTTTACAAGATAATTTTTGTAAGGACAGCTTCTTTACTTCAAAATCTCCCTCCAGATTGTCTCATTTACTTGAGTTGATATTTGGGAAAAAATTACTTGGGGCTTATCTCTTCTTTTATGGTATTAAAGTATAGTGATCATAAAATATCATAGTGGGGACTTTTGTGAAATGCAAAGCAGGTTTGCATTCCCAATAAATTGGGGAAACTATTAATGTGTTGACTTATATAGACAGATTGACAGAAAAACCATTTGAACATCTCAACAGGTATAGAAATGGCATTTGATGAAATTCCACAACTATTTGTGATTTTGTTTCCAAAAAAGTTCTTAGACCTAAATATGAACGGAGAAAAGTTTAAACTTTTAGAAGAAAGATGCACGAGATTATTTTATTACATCAGGGAAAAAACAGTGCCTTTAGACACAAAACCACTAATCCTAAATGGTAAAATGGATGCATTTTACAATTTTAAACTTCTAACAAAATAAACCATTGTATACATTGAAAGAAAAACCATTCTTTTTAAGAAAATATTTGCAATACATTTAGCCTCCAAGGGATTGAATCCACAATACATAAAGAATAAACCAATTAACCCAATCTTAGAATATATGAATGGGCAATTCAGTTCACATCAGCGGACTCATGATGGGCTATGAAACTTCTAAAAAGATCCTCAACCACATGGCAATCAGGGATTGCAGATTAAAGTCACTCTGAGTTACCATTTTACGCTGTAAATTGTCAAGTATTTGGCAAGGCTGGGAGGAGATTAGAACTGTTTACATTCTGATAAGAATATAATCTGGAGAAAAATTAACAATACTTTGTCGCATCCAAGTTGTGCATAGTTCTGAGCCTCTTTTAGGAGTCTACTCCAGAGAAAATTCTGCATCTGTATGAGCTTAAAGATTCTGCATCTCTATGAGTTTAAGGATATTTATTCCAGAGCTATTTGTAAAGCAAAAGGTAATTAGTAATACTGATCAGTAATCCTATCAGTAGGAGAATGAATAAGCTGAGGTTTATTTATACAATGAAATGCTGGACAACAATTTGACTAAAATAGATCAACATGAAAAAGCGTTTTAAAGGTAGTACTTAGCTTAAAAAAAACCAAGTTACAGTAGTAATCTATATAGTATGATATGGTTGTGTAAATTCCAAAAGCATAAAATAGTATTATTCCTTATTTATGGTCACATATGTATGTAGCAAATGTATGAAGGAAACACACCCAATTAGAGTGTAATTATGTTCGGGGAAAATGGAAGGATTAGAAAGGACTCAGGACAAGCTACAGCTGTATTTATCCTGTTACATTTCTTTCCCTGCAAAAGATATTTGCCACAAAAAATGCAACAAATTTTATTCCTCTCTTCAATTTTTTATACCTCTAACGGTTCCATTTCCATTTATTATTCTATCACATATTCGTCGATGCTTTCACAGCATTCATGTTCTCTGAAATTTTCTTAAGTTACTATTACTGTATAAAAATGATCTTTTCTTATTCTTCAAAAAAGTGCAACCTTCATCTGTGGTTGGCTGAGTACATTTTTCTTATTTATTTCGTACATATCTTTGCAAGCTGATTGCAAGGGCTCCATGCTGATTTATCACTAGTGTTGGTTTCTTCGTGTTGGAATATGGCCAGTGCCATCCATATCCATGATTTTGCCAAGAGCAGTAATGGCTGAGTTCCTCTAGACTCTGATCTGTGTGTACGTGTACACTGATCGGATAGTTCCCTTTAAAAAATGAGTGGTGAGGGAGCTGGGTGTTAATGGTTTGATCCTTTGTTTAACCACTTGCGGACCCGGGGGTCTGTGGAGTGGGAGTTAGGACAACAGCCTATATAGGATGCTTTCTTTTTACGCCGAATCTCCTGTGTGGCGTATCTGATCCACTGCAGTTTACTTTTTTCTTTAATGCATCATTTTCTTTGCCCAGTAGATAATTTTCAGTAGCTATAAAATTGGCTGTGCACTGTCTGCTTCCTTTCTTTCCAGGTCCTCTGTCTGCCACCACTCTCTAAGGAACTACATCAAGTAATTCCAAATAAAAATAGTGTGTGGTCTCTCAGTATCTTCCCACTGCTGGGGAGAAAATAGTTTCCAAGCTGGTTGTTTTCTACTCTTCCACGGTTAATTTTTCTTGGCATGTGGTTAGTGTGCTTAATCTTCCATCTTGGATCTTTTTCAAATCTAAAAACTTTCTTCTATGAGTCTAATATATTTTCTCTCCTACCTGCGTGCCTTCTTCTGGCAGATAGTTGCAACTCCTTGATTAATTCTTCATATCTGATTTGTCACTCATGTTTCCATCTCTTTGTTAACTAGGTTTGCAGTATTTGAAAGTACTTTGAATTCAGATTGTCATCAGACCTTTTATCCAAAACGAAGGGATCCTGTTAAGGTAATGTCCACAGCATGTCTGCATTCAGCCAATGTATCATTTTTCCGTAGGAAAGACAGAGATCCTCTCAGGAATATAAGAATTTTAGGATGTAGTTTCTTACTCTCCTCTTGATCAAAAAATTACCCAAAGCACCAAGAAACTTAACAACCAGATGAAAAGCTGGGCTGAGGATCTCAACAGACATGTGTTATATCTCACATTTGGTGAGACACTCTTCTCACCAAAGAAGATAGACAGGTGGCAAATAAGCATATGAAGAGATGTTCCACATCGTTTTAATTAGGGGGATGCAAATTAAAACAGCAGCACTGTAGCACCGTACTCCTGTTAGAACGGCCAAACTCCAGAACAGCGCCGGCTGCAAATGCTGGTGTGGGAATGTGGCAACAAGACTTTTTATGCACTGGCCATGGGAGCGCCAAATGGGGCAGCTGCTTTCAAAGACAGCTTGGCGCTTTCTTCCAAAACCAAGTATACTCTTCCCATATGATCTGCTGATCTTTCTCCTTGGTATTTACCCAACTCAGTTGAAAACTTATGTTCACACAACATCCTGCACGGCTCCACAGCTGTTTACTCATAACGACCCAAAGTTAGAAGCAACCAAGATGTCCTTCAGTAGATGAATGGATAAACGTGTGTATCCAGACACTGAAATATTGTTCATTGCCCATCTCCCTGAAAAGAAAGAGAGAGAGAGAGAGCGAGAGATAACAGAGCTATCAATCCATAAAAAGCCATGGAGGGGATTTAAACGTATATTACCAAGTGAAAGAAGACAGTATGAAAAAGCTACATACTGTATGATTCGAAATATATGACATTCTAGAAAAGGCAAAACTATGGAAACAGTAAAATGACTAGTGGTTGCTGGGGGCCAGGGAATGGAAAACTGGGATGAATAGGTAGAGCACAGAGCATTTTTAGGGCCGTGAGAATAACATGATGATGGACACATGTCATGAAACTTTTGTCTAGTCCCATAGAATGCAGTACACCAAGAGTGAGCCCAAAGGTAGACTGCGGACTTCAGGTGATTACGATGTGTTGATGTGGGTCCATCAACTGTAAGAAATGTACCACTCTGGTGGTGGGTGTTGATAATAGGGGGCCACTATATGGTGGAGCAAAGCATATATAAGAAATCTTTGCATGTTCCTCTCAATTTTGCTGTGAATCTTTGGCTACTTTTAAAAAAGTAAGTTTTAGGGGTGCCTGGGTGGCTTAGTTGGTTAAGCGTCCGACTTTCGCTTAGGTCATGATCTCGCGGTTCATGGGTTCAAGCCCCGTGTCAGGCCCTGTGCTGACTGCCGGCTCAGAGCCTGGAGCCTGTTTCGGAGTCTGTGACTCCCTCTCTCTCTGACCCTCCCCTGCTCACACTGTCTCTCTCTCTGTCTCCTAGAAATAAATAAACATTTAAAAAAAAAATAAGTTTTACGCAAACACCCCCTACACACACACACACACACACACACACACACACACACACACAGAGTGACCCAAATATTTTATAGCTCAGTGAAAGTAACCAAGGTAAAGTTCCTAAGGACGGTTCCAAGGAAGAAACAGAGCAACGAAACCTGTAAAACATGCAGTCATGGCCAAGTACACATGGTGGATGGATAAAATATGCATATTTTGCCAACTTGCACTAGACTTCCTCTGAAAGTGGAAACTTTCGCTTATGACAATGTCTTCATAACTGTAGTGGGGTAGCAAGTAAAAATAATTATAATTGTGTAGTTGGGGGCGATTTTCTGAGTCTTTCTCTACCTCAATTTTCCCACTTGCAAAATGGGAATGGTTATGCCCACTTCACAGGGTCATGAGAGCAACCCAGATAAGGCAGCAGGTACATGGTTAGTGCTTCATGATGGCTAGTAGTATTAGTTATCGTTGAGTGGGAATTTAGGTGTGGGGGCCAGGAGGGGAGGAGAGGAAAAGAGACGCACGCGTTGGTGAGAAGCTGTAGCTGAGCTGATAGAACTGAGGCCTCAGAGGGCGCCCTGGGTGGCTCAGTCGGTTAAGCGTCCGACTTCAGCTCAGGTCATGATCTCGCGGTTCGTGGGTTCGAGCCCCGCGTCAGGCTCTGTGCTGACTGCCAGCTCAGAGCCTGGAGCCTGTTTCAGTCTGTGACTCCCTCTCTCTCTGACCCTCCCCTGCTCGCTCTGTCTCTCTCTCTCTCCTAGAAATAAACTTTTAAAAATTAAAAAAAAAAATGAACTGAGGCCTCAGAGGAACATGAGGTTAGTCCTGTGTTTTCAGTTATCTGCTATGTGATATTCATCCACGCTGAAATGAACAAACCCCCCACCTACTCACCATGGTCTTTCCTATTCTACTCCCTGAAACTCCTTCCTGGACGAACATTTTGGAGAACGGAAGAATGAAGGAGAAGGAGGTCTGTTGTATGTTTGGGACACAGTGGGACAGGAGTGTAAGATGAATTTTGAAAACTCAACAGAGGACAGAGAACTCAGAGCCATTCATTTGGATGAGTGCCAACTCCTGAATTTTTATAAATCTTGATAAAACCATGGAGTTTCCACAGACAGGAGTGAAGGAGATTTCAAGATGATCTTAAAGGGCAATGTTGGCCATATTGATGCCTGGTTTTGCAACTTGACTGTGAAAGGTGAGACAGATGACAGAAAAGAATTACTTGAAAGATATATTACATAAGAAATAAGCATAATATGGATTTAAAAGATTTGATAATTCCTCCCCCAAACTGAGGACTTGGAAAAAAGGAGGAAACAAAGCACGTTAAACACACCCTTCACAGCCAATCGGTGCTATTTCATGGTCACTATCTTAGTGACATCCTGCAGAAAGGGCTTGGAGAGCCGGAAGCATCAGGAAGCCTAGGTACCTTGATGGTACACCGGCATGCCGAAAGATGTGAGTAAATCTCCAGGGTCAGAGTACCAAGACTCTGATTCGGATGTTTCTGAAGGTTCTGTGTTGTGGGGCACATCAAGGTATTTCTTCCAACGTAAACAGCAAATTATGCAACTTTCATCTCCTACTTATAAGAAGGGTCAATATACTTGATGGGCATATTTAGATGTCAGATCTCGATTGTAAGGTGCTACTTTGACCCATTAACCAGGTGATTTGAAAAATCACTTGCTTGAAATAGAGCACCAAGAAGATTCCCAACTTCTGTTGGAATTGAGCAACTGTGCATTGCTCTTCCACACGGTACTTTCCCTTTTCTTTTTTTTTCCCTAATGTTTATTTATTTATTTTTGAGAGAGAGAGAGAGCATGTGTGAGCACACGTGCAGGGAAAAGGAGGGAGGGAGAGAGAGAGAGAGAGAGAGAGAGAGAATCCCAGGCAGGCTCCTCGCTGTCAGTGTAGAGCCCAACATGGAGCTCAGACCCACAAACCGTGAGATCATAACCTGAGCCAAAATCAAGAGTCAGACGCTTAACCAGATGAGCCACCCAGGCGCTTCCCGACTGGGTAATTTTCTGATGGACCCTAACTGATACAGTCATGATAACAAAACCCTGATAACAGACAAAGCCAGGAATTATGGTTTTCAACTATTTTAAAGGAGAGACGAGAAAGGAATCCTCAGCCTTATACACAGCAAAAGAGAAAACTAGGTTTGAAACCTATTGCTGCCAGGGAAGAGGCTAGAAAGGAATGTCTGTTTTCCACCATTAGAGTTTAGTTACTATTTGACTTTTTAACTATGAACCTTAATGACTGTGATTAAAATTAAAAATTAACTTGAAAATTAATCATTTCATTAGCAAATAGTTCACAAAATAAAAGCATCCTCTTAAAATTAATCTCATCTGTGTTTTCAAACTTAAATGTTCGGTAGAAAATTTTGAAAAATTAAATCTCTGTGTTTTAATCTTTTTTTTTTTTTTTTGGCCAGGTTTTTTATTGCAACATTTTATTCAATCCTATAGTGAGGGCATTACTTCAATACACTGTTGGGTAATACATGCTTTCTGGGCTATGTCTGTTTCTTCACTGAACTAGAAAGGAAACATGTTTGCTAAGTTACAACTCTGGTCCTATCAGAGGAAGCCTATATGCAGCCTCCATGAAAACTAGGTGGCATACGCAGTGTAGACAGTGGATTCATTGTTGCTATTTGAAGGAAATATTAAACATACATTATTTAGAACTTAAGAGAAAAATATAAATTTTGCATTTTATTGCATATTTAGATTTTGCGAAGAAGGAATTACATACTTGTTCACAAAAGTTAATCGTTCAGTGGGTTTCTTAAAGCCCAAATCTTTCCTTTCTCTGTAATCTGTAATCAATGTTGGCATTATTGCTACTACCAGTCGGCTGAGTGATGGGCACCTAATGACTAGCTTTCCAACATCCCAACACTTAAATTCCCTTCTAGATGAAGAGTTCTGGCTAGGGCTCAGAAACTTCCTGATGGGGTGTGCTGTTTTTTCATTAAAACAATGGAGAGTTTTTAAAATACCTTCAGAGCTTTATGACAATCCTGTTTTCAGTCTGGTGAAATTCCTAAACTTAGTGATGTGACCTCTCAGAGTAGGTAAGTTATCTATTAAAAATAAGTGGTTTTTTTAGAGAAAGAATAGAAGACTTTCCTCGGAGTCAGGGAAAAAACAAGAACAAGAATCACTGGGTGTGCAGGGTCAGGTCATTCTGAACAGCAGTGCAGGCTGTGGACTGCACAACTCCAGGGACTGATATTCACATAGAGTGTAAGTATGGTACTCCCAGAGATACACAATTCATTAGCCCCGCAGTCTCAAGTAAAGACATCCGAACGGATCCATAGATTGCCAACAGAGTAATTTTACTATAATTGTGAATAGAGTAAAATTTTAATAACTTCTTCTCCTGATTTAAAAAAAAAAGACACACACTTTTTAGAACATTTAGTATCTCCAGGAAAGCACAACCAAGGGAAGAGAAATCACCAGAAATATACCACAAATATATCTATTAGGCTTACATTAATTTGCAAAGCATTGACATCTTTAATACAAGAAGAAAGTCATCCACGATCCTCACTTCATCCACTATTTTCTTTTAAGTTGCAATGAAATTTTGTAGTTTTCTTCATATAACTTCCTTGCAAGTCTTGCTAAGGTTCTTGCTGGATAGCTTTTGTTTTGGGTTCTCACTGTATGATTTTTTTTTTCAGATACGTAAACCTATTATTTTTAATTTTTTATTATTTTAAGGTTTATTCATTTTTCAGAGACAAGAGAGACAACGCGTGAATGGGAAAGGGGCAGAAAGAGAGTGAGACAGAGAATCTGAAACAGGCTCTAGGGTCTGGGCTGTCAGCACAGAGGTAGAGCTTGAACTTCCAGACTGCGAGATCATGACCTGAACTGAAGCCAGACATTCATCCTCTGGAGCCCCCCCAGGCGCCCAGAGATATGCAAATCTTGACCTTCTGGCTACATTGCACTTTCTTCTAAGTCCACTCTCCTGGGCCCTCCAAAGCTAGGCTGTTGACCGTCTCTTAACACTGCCCTTTGATCCTGTACTCCTCGACTCTGAATATCTACTACTTGCTCAGTAACTAGCTGGAAACCATATATCAAAATGAAACCATTGATATTTTGTTATTTCTTGTCTTCCCGTCAGAGCTGATGATTAACATTGTGTTTGCAGCTGCTGATATCACCCTTCTGAAAACCTCTGATCCAAAACCTCTCTTGCTATGTATTTTATTCAACTACAGGTATAAAAGGCACACTTTGTGATAAATAGCAAATCATTCTCATGTCCCTCCAAACGAGACCCCTAACTGGTTAGGGAACCCTGCAACAAATTTCTCATCAGGTTTTCAGTCTAACTAATGTAATTCTATTCAACTCGAGTTCCTTTAAGTTTATCCTGCTAAGAGTATTTCCAACACATCTTCCTCTATGGGCACAGTTATGTCTTCCTGAGCAGCAGGCTGAGAGCGCGTCAGAGGGAGCAAGTACTTTAACCATCAAATGCAGTGGATTAGATGTCAGGAAATTTTAGTTTTCAACCACTAAACACAGACAATAGCATTTATCTTTAACTGTGTTTGAATATCTGAAGAAGCTTAGTATTTCCTGCATGAGAAAATATTTGCAACTTCAACTATCCTGCAGCCTTAATGTCGAGCATGGTATACAGAGCAGATTAAGAGCAGCCGAAGGGGCGCCTGGGTGGCTCAGTCGACCTGAGTGTCCGACTTTGGCTCAGGTCATGATCTCCCAGTTCGAGAGTTCAAGCCCTGCGTCGGGCTCGCTGCTGTCAGGCATAGAGCCTGCTTGGGATCCTCTGTTCCCCTTCCTCTCTGCCCCTCCCTCTCTCTCCCTCACTGCCTCTCTCAAAAATAAATAAATACATACATACATACCTACATACATACATTAAAAGTTAAAAAAAAAAAGAAACAACAGAATCATTCTATATTAAATTGGAAAGAAACAAAATTTGAAAGACCACCCAGCCCAACTCTTCCAAAAGATAAGTGTGATCTAAGGATATCTTTTTAAATATGATGGCAAGCCAATACTGCAGACTGAAACCAGCCCACAGATATCAGCTGAACTTAGCTACCCAATAGAACACAAGATCCTGTAACTTTTCTAACTACTGAATGCTTCACAAAGTACGCTTTCAACAGACAGCCCAGGGCCTATGAAATTAAATATCATCTGTGGTGGCTTTCACAATATATGGGCAGAGTTGAATAGAACCCGACATATAACACATTACCCTCAAAGTCTAAAATATTTACAGTTTAGCCCTCAACAGAAAAATGTCGCCAACCCCCAACCTAACGAATTCTTGTCTTTGTCTACTAACACATATCTGTAAGGGTATTCAGAGCAGCCCTGTCTTTAATAGCAAGAAACTAGAAGAAGTCCATCAAGGTCAATTGTCCTGCAGCATAAAAACATGAGTTAACTGCAGTTTTACATAACAGCAAAACACATGCAGTATGGTACTCTTTACATAAAATATTTTAGGCTTATTGGGGCACCTGGGTGGCTCAGCTGGTTAAGCGTCCGGCTTCGGCTCAGGTCATGATCTCGCGGTTGGTGGGTTTGAGCCCCACGTCGGGCTCTGTGCTGACAGCTCAGAGCCTGGAGCCTGTTTCAGATCCTGTGTCCCCCTCTCTCTCTGACCCTCCCCTGTTCATGCCGTCTCTCTCTCTCTCTCTCTCTCTCAAAAATAAATAAAACATCTAAAATAAATAAATAAATTAAATAAAATATTTTAGGCTTATTTATTTATTTTTGAGAGAGAGAGTGGGAGGGGGAGAGAAGGGAGGGGGGAGAGAAGGGGGCAGAGAGCGAGAATCACAAGCAAGCTCCACGCTGTCAGCGCATGTGGGGCCCAAATTCACAAACCCTGACTTCACCACCTGAGCCAAAATCAAGAGTCGGATGTTTAATTGGCTGAGCCACCCGGACACCCCTGTTTACATTAATTTTAATGCAGCATTTTATTGTTTAGGTAGACAAACATGTAATAGTATTATGAATAAAATCAAGACAATGATAAACTCAAAATTCTGACTGGGGACAAGAAGGGATGTAGTTTTCACCATGAAGGTAGGTAATGCTTTCCTTCTTAAACTCGGTGGACCATATCTAGTGTTCTTTATATTGTTTTTCTTTATGCCCTATTGTTATGGACTGAACCATGTACCCCAAAATTGATATGTTGAAGCACCAGCTCCCAATGTGACTGTATTTGGAGATAAGGCCTTTATGGAGGAAATTTAGGTTGAATGACATCATAATCAGACAGAGTTGGCGTCTTTATAAAAAAAAAGAAGGAACCCCAGAGCTCGCTCTCTCAGAAAATTCAAGGACACACAGGCAGGCGGTGGTCTACAGGCCAGGAAGGGAGCTCTCACCGGAAATCCAGCTTGCTGACTTTTGATCATGGACCTCCAGCCTCCAGAACTGTGAGAAAATAAATGTCTGTTGTTTGAGCCACACAGTCTATGGTGTTTTGTTACAGCAGCCTGAGCAGACTCATACGGCTATGAACACACTTATAAATGTTTTATCTATTTAAAGATGGAAGTACTAAGACCTCTGTGGTGGAATATTTTAGCTGTTTATAAGAATAAGTAAAGGTATTGTACTAAGTACTCTATGTGTGTCACTCACGTGACCAAATGTATTAGCATTTACCTTGTGTCAGTTTTGGTATTAAATATCTAAAGGATTTTGTCCATTTCATCTAAGTGATCAAATTTCTGGGCATATCTATGCTATTTCCTGAATATACTTAAAAAGAATTTTTTTTAATATTTATTTATTTTTGAGAGACAGAGAGAGACAGAGCATGAATGGGGGAGGGTCAGAGAGAGAGGGAGACACAGAATCTGAAGCAGGTTCCAGGCTCTGAGCTGTCAGCACAGAGCCCAACGTGGGGATCAAACCCACAAACCATGAGATCAGAACTTGAACCAGTCGGACACTTAACCAACTGAGCCACTCAGGCGCCCCTCCTGATTATACTTTAATAAAAAAAATTTATTTTTGAGACAGAGAGAGACAGCGCATGAGTGGAGGAGGGGCAGAGAGAGACGGAGACACAGAATCTGAAACAGGCTCCAGGCTCCGGGCGAGCTGTCCACACAGAAACTGATGTGGGGCTCGAACTCACAAACAGTGAGATCATGACCTGAGCCGGAGTCGGATGCTTAACTAACTGAGCCCCCCCAGGCTCCCCTGATTATACTTTTAATATCTGTAAGATCTGTAGTCATGTCCCTCTTTCATTCCTGATACTGATCACTTGTCTTTTTCGTCTTTATCCTTTATCCAGTCTATTTAGAAATTGATCTGGTTTTGATCTTTTCAAAGAACAAGCTTTTGGTTTCTACTGATTCTTTTGGTTATTCATTTTCCACTTAAGTGAAATTTCTGTCATTATCATTAATTCCTTTTTTATGTTTATTTTCGGAGTTAATTTGCTCTTCTTGAACTTCTTAACATGGCAGCTTAAGTAATTGATTTTAACCTTCCTTTTCTTCCTAATATAGCATTTATAAATATAAAGTTTCTAAGAACTGTTTTACATACATTGCACAGAATTTAATATGTTTTTATATGCATACAGAAAATTTTCTTTTTTTATATTTTTATTTATTTCCGAAAGAGAAAAAAAGAGGCAGCATAAACAGGGGAGGTGCAGAGAGAGAGAGAGACACAGATTCTGAAGCAGCTCCAGGCTCTGAGCTGTCAGCACAGAGCCCGACGCAGGGCTCGAACCCACGAACAGTAAGATCATGACCTGAGCCGAAGTCAGATGCTTAACGGACTGAGCCACCCAGGCTCCCCTTATACAGGAAATTTTCTAATATCTCTTTTACTTCTTCCTTAACCCATGGGCTATTTGGAGTGGGTGGCTTAATTTCCAAGTATTTGAAAAATCTTCCAGATATCTTTTTTCCAGTTCTAATTTAATTCAGTTGTGGTTAAAGAATATACGGTGTATGATTTTAATTCTTTATTTTTTTTAATGTTTTTTTATTTATTTCTAGGAGAGAGAGAGACAGCGTGAGCAGGGGAGGGTCAGAGAGAGAGGGAGTCACAGACTGAAACAGGCTCCAGGCTCTGAGCTGGCAGTCAGCACAGAGCCCAATGCGGGGCTCGAACCCACAAACAGCGAGATCATGACCTAAGCGAAAGTCGGACGCTTAACCGACTAAGCCACCCAGGCGCCCCTGATTTTAATTCTTTAATATGCCCAGGTTTGTTTTATGGCCCAGCATATAGTATGTCTTCAAAAGCATTCAAGGTGTGCTGAAAAAGAATAAGCATCCTGCCATTCTTGAGTGTAGTGTTCTTTGACAGTTGGGTTATAGTGATAGGGGAAATCTGTTGTACGATGGCCAACAGGAGTAATAAGAAGACACCTGTCCCTGATTAATGAGGAATGCGGAAGTAACAGGCTATGAATTGTTCCCTCTGCTAGTGCTCCGGTCTCAGACCTCTAGAGAATGATCTCCTCTGAGTCCACTGGTGTACAGTAAACCCCTGCCTTCCAAGAGCTCCGAGTGCCGCTTGGTTCTTCTGCCGGGTGATCCAGACCAGATTCCATAACAATAATATTATTGTTCAAGTCTGTTATATCTTTCCTGATTTTTTGTTTACTTACACTATTAAGAGACGGACACTATTGCTAAAAATCACTATTTGTAATTGTGGATTTGTGAGCTCTGTCGGTTTTTATTTTATCTATTTTGAAGTTCTGTCATTAAGTGCATACACAACGAAGAAGGTTATATCAACATATATTTTACAGACATCTTTTCTCTAATTGTTTTCCATACCACTTAATCAGAAAAAGATTAATTAAAAAAAATAAGTTCTATAACCAGTGGTTTCTCAATGTAAAAAAAAAATTCAAAAAAAGAAAATGCAGAGCAAAAGATCAAAGTCTCCCACATTCACTTTCCTTACCCTCCTCTCCTTACCCGGCTTAGCTACGACCCTGTCAATCATTTGACAAAACACCTAATCTCAAAGAGCTTTCTTAACTTCTTTCAATCTATACTCTTGACCTAGGAGAAGTTTGAGACCAAGTCATCTGTCTTGATCTGACACTAAAAGTAATCATTTTTAACCTCATTATTCACCAGATTATAAAGATTATAAAGAACAGATTATAATTATAATTAACCAGATTATAAAGAACAGTTTTATGTTAGTTGGGGTCAGAATGAAGACCCTAGAGAATTTCTCAGTCTGCAGAGACGAGTTTTCAGAACATGCTTCAGCTATTTGGTGATGTGATGTCCCAGGGAAATATTCTCACTGATATATATGAAAGGGGCATATATAAAAGTTTTTAATTAAAAACCACTTTTTATCACAATTTTGGATGTCAAGCTATACTACAAAACTATAGTAATCAAAAGAGTGTAGAGACACCTGGATGGCTCGGTTAAGCATCTGATTTTTTTTTTTTTTTTTACAAATAGTTTATTGTCAAGTTAGTTTCCATATAACACCCAGTGCTCATCCCCACAGTGCCCTCCTCCATGCCCATCCCCCCCTTCCGCCTCCCCCCACCATTCAGCCCTCAGTTTGTTCTCAGCATTCAAGAGTCTCTCATGGTTTGCCTCCCTCCCTCTCCCCCACCATTTCCCCGCTTCTTCTCCCCCACGATCCTCAGTTAAGTTCCTCCTAATCCTCCTATACATGCAAACATATGATATTTGTCCTTCTCTGCCTGACTTATTTCGCTCAGCATAACACCCTCAAGGTCCATCCATGTTGCTACACATGGCCAGATTTCATTCTTTCTCATAACATCTGATTTTTTATTTCAGTTCAAATCATAATCTCACAGTTCATGGGATCAAGCCCCATGTTGGGCTCCATACTGACAGCACAGAGCCTGCGGAGGATTCTCTCTACTCCTCTCTCTGCCCCTCTCCTACATGTGCTCATGCACGCTCTCTCTCTCTCTCTCTCTTTCAAAATAAATAAATAAACATTTAAGAAAAAAACAGTGTGGGACTGGCCCAAAAATAGACACATGGATCAGTTGAATAGAATAGAGAACCCAGGAATAAACCCACATTTATATGATCAATTAATCTACAGCTACAGAGGCAAGAAGATACAATGGGGGAAATTGCTGGGACAGTGCTGGGAAAACAAAAAACTACATGCAAAAGAATGATACTGGGCCACTTTCTTATGCCACATACAGAAATAAATTCAAAATGGATTAAAGACCTAAATGTGAGAACTGAAACCGTAAAAATCCTTTAAAAATATAGCAGTAATTTCTTGGACATTGGCCTTAGCAACATTTTTCTAGATATGTCTCCTGAGGCAAGGGAAACAAGAGCAAAAATGAACTATTGGAACTACACCAAAATAAAAAGCTTTTACACAGTGAAGGAAACCATCAATAAAACAAAAACACAACCTACAGAATAGGAGAAGATATTTACAAATGACAAATCTGATAAGGAGTTAGTATCCAAAATCTGTAAAGAACTTACACAACTCAACACCAAAAAACCAAATAATCCAAATTAAAAAATGAGCAGAGGACCTAAATAGACATTTTCCCAAAGAAGACATGTAGATGGCCAACAGATACATGAAAAGGTGCTCAACATCACTCATCAGGGAAATGCAAACCAAAACCACAATGAGATATCGCCTCATACTAGTCAGAATGGTTAGCATCAAAAGGACAAGAAATAACAAGTGTTGGTAAGTATGTAGAGAAAAGGAAACCCTCATGCAGTGTTGGTGGGAATATAAATTGGTGTAGCCACTGTGGAAAACAGTATGCAGGGTCCTCAAAAAATTAAAAATATAAATATCATACAACCCAATAATTCCACTACTGGTTATTTTCCCAAGGAAAATGAAAAACTCTAATCTGAAAAGACGTATGCATCCCTATATTTATTGCAGTATTATTTACAATAGCCAAGATATGGAAGCAAATTAAGTGTCCATTGATAGGTGAATGGATAAAAATCATATTTCATATATACGTATAAATATATAATGGAATATTAACCACCCATAAAAAAATCACCCGTAAAAAAATGAGACTGGACTTAGAAGGCCTACCAAGTGATATAAGTTAGAGGAAGACAAATACTATATGATTTCACTTATTTGTGGAATCCAAAAATCAAAACAACCAAACAAAAACCCAGAAACAAACTCATAAATACAGAGAACAAAGTGATGGTCACCAGAGAAGGGGGAAGGGGAGTATGGGCAAATGGGTGCAGGGGAGTGGAAAGTACAGATTTCGTTACAGAATGAGTAAGTCACAGGGATGAAAGGTACAGCACAGGGGCGCCTGGGTGGTTCAGTTACTTAAGCATCGGACTTCGGCTCAGGTCATGATCTCATGGCTCGTGAGTTCGGTCGGGCCCCACATCAGACTCTGCTGACAGCTCAGAGCTGCTTCCGATTTTGTGTCTCCCTCTCTCTCTTCCCCTCCCCTGCTCACACTCTGTTTCCATCTCTCTCTCTCAAAATTTAAAAAAAAAAATTTTTTTTAAGGTACAGCACAGGGCATATATGGTCAATAGTATTGTAATAGCGTTGTATAACGACAGAGGTAGTTCACTTGTAGTGAACCCAGCAAAAAATACAGAGCTGTGGCATCACTGTGTTGTATGTCAACTACACTTCAGTTTTTTTAAATTTCAATAAATAAATAAAAACCACTTTGCCCCATGCTTCCTTTGTCCTCTATTCGAGTACACATCGTTTAGATTTGAATATTCTAGAAATGGAATCAGTTTCTCTCCAAGGCTCAAGAAATAAATCTGTACTCATTAATGTAGAGAATCAGGGGGATGTTCAGTGAGTTTCGTATTCTCTAAATATCTCTTTTAAAAAATTATATTTATACTATTTCCCTCATCGTTTTGACTGAGAAAAGTCCTTAATCGTCACTAAGAATAGAGTTCTCACCTGCCCTAAAACCGCCTGCCACTTACATTTTCTAGTGTCATGGCCTACGCTTGTTTTCCCTCTCTTTACCAAGACAAAGGGTGAGGAATATTTCCCAGGTACAGCTGTCGACAGCCTGGGACAACCGTTAGAATTTTACTAACACCTCCCAAAGACGGCTCCTTTACTAATTTCACCATCCATTGCAAGATGAACTTTAAAAAAAATTTTTTTTAATGCTTATTTATTTTTGAGAGAGAGAAAGAGAGAGCATGAGCAGGGGAGGGGCAGAGAGAGGAGACACAGAATCTGAACCAGGTTCCAGCATCCAAGCTGTCAGCACTGAGCCCAATGTGGCGCTTGAACTCACACATTGTGAGATCATGACCTGAGCTGAAGTCAGACAGTGTGTAACCGACCAAGCCACCCCACACGATGAACTTTGAAGGTGAAGGTAACATAAGCTGGAGCTCAAAATCTGACCTCTTAGATTTCCTCTCTGGTAGAGCTCCAAAAGAATGACATGATTTCATCTGTAATAGACCTCAGATATTTATGTCCTAACACATATATAATTTTCGCTTGTGGCACATAATGGCTCTGTAAGAATATGATTATCTTTTGAATCTGTTTCCACCTTTATGGTGCAGACCTCAATGTAATATTTCATAAAGTCTCTGCCTCCTCAGATATCAAGGGCTAGCTTCTCATTTCTTTGTGCCAGAACTTGATGAAAGCCCATCATTTTCGTGTATCCATCAGGTTCACATCATTATATATTTCAAAATAAAAGCAATAATAAATTATATTTGTATAGTACTTTATATTTTGCAAGATGCCGTAATATTAAATATTTCATTTGTTGTATCTCATCGATTCCAAGATTTCACATTTTAGCATTTCCCACATCAGAGTGCATCCTCAGATTTATGATGCCATAATTCAATGGGTGTTGTTTCCTCCCCTTTCCTTTAGTTGTACATAAAATAACTATGTCTTATGATCAGTCCTATCTTAGATTCTATGAAATATACTAATTCTGACTAAAATCTTCCGTTTGGCAATATTACGCTAATTTTACTGAAGGAGACACTGAGGCTGAAAGACATAATGTTTTCACAAAGGTTTGTAGGTAGGTAGTAGTGAATCCTGTGTTTGAAACCTGATTCTTGAACCATTATTTAAAGCAGTGGTGCCCCTCCAGGGTGGCGAAGGGAAAGAGGGCATCAGAGTTGGTCTAGACACAGAATTGGAGGTGATGGGTTAGAACACAAATCACCTCCTTCATTTTCGTGACCTCTTCACCTGCACCCTCTGCCCCCACACCTCCATCCGTATATCCAACCACAAACCCTTTTCCTTTCCCCAATTATTCCAAGTTTGTCCATATCTTTTTTTTAAATTTTTTAATATTTATTTTAGAGAGAAAGCATGAGTGGGAGAGAGGGGCAGAAGGGGAGAGAGAGAGAGAGAAGGAGAGACAGAGAGAGAGAGAAAGAGAAAGAGAGAGAGAGAATCTTAAGCAGGCTCCACCCTCAGTGTGAGCCCAATGCAGAGCTCGATCCCATGACCCAGGTATCATGATCTGCAGTGAAATCAAGAGTTGGAAACTCAACCAACTGAACCACCCAGGCACTCCCCAAGGTGCTCCCCACGTCTGCCCATTGCTGTTCTAAAGGTCCCAAGTCTAAATAAATACTCAGATTTAGTATATTAAATCTTCCTCTACATTGCAACTAACACTCACCCCACTCAGTGCCCCCCGACACCATAAAAGAAACTCCCCTGGCATTCTTTGGATTATGTCACTCACATCTGAACAAAATAAGCCTCCATTTTAACGTTGTCTGGATGCTGAATATGTAGGAACAAATTGTAAGTGTACCTATAATATTAAAACCATCAGATTTTCCAAACAGACAAACACAGCCTAATTTTTTTTAGACGTGTTAAAACACAAATATAGTCCATAGAAAGTCCAAAATGACCAGTGGCCTTGAGAAGCATCGTAGCAACTTGGATGAGAAGTGGGGAAGTTACAGAGAAATTGTCTATTTGTGAATAAATTTTAGTCTAAAAGGCAAATGTGGCCTCCTCAGAATGAAAATGGAAAGTTGAGCCTTCCCAGAATATTCACAGCTCAAAGCAGCTCACTGGGAACCCTCTAGAGGAATGTCTATTTTATGATCCCTAAGTCGTCAATTTAAGTTTTGGAAGGCACTCAGGTTGAATAAAGAGTAAACTGATTTCAGGGGCTCATGGGTGCCTCAGTCAACTAGACGTCCAAGTCCAACTCTTGGTATTGGATTAGGTTGTGATCTCAGGGTCAAGGGATGGAGCCCCGGGTGGAGCCCTGCGCTGTCATCATGGAGCCTGCTTGGGATTCTCTCTCTCCCTGTCTCTCTGCCCCTCCCATGCTTGTGCACTCTCCCTCCCCTTTCTCTCCCTCTCAAAAATAAATAAACAAATAAAAAGAGTAAGCTGATTTCATTAAACTCAATAGACTTTATTTTTCTTTTTTTAAAAAAAATTTTAAGGTTTATTTATTTATTTATGAGAGACGGAGAAAGAGAACGCTTAAGTGAGAAAGGGGCAGAGAGAGAGAGAGTGAGAGCGAGAATCCCAAGCAGACTCCGTGCTGTCAGCATCAGAGCCCGATGTGGGGCTTGAACCCACAAACAGTGTGATCACGACCTGAGCTGAAATCAAAAGTCGGATGCCCAACCAACTGAGCCACCCAGGTGCTCCTAGAATTTATTTTTCTGCCACCAAGAGTTTGAATATGGCAACAATTGTCTTTTTCTCTGTACATCTCCAACACTTAGGAGCACACTGGACCCATGATGCCGAGCAGAGTGCATAGGCACAACAGTTATGATTTATGATATGATCTTTAAACACCAAAGCATTCCGACATCAAAAAAATGTTGAACAAGAACATATTTTTAATCATAGAAAGAATATCGCCTTAAAAAATTCCAGTGTGAGAAAATAATTCATGTTCTCAGTTAAATAAATAAAAATGTCTCAAAAAGTCCCCACGTTTGGGGACAGTCAATATCGGATGAAACTTTTCTCATTATTCTACTCTAAGTTCAACTTGCTTCGTTACCTAAAACAAAAGGTAACCAACGGGTCACATAAATATCAAGGGATGCATTCTAGATTTAGATCTGCTTTTATTTTATTCCATCTTCTAGGTCTAGATGTCTGTAATCTCCTGGGGCTATCCTTTACTTTATATCTGAAGTAGCGTGGCCCCAACCTTTGCTACATGGGTTGTGGGAGGTTTAAACCGTCCCCAAGATTTTAGAGGACCTTCCAAGTTCATGGTCACCTCTAGCTCCAATGTATAATCCTGCTCAATTCTCAGTTGGTCAGCCAAATTCAGAGAGAGATCAATACTCGTTGGTCAATGCCTGGGCTGCTGCCCTCTCTCTGAACCCCCTTAGCCCACGCTCTACTCTACCTCCCTTCCATCATTCTCTCAAAGGGCCACTAACCACAGCTGTTCTGTGTAGCAGACATTTTTTATTGAAGGCTTAGGCTAACAGAAATGAATTACATACGGACAAGTTAAAATCGGCAACCGCAGAAAACTGTGCTAAGGTCTGGAGGTCATCTCTACTGCAGATAGTGTCTTGGGAGTCCTTCCTCTTCTCCAGACTCCCCTCGTTTCCGTCCCCTCTGCCGTACCATGTCTCTTGCATCTCTGCCTCTCTGGGCCTCACCCCTACTCAACCTGAGAGCCTCTTAATGACCCCCTTCATCCAAGAGAAAAAAATTCCAGTTACTTTGTAATGCAGAGTAATTCAGGTCGTTGCGATTGTTGTTACGTTAAACTCTGATTGAATTTGATAAATTTTTTGAGGTTTTTGCTGCTTACAGGGAGAAACTATGTTTAGACATTCATGTACATCAGAGGTGATAAGCACGGTCCTGATCCATTAGGAAGGACACTAGTGACAATACAATTTCAGGGTCTTACAGATGCCCTGCTTTACCAGACTTAACCCTCTATCTGTCTGTCTGTCTGTCTATCTGTCTGTCTATCTATCTATCTATCTATCTGTCTGTCTGTCTATCTATCTATCTATCTGTCTGTCTATCTATCTATCTATCTATCTATCTATCTATCTATCTATCTGTCTGTCTATTTATTTATTTTCATCATGGTAAATGTACTCTTTAATCTGCATCACCTATTTCCCCCGTTCCCCCACCCACCTCCCCTCTGGTAACCATCAGTTTGTTCCCTCTTGTTAAGAGTTCATTTCTTGGTTTATCTCTTTCTCTGTTTTTAGTTTGATCATCTGTTTTGTTTCTTAAATTCCACATATGAGTGAGATCCTATAGTATTTGTCTTTCTTTGACTGACATTTCATTTAGCATAATACTCTCTAACTCTGTCCATGTTGTGCAAATGGCAAGGTTTCATTCTTTCTTATGGCTGAGTAATATTCCATTATTTGTATTCATATTTATATCTATCTATGTATCTAGATATAGATATGTAGAGGAATACACCGCATTTTCTTTATCCATTCCTATCATTGGACACTTGGTGTGCTTCCATAGTTTGGCTGTTGTAAACAATATGCCGCAATAAACACAGTGGTGCATTTTCCCTTTGAATTAGTGTTTTGGTATTTTGGGGTTAAATACTCAGTAGTACAATTACTGGGTCATAGGGTAGTTCTATTTTTAATTGTTTGAAGAACCTCCATACTGTTTTCCACAGTGGCTGCACCAGTTTGCTTTCCCACCAACAGTACACAGGGTCCTTTTTCTCCAGATCTTTGCCAACCCTTGTTGTTTTTTGTGTTTCTGATTTTAGCCACTTTGACAGGTGTGAGGTGATACATCACTGTAGTTTTGATTTGTATTTCCCTGATGGTGAGTGATGTTGAGCATCTTTTCATGTGTCTGCCATTGGGATGTCTTCTTTAGAGAAATGTCTGTTCATGTCTCTGCCCATTTTTAATTAGGTTATTTGTTTTTTGGATGTTAAGTTCTTTTTTTTTTTTAAATGTTTTATTTATTTCTGGGAGAGAGAGAGAGAGAGACAGCGTGAGCAGGGGAGGGTCAGAGAGAGAGGGAGTCACAGACTGAAACAGGCTCCAGGCTCTGAGCTGGCAGTCAGCCCAGAGCCCGATGCGGGGCTAGAACCCACGAACCGCGAGATCATGACCTAAGCGAAAGTCGGACGCTTACCCGACTAAGCCACCCAGGCGCCCCAAGTTCTTTTTTGTTTGTTTGTTTGTTTGAGAGAGAGCATGCATGCGAGTGAGAGGAAGAAGCAGAGGAGAAGTGAGAAAGAAAATCTTCAGCAAGCTCCATGCTCAGTGCAGAGCCCAACAAGGGTCTCAATCCCAGGACCCTGGGATCATGACCTGAGTCAAAATCACGAGTCACTGGGACTAAGCCACCCAGGTGCCCCATATCAGTACTTTATATATTTTGGATACTAACCCTTTATTGGATACATCATTTGCAAATGTCTTCTGTCATTCAGTAGGTTGCCTTTTAGTTTTGTTGATTGTGTCCTTCTTTGTGCAGAAGCTTTTTATTTTGATTCAGTCCCAGCAGTTTATTTTTTATTTTATTTCCCTCGTCTCAGGAGACATATCTAGAAAAATGTTGCTACAGCCAATGTCAGAAAAATTACTTCCTGTGCTCTCTTCCAGGATTTTTATGGTTTCAGGTCTCATATTTAGATCTTTCATCCATTTTGAGTTTATTTTTGTGTGCGGTGTAAGCAAGTGGCCCAGGTTCATTCTTGTTCAGGTAGCTGTTCAGTTTTCCCAGCACCCTTTGCTGAAGGCTTTTTTTTCCAATGTATATTCATTCCTCTTCTGTCAAAGATCAATTGACCACACAGTTGTGGATTTATTTCTGGTTTTCTAATTCTGGTCTAGTCTACTCTGTTGATCCATGTGTCTGTGTTTATGGCAGTACCATACTGTGTCAATTACTACCACTTTGTAATGTAACTTCAAGTCCGAAATTGTGATACCTCTAGCTTCGTTTTTCTCTTTCAAGATAGCTTTGGCTATTCGAGGTCCTTTCTAATACCATACAGATTTACAATTGTTTGCTTTAGTTCTGTGAAAAATGTTGGTATTTTGTTCTCTCTTTTAAAATGTCTAGTTATTTTTGAGAGAGAGAGAGAATGAGAGAGAAGTGTGGGTGGAAGGCAAGGAGAAAGAGGGGACGACAGAGGGTCTGAAGGAGGCTGTGCTGAGAGCAGAGTGACGCAGACTCACACCCACAAACTGTGAGACCATGTCCTGCGTTGAGGTGGGACACTCAACCAACAGAGCCACCCAGGCGCCCCGCTCTTGGTATTTTGATAGGGATTGCATTAAATCTGCAGATTCCTTTGGGTAGTATGGACATTTTTTTAAATGTTTGTTAATTTTTGAGAGAGAGAGAGCACGTGCGCAAGCAGGGGAGAGGCAGAGAGAGAGGGAGACGAGGAATCCAAAGCAGGTCCATGCTCTGAGCTGTCAGCACAGAGCCCAACGTGGGACCTGAACCCAGGATCCATGAGATCATGACCTGAGATGAATTTAGACACAACCGACTGAGCCCCTCAGGCACCTGGGTAGAATAGACATTTTAACAATATTTGTTTTTCCAACCTATGAGCATGGAATATCTTTCCATTTCTCTGCATCCTGGTGAATTTCTTTCCTCAGTGTTTTATAGTTTTCCAAGTATAAGATTTTCACATCTTTGGTTAAGTTCATTCCTAGATAGTTTATTGTTTTTGGTGCAGTTGTAAATGGGAATGTTAATTTCACTTCCTGCTGCTTCACTTTTAGTGTCTAGAAATGCAACAGATTTCTGTATGTTGGTTTTTGTATGTTGCAACTTTACTGAATCCATTTATCAGTTATAAATTCAGTTCTTTATTGGCCTCCGTCTTAACTTTCTGAGCTATGCCCTACAGGATTAGTGAAAAATAGGTGATTTTACTCTACAAAAGAGAAGTTTTTACCCAAAGAGGAATTCTGACTTTATTCTAGATTGGCCAACTTAAACTGAAAAATAAATAGATAGGTAGATAGATAAATAGATATATAGATATTCAGATAGATAGATAGATAGATAGATAGATAGATAGATAGATAAATTTAAAATAACATTTTCCTTTCCTAGTAGAGTTATCAGTAAGGAGTATATTTAATACAAATCATTGCCAGAGAAGGGATCCAAACTCCATTCTCCCTCAGCTTTAATACTATTCAGAAGAAACTGAAATGGTATTAAAACTGTATATAGCTTAAAACCCTGTTTTATAATGTCTATAATTTGCTTAAAAATCCTTCAGTGCAGACAGCATGATGTAAAAGGATGAGTGTGTTAATTTTAACCTACACCCTAGGGGCTGTCACTTATCCTAATCAGGAATTTACACTCAAGGGAGGGGGGGTGGGGGTGATCAGCTAGCATTTAATCAGAAAGGCCACAGCTATCTTTATCTTCCATCAAAGCTAGACACTTGGCTAATTTACATGTTGAGTATCGAAATGAGTTTGTGTTGGCGAAATTGCTGGCTTGATCCTTAGGGCAAAAAATGTTAGGATCGGTTCAATTAGTTAAACAAGTGGCGTTTGAGATCTGTGCCTTGAGCAAATTACTTTAGGTATGCCCTTAGCGTACACAAACCCGCAGGTCCTCAAGATGGCACCTGAGATATGATTCCAGGCTGAATTTCAAAGGCTCGTTGTTGTCTGCCGCCAATTATCAGGTAAACTCGATCTTTGGATTGTGGCCACAATTGTTCAAGTGAAACTTCCAAGGTGTTTGCAGATCACCTAAAGGACAGAGAGGTAGGTCTCCATGGCAGTCACAGAATGAGTCATTTGATGGTTTATGTGCCTGCTTGGTAAAACTGTTTATCTAATAAATGTTTGCATTTGTGGCAGATTTTGTCCTAAGACCTTCTTTCCTTCCTTCCTTCCTTTCTTTCTTATTTTCATAGTTTATTTCTTTATTTTGAGAGACAGAGCACTAGCAGGGGAGTCACAGAGAAAGGAAAGGGACACAAAATCCAAAGCAGGCTCCAGGCTCCAAGCTGTCAGTACAGAGCCCAACACGGGACTTGAACTCATGAACTGCGAGATCATGACCTGAGCCAAAGTCAGACGCTTAACTGACTGAGCCACCCAGGCGTCTCTTTTATTAAAATTGATTTTTAATAAAAACCCAAGATACTACAGTATATTCCACAAGCAGGTGGTATAAAATGCAGATGTTGTCATACACAAGCACTTTCTAAAAATTCCGAGTGTACGTTTTAGTCTAGTGTATTTTTTGTAAGGAGAATCATTAATTTTCTTTCATGATTAAAGAGCCTATTTTAGCTTCTAATCAAATCTGGTGCTGTGCCAGGCACTTCACAAAGAGAACTGCCTATATTTGAGTATGATAGCAACACATTTCCCTGTAGTCTCATTCCATGGGAGAAGAATGATCCCTTTTTCAAGTCCCACCCCACCTTTTCCATATAATTATAGTCTAAGAAAGGAATTTATTGACTGACTCACACCTGTTAGAGGTAAATAAATCTATTTTGTAACAAGGAGCTAGTCATCTGTTTGGAGGCCCCTGACAGGCCGTGGGGGGCATCCGGCCGACACTGCTCTGGGCTGTTTCCTGGTCCTGCTGCAAACACTCAGCTGTCCCCTGCTCCCGCACTTGAAATGCACTTCGGCCTCTGGGCTTCTCTCCTTCGAGTACAGGCAGAGTCTGTGCAATATTTAATGCTCAGCCATTCCCAAGAGTTTCCTTGGATTCTCTCCAGTGTTGAGTGTTAACATTTTCTTAAAAATCTGCTTTCTATCCATCATGCAGAATACAAGTATTTCATCGTTATTTTAATCTTCCATTTTAAAACACAAAGTATGTTCATTTTTTCTTGTGTTTATTGGCCTCTTCAATTTCTCCTTCATGGTTTGTCTCCCCGCCCCCCCCTTTTTTTTTCTGGGAGAGTTTCTTACTAATTTATATGTGATTGTTAACATTTAATGTGTTCTGATAGGTTTGTTGTTTCCTTTTCAAATGTTTTGGTTGCACGCAATTTTTTTTTTATCATATCTATCATTTCTCTTTTAATTTGTTTCATTGCGTTTATAGTCAGGACGTCTTTCTCCATACTAAAACTTATTAAATGTATCCACTTCTATGGTATATTCTTTCAGTTTTTAAAATGTTAAATGTTTTACTTGCCTTCATGTGCGATTTATTTTGGTGTATTAGAGGTGAAAGAAAGCCTCCGTTATTATTGTTTTTTCAAATGACTAACATCCTGGACACCATTTGTTGGATATTTCATCTTTTACCGCGTAGCCGTGAGGATTTTTCATCTAATAATATGTAGAATTTATTTTAGACTCTTCATTCTATTCTGCTAATCTGTATCTACATAGTTTTAGTTATTGTAGCTTTGTTGTATGTTCGAATGTTTGTTAGGACAAACACTCCAATTAGGTTTCTCTGAAATTCCCTTCACTCTCATTGTTGTATTCCTCAGGAATCATTAGAAATGTTTTTTAGATTCTTTGGAGACTTTCCTTTGTCTTTTGATTGTCATAAACCTATCAATTCATTTGGGTAAAATGGATATTGTTAAAGCTACAAAAATGGAAAATGATTCACTAAAGTCTTTTCCATTTGGAAAATTGTCACAACAGTAAACAGCTACCAAACACTTGCCAAGTGCATTAACTGCTGAACGTTGAACATGTGTTATCTCATGTAACGTTCATGACTGTAAGGTAGGCAGTATTATTCTCCCTGTGTGAAGATGAGAAAACAATTTTATTCATGATTGAGGCAACTTATGAATAATTAAAATCGATCCATCATATATTCATGCTGCTTTGATCAGGCATCAGTGTCTGAATCAAGGTAACTTTATAACAATTGACTAGATAGCTTTTTACATTTTACTTTAACCCCTGGGAATGCTTACAGTGCAATGAATTTTCCAGCACAGCTGAGTGGAACCTTTAAAAAATATTACCCTTTCAGGGGCATCTGCCTGGCTCAATAGGTGGAGCATATGACTCTTGATCTCAGGGTTGTGAGTTCAAGGCCCCACATGGGGAGTAGAACCTACTTAAATATTTTTTTTAATGTTAAAAACATGACTCTGATACTGTTTTCAATAGTTGATTATTTTGTCTCTATTCATGTATTTACTTCCTCATAGTTTCCATTTGTGATAATTTCCAGATTTGTTTTTCCTCAAGAAAAATCACACATTTTGTAGAAATTTTCTGTTACATAACATTTTCCAATTTTTAAATATGTCACATTTGCTAAGGCTTATTTTAATCCATGCTGAATTCATGCGTTGTTCTGACCAGAGGAACGTATTCCATTAAGGAAATACGGGTGGTTGTATAATTCTAGAGTCACATTTTTTCCCCTCAGCCCCTACAGACGTTAATCCACTTTTCTCTCAAATTCAGCATTCAAAGAATAGAAAATGGAGGCCAACCAGAGTCTGACTGAATCACTCACGGGCCTTCTCTCTACCTTTGGACAAAGTGGGAACCCAGAGACATGTCTGAAGGCCAGCTGCAGTTGTTGGTTCCAATGGTGGCTCCACAGACGTCACCCCAACCAATGTGTCCACACTAGTGGATCTGAGCTACCTCAACAATTACTTAGAGTAAAGACGCTGGGACTCCCCCCTACCCCCTCCGTAACCCCGCGTTGCTACCACCACGGTCAACAGTAAAGGAGGAGAGCTAGTGATTTAGTCAGGAAGGCCAAGGTGTGCTACAGAAACAAACAAACCCAAATCCTAGAGCCTTGATGCTATGTGAGTCCATGTCTTGCTCATCCGTGTCCTTTGTCTACGACAGAGGACAACTGTCCTCCCCGTGAAGTGGGGCCAGGCTGCCTTAGTCTTGCAGTGTCCTCGCAACACAAGGCCTTCTCCACGGTGGGCGAGCGTGCTCATACTGGCAATGGAACACACTCACACTTCTATTTACAGGCACAAGACTCTCCATGCAGAGAGGAGGTGCGGTGGTATCATGCTCATGGATACCTGCAAAGATAGGAGAATAAGATGGGGGTGAGCAAGGTGGCTCAGTAGAGTAAGCATCCGACTCTTGGTTTCAGCTCAGGTCATGATCTCCTGGCTTCACGGGTTTGAGCCCCATATCGGGCTCTGTGCTGGCAACATGGAGTCTGCTTGGGATTCTCTCTCTTTCCCTCTCTCTCTCTGACCCTCCCCCACTTGTGCTGTCTCTGTCTCTCTCAAAATAAATAATAAACTTAAAAATAAAGATGGGGGTGAGCAAGGTAAGCCTTTAACTACAACCACGTTTCTGCTGGCCGTGCTGAATTTTGGAGCCAACAAAGAATTAGAAAGTGGCTCAAATAGAACTACCTGATCATACTGGGTTCCTGTAGATCTCTATCAGTTTGCCTCAAAAGGGATAGTGAGAGATTCTATGAGGCAAGATGGATAGTATAAGATTCTTCACTCACAGAATATTTCTTGGGCAAACTGGGGCTCAAAAAGCTTATCATTCTCAGCAAACTCTTTCTCTCTAGTTGTACACACTCATGTGCACACATGTTTTTATCCAAGGCTTAGGCAAGGAGGTGGCAGGAGATGGTGTGAGGCCTAGTGTATATAGCTCCTAGAATAGATTCTTAGCTATCAAGCCTCCCTGTGCGTAAAGGGTACTTTCTTCCTAAAGTATACTTTTCACATTCATCTGCCACAGACAGTGCCACTAATACCCAATTTCACAAATCCTTAATTGCACTACTGTGATGATGTTGATTGAGCACAGATAATTCCATCAGTACTATGACCTGTGGTGGTGTAGGGCATGGGGGATGAAAGGCTCTCTCCCAAATCTGGGTGGCCCTTGGCCACTCGGGCCCTGAGAAGCACATTTCACACTTAGACCATGAAGTTGGCTGCTTCTAAAATGGTCCACAGTTATCCTTATCTCCCGACATTCCAACTCTTACATAACCCTCTCTTTTTAAGTATGTGAAGGATTTAATGACTTGCTTCTAGGGAATAGAATACATCAGAGGTGATCAAAAGGCACTTACAAGATTAGGTTACCAAAAAAAAATAGCCATCCATCATAAATGTTCTCTTGCTTACTCACTGAGGGATGTTAGCTGCCATGTTGTGAACTTCCCTAGGAAGAGCCACACACGGCAAGGACCTGAGGGAGGTCCCTCACTAACAGCCAGCATGAAACTGATGTCCACAGGGAGTTGAATCCTATAAACTACCATGTGGTCCAGTTGGGAAGTGGATCTTTATCCAATCAAACCCTCAGATAAGACCACAACTCAGGCTGACACTCTGATGGCAATCTCATGAGACACGTTGAGTCAGGGGCACATGAAAACCAGATTCCTGGCCATATAATATAATAAATACTCATTGTTTTAAGCCATCAAGTTGTGGAGTAATTTGGTACACGGCAGGACACAACTAAAAAAGATCCATAGTGGGGCGCCTGGGTGGCTTAGTCGGTTAAGCATCCGACTTTCGCTTAGGTCATGATCTCACGGTTCGTGGGTTCGAGCCCCGCGTCAGGCTCTGTGCTGACAGCTCAGAGCCTGGAGCCTGTTTCAGTCTGTGACTCCCTCTCTGGCTCACGCTGTCTCTCTCTCTCCTAGAAATAAATTTAAAAAATAAAAAATAAAAAAAATAAAAAAATAAAAAAGGTCCATAGTCACATAGGACATTCCACAAATACATCTCCTTCCATTTCAATTCCCCAACTGTTTCTTAAAGGTCAAAACAACTTCTCAGGCAGGTGAGCTCAACGATTCTCTTCCATTCCACTGCTTTCAATCTATTTAAAAAAATTTTTTTTAATGTTTACTTATTTTTGAGAGAGAGAGAGAGAAAGTGAGTGTGAGAGAGAGAGAGAGACATAGTGCTAGTGGGAGAGGGGCAGAGAGAGAGGGAGACACAGAATCAGAAGCAGGTTCCAGGCTCTGAGCTGTCAGCACAGAGCCTGATACAGGGCTTGAACTCATGAACTATGACATCATGACCTGAGCTCAAGTTGGATGCTCAAATGACTGAGCCACCCAGGCGCCTCTCCATTGCTTTCAATCTTTCTGCCATGCTAGTACCCCTATAGCATACACACAAGAAAGCATATCTCTTCTGAGACACACACACACACACACACACACACGTATTTTAAAAAACAAACCTATGTTTCAACAAATGGTGTCAAGAAAACTGGATATCCACGTCCAAGGAATAAGTTAGATTCTTACCTGACACCATATAAAAAAATTAACTCAAAATGGATTAAATAGCAAAATATAAGAGCTAAAACTATAAGAGCACCTGGCTGGCTCAGTTGGAGGAACGTGTAACTCTTGATCTCAGGCTTGTGAATTCACGTTCCACATTGGATGTAGAGATTACATACATACATACATACATAAAACTTTTGCGAAAAGTAGCTAAAACTAAAAAACTCTTAGAAAAAATATTGGGGAAAAAAAACTTCATGACTTTGGATTTGGCAATGATTTCTTGGATATGGCACCAAAAGCACACAGGCAACAAAAGAAGAGAAAGAGGTAAAATGGACTACATCAAAGTTAGACACTTCTGTGTGTCAAGAGACAAAATCAGCAGAGTAAAGACACAGCTCATAGATGGAAGGAAATATTTGGAAATCACATTTCTGGTAAGTGGTTAATATCCAGAATATACAAAGAACTCCTATAACTCAACAACAGCAATTTTTAAAAACTTAATTTAAAAAAATGGGCAAAGGGTTCAGACAGACATTTCTCCGCAGAAGATATACACATAGCCAATAAGCACATGAACCATTAGGAAAATGCCAATCAAAATCAGAGAGATACCACCTCACACCCATCAGGCTGGCTACTCTATCCAAAAAATCCAGAAAATAACAAGCATTGATGAGTAGGCGGAGAAAAGAAAACAAGCTGTTGGTGAGAATGTAAAATTGTGCAGCCACAATGGAAAACAGTATGGAGTTCCCTCAAAAAATTAAAAACAGAGTTACCATATAATCCAGCAATTCCACTCCTGGGCATACATCCAGTAGAACTGAAAGCAGGGCCTCAAAGAGATATCTGTACATCCCTGTTCGTAGCAACATTGTTCACAATAGCCGAAAGCTGGAAGTTGACCCGTGTCTACCAATGAGGGAATGGATAAACACAATGTGGTAAATCTATACATGGAGTCGTGTTCAGCCTTAAAAGGAAGGAAATTCTGCTACAGGCAACAAAATAGATGAATCTGGATGACTTCATGCTAAGTGAAGTAAGCCAGTCACAAAAAGGCAAGTTACTGAGTGTTTGTATATGTATATAAGGTACCCAGAGTACTTAACTTCATGGAAGCAGAAAGTAGAATGATGGAAAATCAGAAAGCCAGGAGCTGTGAAAGGGAGAAGTGGGGAGTTGTTTAATGGCGACTAAGCTTCAGTTTTGCAAGCGGAAAAGAATTCTTCAGATGGACTGAACAACAACGGGAAGTACCTAATACTACTGAACTCCACCCCTACAAATGGTGAAATTGTACATTCTGTTACATGTATCTTACCACAATGTTTAAAATAATTTTTTAATGTTTATTTTTAAGAGGCAGAGAGTGAGTGGGGGAGGGATGGGGAGAGAGAGAATCCGAAGAGAATCCGAAGCAGGCTCCAGGCTCTGTACTGACGTGGGGCTCGAACTCATGAACCATGAGAGCATGGCCTGAGCCGAAGTTGGCGCTTAACCAACTGAGCCACCCAGGCGTTCCGTATTTGACCACAGTTAAGAAAAGTTTGAGTTGGATGTACAGAGGACAAACAGGGGTGGAGAGAGCCAAAGGGGACACCTGCCTGATGCCCGTCACGAAGAGCCTCTGGTCCTTCCAGAACTCCAGCCATTCCCGGAGCCCAGTGCAGCTGCACTGTTACCTTTTCTGGATCCTTCCGGGAGAAAATGGGACAGAGTGAGTCAGCAGCCGTCATTTTAAGATCTCTTTCTTTTAAATATACATAGGACATTTTACATAAACGCCCATACCCAGTATCACACTGGACCCCGGTGCTGTGGAAGGAGTGGGAAAGAATGCAAATTGCTTTGAAAGCTAACAGTGCGCCAGGGCGTTTTGATGCTATTCCTTTTCACCTTTGATCTTCTGATTCCCAGCCTGGAGATCCACCTCGTTCCCTTCCTAATTCCACCCTGCTCATTTTACAGAGCAAACTGTGGGGTGCCTGGGTGGCTCAGCTGGTTAAGCAACTGACCCTTTTTTTTTTTCATGTTTATTTATTTTTGAGAGGGAGACAGAGCGTGAGTGGGAGAGGGGCAGAGAGAGAGGGAGACACAGAATCGGAAGCAGGCTCCAGCACAGAGCCTGGCGCAGGGCTTGAACCCAAGAACTGTGAGATCATGTCCTGAGCCGAAGTGGGACGTTTAACTGAGTGAGCCACCCAGGCGCCCCACATCATCTGAGTCTTGATTTCAGCTCTCAGTTCATGAGATCGAGCCCTGCTTCAGGCTCTACACTGACAGCATGGAGCCTGCTTGGGATTCTCTCTCTCTCCTCACTCTCTGTCCTTCCCTTATTCTCTCTCTCCCAAAATACATAAATAAACATTTAAAAAATAAAACAAAAAGCAAACTGTGATTTAGAGCAATAGTACCAGAACAGGAATGTGATTTCAAGCATTGCGCTTAAAAAGGACAGGCTTCGTGTAAACCTTTGTGTTCTCGGGAGCTGAGTGTGTGTGTGTGCATACGTGTGCATACGTGTCGGTGTTTTAACTGCCTCTTATTTGCCCACTGGTGATGGAGGGATCCCCAACCCTGGCATTGGGGCATGGTTGAACTCATGATACTGACATTGGACAGATAAGACAGGCAACAGTTTATTAATTATATATACTCGCAATCCAGAGAGGTACCACGCTGGGCCACACGGGGTTTGTGCTCAGGAACGGAGTGAACGGTGAGAGACCATGTGTGTGTTATCAACACGATGAGGTACCTGTGGGAACACGTGACTGGCTGGTTTGAAGAATTCCATGTGCTAGCAAGGAAACAAAACCAGGCTAGCGGAAACTGTGCCTGGTCCTTTGATAAGGAGGGTGATTCAGGAAAGGTCCTGAAAAAGTGAGGAGGGGAGTTTGTGATCAGATCATTTAAGGGCCCTCCCACCCCAACCTCACTAGTTGTCAAGGATTCTCATGACACTGAGCCTTAATTTGTGGCCTTTAACCACTGTGTGCGTGTGTGTGTGTGTGTGTGTGTGCGCGCACGCACAGTTATTGGGGGTGAGGTTGAGGGTGGAGATGTTTGGGGAAACAGGACTCTGGAGGTCAAGAAAATCAAAGGGGACACATGTGTCCCTTTTTTTCTCATAGTCTGTCCAGTGCTTCTCAAAATGTCGTCCACAGACCAGTGCTGGTGTGCAAACCATTTGTCACCCACCTGCAGTTGAGATGGGTACAAAAACCCGAGTGGAGGTGCTTGGGTAGCTCAGAGGGTTAAATGTCTGACTCATGATCTCACAGTCGTGGGATCGAGCCCCACACGGGGCTCCACGCCGACAGCACAGAGCTGGCTTGGGATTCTCTCTCTCTCCCTCTACTCCTCCCTCACTTGCAGTCTCTCTGTCTCAAAACAAGTACATAAACACTTTTTGAAACCCAGAGTGAGCATTCAGATATTCCGACGGCAATCTGACGCACTTCTCACAGTACATAATTCTGGGCACACGTACAAAGCATGTGGGCCACAGTGGACGTGGTTTCACACCGACGCTCAGGCCTTTTACCAACCAAGCTGGAAACTGGTTGGTAAAGTCAAGAGTCAGTCAAGAGGAGTGTTATTTCATTAATGGCTAATTCTGCTCCTGTGCACCTATCCCCATTCCAATTAAGTATAAAATACACATTTCAAGATTTGATGCCAAACTACAAAGGCTAGAGACAAGTCTTGCCACCGAGCAGTAAATACTAAGGGAAAGATTTAATGTAACCGGCAGCGTATGGCCGTGCTGATGATTTCTCATAAACCACATGGACTAATTTAGAAAGGAAAAAAAAAAAAAGGCAGAGAAGCCTTCAAGGCAGTAATAACCCAGAGGTAAAAAATATTGATTAGGGAAAAATATTATCTTAATCAAAATATGTCTTTTAGCTAGAAGTTGTTTGGGGCCCAGAAAGAGAAAACAAAGTGTGTTTCTAAGATGCACATTTTTTCCTTGTGGCTTTTGTTGAATAATGCGCAAGGCCATCAGTCTTTCTGAAGTCTTTGCCGTGTAAATCAAAATAAAGGCTTTAATAACTCTACAAGGAACCTTATTTGCCAGTCGGATAAAAAGGAAGCAGTATTAATTATTTTTAAGGTATTTCTATATCTACCTGTGACTTTTGGTATGTCTCGGTGATAGAGCCTGATAAATTTCATATGGCTTGCCACATGCTATATTTTCTTCTAATGAGAGCTTTTTGCTTCTGATCTTTTTCATCTGTCTTCAGAGGCAAACGATTTGAAATAGCTTGTTTCTGTCAGCATCTGTATTGTGTTCTGGCAACTTCTTTTTAATCCTCTTCCAAGTTTAAGCTTGATCTTTTAAACATTACAATCCAACAATCTTTGAATATGTCACGTGTACTTTCGTTTTTAGGGATTTCATAAATTCAAGCTGAATCTGAGTGGAAGTAGGTAAGAGCTACTTCAGATCCTCACACCTCTCCAGTTTCTCCTTAATCTTGTCATGTGTGGCTGTCTGCCAAATTTTATATGCCAGAACGTCTTTATTATTTTCATGTGCCATTTGAACCCCAAGAACTTTATTCACGGGAGAAACTGTCGGTGGAAATGCAAGATCCCACTGTGCCTAAGAGTAACAAGGAAAAAGCAAAATTAGAATGTATTTCCCCCACTCCTCACTCTTTTTTTATGTACACAAAGTCAGAAGTTGATAAATTATCCAATAAATGTAGTCATTAGAGCTGAGAAAATTCAGGTATAATTGATAGATCAATGACCCAAATCCTTCAGGGACTGAAGTCCCTCAAACCTCAATCCTGCCTCATGTATAAATAGTGCCTTTCCCCAAGATCCTCTTCCCTAACCTATGCATTTCCTCCCTTTGCTTCTGAACACGTTTGCCAAACCTTTGTGTGTGAGAAGAACTACAGTCTTTACTTTGGCACTGAAGTAGAGAAAAATAAAACTGAAGATCGGTTTGAATCAAATCCTCATCCAGATATGCACTTGAGCGCCCCCTGTCGGCTTCCTAGCAGCAGGCAAGTTACAAACACTCGCTAGTCATCAACGCACAAAGAAAGCAAGCAAACCCAAAGGGCCGCCGTCATTTGGACTCCTGTATGAAAAGTGGGGGAGGGGAAATCAATATTTGCTTAATAGAAAAGGAAATCATTGAGAGGGAAGGAAATTTTATTCTTCAATATTTTAACAGTGTGTTTCAACACGAGGGAGGAAAAAGTCCTCTTTCTTTTCCTTTTTTTTTTGTTTTTTTTGTTTTTTGTTTTTAAAGCTTAAAGCTATGTTCACTTTCAATGTTAGATGGGCACTTTTCTGAAAAGAAGAATGGACAGAAACCTAACAAATATATATCTGGTTTTACTCAAGGCCTCATTGGACTTTTTAGCTTGTGCTTTCCTCTATTTTATGTATATCAAGGGCTAAGAAATCTACCATAAATCCTTGATTTCTGTTCATATTTTCAAGCAGGATGACTTGGGCACCGAATGGAGGAAAAATGAGTAGGAGATTAATACATAAGCATATACTTATACTTTCATTTTGATATCCTAAGGATTGAGTCAATAAAAATAGATTTCCTTTCTACTTATCATAAATATGCTACTACCTCCTTGAAACCTACCTGCTGAAATCTGATTTTATTCATCTACAGAGAAGCATAGATTTTACTTTAAAATTCTCTTTTAAAAGAACAATAATGGGGGCACCTGGGTGGCTTAGTCGGTTAAGTGTCCGACTTTCGCTTGGATCGTGAGCTTGCGGTTCGTGGGTTCGAGCCCCGCGTCGGGCTCTGTGCTGACTGCCAGCTCAGAGCCTGGAGCCTGTTTCAGAGTCTGTGACTCCCTCTCTCTCTGACCCTCCCCTGCTCACGCTGTCTCTCTCTCTCTCTCCTAGAAATAAATAAAAAAAATATTTAAAAAAAATAAAAATAAAATTAAAAGAACAATAATGGCTTACTTTTAAACAATAGCTATTTTGACAATCTTGCCAAGAGAGGGGTAGGATGAATTTTTCTCCAAAAAAAACCCTCTTCTCTTGGGAAGTTTAAATATTCGTTCTTTTATTGTCAATTATATCTCTCCCTAATTATAAATTTTAAATATATGATTACTGGGTGGCTTGGCACAGAACAAGTGGACTGAGAATTAAAGAACTTGAGGCACCTGGTGGCTCAGTCACTTAAGTCGCCGACTTTTGGTTTTGGCTCAGGAACCTTTGTCTCAAGGTTCATGACATCGAGCCCTGCGTTGGGCTCGGTACCAGCAGACTGAAGCCTGCTTGGGACTTTCTCTCTCTCTCAAAAAAAAAAAAAAAAAAAGAATCAAGAGATTCTTGCCCCAGTCTTGCCACGTCCTGCCCCCAGAGTGTGCGGGCCACTTAACCCCCCTGAGTTTCAATTGCCTCACTTGAGAAATGGAAGTCATTAACCTAATCATAATTCAAGACACATGAGATGCCAATTACTAGAGATACTTGTCACCATGTGGGAGAGGCACGTATAATAATAACCTTATGTTAAGTATTTGCCATGTCGCATTCACTGCAAGCATCATTGAGTTGACCTAGAGGAACTAATACGAGCTCAACTCTGGAACCAAATAGACTTGGTCCCAAACCCATTTCTGCCATTTTCCATCCAGGTACCCTTGGAGAAACGAGTTAATGTTTCTAAAACGCAGAGTCCTTACATGGAAACATTGAGCTATTTCTCCCAAATCATGTGGTTGGAAAATGGCAGAGACGGGCCTATAACGCAATCATGGACTAGAGAACTGCAGTCTAGAAGGGGATTGGTCACAACTAAAACATTACAATGCTATTAAACTTTGCTCCTTTATTTTTCATTCTACCACTTGAAGCGCCCTGAATACCATGCTAAAGAGCTTAAACTTCATCTTGTCATTAAAGGGGAGTTCGTGAAATATTTCAAGTAGGGAATAAATCATAATGATGATTTATTCACCAGGATGTGGCAAAAAGTTAAGGAGCATCTATATATTAATGGAATACATTTGTGTACCTTATTATGATTCTATTTATTATAGGTGATCGTGTAGACAAAAGACCCAACCACACCATCTCTTACCCCGACGTTGAACTACATGTGCTAATATGATATCCTGGGGGATAAAGTAAGCCCACTACCCTGTAGTTGAGAGATATTTTCCCTCAGAGGAGGAAACTGCCTAGGTGTAAGTCATACTGTGAAGTCTATTCCAAGACAGGAAATTAGAAATTGGAAACTGAGATCTAATGAGTGGCCAGAGGCAAAACCTTCCCATCTCCAGTCATTTTTCCTTTGGCCTGGATTCTAAGAAAAACTTGAGAACAACGTGTACACTGATGAGGGGGAAAATGGCCTCCCCTGTCCCCCGGTCTTCCCCCACTTCCCACCCCGCCCAAGGGAGGCAGCTGGGCCTGATCAGCCAGTCCTTCCCACCTAAATTATGCCTCTCCAACACCAACCTTGGAACATATAATATAATGAACTTGCTGTCATATATGTGGAGAGCATGAATGGGGTTAATTTTGGTGTCTTTCTTAAAGAAAGGTACCCATTACAACATTGCTTTAAGGCACACATAAATGAACAATGACACTTACGTCCAATATCTAATCCTTGACAATCAGTAAGGACATGTCACATCTACGGTGACATCGAACTAATGTATTGCCCAAATGTTAAACTTTGGCTGTAGTTCCTAGTGCGTGTAGTTCTTGATTTCAGAACCTATTCCTTTAAAGTTCATTGTGGGGCTGGGAGCCAGGAGGCGGTGAACTGCCCTTATGAAAAGTTTGCATGCAGTGATTCGAGCTTTCCTGAATCCGGGGCATGGGTTCATGAAAGGTTTATGATCCATCAAAATACCTTCTCTGAGCCTCCAGAATGAAAAGAATGTAGAAAAACTATTGTTCAGGGAAATGCTTTGCCCGTTCCTCAGAAGTGGTCAGTTCAGTTATTAATTTATTCTGTCTGGCAGTCACCCAGTTAGAATGCTCTTCTTAAAGTGTAGGTCTTTGGTATGCCCCATAATCTTTTCAAAATTGTAGGTCTTCCATTTCCGGAAAATTCCTTCCTCTCATGGATTAGGAAGGTGGTTCGGCCTCCTTCTCTGGGAGAGCTTTTGGGCTCCATTTTGACCGACCTGACATAGGATGGCCTGGTTGTTAATTCCTTGAAACCTGCAGATATACCCTCCATTCTGGAAGAGGCTCTTAGCTCAGAATGTATCTCTTTAGTGAGGCTCACTG
The DNA here is from genome assembly GCA_017311185.1 of Proteles cristata cristata. Lineage (NCBI taxonomy): Eukaryota > Metazoa > Chordata > Mammalia > Carnivora > Hyaenidae > Proteles > Proteles cristata. The sequence continues at coordinate 353,978 of JAESUZ010001291.1, read as the reverse complement.
ATAAGAAGGAAAGGGGGGAAATACCACCCACCACAAAGTCATGGACTTCAGCAGTCTTTTTCAAGCACCACTTAAAAGGCGTGGAGCCAGAGCGCAGAGATCAGGATTCAAACTTGGGAGCTCGGTGGCTTCTTGATCAAAGGCTACCCAAGGGGTAAGCATTCGGGGCCTCAGGGCTCTGGGTTGGCGTCAATTATCAAAGGGGTCTGGGGAGGAAGAGACGCAATAGAAGGGCAGGCTATTTCCTTGAAGAGTCGAGAAGTGGTAGAGCGCTAGAGTGCAACCGGTCCAGGAAGAGACCATGGGGCGAGGCGGTAATTAGGAGCTAGACCCCATGGAAAGCGCTTGCGGCACGTGGACCAGGCGCCATGCACTCCTGTCAGAATTGATCAGCAAAGGCAGGGAAAGGGATCTATAAGAAACTCTTGCATGCATCGTTTAATCTGGGCCTTTTACACTGTAATTAATGTCAAATTTCTCCCCTTGAGAAATACCGGAAAACTCCTTTATTGAACTTTACAAGTTGGATGTTTATGGCTACACCGCAATGAAAGTTGTGGCAATGCAGGGTAGCTTTTGACACACACACCCCCACCTCAAAAAAAGTTATGGACTGAAAGAATGGAAGTGGCCTTGGGAAGCCACCCAGGAGGACCCCTTTCCATCAACCCTTCCTATGGGATCAGTTACACTCTTCTGCCCTCCCCTACTACCCCATGCGGACAGTAACATGAAGATAGGAAATTCTGTATTATTCATCTTTATATTATCAGTGCCCGGCACTAGGCAGAATTAACATTCGTTCACATTCTCTGAGAAGCCATGAAACAGAAATGTGTAAAACAGACTAATACCAATGGACGGTATCCCTGTTGAACACAACACAAAATATTTAAGTGTGATGGTGGTGGCGGTGAGAATAGTGTGTGTTGGGGATGGGAGGCTTCAGGGTCAGGTTGGATTTTTTTTATTATTATTATTACTGCCCAGCTCTGGAGAGACTTCAGGCTGGAATTGTTTCATCCAAGTTCATGTGCAGTGGGTTTTCCTTTCTCTTCAAATGTATCCAGGCCCACACTCCATTTCAGGGGTTTTTTACATATCCAGGTGGGGGTTATCTACCCAGAATTAGTGGGATCGGTACATAGGGACACAGAAAGGCAATTTTCCTACCTGACACTCAGTAGGCCATGTAGTTACTGAGTGCCAAGAGACATTCTCATGAAATCCCTGTTCAAGAATGACTAACAACTCCTCAGGACAGGGCATGTGTAATCCTCACCCAACAGGGACAGCGAGCCCACAGGGATTGGTGTTAGACCCTGCTTGTGGGACCAGATACTGGAGCAGAGCTGGGTGGCTTTCTTTACGGCCTCTCCCAACATTCTCCCATATTATATCCCCTTCATTTGTCACTCGCTGCAGCCTGCGGATTCCTTTCTGTTCCTATAGCTAGAAAGCTCTCTGTCTTATTCATCACACCTCTTTCATGTTCTCCTGAAGCCTAAACAATTGAATGTGAAAAGCTCAGACTTGGTGTTTCTCTGGTTCCATCCCTTTTCGGAGGAAATGAGTGAAGAATGCCAAGTTCACTGACTAGGGGGAAAGACGAGGGCTAGGAGAAACAGTGTGGGGGAAGGACATAGGAGTTAATACTTAAAATATTCTAGGGGCGCCTGGGTGGCTTAGTCGGTTAAGCGTCTGACTTTCTCTCAGGTCATGATCTCGCGGTTTGTGGGTTTGAGCCCCGCGTCGGGCTCTGTGCTGACTGCCAGCTCAGAGCCTGGAGCCTGTTTCGGAATCTGTGTCTCCCTCTCTCTCTGACCCTCCCCTGCTCACGCTGTCTCTCTTTCTCTCTCCTAGAAATAAATAAAAATACTGAAAAATAAAATAAAATAAAATATTCTTAAGTATATTATCCTGCCATGTAAGTCACCAAACAGCCCATTTCTAAATGGATGAAGAAGGGGGCAGAGGATAGCATTTATGACTATTTCCAATATGGACACAGTCGTGTGATCTTTGCATTCACTTCATGAACGTTAGCCTTCTGTACCCATCTGCTTAACCATGGGATCAAGACCCTTCCACCCGAGAAGGGTGAGAAAACTCAATTCAAAACAGCTTAAAGACAAAGAAACAATATTCTCCTATACCTGGAAAGTACAAGGTAAATTTAGAATTCTTCCCAGACTTGGTCCGGCCCCTCATACATTGCTTCCAGGGTGCTCTCTCCCTCTCTCTCCATTCCTCAGCAGAGCTTGGCTCTGCTATTCAATCAGGCTTTTGCTCTACAAAGAAGATAAAGATGGCTGCCCCACCTCCTTCTCAGCTTGGCAGCCCCAGAAGATAGAGGCCATCTTCCACACTCATCCTAGCAGCGAAGTGTTGATCAGTCCACCTGGGACTAAACATCCTTATGTGGAAGAATCACACGTCCAGGAGGAAATGTGTGATAACTGACCAAACTCTAGTCACATGCTTACCTCAAAGGACAAGAATGTGAAGAAGCCATTGTAAACGAGCCCCACCAGGGTTACCTCAGGGTCAAAGGACAAACGGATGGGGAAATGTTCCAGAAAGTAAAAAAGTAGCATTACTCCAGGCCACTTTACTTGCCTTGTTATTTTATTGTCAAAAATTATAAGGCAGTGCTTTTCAATTGCATGTAATGAAATAAACTTAATGGGTAATGAACAGAACATTGTAGGATAGCATAGGGTAGGTAGGATAGAATAAAAAATGTCAAATAGGGGACTTGGGTGGCTCAGTTTGTTAGCATTTGGCTCTTTTTCAGCTGAGGTCATGATCTCACAGTTTGCGAGTTTGAGCCCCACGTTGGGTTCTGTGCTGACAGAGTGAAGCCTGCTTGGAATTCTCTCTCTGCCTCTCTCTCTCTGTCCCTCCCTTACTCACACACACTCTCTTTCTCTTAAAATAAGTAAATAAACTTTAAAAAAATGTCAATGATGTCAGTGTGTACCACATATACCAAGCATATATGTTATCTTTTAGAAATTTTGTCTCAGTAGAGTGTGTGTATGTACATACATTCTCTTCTCTTGAGATATATATGCATACATATGTATGTATAATAATGTAGAACAAGTTTCTCACTGTGAGATACAGTAGGTAAAAAAAACCACACAAAATAAAAATCCTTAAGATACACTGAATTAATTCACCTAGCAACGAGACTTTCAAACACACTCTTACCTCTTTGGAAGATGAAAATTAATTGTACTCAACACTTGGGAAAATTATATTTTCCCATCAAGAAACAAAATTTGCCTTCCATATTTAATGATTGTATGCCAATATATTTCTAAAGGCTTGCGCCATGAAAACAATAAAACATAAAAATTCCTATCGGTCTAGCAATAAGTGCTCATGGTTTGAATGTTCCAGACTTAGTATTGTACACTCAGAAAACGGAGCCACCTGCAAAGATTCAGGAGAACTAAGCCAAGGTTCCAAGAGCCAGAGGTTGTTTTGAGAGCTAAGTTACTGGGTGAAAGGTATAAAGTAAACTATCAGGTTGTTTTTACCATCAAGGTGAGTGGGAGAAGTTATTGTAGGCAGTGCTAGACACTGGATGAAACTTACTCAGCTCAGAGTCAAAGTAAATAGTCATATATTCATGAAATAATAACCCAGGGGCTTGAAAGAGCTCTAGTTTCCAAGGGTCCCTAATTCACTTGCTTAGGATAGAAGCACCACCCTATATCTGCAAAAGATGCTAGAGTTTCATGATAACCAGGCATAGATAGACTGGCAGCTTGAGCTGCCTAAAATTCTAGAAAGTTTGCTGCAAGTACAAACTGGAAATAGAAAACCTTTTTCCTGGAGAAAAGATGATTAATAGACAGTTCCTACTGCTGCTGTTAGGGCAATAACAGTGAGTGACAGTTCTGAAGCCAGAGGCTTTAGTAATCAAGGATGTAAGTAAGGCAGGGGGGCAGGGGCCGAGGAGATTCTTCCAGATAAAGAGAATGGCCCATTGGAAGGCCCAAAAATTGGGGAAAGTGGGACACAGAAGGCCATCCACGTGATTCCGTAGGGCCGGAGAAGAGAACAGAAGAGGAGGGGCATATGAGAGGTGGTGAGTACAAAGCCACGTGATTTTACCCCAAGTACCATGGAGAGCCAGTGTAGGGTTTGAAGCAGAGGAGTTGTACAATCACGCCTCCTTTCTAAAGTGTCTCTCTAGCAGCAATGAGAATAAGTAGACAGGAATAGAGGCAGAGAGACCCGGAGAGGGGTATCATAAAGTAGGGGAAGGTCGATGAAGATGCCAGCTGCTGAGGATGGGGAGAAGGGCACAGAGAGATGTTAACAGGACAAATGAACAGCTCTTGGTCCCTGTTGGGCTCTGGCACTATGAGCAACGGAGTTGCAGCAGGGAGGAAACCTCACTCTCTGCGACGGGGCATCTACATGCAGGGTGGTGCCAATCATAGAGGAGAGAGGCACCAGAGAGCAAGTGATGGATTACGTTGAGGGTGTATCCTCAAAAAGAGGAGAAAAAAGAGAAAAGCAGTAAATAATTATCTGGTGGCAGCAATCAGTCTGAATCTCTATAAGCTTGACTCTACAGTTAGTGACTCTTAGCCAGAACTGTCCCTTTATCTTCGGATTCATGTGTTCACCCCTCATACATGCTAATTGTTAAATGAATGGATACCATCTGGGTAAAACGAGGGATGAAAAGCATGTCTTTTGACCAACTTTCAAAACAGATTACATAATAATGTTATATTGTTCATATTTCTGAAAGGGAAATGGGGATCTTAGACACATTTCGTGGCTGAAACAATCTGGTAAACCACTCGGGAACAAATTCCTAGGAGCCCCAGAACATGCTGCTTATCTATATAATCCTAGGAGGAGGCTGAATAACCTCCCTCCCCACCAGAAGCCTTCCTGCAATAAACAATATGAGAAGCATTTAAGCTCATCTTACTCTGACAATATTCACTACATGTCACCAGATTTAGAATCTTATAAATGCTAACATCTGGTGCATGGAGTGAGGAATCACTTCCCGATAGCCAAAGTGAGTGTGGTACCAAAGGAGGGACCAATGTCCCTTTGCCACATCCTGCTGAAGGAGAGGGAGGGCTTTCTGGTTAAAATACATATTACATGTCACATAGCACAGATCTGGGAGCTACTCTGGCATGATTTCTAAGAGGTTCAACGGGGTTAGTCCATTTTGTAAAATGTGACATGCAGACACGGAAAAGAGCCACCATTGTGGGACGAAATGACCTTTAGGTTTGTAGATGCACTAAAGGCATTCATCTTCTGGCCAGTTGCAGCATTGTGGCACATGGAGCGTAGTATATCGACTGTCACCGGTGAATCCTTTCCCAGATACGAAATCACACTGAAATGATACCATGTTTGCAAACACCATCACTATTAGAGTCTGAATATTTTCTTCCATTCTGCAGTTTAGCATAAAAGTGGTAGCTTAGATCATATTTATAAATTGTGGACCAGAGTGCAAACTTATCAATACTATAGATCATTAGAAAGAGAAGAAGCTGTTAATTAATTTCAGTTTGTGGAAGAGAGAAGATTTCCAAGTAGTACCAGATAGGGACTCAAAGAACATGGAAATTCAATGCTCTGAGAGTAGACTGTATTATCATTGTTTAGGAAGGTTTTTATTGCAAAAAGCATGTCTAAGTCTTTTTATGTTTAGCACTTTATTCCTTTCTATCAACAAGCAGGTGGCTTCTTGCCAACCACACCTAAGCAAGAGGAGGTGTGTTATTTTTAATTCAAAATATTCTCATTACAATAAAAACACTCTTGTGCCAGTTGTAGGCAGGTTTGGGGCTGGCTGCCTGACTGGCCTCAAGATTTCCCTGAACATTCTCCCCTTCATACTCATCCCATCTCCAGATCAACCAAGAACGGGCACGCAAGACTAATATCCTACTGATCTAGCTCCTGAACCAGAGAATTGAGCCAATATCTTTGAAGGGCTAGATATTCCCGTTTCCCTTGAACTTGAGATTGCCTTTCAAAATGGCTCTTGGCCTGATATCCATGTTCATATGTGATTGCTTATCTGAAATCTAGCTAAAAAGGCGTGGTAAAATAAGTTACTGGCTGAAATTCAGCTAGCATTAGAGCAGTGACATAGTCCTTCGTGCAAGTAAGGGAATGTATCAAAAAGCGGTTGGAGTGGTGATTACGTGCATTATCCAAGAGAAGCGAATTCAGTTCTGTCTCTATTCTGATAATCTCCCTTAATCCCTTAGGTCTGAGAATCAAGACTGGCTCCCTGGTTACCATAGCCCTCTTACTAGAGCAAAAAGCAGGGAAGAAGTGATATAAAGCTAGCTGAGAGCAGAAAGCCCACGTGTGTGCCTATCAGTGTTCTGTTGACTGTCAACATCACCGCACTCATTTAAACTTGGTTCAATAACAACATCAAATTCCTAGGACATCTCAAAGAATCAGGAAGTCGTTTGACCTCTTTCAGTCTTAATTCCAAAGATCCCACAAAAGGGACAAAGATCAATAAACTGAGTCCAGTGAGGGGAAGGACTTTGCAGGCACCTGTGGGCAGTGGGCAGGGGGCATAGGGTGGGGGGGAGGCCAATCCCAAGAAAGTGGTGAACAGACAATCCCAGAAATGTCTACTGCACACATCATGAACACTTTCAACAAGCTTTCTCTGCCATTAGACTTCCCAACTGCAACAAACAGACCTAGAGAAAACCAAGGACAGGCTTGGTAGAGAGAGTCCTATGATCTGTATCAACCGATAGTAGGGCATCCTTTTCTCCCCCAGGGCCAATCCTATCATAAAGATTCTTCCCTTTCCGCCTTTCCACTGCCCTGCACCATTGGCCGGCACTGATGACCACTGAAAAGAAGATGGGGCCAGATCTGTAGCATGAAATAAGGGAAGGTAGGAGTTGGTTTATGGTAATAGCAAGTCCAGAGCATCCCAGTTTGACGTAGGATCTGCAGGAACCAGAGTGTGGGACAGGCATGGGGGGAGAGCGCTTCACACAGCCAGGAGAAGTGGTTGGGAGGGAGTCGGGGCTGTTGGTGACGGCGTTCCTCTAGTTCCCTCCAGGCACTTAGATGTCAAAGAGGAAGGTCATGATGTAGCAACCAGGGATTTCGGGCCTCGGGCCCTGGTGCTGCTGTGTATAGTGAGGACCAGGGAAACCATCTTTCTCCAGTAGCTGTCAAACCAGCTGGAAATACAACATGAAAGTCTTAACAGGATCACCTGAGGATGCAGATCTGGCTTCACTTCAATGTGCAATATTCACCTTACACATTCTCCTTGGTCGCTTTTGGAGGGGATTTTTTTAGTGGCGGTTAAAGGCATTCCTTTGCTTAAATGACAATCAAAAGCTCCTAAACTTCATTTCCGGGTCAGGGACCTATAACTCAGTTTGTGTCGTTCTGTGATAATAATGCCTGAAGTGGTGGATAAACTCCTTGGTTATCAGATGCCAATAAATGCCCACAGTCCTCCAGAAACACAAGGTAAGAACAAAAACAAAAACAGAAACGAAGGTTTTCTTCATGAACCAATATTCGAGGAAAACACGAAACTATTAAATCAACATATAGAGGTGTTTTTTTTAAATTTAATTACTGGTACTGCAACAGAAGTGCTTTCTATTGTTCGTAATGTACAGATTCAACAGGATTGTGGATTAGTTTTTTAGCTAAGAGGCGTTACTATTTATACTAAACAAGAGATTGCTAAATTTCAATGAATTAACATGCTTGTTATGTTAAATTTTGGAACTAGTTGGGGACTGCCATTGCTTTTACCTAGATCAGTAGAAACTTTCTCCTCCTTTTTCTCTTCTCTGCCTCTTCTTTTTCAATTTTTAGCGTCTTTGTGTTTGAAGGATGCAAGATATATGGAAGAGAAAGGGTCTTGCTCCACAAACATACCTTGAAATTGGATTCTTGCTGAAAAATGGACCTTGTTTCACAAATGATATTTGGATTCAATGGCAGGATGTGTTTAAGTATTTTGTTTCAAAATTTTGATTGAAAATGAAAGATTCTCTATAAAATAATACATTTTCTTGGCGCAGCTAAACACCTGGATTCTGAACAGATTGAATTCATGCTTTAAATTAAAAAATTAGTTTTGTGCTTTTCTGTCAAAAATTTGAAAGAAGTTGAGTAAGTGGATTGCACATGAGTAGTCTATGTCTGGGGAAAATCCAAACAGATGGTCTTTGAAATACTTCTTGGTAAGACATAAAATAGGAAATCCAAAGGATGAATAAAGGGTTTCATAAATTATTCAAAATTACCACATTAGATTATTTCTAAAAAATGGTTTTTAGGCATTTCTTGATATTTCCAAAGAACTTTTAAGACAACTTCAAGGGACCTCTGACCATGCCATTCCATCTCTACAGTATTCTGATGAAATATGTATAAAGTAAACAAGTGTTCAGATAAACAAGGTTTATCACAATATAGTTTGTAATAGTGAAATTGGAAAGCAATCCAAATATTCAAAAGTGAGGTGTTGGCTACATAAATTATGACAATCAACTCAATAGAAGACTATCCAAGCATTGACAACTATATACCTCTATATTTATTTACGTGGAATTACATTTTTGATACAGTAATAACTCTAAAAATGTGCCACAGAACTGTAGAGTTAAATCCAGATTATGTTTAAAATTCACCTTTAGGGGCGCCTGGGTGGCTCAGTCGGTTGAGCATCCAACTTCGGCTCAGGTCACGATCTCACCACATCGGGGGCTGTACTGACAGCTCAGAACCTGGAACCCCGCTTCAGATTCTATGTCTCCCCCTTTCTCTCCCCCTCCCATGCTCATGCTATGTCTCTCTGTCTCCCTCTGTTTCTCAATAATACATACATGTTAAAAAAGATTAAAAAAATAAAATTCACCTTTAGGTATTCCTCCTATATAGAAAATTTGGAAACATATCTGGAAAAGTACGGCAGTGAACATAAGAAAAAAATCCTTCCCGAGTCTCTTCTCTGTCCTATTCATTACTGAGTTATAATGGACACATCACTCACATATTACCTTTTTCTTTCTACAAAGAAATTAATCTTCAACATTCCCTTTAGAAATCCATAGATGTGAAGTATTAACATACATAGAATGATGATCATTTATGAGAAATTACCATGGAAAGAGTAACCACTGGCATTTTCTACCCTCACTGTGGGTAAAATACTACTCTATGCACACTGTAATCATACAGAAAATGACATTTTCTTAAAAAAGAGAGAGAGAATTTTTTTAGAGCACTTTTATGTTGACAATGAAATTGAGAAAAAGGTACAGAGATTTCCCATGTATGCCTCTGCCCTTACACATGCATCACCTTCCCAACTATCACCAGCCCCCACCAGAGTGGTCCATTTGTTATAGCTGATAAACATACACTGACACATCATTATCCCCAAAAGTCCATAGTTTACATCAGAGTTCACTCTTGATGTTTATTCTATGAAATTGGACAAATGTATAATGACATATATTCATCATTATAATATCATCAGAGTATTTTCACTGCCCTAAAAATCCTCAGTATTCTCCTGTCTATCCCAATCCCCTCTCAGTCACCCCCAGCTCCTCACCCCTGTCAACCACTGATCCATTTACTGCCTCCATAGATTTGCCTCTTCCAGAATGCCACTTAGTTGGAATCAGAAAGTATGTAAACGGTTCAGATTGGCTTCTTTCACTTAGTAATATGCACTTCAGTTTCTTCCATGTCTTTTCATTTATTGATAGCTCATTTCTTTTTAGTGCTGAATGATATCCTCTCGTCTGGCCTTAACACAACTTAATTGTACACAGAAAGTAAACTGGAAGTACGGTTTATTTATTCACCCACTGAATAACATCTCATTGCTTCCAAGTTTTGGCAATTGTGATTAAAGCTGCCATAAACAGGTCTTAACGCAGGGTTTCATGTGGACATATGTTTTCACCTTCTTTGGGTAAATACCAAGGAGCATGATTCCTAGACTATGTAGTAAGAATATGTTTAGTTTTGTAAAAAACTGACAAACTGTCTTCCAAGGTGGTTGCACCATTTGGCGTCTCCAATGGCCATATATGGGACATCCTTGCTTGCATTTGGTATTGTCAGTGTTCTAGATTTGGGGCATTCTAATAGATGGATAGTGGTGTATGTCGTTGCTGTTTTGATTTGTATTTCTCTGCTCACATGTGATGCGGAGCATCTTTTCATATGCTTATTTGCTATCTGTGTATTTTTTTGGTGAGGTGTCTGTTAAGGTCTTTGTCCCATATTTTAATTGTTTGGTTTTTTCTTCTTGTTAAGTTTTAAGAGTTCTTTGCATGTTTTGGGTAACAGTCCTTTATCAGATAAGCCTCTTGCAAATATTTCCTCCCAATCTGTGTTTTGTCTTCTCATTCTTTTGACATTGTCTTTTCTAATGCAGTTTTACATTTTAATAAAATTCGACAGCATCAATTTCGTCCGTGGATCATGTCTGTGGTATTGTAGCAAAAATGCATTCCTTACCCCAAATCACCCAGGTTTTCTCCTATATTATCTTCTGGGAGTTTTATATTTTATGAACTGTGTAAGGTCTGTGCCTAGATTCTTTTGTTTTGTTTTGTTTTGTTTTGTTTTCTTTCATTTTCTTTTGTTTTGCGTGTGAATGCCTGTCTAGTTCTAGTACCATTTGTTGAAGGGACTATGTTTGCTCCATTGTATTGCTCCTTTGTCAAAGATTGGTTGACTCCGTTGATGTGGGTCTCGTTCTCCATTTCTTCCATTGATATATTTGTCTGTTTGTCACCTATACCACCTTGTTTTGATTACTAGAGTTTTATAGTAAGTCTTGAAGTTGGGTACCATCAGCTTTCCAACTTTGTTCTTCTCATTCAATATTGTATTAGCTTTTCTGGGTCTTTTGCTTCCCCCATAAGCTTTAGAATCCTTTTGTTGACACCTATAAAGTAACTACCTGGAATTTTGATCGGGAACACACGGAAGCTGTAGACTAAGTTGGGAAGAAGTGATGTCTTGACAATATTGAGTCTCCCAACCCACGAACATGGAATGTCTCCTCACGTATCTGGTTCTTTTTAAATTTATTCACCAGAGTTTTACAGTTTCGTCATATAGATCTTGTACATATTTTGTTAGATTTTTAGAAAGATATTTTAATTTGAGGAGTGCTAATACAAAAGTATTGTATTTTTTTTAAAGATTAAAAAAAAATTTTAATTTATTTTGGGAGAGAAAACACAAGCACACGAGTTGGGGAGGAGCAGGGAGAGAGAAAGAGAGAGAATCCCAAGCAGGATCGTCAGCATGGACCCTGGCTCAGGGCTCATTCCCACCAACTGTGAGAACATGAACTGAGCCAAGATCAAGAGTCAGATGCATGACCTGAGCCAAAATCAAGAGTCAGATCACCAACTGAGGCACCCAGGTGCCCCAATAATACTGTTTTATAATGTCAAATTCTACTTATTCATTGCTGGCATAGAGGGAAGCAGTTGGATTTGTATACTAACCTTGCAAACTTGCCATAGTTGCTAGTTAGTTCCAGAAGGTTTTGATCAAATCTTTCAAAGTTTCTACAACTAATGTCAGCTGTGAACAAAGACAGTTTTATGTCTTCCTTCCCAATCCTTTCTGATCTATAAACTTTTAATTCCTCTCTTTTTTTTTTTCCCTTGCTGACTTAGCAAAGACTTCCAGAATGGATTTGAAACCATTGAGAGGGGACATCCTTGCCTTGTACTTGATCTTAGTAGGAAAGCTTTGAGTATTATGTTAGCTGCAGGTCTTTTTGTAGATAGTCTTTATCAACTTGAGAGAGTTCCTCTCTATTTCTAGCTTACCAAGAATTTTTATCATGAATGGGTGTTTCTGCATCTATCGATATGATCATGTGATTTTCCTTTTTTAGTCTGTTGATGTTATGGATTACCTTGAGTTTTTTGAAAATTTCTTTTAATGTTTTTATTTTTATTTCTAGGAGAGAGAGAGAGAGACAGAATGAGCAGGGGAGGGTCAGAGAGAGAGGGAGTTACAGACTCTGAAACAGGCTCCAGGCTCTGAGCTGGCAGTCAGCACAGACCCCGACGTGGGGCTCGAACCCACGCACCGCGAGATCATGACCTAAGTGAAAGTCGGACGCTTAACTGACTAAGCCACCCAGGCGCCCCTACCTTAATTGAGTTTTGAATGTTAACCAGTCTTGCATACCTGATATAAATCTCACTTGGTCATGGTCTCTGATGTTTTCATACATTTTAAAATTTGACTTGTTAATATTTTGTTGTGGGGGATGCCTAGGTGGCTCAGTCTGTTAAGCATCCAACTTTGGCTAAGGTCATGATCTCATGGTTTGTGAGTTCAAGCCCCACATCAGGCTCTGTGCTGATGGCTCAGAGCATGGATCCTGCTTTGGATTCTGTGTCTCTGTCTCCCTCTGCCCCTCCCCTGATCATGCTCTGTCTCTCTAAAATGAATAAATGTTAAAATTTTTTAAAAAATATTTTGTTGAGGATTTTTGAATCTTTGTTCATGAGAGATGTTTTGTCTGTAGTTTTCTTTTCTGGTAACACCTCTGTCTGATTTGGTATTAAAGCAATGCTGACCTCATAGAATGAGTTAGGAAGTCTTCTCTCTGCTTCTATCCTCTGAAAGAGGCTATAGAGAATTGGCATGATTTCTCCTGTAAATCTTCGGTATTATTCACCCGTAACACATGTAGGCTTTTTGAAAGGTTATTAATTATTGATTTGATTTTTTTAAATAGATAGAGCTATAACATTGTCTATTTCCTCCTGGGTGCTTTTGGCAGATTGTATCTTTCAAGGAATCGGCCCATTTCATCTAGATTATCAAATTTGCAGGCATAAAGTTATTCACAGTATTCCTTTATTATCCTTTTAATACAGAATTTGTATTGATGTCTCCTCCTTCAGTTCCAATATTAGTAATTTATGTCCTCTCTTTTTCTGTTAGGCTGCCTTATTGATTTTATTGATCGTTTCATAGAACCAGCTCCTGGTTTTGTTGACTTTTCCCAGTTGATTTTTGTTTGTTTGTTTTGTTTTTTTTTTTTCATTGATCTGCTCTAATTCTTATTACTTTTCTTCTGGTCACTTTGGATTTAATTTGCTCATCTTTTGCTAGTTTCCTAATGGGGATATTTATGTTATTGATTGTAGATCTCTTTTTTTTTCTCCCTAATGTATGGATTCAGTGCTATAAATTCCCCTCTAAACACTGCTTTTACTGCATGCCACAAATTTTGATAAGCGTGTTTGCTTTTTCGTGTATTTCAAAAAACTTAAAAATATTTCTCAAGATTTAGTTTTTGACCCGTTTGCTATTTAGAAATGTTGTGTAAGTTCCACGTATTTGGGATTTTCCAGTTATCTTTCTGTTATTGATTTCTGGTTTAATTCTGGCTTAATTCTCATTTCTCTCTGTGAGGAGTTTTATGATTTCTGTTCTTTTGAATTTGTTGAGTTGTGTCTAAGGCCAAGAATGTGGTCTAGCTTCATGAATTTTCCATGTGAGTTTGAGAAAAATGTTTATTCTTACCTTTGTCTCAACAGTTTATCTTTTGTTTATTCGTTTATTATTTCTGAGAGAGAGAGAGAGAGAGAGAGCACAAGTGAAGGAGGAGCAGAGAGAGGGAGACACAGAATCCAAAGCAGGCTCCAGGCTCTGAGCTGTCAGCACAGAGCCTAACATGGGGCTCAAACTCACAAACCGCGACATCATGTCCTGAGCTGAAGTTGAGGTTCAACTGCCTCAGCCACCCAGGAATCCCAGCCTCCACAGTTTAAAGGTGGGAGGGTAGGGACGCCTGGGTGGCTCATTTGGTTGAGCGTCCTATTTCGGCTCAGGTCATGATCTCACAGTTCATGGGTTTGAGCCCCGCATCGGGCTCTGTGCTGACAGCTCAGAGCCTGGAGCCTGTCTTCAGATTCTGTGTCTCCCTCTCTCCCTGACCCTCCCCTGATCATGCTGTCTCTATCTCTCTCTCAAAAATAAATAAAACAGTTAAAAAAGAAAAGGAGTGCTAAAAAATATAGATAAAGGTGGGAGGGTGAACTGATGATGGGCAAGAAAAAACAAGTGATGTGCCATAGAATGAAAGACTGTTGGGTTAATTAGTTCTCAGACTCTAATGTACATATACATACCTTGGGGGGATATTATTAAAACCCAGCTTTGGGCTCTAGATCTTTGGAGGGGTCCTAAACTTCATTTCCAACAGGCTCCCAGGTGATATTGATGCTGCTGGTCCGTAGACCACACTTTCAGTAGCAGGAGGTAAGAAGATCTCTTAGGGAGCCAAAAAGTCTCCTTTCCTATGAGGAAACCTGGGGCTCTGAGATCACGTGTGAATTTCATGTGTACAGTGTGAACCTGCTAGCCTCTAGTGGGTTCTTCCTCTCCCTCAGCATTCTGCATCTATGTGTCTTCACTTTGCATTCTGTCCAAAAGGAAACAGAAGATCTGATGTTCATCATATTTTATTATAGTCAAGATAGTACACTGAATGGGAACAGACTTGGGGAACTCCAGAGTCTCCGAGGTTTGAGTGAGCACAGGAAAATCTGCAGAAACTTTGGCTACATCTTTAATTAGACCCACTAGAGTTTTATGGGTGAGTCTAGATCATAATGGAAAAAGGCAAAATTAGAATTCAATAGAAGGGCTAGACGTTTCTTTCTTCTGTGGAGACTGAACTTAGAGTTTCTGCCCTTTTTTTGGTTTGTATAAAGCTTCCTGTGGGACTTGAAGTAATGGAACTTGAGCAATGTTTGGGTTCCAGTTGCTTTGCCAGAGATCTCAGGAACTCTCAGACTGGAAAAGTCAAAACTTAGAGTAATTGGTGCTGGGCTATGGATATCTGAATGCCTTGGGTTGGCCTTTCATTGGTTTTTTTGTGACTGAGTGATCCACAGACTGGGAGAGGGTCCCCAACGAGGGTTAGAGGAAGAAGCCATTTAGGCCCTGGAGAGAAGACAAGTGTCTCACCTGGGCCATGGGAATCATGGGTTGGCCAGGCCACACCTAGAGACCTGCTTCTATGCCTTTCTTCTACGTCGGAGTCAGTGAGGCACAAGGGTCAAAAAGGGCACCAAGCATCCACCACATGCTGCCATTTATGGCACCTTTTTCCGGTTATTAACTACTGGAGATGATTGGAAAAAAGAAACTGTCTGTTTTCTGGACAAGATACTGCAAATTCCTGAGGATTAGGAAGGAGAATTCATAATGTCCAGAAACATGGAGGGGGGATCATTTGTTCTAAAGGATGGAAGAAAGAAAATAGCTTTATGGATTTTACCGAAGGATACATTTATATTCTGTCTTAGATATTTAACATAGAATATACTCAGTAAAAGTTTAACAACTAATTTAATTAAACAATGGAGATTTTTTTAAAAAAAAATTTCAATGTCCAGATGCCAAAAGAAGCTGTCAAATTAAAGCAGAAAGCAGTACAAGCAAACTAAATGTTTTTAAAATATGAATTTTTATCTGGTTCTCCACTGCAAGGACTGATTTATGTTTTATATTCTCTTAATATATTTGATAAAATGGACAAGACCGCTTTTAGACTAAGAAGCATTTGCTAATCACAGAGCCTTTGATATTAGACATGACCAGATTCTATTTTTTAAAAAACTTTTAAAATATTTTATTCATTTTTTTTGAGAAACAGGCAGAGCACAAGTAGGGGAGGGGCAGAGAGAGAGAGAGAAATATCAGAAGCATGCCCCAGGCTCTGAGCTGTCAGGAGAAAGCCCTATGTGGGGCTCCAACTCACGAACTGCGAGATCATGACCTGATACGGTGTCTGATACTTAACCTACTGAGGCACTCAGGTGCTCCAGATTTAGCCACGTTCGAATCCTAGTTCTGCCTCTTACAAGTGCGTGCTCTCTGAGCCATGGTGTTCTCCTCTATAAATGGGGATAATAGTAGGGATTGCTGGGGGTGTTAAATGAGAAAATGCATGCAAAACTATAACCCCAGGGCCTGATATAGAGTGAATGTTAGTAAATAATGTCATAATCATGGAACCAGGAGGAACAACAATAAAATAAGTCATGAAATTAACAGCGGTTTCGGTTCGGATTCTCCAAGGCCCGACTCCACTGGGCTTGGAGACTCAGAGCAGAGAGGAAGCCCAATAGAATCAGCCGCACGAAATGACGCCCGGGCTCAGATGCTGCTAAAAACTACATTTCCCAGCAGCCCCCGGTCCCAGGGTTTCGGTTTCTCTCACTTCCGGGTCTGTCATGTGACTCGCCGGCTGCACCATGGCGGAAGCGGAGGAGCAGGTAAATCCTGCGGCTGTTGGGCCCCGGAGTGAGAGGCGAGGGTGAGGAGATGCGGGCTGCGAGCGGAGCGTGTGGACGGAGGGCGAGCCAGGCCCACCGCGGGGCACCCGAGGGGCGGGAGGCCGTTTCGGGGAGCGTGGCTGCTCGGGGGGCGCCCGGGGAGAGCGCCCCGACGCGTCCCGGCGTCGGAGAGGCGGCCTTGCTGCGCCGCTGCCCCGGTGAACTGTCTTGAGTGACGGTTTGCCTGGAAGGCAGCCCGGTTGTCCCAGGACCTGGCTGCCCTTGGGAAGCGTTAAGAGGGGACTTGAGGGGGCGCCTGGGGGCTCAGTCGGTTGAGCGTCCGACTTCGGCTCAGGTCATGATCTCGCGATTCGTGGGTTCGAGCCCCGCGTCGGGCTCTGTGCTGACTGCCAGCTCGGAGCCTGGAGCCTGTTTCAGTCTGTGGCTCCCTCTCTCTCTGACCCTCCCCTCCTCACGCTGTCTCTCTCTCTCTCTCTCTCAGAAATAAATAAAAAAAAAAACATTAAAAAAAAAAAGAAAGAGGGGGCTTGAGGTTTGAGGCCTGGTTCCTTCCCAGTCGAAGCGGAGACGGTGCGAGCTGACTCGCAGGAGGGCCAGGAGAGAGTAGATGATGCATTTCGTTTCGTAGCTGTTGTCTTCAGGGGCCAGGCCAGCTGCGACGTGCGGCGGGGGTGACGTGCCTCTGTCCTGACGACGACGCCCGGGCTGCAGAGCCCGGTCTCTTTCTAAATGACTTTGGGCTAGTTCTTTCATTATGGTACAGCTCACCATAAAGCTCAAACAGAAGACGGGGATACAGGAGGAACTAAGTTGGAGAGCAGACCAAGGACCCCGGCTAAAGTGCTTAGTAAAGGCTGGGCTCTGTAAACGTTGCTGCGGTTAGTAGTTGCTGGGAGAACACAGACGACAGCGCCAGCCCAGCCTCGGCCTCGTGGGATCGGAGTTTAGCGCAGCAGGCAGCGATGGCACCAGAGTTTTCATACACTTACAGTGGCAGCCAAACCTTAGTTGAAATGACACGGTACTGCCAAGAAGACCGAAGAGTGCACACAAAGGTCGGAGCTAATTGTCCATTTCCAGAGTCATTTCAGGTTGGCACTGTTTTTCCTTCCAAATTAACAGGGCCCTCAGTTTCCGTAATTGTCTCTAAAAAGTGGTTTATGGTGAGCTGTACCATAATAAAAGAAGTTTAGCTATTTGATAATTTATTATCAATGGCATTAATACCGTTTGTAACAGAGTTCATTTACGTAATGCAGATTTGCCCTTCCTACGTGTGATGTGTACCGGCAATTAAGAAAGAAAGTAGAAGTGTGGTTTGGGTGTCGTCGCAGTACCAGGAGTGTTGCTAGGAGCCACGAAGTCTCCTTTTTTTGATCCAGTCACTTCGAAGGAAAAATGCTTGTTAAGCACGTGCAGTTTCATGAGTCATTGCTGGGTTTGATGATAGTCGTGAGATTGGCTTTCCCACTGTTGCTCTTTATGCTTGAAATACAGCTGATTTGTTGTTTGATTTCCAACCAAAAAGGGGCGTGGCTCAGTCGGTTGACTGTGCGACCTCAGATCAGGTCATGACCTCATGGTTCGCAAGTTCGAGCCCCACATGTGGCTTGTTGCTGTCAGCGCAGAGCCCGCTTCAGATCCTCTGTCCCCTTCTCTTTCTGCCCCTTCCCTGCTTATGCTCTTTCTTTCTCAAAAATAAATAAAACATTAAAAAGAAATGAAACCAAAAGCCACGATCTTAGATACAGGGTAGTAGAAATGGAGAGAGTTGTTCTTAGTATTTTCTGCTGTTTTGTGCAGAAGAGAGTTTGGCAAAGCTGTTTGATACACAAACACACATAGAAAGTTAGTGATACAGGAAGCAGGCCTTCAATTTTTATAGCACTTTCCGGTGTAAGCCCTTCACATCATGTTTGGTCCTCACAAAATAATGCTGTGTGGTAAATGTTCTGACATACAGGTCAGGACCAGCGCCTCCTATGTTCTGCCAATGGCTTCCGACTGCACTGCAAAGAAAAGTCAGACTCCTTTATAATCCCCTGGTTGCCCTGAAGGATCTTGCTCCAATTACTCCTTATTCCTTTTCTCTGACTTCATTTTCCACCCCTCTTCTCTTCTCCCCTGTTGTCACTGTGCACCAGCTGTACTTGGCTTTCTTCCTGTACCTTCAACAGGCTGGCATGTTTCTACCCCAGGGCCTTTGCTCATGCTCCTCCCTTTTTTGACCCCAGATATCCAGGGCTTTCTCTGGAAGTTCCTGCATGTCTTT
Organism: Proteles cristata cristata; assembly: GCA_017311185.1. Lineage (NCBI taxonomy): Eukaryota > Metazoa > Chordata > Mammalia > Carnivora > Hyaenidae > Proteles > Proteles cristata. The sequence continues at coordinate 335,324 of JAESUZ010001291.1, read as the reverse complement.
GTCCAAGTGTTATCTTTTTGAGTGAGGCCTTCTTTGATTGCTCTTTGAGACCTCTTCCTTGTGTTCTTTCTCATTAGTGCTCACCACCATCTCTCATAGTGTGTTTTAAAGTTTCTGCTTATTTGTTCTGTATGTTTCGTTATTCATTTCTGTATGGTCTCCTTATTAAAATGTAAGTTTCATGACGTCAAGGATTTGTTCACTGCTGTTTGCCTGACACCTAGAATAGTGCCACAATATGTGTTAAATGACTGAACTTTACACATAAGCAACTGGAAATTCAGACAACATAAGTCACTTACTCAGGCTTATGTCTGTAATAAATCTCCAGTCTTCTATCTCCAAAGCCCATGTTTTTCCACTGGAACACCCCACCTTTGAAAAAATACTTGAAAAGCTAATTCTAATTTTATTTTTAACTTTATGAAGTAGAACGAACCCTTAGCACCTTAATAAGTTTCCTTCGAGTCATAATTTCACCTTCGACGCTTCAACAGCCTGCTTGCGGCTAGAGCAGCGTTCATCTCCCCGACAGGTCATTCTCGAAAAGCCCAGGGGCCCACCGTCAGTGGCAGAAAGAAGCAGACATCCGCAAACTGTCCTTCTGTTTATTTCTAAAGCTGGCAAATGATCGTACCTATATTATCAGTCCTTTATAGATTAAAATGGATTAAAAATGGTTAGATGTTTCTCACTCTGGTTGGCTTGTGCAGTAGGGAGCTGTTAAAATCTGGCTTGCGTATGGAGTGTTTTGAAGGCTAAAAGTGCACAAAAATGGAGTTAAATAAATTTGTTAATTGTTCTGTTTTGCCCCTTTAAGCCTTTTAGATAATCTGTTTTTAATTAATTAGTTTATTTATTGAGAGAGAGAGGGAGCGAGAGATGATGAGTGGGGTAGGGGCCGAGAGAAAGGGAGAGAGAACACCAAGCCAGGTCCCCACTGTCAGCACAGAGCCCAGTGTGGGGCTCATACCCACGAACCGTGAGATCATAACCTGAGCCGAGATTAAGAGTCAGACGCTCAACCGACTGAGCCACCCAGGCTCCCCTCCTCTTAACTTTTCCGAGCGTTGTATTCTTTGGTGATTGCTTTTTTTTTTTTAACCCTTTAATTTTAGAAAGAACCAAAGTAATAAGATCTGTACCAAGTTATAATGTAAAATAGTTCAGGAGCTCTCAAGCTATGAAGTCACTTTTTTGCACATGATTGAACATTTTTTAAGGCATTGGGAAGTCTTTGTTTCTGCTGAGTACAGTGAAGGGGGTTCGCAGAAATAACCACACGTGCAGTTCGGAGAAAGGCCTCCCACGCTGTATTCTGCCTGGGACTTTTCTAACCAGCAGTTTTACTTAGTTCTGGAACGATTTACAGTTGACCTTCATTATCGCAGACGCCCAGTGGTATTTGTTCGGACCTCTTTTATGAAAAACGTTCGGCTTGCAGTCTGGTTGTGTATTAGTCTTATCCCGACTAGAGACTGCTGAGTCCTCAAGAACGAGCACAGAGCTCACTCACGCGGACATCTCGCACAGGGCTAGTGCTTTACAGGTACTGGGTGCTTAGTAGAATGTTTAAATGAACTTATGCAGGGGAGAATAGCCGTCCGGATTGAAAGTGTCAAACCATAAGTAAGATGCAGTAGAATTTGTGTTATGTTATCTTAACTTGAAACTTTTGAAAGTTATTAATTTAAACGTAGGTTACGTTTCCTACATTCCTTACTCTGCCAGCTCCCCGGACCCCCTTTCATCTTTCCTACCAACCATCAGGGAACCCGGTCTATTAAAAAACTGACCATCTATTCACGTTACATTTCTTTTTTGAATTTTCCCTGTACGTTTTAGAATTGGAATTTTTTTTTTTAAGAGAGAGAGTGTGTGTGAGTACAGTAGAGAGTCGGAGAGAGAGAGAGAGAGAGGGACAGAGAATCCTTAAGTAAGCTCCAGGCTCAGTGCGGAGCCCAAACGGGAAGCTTGGGACTATGACCTGAGCCGAAACCAAGAGTCAGATGCTCAACCGACTGAGCCACGGTCGTCCAGGAATTTGGGGACATTTTATCGTTACTATAGAAGCATTTTCTGATTATCACATGATAGTTCATGAGCACGAGCACCCCCACGCGACTGTGGTCCGTGTGTAAAATACAAATCACAGCAACAAGTACTTGCCTGTGGACAGAGGCATTTGCTCCCCAGGACTCTTGTGAGTACGAAATGGGGTTGTGTTAAAGGGGCCGGGCCGAAGCGCCTGTGTGTGACTTCGCTCTGGTATGCACGGTTCTCTCTCTCTCTCTCTCTCTCCTTTTTTTTTTTTTTTTTTTTACAGTTTGAGCAAGATCTTTTGAAAGCAGGGGCACCTGGTGGCTCAGTCAGTTAAGCCTCCGACTTTGGCTCAGGTCACAGTCCCATGGTTTGTTGTTCAAGCCCCCCGTCGGGCTCGGTGCTGACAGCTCAGAGCCTGCAGCCTGCTTCAGAGTCTGTGCAGGGGTAGCAGGTACCCGCCACACAAGCCTGTCCTCATCCTCTGCCTGTGTCAGACGCCGGGCTCTCTCACGCACGCCCTGTCCTCCACTGAGCTCGGCCGGTCACGGTGTGTTGGGAAGGAGAGAAGGTGGCCGCGCGCTGTTGAGCGTTTGGGGTCTGTCCCCAGGCCAGGCGGACTGCCCGGAGCCTGGCCTCTGCTCTGGTCCTGCAGATGTTAGAGTCGGCCTTCCTCAGGCTCCAGCCTCCATTTCTCCCCCAAATTCTGCACCCCGCCCCTCCCCCCGACAAACAGTGTGTATAGATTCAAGAGGTCATGGGTCAAGGCACCGAGATCATGAGGTTTGGATATATGATTGAGTTTACGGGATTGGTTTGCAGCACAAAGGTGAGGTAAAGCAGCTGAGGTTAGCCTTCGGCGGTTGCCCAGATCTTGTCCGGCTATATACTTGTCTCTCTGTGCCTCCAATTTTTTTTTTAATGGATATTTATATTTGAAAGACAGAGCGTGTGCAGGGGAGGGGCAGAGAGAAAGAGAGACATAGAATCTGAGGAAGGTTTCAGGCTTCGAGCTGTCAGCACAGGTCAGACATGGGGCTCAAACTCACGAACCACGAGATCATGACCTGAGCCGAAGTTGGCCCTTTAACCCACTGAGCCACCCAGGGGCCCCATCTGTGTGTCTTCTAGCTCATCATTTCTGCTTTAACCAGAATAGACCCATTTTTTTTTTTATTGTAGTAAAATTTGCATAATATTGACCACTTTAACCATTTTTTTCAAGTTTTATTTTATTTATTTTGAGACAGAGTGCAAGAGAGGGAGGGGCAGAAAGAAGGGGAGAGAGAATCCCAAGCTGCCCCTGAGCCTCCAGCCAGAGCCCGATATGGGGCTCGAACTCACGAATCGTGAGATCATGACCTGAGCCGAAATCAAGAGTTGGATGCCCCACCGGCTGAGCCACCAGGCTCCCCACCACGTTAGCCATTTCCAAGTGCATGATTGAGTCAGTGGCCTTAAGTACATGCGCAGTGTCCACATTCCCACCATCCGTCTTCCGAACTTCTGGCCATCACAGACTGAAATTCTGGACCCATTAAGCACTCACCACTGCCCCCTTCCCCCCCCCAGCACCTTCCCCCAGCCCCTCCTAAGCTCTGTTCTACTTCTGCCTCGTGGAAGTGGAACCCTCCAGTATGTGTCTGGTTTATTTCACTTAGGAAACAGCACAGTTCTGTAACTTGTATTGTCATGATTCGAAGTTCTTCAGAAGATAAGAGGGCGAAGCTAACGCGTGGTTGAAAACCACTGCCTCTTTCTAACTCGTGACCGTTCTCAGGGTTCAGCCCCGCCTCTTGGAGCCGTCCCCGGGGCATTGACTTCAGGCCGTCCGGCTGGCCCCGCAGCCCCCGGGGCATTAGCACAGGGGAGTTTTGCGGGGAGGAAGCAAGGAAATAGCAGACCGTGTGATTTCTGAAGTCACTCATGCATTGCTTTGCTAGGACTGGGAACAAGAGTGTCGTTTTCCTTGAGGCCACAGCTCAGTTTGGGAGGTTCGTGCTGGGGGGAGGGGGTTAGTGTGAGAATGCCGTGGAGGACATGTTCTCACTGATACCCGCAGCACAGGAAGCCTCTCTGAGAGCCTGGTTTTTTCCTGAAGGCTCGGGTTTCTGAGAGCCACAAGCCTCGTGGTATCGCATTCTGCCACTGCATGGGTTTTGGTGCAGAGTCAAGAATATAATTTGATCTTGGGGCACCTGGGTGACTCAGTCGGTCGAGCCTCTGGCTTCGGCTCAGGTCATGATCTCACAGTTCCTGGGTTCGAGCCCTGCATTGGGCCCTGTGCTGACAGCTCAGAGCCTGGAGCCTGCTTCGGATTCTGTCTGTCTCTCTCTCTCTCTCTCTGCCCCTCCCCCGCTCACACTCTGTCTCTCTCATCTCTCAAAAATAAAGGTTAAAAAAATTAAAAGACCATAATTTAATTTTGAATTTTTGGTTGAAATCGGTGGGTGGAGACTTACACTTTTGTTTTAACGAAGAACATAAATGGAACATTTGCCCTTTTACCCTAAGTGTCTATGTGAATGTATCTCAAATAATAATAATTTTAAAAAAGACTTCCTTAGGTCTAATGGCATTTTTCTGAAAAGAGTAAACCAGTGCCCTTTTAAAGTTCTCGAGTTGGGGATAGGAATATAGGAATATAGGCACAGGTCGTTGGCATGGTCATCAAAGCCTTGTTTCCCGGATATTATTAAGTTAATATTCAGGGACAGTCGGGAGTGGAAAGGGTGTCAGATGTCGTTAAGTTCAGCCGCTGAGCCTCAGTGTTCTTACCTCAGGGGTCATTAGGAAATTCTAAGATGCTGGGTGCAAAGCATTTAGCATCATGGGGATATATATAATAGATGTTCAGTAAAGATGTCAGAATCGTGACTGTTAATAATAAATGGCGTGTGTCCAAAAGAGAAGCGTCAGGGTGGTAAGTGGATGAGAACCAGGGTCTGGGGACGGGTAGCACAGAGGAAGAACAATTTAGAAGGGCAGGCACGATACGTGTCATTAACTCTCTGGAGAACTGTCAAGCAGTCGAAGAATTGGATTTTTTATGGGTCTTACTGGTGCTGAGAACAGAAAGTTCCCGTGGAGGGACTGTAGCTCCAAATTAATAAGCACTTTCTTTTTTTTTTTTTTTAAATGTTTTATTTATTTCTAGGAGAGAGACAGAGAGAGACAGCGTGAGCAGAGGAGGGTCAGAGAGAGAGGGAGTCACAGACTCTGAAACAGGCTCCAGGCTCTGAGCTGTCAGTCAGCACAGAGCCCGATGCGGGGCTCGAACCCACGAACCGCGAGATCGTGACCTAAGCGAAAGTCGGACGCTCAACCGACTAAGCCACCCAGGCGCCCCTAATCACTTTCTAGTGCTCAGAATAACGTCACTGCGTCGGGGTGCGGGGGAGGTTGTCCTGTCCATCGTGGTTAAGGGCACAACTGCAATAAAATTCCTAATCACAAGTGACGTTCGTCCCCATTTCACAGATGGCCTTTCAGAGCAGGGACCGTATCACTCACAAGGCTGTTTGCAGAGACGGCCCACCACCTGCTGGGTTCTTCCGAATCTTCCACAAATGAGATTAAAATGTGTGCAAACACCGGATGTGTGTGTAGCCTGCTCTACAACGGGCCCTGAGTCACGGAGGCGTCTAACTCTCTTTAAAATGTTTATCATTTTTCTTGAAAAATACTAGTTCTCTCCAAAATGTCCTTGCCTCATTTTTTTTTCTTTTTTTTTTTTTGTTCTTTTCTCCCCTGGATTGTTGCCAAATGCTTACATTCGGTGTCAGCATATTAGTTGTAACCTTTTATTGCTATTGATATCTATAAGTACGTTAAGTAAATCTTCATTTTGCTGACCTCTTTGAGGATGCATGGCATCAGCAGATTCTCTCTTTCAGTGGACAGGTGAGAGATTAGCGGGACCGAGTCAATTTTTCCCTTTTTGCTTTGTTTTCTCCAGAGCAGCAAGATTCATTGTCTAGCAAGAGGGAAACGGTGTTCAATGGCAGAATTTGTCTCCTGGTTAATGGGTTAAAGAGCGGATGTAAATTACAGAGCTTGTTTGCACAGCGCCTGATAGGTGCCCCTCCAGGGGAATTCTTTTTGTAAGAAACTGTTTAAGCAAGACAGTCATTTTGACTTAACCAGATTAATAGCGTGGTCATTAATAGCACCAGGGCTTTTCAGTCTAAAACTTGGCTTACAGATAATTTGAGATGGCAGCTTCCTCTTCCCTTCCGTGATCAGTAAGGCTGCTTTGCCAGCCCCGCTTCCATTTTCAGCGAAGGAAAGAGCCTTCTGTGCACTCATGGGAGCGTTCCTGCGGCCATCGGTCAGTGGGCCCGAGGGGCCCCGCAGGGACCGTCTCAGCCCTGCCACTCACGGGAAGTGGAGGGAGGCTTGGAGAGTTGCCCTGCGTGGAGCCCTTTCCGCGGTGGTGGCCCGTTACCTCCCCAAGGGGCAGGTGGGCGGCGGGGGTGTGGTGACCCTTTGCTCTCGAAAGTATTTCCTAGTTTATTCTGTTGTCCTCTCTTCTGACCATTCTCCCCCTCTGTGCTTTGTAGGAAATGGAGTCTCTCGAAGAATCTACAGACGAGTCTGAGGTAAGGCGGGTGCTTCGGGAGCCTGAGGATCGCTTCCCACCACGTTGCCTTGTGCTGGGACTGGGGGTGGGAAAGTGGGGCCGTGGGTGGTTGATCCTTGGGGAACAACTTGCCAGTTGTCTTCAGAAATCTATTTTTTAAAATTTTTCTAAATGTTTATTTGTTTTTGAGAGAGAGAGAGAGAGAGAGAGAGAGAGAAAATGAATGACCGGGGGAGGGGCAGAGAGAGAGGGAGACACAGAATGGGAAGCTGGCTCTGTGCTCGGAGCTGTCAGCACAGAGCCCGACGAAGGGCTCGAACCCACAGACCACGAGATCGTGACCTGAGCCGAAGTTGGACGCCCCACCGACCAAGCCACCCAGGTGCCCCCAGTCTTCAGAAATATTAAGTGAATCAGCTTAAGTAAACAGCAGAAGGAGCGAAAAGCTCTCTCCTGGTCTTGAACAGTATTTTAGCCCAAAGTGTGTTGGCAGTGGGAAATTGGATGCAAAGTTTCACAAACGAATCTTGACTCTTCAAAAAACTGGGTTTTAAAACAAACCGCTGTAGGTTCTACCACATTTATTTTTTCTCTTCATTCTTTTAATGAGAATGACACGCCCACTGGGGGTACTTCCTCAGTCACCGAAGTTAGAGTTGATTTCATAAAATAGAAAGGAAAGTTACTTCCTTAAAAACTGTTAAGGAGCTAAGTTGTGTTAAAGTTTGTGTTTTAAGGAGAATAAAATATAAGGGTGGGCTTTTTAAAACAAATTTCTTTTCAAGACTCTGCATAAGAAATCAGTAAAGGGGCGCCTGGGGGCCTCAGTCGATTAAGCATCCGACTTCTGCTCAGGTCATGATCTCACGGTTCATGGGTTTGAGCCCCGCGTCGGGCTCTGTGCTGACAGTCAGCTCAGAGCCTGGAGCCTGTTTCAGATTCTGTATCTTCCTCTCTCTCCGACCCTCTCCTGTTCATGCTCTCTCTCTCTCTCTCTCTCTCTCTCTCTCTCAGAAACAAATAAAAAACATTAAAAAAAATCAGTTTAAGCATAACCAAAACTAATGAACCTACTAATTTTATGGATGGACTTAATAATAATAATTATATTTTTTCCTTATGCTATTTCATTTAGCTCAGAGGAATGAAAAAAATATGTATGCTAACCCCTGCTGGAAATTCACACCAACGTGACTATAGCCAGTGTAGTTTGTAAATTCAGGTTGATACTGCATATAGTTATTGATTTTATTTGCTTTTTCAAGGAAAAGGTGGACTGTTCATCTGGAGAACAGCTTATATATTTTGCTACAATGTGTTTATACTTTGGCGCTACAGGCATGGTTCCTAATATCTTTACTACTAAGGACCTCAGATACCGTCCTTGGGCCTCCCGATAAGGCACTACAGAGTTTGCTTATAGATATGGCATAAGGCTTGTTAATTTTTTTTTTTTTTTTAGTGTTTATTTGTTTCTGAGAGAGAGAGAGAGACAAAGACAGAGACAAAGTGTGAGTTGGAGAGGGGCAGAGAGAAAGAGGGAGACACAGAATCCAAAGCCCTAGTGAACCTGAGCTTCAGGTTCAGAAAAGTAACACCCTGAGCTTCAAGAAAAAAAAATATATTTTCATTAAAAACGTTTAAAATTTTTAAAAATAAGAACGTTAGAATAACCTAACACTAGGGTCTTCCCAATATAAAAGCCCAGTCTATAAGAAATGCAGCATCTCATCAGGTAACAGAAAAATTGTTACAATTCCATGGTTGAAAACACTAAATACCCGTTACTTGCAGAAATAGAAAAATACCCAGCTGCCTGTGCCGTGGCTCAGTCGGTTAAGCAACCAAATTCGGCTCAAGTTGTGATCTCTCGGTTTGTAGGTTTGAGCCCTTCGTCAGACTCTGTGCTGACAGCTCGGAGCCTGGAGCTGCTTCAGATTCTGTGTCTCCCTCTCTCTCTGCTCCTTCCCCTGCTTGCACTCTTTCTCTCTCTCTCAAAAATAAACATTAAAAATGAAAAATTAAAAACAAAGGAAAGGAAAAACACCTGGGAACTTGAATAAAGTGAAGGCAGAAGCATGCTAAGCAAAGGCCTGCCCTGTGAAAGCTGAATTACCTGTTATAAACCCTTGTGGGAATCCAAAGCAGGCTCCAGGCTCTGTGCTGACAGCACAGGCTGAGAACCCACGAACGCGGGGCTCGAACCCACGAACCGTGAGATCATGACCTGAGCCCAAGTCTGGACCCTTTACCGACTGAGCCACCCAGGAGCCCTAACACTTGTTAATTGTTAATAAAATATTGAAAAGCGTTTCAGCGTAACCATCTTATCTCTGGAGATCTCTGGCTAACCGTGCTCTCGGAAGCACTGGTAGAGAATTCCGCAGTGTGGGAGTCCTGTCCCAGGATTTCATTTCAGAGGTGAGGGGGATGTTGACAGCCACCGAAGTAAATCTTTCTACACATTGTTCAGATACGAAACAGATCCACAAGGAGAGCAAGCAGCTCCTCTGTTCCTCAGTGTCTTCTTACGGAAAACGTGGTTGTCGCTGACTGGTCGCCGCGAGGATGAAGGAAGGTGCCGTTGGCCCGGCGTCCTGTGCGGTGCCGGCGCCAGAGATGCAAGCAGTCCGCCAAGGTTGTGGTCCTCAGCCTGTGTTCTAGAAGTGTCCCTGCTGCGCCTTCTACAGCCCCCGGCTTCCGCCTGAGGCTGGGAGAGGCCCCCGAGACCCTGGGAAAGCAGGGACTCCCCCCATCCCGGGGGTTCTCACGGTCCACGGGCCAGCGAGGGGGCCAGGCCGGTGACAGACACGTCTGGTCGTTTCGGTGTTGCGAGCTGGTTTGTACGCCAGTCTCTGGAGCAGGTTGTCCTGGGTTTCTCCACTTGAGTCACTTTCCGGTTGCGGGATTGAGAGTGTGAGACACTGCTTGGTCGCCCGAGAATCTTTATTTTTCCTTTTCTTCCCACGAGGGTTTGATGTCGGCTTAAGTCATATTCGCAGGAATGTGGGAGCAAGGCCTTGCTTCCTGCAGTGTGGAGCCAGCTTGAGATTCTCTTCTCTCTCCTTCTGCCCCTCCCCCAATTGCTCTCTTTCTCTCTCTCTCTCAAACAACAGCAACAACAAACCAAAATAGCCCAAAACTGTCTGTGCTTTTTCATTTCTTGAAACCTGTGACTACATGAAATGAAACTGCTGGGTATAGTATAATTAATATACTTGACAGTGGTGTGTATGTCACTGTTTCAACCTTTTAAGAACTTTAAGTTGTACTTTGTAGTTCAAGTAGAAGTTCAAAACCATAGTACAAACAAGAGAGTATGTTATTATTTTTTAAATATTTATTTGTTTATTTTGAGAGACAAAGTATGTGAGCAGGGAGAGAAGCAGAAAGAGGGAGAGAGAGAATCCCAAGCAGGCTTTGCGCTGTCAGACCCGGGATTCAATCCCGTGACTCTTGGATCATGACCTGAGCTGAAATTCAGCTGGGTGCTTAACTGACTCAGCCACCAGGTGCCCCAAGTATGTGGTTTAATGGGTAACACAGTTAAGGGTCCTGCGTTCAGGTCAATAACTAAACGACTTGTGGCAAATTTTGTGGAATAACTGAAGGGGTCCTCGCGTCTAGTATTTTCTGTTTCTAATCCATGGTCTACTGTTTATCCCACCTCAGTATCATAAGCCAGACCCTTTCTTAAATGGCACTTTACTCTGAAAAACAGAGCAATGAAACATGTGTTCAAAAGAACTTCATTCCCTGTTGAAGCTCCAAGACCTTGCGAGCCCTTAGAGACGATTGCTGTGGCACCGGCGGAGGCCGGGGGCTACGGGAGCACAGAGCGGTGGACGACTGGTCGGGAATGGCTTCGCTTGGGTCTCCAGGAATTAAATATGGAAGACGAATCTAGGCAGAAAGGCTGGGCAGAGACTGAGTCATGAAAGCGCTTGCATGTAAGCGCCCACCTGTACGCCCCCCCCGTGGCTAGAATGTGGAGGAAGTTGGGGAAGTGAGGCTGGTCGAGGAAAGTAGGGCAAGGTTGTGAGGCTACCGATGTGTCACACCGGACAGTTGGGACTTGATCCTGTGGACGTTGTGGAGCCAGCTAAATAGCCTTGACTGTGAAGGGTGGGGGTGGGGGCCGCGATAGATGACCTGGAAGGAGCGACGCATGGCCGGAAGTCCTAGCGCAGGCCCCCGGAAGAGACAGGGAGGGGTGTAGAGATCTGCGCGGGGCAGTGGCGGAAGTCAAGGGGAGATGCCTCAAGTTCAGTCAAGGGCAAGTGTGGGATGGTATGCGACAGGTGAGCCTGTGGAGAGGCAGGAAGATTCCAAAGCATCCAGCGCAGCGGCGTGGTAAGAAACTGAGTAAACTCCACTGTTAGCCAGAGGTTTGGAAAAGACATGTTAGGGGTGCGTGGGTGGCTCAGTCGGTTAAGCCTTTGACTCTTGATTTTGGCTCAGGTCATGACCCCTAGGTCATGGGATCAAGCCCCACGTTGGGCTCTGTGCTGAGCATGGATCCTGCTTAAGAGTCTCTCTCTCTCTCTCTCTCTCTCTCTCTCTCTCTCTCTCTCTCTCCCTCCCCTCTCTCCCCCCCCCTCCCTCCCCTTCTGCCCCTCTCCCCTACACTCTCTCTCTTTCTCACTCGCTTGCTCACTCGCTCAAAAATAAACAAACAGGGGCGCCTGGGTGGCTTAGTCGGTTAAGCGGCCGACTTTCGCTTAGGTCATGATCTCGCGGTTCGTGGGTTCGAGCCCCGCGTCGGGCTCTGTGCTGACTGCCAGCTCGGAGCCTGGAGCCTGTTTCAGAGTCTGTGACTCCCTCTCTCTCTGACCTCCCCTGCTCACGCTGTCTCTCTCTCTCTCTCCTAGAAATAAATAAAAAACATTAAAAAAAAATAAACAAACAAAAACACCAAGAAAAGCCCCCTGAAATTGAGACCTCAGTATTCAGGTTTTTCCTCTACAGCGGTGCTCTTCTAATCCATTCTTGATTCTTACAATGGTTTTGTTCAAGCTGAAACAAATAGTGTGCTTTCCTATTAAATATGTTATTAAAGAAAGGCAAATGAGCAAGCTGATATCTGGGATTTTGTTTCTAAAATCCTACAAGCTTCCGCTTACAGAGGGAAGTTGTGAACGCTCCTTGGAGCAGAGATGGTGTAGTGGAATGAGCAGTGTTGAGAATCTATTTTGAAAATGAGGATTATTACGAAACCAGACTCACCTGGTGTAGGAAACAACACTTGGCACTTTGGTAAGTTCTTTAGATACATTAACAAGTCCAAGATTTGGCCCTGATTATTGCTTCACTTTTACAGAGGAAGACACAGACTTTGAGTGTTTAGGTACCTGGCCGGGCTCACCCGCAGGTAAATGGATTTGAATCCCGCAGTCTGACTCCAGAGCCTGCTCTTCTCGTCTGTAGTTATGCTGTCTCCGACTTCACTGTGACCTCTTTAATTTTATTCCAGACTCTTCCTCTGTGTACCTTTGTAGAATTGGACAAGATTAAGAAAAAACTCCCTTGGAGCTCCTGCCTGTGTATAAAATGATATTTTGGGTGATGTTATAGATTTTGGCTTGTTCAGCTAGGTGGAAAAACATACCAATTTCAGAATCTTTGAACGTTGCTTTCTTGGGAATAGAGAATTGTCTTGTTAATTTACAGCTAACATTAATAATTATAATAAATTCCTGTTTGGTCATAAAATAAATATTGTTAGTTATTAGGAAAACAATAATTATCAACATTTATAAGATATTTATTAAGTAAATGTTAGTTATAAGTTATGTCCCCTTTGGAAAGTCCATCCATCTTTGTGTGCAGACATTTAGCTCCAGGAGTGTTCATTGAAACTTTGTTTATAATATAAAAATTTGGAAACAGGCTAAATATCCAGAAAGGAATTGTATTATCTTTATAATTGATAAGAGCTTTTTCAAAAATGTCATTTAGAGCAGAGGCTGGCAAGCCTTTTCTGTAAAGGTCTAGATAGTAAATATTTAAAGCTTTGCAGACAAAGAGGCAGAACTGAGGATCTTATATAGGCAGGTTACCATATAAATATGTAAAAACCTGCTCGAAAGCTAGATAAAACCAGGCATCTGGCTAGATGGGCTGGTTGTAGTTTGCTGATTCCTGATCTAGAGTATACTCCGGTTTTTCTCCACCCTCCAAAATCCACAGGTAAACGTAGAAAAAAAAGATCACGAGGGGCGCCTGGGTGGCTTAGTCAGTTGAGCGTCCGACTTTCACTTAGGTCATGATCTCGCGGTTCGTGGGTTCGAGCCCCGCGTCGGGCTCTGTGCTGACAGCCAGCTCAGAGCCTGGAGCCTGTTTCAGAGTCTGTGACTCCCTTTCTCTCTGACCCTCCCCTGCTCACGCTGTCTCTCTCTCTCTCCTAGAAATAAATAAAAATATTAAAAAAAAAAAAAGAGAGAAAAAGATCATGAGACCAAGTTGTCATTGGATCATGTGATTCTTATTTTATTAACTCATTATTTGCCTTGATTTTGTAAAGTTTTGCAAATATGCATCACTTATGTACTTAGCAAAACAATATAATTTTTAAAAATTTATTTTTATTTTTATTTTTTTATGTTTTATTAAACATTAATATTATTAAATAATTAATATTAATATTAATATTAAAAATATTAATTTTTTAAAATGTTTTATTTATTTTTGAGAGAGAGAGAGACAGCATGAGCAGGGGAGGGTCAGAGAGAAAGGGAGTCACAGACCGAAACAGGCTCCAGGCTCTGAGCTGGCTGTTAGCACAGAGCCCTGGGTGGGGCTTGAACCCATGAACTGTGAGATCATGACCTGAGCTGAAGTCGGACGCTTAAGCGACCGAGCCACCCATGTGCCCCTATAATTATCTTTTTTTTTTTTTTAACAAAACACATTAACCTCTGCACATATTCTTAATTGTCTTTTATGTCCACGTTACAGAACTTTTGGGTTGCATAGCAGTGGGACTCAAATTGAAACTGTGTGTCCTTCCTTCCTTACCTCACCTCACACTCAAACCAGGGAGTTAGGGGGAGAGCTTCGGTTTGTTTCTTTTTTTTTTTTTTTCAATTTTTTATATTTTATTTTTAGGAGAGAGAGAAAGAGAGAGAGACAGCGTGAGCAGGGGAGGGAGAGAGAGGGAGTCACAGACTGAAACAGGCTCCAGGCTCCGAGCTGGCAGTCAGCACAGAGCCCGACGCAGGGCTCGAACCCACAAACCGCGAGATCATGACCTGAGCGAAAGTCGGACGCTTAACCGACTAAGCCACCCAGGCGCCCCAGCTTCGGTTTGTTTCTTGCTCTTTATTTCATCTAAGATTTTACTTAAGGCAAAAGTTGTTCTTAACTCCAATATACATTTTTTCTGAAGTTTTTTTTTTTTTTATGTAACTTATTGTCAAGTTAGCTAACATACAGTGTATACATATGCTCTTGTCCATCAACTTGCGGATGGATAAAGAAGATGTGATTATATACATACAATGGAATATTACTTGGCAATGAAAAGGAACTAAACTTTGCCGTTTGCAAAACGTGGATGAAAGTGGAATGAGTATATTAACGCTAAGTGAAATAAGTCGGTCAGAGAAAGACAGATATCCTACGTTTTCACTCATATCTGAAGATTTTTTTTAAAGTTTTTAATTTTGAGATAAGTGGAGAATCATATGCAGTTAGAAGAAATAATAGAGAGATTGTCTGTACCCTTCACCCAGTTCCCAAAGCGTAAAATCTTGCATAACTCTGGACAATGTCACAGCCAAGAAATCAATATTGGTAACAATCCAGGGACTGGATTCCTGTTTCACAAGTTTTACATGCAGTCATTTGTGCATGTGCGCATACATGTGTTAGTTCTGTGCACTTCTTTTTTTTAAATATTTTTAAAAATATTTTGAGAGAGAGTGTGTGAGCGGGGGAGGGGCAGAGAGAGAGAGAGAGAGAGAGAGAGAGAGAGCATCCCAAGCAGGCTCCATGCTGTCAGTGCAGAGCCTGACATGGGGCTCGATCCCTCGAACCGTGAGATCATGACCTGAGCCAAAATTAAGAGTCGGATGCTTAACCCACTGAGCCACCCTGGCGTCCAGTTCTGTGCACTTCTGTCACATGTGAAGAGTCTTGTGACCCCCTCTGCCGTGAAGAGGCAGAGCCGTCCACCACAAGGTTCCCTTCTACAACTGTGACCGCTCCTTCCCTACCTCGCCCCCAGCACTGTCTCTTCTCTCTCCATAATTTTTCTCATTTCAAGCACATTATTGGAACTGAACCACACAGTGGTAACGCTTTCAGATTGACTTTTTTCCACTCTGCCGATTTGTCTTTGAATTGGCGTGGTTTGATCATTCACATTTAAGGTAATTATTGATACATTAGGACTTAGGTCGGCCATCTGCTTTCTGATTCCTCTGCTTTTCATTTCTCTTGTTTCTCGTTTTTTCCCTGTGAGTTAACTGAAACTTAAAGATTTCAGCTAAAAATTTATTCGTAGTTCTTTTATTTGAGTGTATTACTTTGTATGATTTTCTTAATGTTGCTCTAGGTATTAAAAGAGGCATGTATAACATCAGTCTGCTGGTAGCACTCCTGGTCAAGTATGAAAACCTTACCTGCGTTTACACCTGTCTCCTCTCTCCACTTGTAAACACAACTGTCTTAAATATTTACATTCATTGAGCACCGTGTCAGAGAGTTGGTATTAAACTTTTTGCTTCAACTATCAAATATGATCTTAAAAACTGTCAACAAGAGGGATAATTTACTATATCTACCCCGAGTTTTACCCATTCCTGCATTTATTTTTAAGTTCTAAGCTTTTGGGGCACCTGCGTGGCTCAGTGAGTTAAGCGTCCGACTTTGGCTCAGGTCATGATCTCACGGTTCGTGGGTTCGAGCCCCGCGTCGGGCTCTGTGCTGATGGCTCAGAGCCTGCTTCAGACCTTCTGCCTCCCTTTCTCTGCCCCTCCCCTGGTTGTGCTCTCTCCCTCAGAAATAAAGAAACATTTTTTTTAAAAAGTTCTAAGACTTCTGTTATCTTGTATCTTCTGCTTCTTTCTATTTAGAAAACTTTAGCTATTCTTTAGGCTTTCATTTTTGAGGGATATTGTCACCAAAATAGAATATTTGTGGTTGATGGCTCTTTTCTTTCAGAACTTGAAAACTGCTCTGCTACTTCCTGTGGCTTCTGTCATTTCAACTGACAGACGTGTTCTCGTTGCTTCTTTCCCTGGCTGCCTTCAAGGTGTGTGTGTGTGTGTGTGTGTGTGTGTGTGTGTGTGTGTGTGTGTGTCTGTGAGTGTGTCTGTGTGTTTGCCTAAGTTTCCAGAAATTTAATTATGATGCCTCTTGGTGTGGCTTTCTTTGATTTGTCTTAGTTGGAGTTTGTTCAGCTTCTTGAATCTGTAGGGTTATATCTTCGACCAAATTTGGAACGTTTTCAGCCATTATTTCTTTGATAATAACTTTTTCAGCTTTTTTTGATAATAACTTTTTTGATAATAAAATAATAAAATAAAATAATAAATAAAAATAATAATATAATAACTTTTGTTGAAAATAAAATAAAACTTTTTGATAATAACTTTTCCAGCTCCACTCTGTCTTCTTCTGGGACTGGAGTAATTTGAATGTTAGCTCTTTTATGATTGTCCCACAAGTCCTGAGAATCTGTTCCGTGTTTGTTCAGTCAGTTTTCTCTCTGTTGTTCAGACCTGGTAAAATCTGTTGATCTGTTCTCAGGTTCATTGGTTATGTTCTTAATCCTCTCTGCTCTACTGTTGAGCCCATCCACGAAGTTACTTCCTTTGGTTATTATATTTCTCAGTCCTAAAGTTTCCATGTTGTTTTTTTTTTTTAAATTTCATTTATTTGTGGAAATACTCTATTATTTCATTTATTTCAAGAGAATTTATAATTGATTACTGAAGCACTTTTATGATGGTTGCTTTAAAAATCTTTTTATTTAAATGTGTATTTATTTTTTAGAGAGAGAGAGCATGAGCAGGGAAGAGACAGAGAGATAGGGGGAGAGATAATCCCCCCAAGCAGGCTCTGTGCCATCAACATGGAGCCTGATGTGGAGCTTGATCCCATGAATCACGAGATTGTGACCTGAGCTGAAATCAAGAGTCAATGTTTAATTGACTGAGCCACCCAGGCGCCCCAATGATCATTGCTTTTCACTTGATCTTATATATATATTTTTTAAATGTTTTATTTATTTCTAGGAGAGAGAGAGAGAGAGAGACAGCGTGAGCAGGGGAGGGTCAGAGAGAGAGGGAGTCACAGACTCTGAAACAGGCTCCAGGCTCTGAGCTGGCAGTCAGCACAGAGCCCGACGCGGGGCTCGAACCCACGAACCGTGAGATCATGACCTAGGCGAAAGTCGGACACTCAACTGACTGAACCACCCAGGTGCCCCTCACTTGATCTTATCTAAAAGGCAGAGAAATGATGGCGATGTTTGCTTTAAAATCCTTGCCAGAGGGGCACCTGGGCGGCTCAGTCGGTTGAGCCTCTGACTTCAGCTCAGGTCATGATCTCATGGTTCGTGGGTTCAAGCCCTGCCTGCATCAGGCTCTGCTGCCGGCTCAGAGCCTAGAGCCTGCTTTGAATTCTGTGTCTTCCTCTCTCTCTCTGCTTCTCCCCTAGTCTCTCTCTCTCTTTCTCTCTCTCTCTCTCTCTCTCTCTCTGTCACTTTCAAAAAATAAATAAACATTAAAAATTAATTTAAAATCCTTGCCAGAGAATTCTAACGTCTGATTCATTGCATTCTTTAGATTTTTTTTCATGTTTTATTTATGTTAGAGAGAGACAGACAGCATGAGCAGGGGAGGGTCAGAGAAAGAGGGAGGCACAGAATCTGAAGACAGGCTCCAGGCTCTGAGCTAGCTGTCAGCAAAGAGCCCGACGCGGGGCTCGAACCCAGGAACTGTGAGATCATGTCCTGAGCCAAAGTCAGATGCTCGACTGAGCCATCCAGGCACCCCGTGATTCATTTCATTCTTAAAATATATGTTTTAATGAAGACTGTTTAAATCCTGAAGAGTCATCAATTACTTCAGTTTTTTTCGGGTCCATTTCTTGTGTACCACGTATCTTGCTGAGTGTTCTGCATGGAGTATTGCCTTCATTGTGACCCATAATCTTCTCAGGTGCTGTAGTAGGCAGGAGAGGTCGGCCGTGCTGCAGTAACACACGGCTCCAAAATGTTAACAGCTGAACACAACACAGATTTGCTTCTGAGGAGAATCCGTGGTGCAGGGAGAGGAAGTTGGGGCATCAACACCGAAGTATCCGCATCTTCCACAGGGTCTTGCCTATTCATGGACCAGAAACGATGTGCCATCAAGTACTTGGTCACAGAGCTGGAACCTGACGTGGGTCTCCTGGGTACAGAGATATGATTTCTTAGACCCGGCTTCCTCCGAGTATAGGTTCTTGGGGTATTACTTATTTAGAGGCATATTCCTCCTTTTCTTCAAATTTCAGTGTGCTATAGAACTTTGCAGCAGGAGCATCAGGCTGTTAGCCTAACATTTTGAGATGGAACTTGCACGGCGAAGAGAGAAATAACAAGGGAAATGGTGTCAGGCTACAGAAGGTGGCCAGGAAGGAGAAGAGCTGCGGGGACAGTGGGAAGTCCGCTTTGTACCCGTGAGGGTTCCATGACCTTCTGTTATTTGTGAAGGCAACTCAGTGCCTATAGTGTTTTCCTTTGAGGTGAAGATTGCTCGTAAATGACCTTAGCCCTCGCCCAGGCCACTGTATAAAAACAGAGCGCTAATGTGTGTCACCGCGTCTTTATTGTTGCCACCATTATTAATAAACAGGCCTCCTGACCAGAGGCCCGTCCATACCTGGCTTAGTTCTTGCGGTTATCCCGGCCAGGATGCCTGGAATGTGTTCGATATATTAATTTTAATAAGCCAGGTGGGCTGACAAGTAGCCGAACCTATTTAAAATAAACCTACTGGGGCGCCTGGGTGGCTTAGTCGGTTGAGCGTCCGACTTTCGCTTAGGTCATGATCTCGTGGTTCGTGGGTTCGAGCCCCGCGTCGGGCTCTGTGCTGACTGCCAGCTCGGAGCCTGGGGCCTGTTTCAGTCTGTGACTCCCTCTCTGGCCCTCCCTGCTCACGCTGTCTCTCTCTCTCTCCTAGAAATAAATAAAACATTAAAAATTAAAAAAAAAAATAGAAAAAAAATAAAATAAACCTACGATGCAATGTGCTGAATGAGAAATTAATATTAAAATACAGTTTACCTACTGGATGCATCAGCCACAAGGACTGTTCCTTTCAGTTTTGTTAGAATGAAAACCAGTCGTTGTGAGAAATCAGAAGGGAGCTCTTTTAAGTGGGAAAACGCATCACACAAAAATAATTTATTTATCTTACCTGCTGGGTAGAACATTGTGAATCATTTATCGAAACTTAAATTGGTTCTTTACATGTATTAATTTTAATAAACAAATTTAGAGCAACTAGTAACTGAAATGGTAATGCACCTTGTTACGAGACTGATTGCTGAGGAAAATGGAGCACGGGGTTATAATATACCCTTCCCAGCAGCCTTTGGATCAAAACTTTGCGCTTTCATTTAATGAGCTATTAATATTAAAAGGTTCTGCTGATTATTGCATCACTCATGCATCACTCAGGCATGGGTAAACATTCTCTTTGAAGCATATATTATAAAAATTATATGTTTGGAAACTTAGTAGAAACTTTCTGGATGCAAGTACAAGTTTGTAAACCTGTATTTCTACTGCTTGTTGGGATTGAAAAGGTGAACACGACTCCAGTGTGATATATCCTTGAACAGAGCTTATAGTTTCACTACCTCAGAGAGAAGCTAGTCAGTCCACGATGGACTGATCGATCATTTTACTTATTGGGCAGATATTTATGGAGTACTTTTGTTTTCTGGGTGCTATGCCGGAGGCCGGGTCCGGGGGTCCCTGAAGGATGGACGGTGTCAGTGAGGGAGGGAAGAGGGAGCCCCAAGAATCTTTCTGGTCACCAGGCAGGCATCTCTGCTCTGACCGGGGCTCAATTTTATTTTATAATTAAGTGTCTGGGGGACGGCACAGAAGTGGCATTTGCCTTAGACAATGATTTCTGATGACAGACTTCTTTGATATGTAAGAATTTCCCAGAACACAGATTTGTAGAAGACTCATGCGGAACCTCTATCAATAGTGATTGAGGTAGGGGATTCAGATGCTTATCCTATGGGGAAGGGAGGTATCGTTAGCATATAAGACAATGTTTTTAGCATAAAAAAGGCAGAGTTCTTTGTGAGCAGGGGTCAATAGCCTGTTTTTTTTTGAGGGGAAGTATTAAGAAAAACAGGTTTTTCAGGAAACACAAATGTTTGCTCCCATAATCACAAAAGAAGAAGTTCCTACCATAGTTTCCTTCACAAGGTGCAATCAGTATATCAAGGCCAGAGTAAGTCACTCCGAATACCAATCAACAAGGTGCCTTGGGGTTCAGTACTCTAAGCAGAAACAACTGGGTGGGGGTAGATATCTGTCGCCGTCTGACGGTAAGAGTCCCTACAGCTTACCTTAACCTCACAAGGAGTTCTTTCTCAACCTGTGAGTTCAGAAACCACTCCCAACAGTGCTAGGATACAGCAATATTTGATGAAGGAGGCAGACAGTAACCCAAAACTTACATAGTAGGTAGTAACAAATGTTGTGGATAAAAATAACCTTCAATTAAGGGACTGTGGTGCTGTTTTTTTCCTGGGTGTCAGGCAGGGCTTTTCAAATAAGATGACATTTGAGTAAATATTTGGCAGAAAGATCTTGTAGGGAAAGGAAGAGCAAACAATACTTTGAAGAAGGCTCATACTAGATGTTTTTGAGGATTTGAGAACAGCTGGAGCTGAGTGTTAGGAAATGAGGATTTTGGTTTTTCCTGTAAGATGGGAAGCCATTGGAAGGTATTGTTTTTGCAAGAGTGCCCCGGATGCTGTTTGGACAAAATTTTGGGGAGTGAGTAGGCAGCATGCTACAAGACCAAATAGGAGGCTTTGGCAGGACTCTGGCTAGAGAGTGGTAAGGGACTTTGGGTTTTTTTTGAAGTAGAGCCAATGGATTTCTTGACGAGGACATTGGGGTGTGAGTGAAAGAGGAATCAAAAGTGAGCAACCAGAAAGGTGGAGTTGTCAGCTGAGATGGGTAAGGTGTGGGTGGTGGGATAGATCAGAAGTTCCATTTTGGCTGTTTTAAGCTGGAAATGTCAGTTAGGATCCAAGTGGAAATGCCAAGTAGGTAGTTAAAGAAGACTAGCGCAGGTCTGGGCTGGAGATGAGAAGCTCTGAGTCAGCATTTTAGATGGTGTTTAAAACCATGAAACTGGATGAGATCATTTAGGGCCTGAGGTTGGATAAATGAGAAGCCTGATGCCTGGATCTGCAGGCTACTACCGCATTTTTGAGATCTGCTAGATGAAGGGAAATCAGCAAAGGGCACTGAGAAGGAGTAGCCAGTGAGGTAGGAAGAAAGCCAGATGAGATCGATGTTCGAGGGAGGGAATGCGTCGCAGGAGGAAGCACGGCCAGCTGTGCCCAGTGGCCATGGAGGGGGTTAGCAAGAGGAGCTCAGATTCATCCTTGAAACTGCAAAGGCGAGGCCATTGGCATCCATATCGAAGCGGTCGTGGTGACTCCAGCAGTGGAATGGGCTCAGGAGAAATTGGGTTGGCACAATGTCTTTGGTGCTCTCAGAAGTTCTTGTACTGTGAGTCACAAAATGGTGACATCTAGAATGCTCACTGGGGACATGTTGTGTGACTTAATGGAGCTGGTGTGTAGTTAGCGCTTTGCCAGCGTGAGAAGGCGAGCCTTAAGCTTGCTGCTGCTTGCCAGTGAATAGGTGCAGGTATTCCATGAATCCTCACGACAATTATATGAACCTGGCTTTACGTTCTTTTTTTGGAGATCATGAAACCAGAGCTTTGAGAGACCCCTTTGTGAAAAACAGGCATGCCAAGGACCTTCCGACAGGCTGAGAACTGTTTTAGCCCACGCTGCATCCTCAGAAGGATTGTGATTTAATTTAGGGATAAGTAAGTTAGAACTGCCTTTTAACTTTGGGTTTGGCTTGGGGCACCCAGCTCCGCAGCCCACTCTCATATGTATCCTCTCCCAGTGATAGAATAATGGGAGGCAAAATCATGGTCCCCCAAAGATGTCTCTATTCTTTTTTTTTAATGTTTATTTAATTTTGAGAGACAGAGCGCGTGCATTAAGAGGGGAGGGGCAGAGAGAGCGGGAGACACAGAATCCGAAGCAGGCTCGAGGCCCCGAGCTGTCAGCCCAGAGACCGATGCGGGGCTCGAACTCACACACTATAAGATTGTGACCTGAGCTGAAGTCGGTCCCCCAACCGGCTGAGCCACCCAGGTGCCCCAAGATTTTTCTGTTCTACTCGCTGGAATCTGCGAATGGGTTACACGGCAAGAGAAATTAAGGTTGCCAGTGGAACCTCGGCTGACTGTAAATTAGCGAGCTTGTTCTGGACGATCCAGGCGGGACCGGTGTCGTCTCAAGAGTCCCTGCAAGCGGATGAGGGGGTCGCGGAGGCCAGAGTGGTAGGATGTGGGAAGCACTCGCGTGGCTTTGCAGGCGCAGGAAGCAGGAGGCCCACAGCCAAGGAGTGCGGGTGGCCTCCAGAAGCTAGAACGGCTAAGGAAACAGATTCTCCCCGAGAGCCCGCAGAGGAAGGCAGCCCTTCCGGCATTGTGATTTTCCCCCAGTGGTAGCTGCATTGGAGTGTAAGGTGACAGATCTGTGTTGTTCCAGGCCGCTGAGTGCGATCATTTGTTACAGCAGCCGTAAGAAACCAACAGTGAATCCTGTGATTGGATAATCTTACTCCCTTAGCACTTTGCATTTAACACAGAAAATGGTTGTGATGAAATCGCTGTTACTGTCAGAAGCTGTGTTTATACAAACATATGTGTCTCTTCTGATTTCGCCCAAGAATGTTGTTTAAATAATAATCACAGTTGACAATGAGGGCCTGATTCTACCCTGTCCGGACTTGAAAACCTCCCTTTCACGGAAGACTCAGAAAGTGCCATAACAAATCTAATTTCTAAAAACCGTAGGTTTCTTTTTATCCACGAGCTTCTTCAGTTTTAGTGCAGCCATTTTGAAATCTCCAGATTCACAGGCGTCCCTGTGAACGTAATTCTTTCTTTGAGAGTATGATCACCCTCTCCGAAGACCTGAGTGAATGAAACAAACCCCTTAAAATAGCATTCGAAGGAGAGTGGGGAAAACTTGGATAAAGCTTGAGGTTTCAGTCTTTTGTTATCATTTCCATCGATCACTGGGCGCTTTTGACATATTTGGCCTGCGCTGGTTAGAAGTGCTGCCGACACCGACTCCATCTTGTTCGCAACCTGGCACCAATTTGGGTCTAACTAGCACACACCCTCAGGCACACGGTGGCGCCGCTGTAGATCACTACCAGGTGATCTCACTACCGCATCGCTGGCTCTGTAAACACTGTGGGCGGAGGGTGTGGGCGGAGGGTGCGAGCGGAGGGTGCAGGGGAAGGAGGAGAAGAGCTTCGTGGCGCTCTGGGGCCCCTGTCTGCCCACCCGCCCCTGTTGGTAAGTCACCCTGGGTACAATCTGTGTGCGTGCTCTGGAGTGGCTTCCTTCGCTTCTTTGGTATTAAAGTGCCGTCTGAGTCTGGAGGATACTTACTGACTTCCTCTACCCTCGAATGGACTAGCCGACTCTGGTGTTTACAGGCCTCTAATAGAGACCGTAGCTTCCCCCCTTCTTTTCCTAATAATAATATTCACACTAGGATGTGTTCGAAGACATTGTTTTAATTCTGTGGCAAAATCAAAAGTAATGTATGTTCATTTTCTGAAAAAACTATAAAATAGGTGAAAAGAGGTAATTACATCGAGATTTTTTTTTCTCCCTTCTCCCATCCTTTTAAAAAAGTTTTATTTTTATTTTTTAAATGTTTATTTTTGAGCAAGTGAGCGAGAGCGCGCAAGGGAGGGGCAGGTGAGGGGGAGACAGAATCCCAAGCGGGTTCTGCACTGTCAGCACAGAGCCCGACTCGGGGCTCAAACTCATGAACCCTGAGATCATGACCTTGATCTGAAATCAAGAGTCGGACGCTTAATGGACTGAGCCAGCCAAGCGCCCATCCTTTTTATTTTTTTTCAATGACATTTGTGAACTTTACCAAAATTTTCTTCTTACTTCTCATTAGTTTTCATCTCTCTCCCAGCATACCCTAGATTTTTCCTTTTTCTTTTTGAACACTTCCTTGGAAAGTATGGTTCAGTGTAGAATTTCTGCCCTGAGTCTTCTGAGTCCTGGTGCAGGGCCCTGTCGGCAGATCTGGAGGAAGCAGTGCCGGGAGAGGTAGTCTCCACTTGATAGGGGGAGGGATTGGAGACCAAGAGTGAAAGCCCCAGGCCAGGGTGAAGCCATTGCTGTCCGTTTCTCCAGTGAATGGGGTCGCCAAACCTCAGGGGGGCTGCCTTGGGGAGAGGCGAGCGCTGGGTCTCAACAGCTCCCCCTTCTGGAGGACTTGGGTTGCCTCCAGAGTTTCTCACTTGGCGATGTGAAGTTCTGGAGTCCCTTTTATAGTGTCTCCGGGGCTGATTTTGGAGGGAGAGGTCTGCAGCCCAGGCAAGCTGTCTGTCTCGGCAGGATTGGGGTTTTGTAGAGAAACAGTACCAATAGCATCAGAAAGAGCGAATATCTGAGAGACACCGGTGGGATCTGAAAGAAAGAGATTCCTTAGGAGGAACTGGCTCGTGGGCTTACGGAGCTGGCAAGTGCCCAGTCTGCAGGCAGGGTCCGCCAGCTGGAGACTCAGCCAAGCCTCAGCACCAGGGAAGAGCCCATGTTCCAGTTCAGATTCGAATTCAGGGGAAAAAGCTGCCCAGTTTGAAGGCAATTTGGTAGAAAGAACTCTACTACTTGAGAGGGTTGGCCTTTTTTTTTTTTTTTTTTTAATTTACTTGGTTTCAGGAGCAGAACCCAGTGATTCGTCACTTACACGTAACAGCCAGCGCTCATCCCAACGAACGGCCTCCGTAATGCCCATCCCTCATTTACCCCCCCTTCCCTCCAGCAACCCTCCCTTTGTTCTCGGTATTTAGGATTCTCTTATGGTTTGCCTCCCTCTCTGTTTTTATCTTCTTTTTCCTTCCCTTCCCATATGCTCATCTGTTGTTTCTTGAGTTCCGCATGAGTGAGATTGTATTTGTCTCTGTGACTTACTTAGCATAATGTGCTCCAGTTCCATCCACGTTGTTGCAAATGGCAGGGTTTCATTCTTTTGAACGTTGAGTAATACTCCATTGTGTGTGTGTGTGTGTGTGTGTGTGTGTGTGTGTGTATCCTTCTGTTCATCAGTCCATGAACATTCGGGCTCTTTCCATAATTTGGCTTTTGTCGATAGAGCTGCTATAAACATTGGGCGCATGTTTCCCGTGCACCTAGTAGTGCAGTTGCTGGGTCGTAGGGTAATTCAATTTTTCACTTTTTGAGGAAACTCCATACAGTTTTCCAGAGTGGCTGCACCGGTTTGCATTCCCACCAGCAGTGCAAAAGTGTTCCCCCTTCTCTGCATCCTCACCGACATCTGGTGTTGCCTGAGTTGTTCACGTTAGCCATTCTGACAGGTGTGAGGTGGTACCTCAGTGTGGCTTTGGTTTGTATTTCCCTGATGAGGAGGGGTGCTGAGCATCGTTTCCTGTGTCTGTTGGCCATCTGGATGTCTTCCCTGGAATAGTGTCTACTCCTGTCTTCTGCCCTTCTCTTCAGTGGGTTATTTGTTTCTTGGGTGTTGAGTTTGAGAAGTTCTTTACAGATTTTGGATATTAACCCTTTATCTGGTATGTCATTTGCAAATATCTTTTCCTATTCCCATCGTTCCCTTTGAGTTTTGTTGTTTCCTTTGCTGTACAGAAGCTTTTATCTTGATGAGGCCCCAATAGTGCATTTTTGCTTTTATTTCCCTTGCCTCTGGAGACCGGTCTAGTAAGAAGTTGCTGTGGCCTGCAAGAAATTTTAAGGGGACTCTCTGAGTGGAGGGTTGGGGTGGGGGGAGACCAAAGCAGCAAAGACTGCAAAGGACCAGAGAGCATCACCAAAAACACCAAACCTACAGATAACACAGTGGCACTAAATTCACATATTTCAGTAATCACTCTGAATGTGAAGACAAAATGCCACAATCAAAAGACCTAGGCTATCAGAATGAATAGAGAGTATCCATCTATATGCTGCCTCCAAGAGACACCTTTTAGGTGTAAAGACACCTGCAGATTGAAAGTGAGGAGATGGAAGAAACCATCTCTCATGCCAGTGGAGGTCAAAGAAAGCTGGAGTAGCCATACTTCTATCAGCCTTTTTGTTCTATTCGGGCCTTCGATTGATTCGACGAGGCCCACCCACATTGGGAAACACAGTCTACTTTAATCAGTCTAGTAGTTTAAATGTTAATCTCATCCAAAAAGCACCCTCACAGAAAACACCCAGAATAATGATTGATCAAACATCTGGGCATTTCATGGCCCAATCAGGTTGATACAAAATTAATTATCACAAGCCTTAAGTTTTTTTTCCCCCCATACAGTTGTATCATCTTTAAGATTATCCAACAATAGTATATTTGTTTTTCATTTCCTTGTCTTTGACCTTGACAAAAAGTTCTAAATCAGTTTTGAAAAATAATGATAAAAGACATCTGTGAGTTTCCTGGTGCTTTTCATTAAGTGAAGTGTCACTTGGCTTTGATTTCAAATAATCGTTCTCTGCTCTTCAAGAAAGAAACCTTTTTATTTACTGAAAGCTTTTTTTTTTTCCACCCCTCGAAGAATCAGAAATGAGTGTTGAACTTTATAAATGTTATTTCACTGTCTGTCAGTGGACTCCTACAGTTTTTTCTTCTTTGGCCTATTAAATGATGAAGTCAGATTGCTTAATATCCAGCCTCTGCATTTCTGCGATATCTGATCTTAAAAGTATTCTGTTAATATATGCTGGTTTAATTTGTCATCTTCTATTTGGAAGTTTTACATTTAAATTCTCCCAGGAGATGACCGAACTGTTTTATCCCCTGCGATGCACTCTTTGGGAGTTTTGGTATCAGGGTTATGCCACCTTTTCAGAATGAATTGGAAAGTTTTATTTCCCTGTTATAAGACAATTTAAATAACTTAGGCATTTTCTTTTCTTCACTTTATTTTTGAGAGGCAGAGGCGGCTGGGGAGAGCACGAGTGGGGAGGGGCAGAGAGAATCCCAAGCAGCCTCTGCGCTGTCAGTACAATGCCAGATACAGGGCTCAAACTCGCGTCCTGGGAGGTCATGACCTGCGCCGAAATCAAGAGTCGGACACTCAACCGACTGAGGCCCCCCAGGCGCCCCATAACTTCGGCAATTTCTGTTTGAGCGAGGGTTTTCAGTAGAACATGCTGAAACAGTCTAGGCCAGACCTCCTTCTGCGGGTGGTACTGAGATGACTTCTTTCTTCGGTTTGTTCTGTGGCTGTCTTATTCTGTTTGTCTTTAAAAAGCACCAGCCCCTGGGCTTATTAAGATTTGGGTTTCTGGTTTACGAATGCATTCTTAACTTTACCGTTCTGAGTGTTCCCTGGTTCCCTGCAGTGCCCCCGCCCCCCTTCCAGCATTCTCTCGGTGCTCTAGTGCTTATGGCTGGGGCTCCGTAGGGCTTCTGGTCGGTAGCGCCCTGCTGTGTGTTAGGGGCTTTTGGTCTCCGCTGGTAGGAGAGAGCGGTAGGCAGATGGTGGCCAGGGCTGAAAGCGCACGCCTGGGGAATCAGCCGGCCGAGGCTGGAGACCCACCCTCCTCCTGGAGACACCAGCCCCTAAGGGGTGGGGCGGGCCTCTGTGTTCTGGAGTGCGTCCCGCTCTAGGTCCTGGGCACCCGGCTGGGGTGAGAGGGGTTGGTAGGAAAGCTAAAGCATCTACTTTTGTTCAGAGTACGTCTTCATGAAACACATCAAGATGTGCCATAACCTCACAGTTCATTTTCAGCCTTTGCATCAGTTTCTCCTTGATTCTGATAACACTTTGTCTTAATTGTTATTACTGTTGTAGGTTTTTCAGTTCTTTCTTCTTGGGAATGGTTGAGAAGCTGTCAGATTCTGGTGGGGAGTTGGGGGCGGGGGGCTGGCAGGGCGCTTCTCTGCACCAGTTATGCAGTGTGCAATTGAAAGATGTTTGGGTGGTATTTAATCTTCTCTAAAACCTAAAAGCTCAGGAACTGTAGCATTTTCCTTTCCCATATAACAAACGTATATCTTATAAATGTAAATTTTTCATGAACATTGTTTTAGTTGGTAAGGTTTCTGTCTGCTGTTGCAGTTAGAAGATGATGGGGCTTCGTGTCTGTACGTTTCTCTGTAATTCTAATTTCTACCGCAGAAGAGCCACTAGCTTCCCTCTGTCCAGTGCCTCCACCTCCAGCCTCCCTCCCCGCCGCCCCCCGTGTCTGTATGGTGACACATAGTTTATATGATCTCTCTAGTTCCTTTTGGCTGATAGCTTATGATTTGGATTTTCCTGTGCGGAAATCTAAATGAGAAGGTTGTAGAAAAGCTCCTTACTGAACTCGGTCTGCTGGTACCGCGTACTTTTGTTTTCGCTGGTCTTTATTAGGTACCCACAGTTTTGTTAGGTGACGCTCAGAACAATGAAAAGGCATAAACCCTGCTTCTCAGGATCTTGTGATCACCAAGGGATATTGGGAAGAAAGGAAAAGAGGGTTATGTTGGCTTCAGTGGCGGAAATTGTCCACTTGAATGGCACACCTTGAAGACTGGTGAGGTTATTCCATATGGCTGGAAGGAAATGAAAAGCTTATTTGCTGTTTTCATTTCTCCCCCCTCCTCTATATATTCTTATCGCTTTCCCAATATAAAATAAATGATGGGAGTTGATCCTGTTTATGGTATACAGCTTAGGGCTTGGGAACCTTCACCTTCTGTTTTTTTCCCTCCTTGAATTGAACATGAAATTCCGATGCTACAGGGCAAAGGAGAGACCAGGGTTTATGAAGACCGCATATCTTGTGAATCTTAAGTAGAGCGCTTCAATTATTAGAGGCTCAACTTCTTCTCACCTCCGCACTCTGTGTTTCCGTAGGGAAAGCAGCTTTGAGAGATCAGAATCTGAGTTCAGTAGACATCAAGTTCTGAAGAGGATGTTGAACAATGGCTTTAAAAATAGCATTTATTTCTATAATAAATGGACTATATGTCTATCTTAGATAATATAGAAAATACGGGCAATAGCTCACAATAGTGATTATTTGCTATTGTCGGTAGTGGTCACATCAACTCTGTGATGTGGGTCCGGCTATCATTCTCCCACTCTGCAGATGAAAAAAAATGAAGCTTGAGAAGGTTACTGTTTTGATGCTTATTCTTCTGATTTTCCCCTCCCCCCCAATATAAGCTTCTTTAATTTGGATAATGCAGGGGCGCCAGGGTGGCTCAGTCAGTTAGTGTCTAACTTGATTTTGGCTCAGGTTGTGATCTCACACTCATGAGATTGAGCCCCACATCAGTCTCTGCACTATCAGCGCAGAACCTGCTTGGGATTCTCTCTCTTCCTCTCTCTGCCCACCCCCCTTCAAAATAAATAAAAAAACATTAAAAAATTGGGGTCATGCAACGCACATTTTACATGTGCTTTTTCAATTAATCAGACATTTTGAGAACACTTCCCTTGTTAAATAGTCTTTGAAAACAGATGGTAGTGCCTCTATAGCGTGTAATCTTATGAAACGTATTTAACCCAGAGTTTCTTGACCTTGACACTGTTGGCATTTTGGGCTGGATAATGTTTTTTTCTGGGAGACTGTCTTGCACATTGTAGGATGTTTAGCTTCTCCCCGCTAGATGCTAGCAGGCTTTCTCCCCCTCGGCATGACAACAAAAGGTCTCCAGCCATTGTCAAATAAATGTCTCGGGGCAATAAAATCACCCTTGGCCTAAGAACCTCTCATTTAACCATATGTGTTTTATGTTTTTGAAAACACACGGATATGAATAGACTCATCGTGAATTCTCTATATGAAAAAGTAGACCCATGTCATCGAGATTACATTTATCAGCTCTAATTTCATCTACTTTCTTTGGTTCATATATTTTCAGGAATAGCAATATTGCTTGAAAGTCAACATTTAACAACATTATTTGCATTCGTATAAGAATGTAATTGCTAATCTGTCACCAGTCTGATGGAAAGGCATCCTGGGAGCATTGACCACAGTTGTTTTATTGTAGATGAATTCCATTATCTCCGTGTCACTTTCTTAAAAAGTTTGGTCATTGAGGCAGCTATAATACCTTGTGTTATTAATGGAAGCCAGGAGTTACTTTTTCAGCTTGTTTATGCAGTTTTCTTGATACGTTTTGACATTTAAGGATACATAAAGCCGTCTTTTCTACCGGTCCTCATTTTGTGTAAGGAAAATTATTTTCTGTAATACAACTCTACAGCCTCCAACAATTTATAGATGCACTTGCCCTTTTAAGGAAGTATCATTTGTTTGGTGGGAAGGGGATGTGGGCAAGACGACGCTACTTGGAATCAGTAGTGCTTGGTTAATTATGAATCTTCTGTTCGGGGTCTTTAGGCAATTTTTCCTCATCCTACATCTGTTTTTTCAGGAAAAGTTCAAGATTGGCATGAGGCATTTGGAGATCCCCTGTAAAGTGCATGTCTATGCCTGTGTTTACTGATAACATTATAGTTTCAAATAGATGTATTTGCACAATAATGTATAATTCTTGACTTTGTTGATAATACCCTGTTGTAGTGACTAGGTCTGCTTCTTAAAAATTTGTTAGTTATGGGGTGCCGGGGTGGCTCGGGTAAGCATCCGACTCTTTATTTCAGCTCAGGTCGTCATCTCCCGGCTTGTGGGTTCCAGCCCCACGCTGGGCTCTGTGCTGACTGTGCGGCGCCTGCTTGGGACCCTCTCTCTGCCCCACCCTGCTTGCTCACTCTCTCAAAATAAAGTATCTTAAAAAATTCATGTTTCTGAGGCTAACTTGTTTTGATCGACTTACAGTATAGTTTCAGTTATGCTTAAAAATTTTATTTGTATTTGGCACAACTGTTCTATTTTTCTTTTCCCTCTACCTTCTCTATTAAATAGCGACCGCAAAGATTTTAGTGTACCATGGGACTTCCTTCAAAGTGAATCACTTGTAAGGAAAGACCACTTTAAAATACAGGTTTTCTAAAATTCAAATGTTCTGATACTAGATTTCAATAGCTTTTTTTTTTTTTTTTTTTACATCAACATGTAAAGGTGACTGGCCAGTTTTGAATATTTTAGTTCCCCTTAAGCTAATTAGAATTCTAGAGAGAATGTTCTAGGTTTGTTTTTGTTTTTTTTTTATACCTTCATACCCCCGTGGTTGATTATTCATTTGTTTCTTGTTAACACTCCATTTTTACTGCTGACGTTCAAACTGCATTTTTTTTGGCTTTATTTTTAAACAATGACTTTTTTTTTCTTTTTTCTTTTTTTAGGATAGTAGTGTCCCTATTGTATCTAGCTTTAAAGCATTGCTTGGATATTTACTAAAAGATTTGCCCCTTGTCAGCTGCAGTGGTGATGTGAAGCCACGTAAACAGTTCATCTTATCACAGTTTCTGAGTGTTCAGCTGAATATTCTGTGGGACAGAGGCCATCTCTGTAGAGTGAGGTGGTGATTTGTCAGGGAGCACTCTCCCCGTGGCATTTTCCACTAGCTTAACTTGGGTCTTAGAAGACATTTCCCCTCTCCCTTTCAGAATTTCTCATATTTAATGTTGAGGGGGCGGATGCGGCCGGGGAGAAACTGAACAGAAAAAAACCCGCTGCATTTTAATAATGAAATCGTATCCAGAAATTTTAAGTTCTCTATTAATAGTAACAATAAAAAATGGAACGATCTTTCTGTTTACTCACTGCATACATGTGACACACATTTTTTTGAGAGTACAATTCAAGTCATCCCCTGGGCTTAACCATGGTTTATAAAATGTACTGATGTGTGAAAGATCCAGAAAAGTTAAAACAGGATGAAAAGTTGGTTCTAAGCACCAAAAAAAGTTTTTCTTGCACATGAATTTTTAATTATCAGGTGAAAAGTGCAGTATTTCATGTGGCTATACATATCCAAGTTAGGTAACAAGATTTCTGCCATGCAAATTTACCCTACAATGTTAGGAACAAATGACCAAACAGTTTCTCAGGTGGAAATCTTTAATTTCCTTAATTTGTTATCAGCAAAAGCCATTCTTTTGCTTCTAAGTTCCCACTCCGTAGGAATGATTGTGATATGAAATTTGTTTTCAGATAGTGTTCTAGAATCCTATAGGGTGGTTTAAAGGACTTGCCTTTAATTAAAAGTGCTATACACTTAGTGAAAATCCATGTTAGTTGAGGAATTGATTCTTGTGAAAGGAAAGCCGCAAATTTTTCTTGTATGGGTAAATGTCACTCTGTTCGTGTCTTCACTTCGCTGCAAGTCAAGACTTGTACTATTCCACTAGGTTGTCATAGAAACGCACTCAACTGTCATCTCCACTCCGACTGTTGATGGTTTTATTTGTAGGTTTGCAAGATTATTAAAATTTAACAAAAGTTATTGATCTGCCTTTTATTAGCACTGAGTTGTTTTCCATGGAAATTAAAACTGCATGAAAGCCTTTTTTTTCCTGCTTAAAAATGCTTAAAGGTGAAACTATTAAATCTGCTTGATTTTGAGAAAATTATTTAAAATGTGATCTATAGTCTGCAGCAGAATAAGCTCCATGAATTGTACTTTTGAATCACTTTCCATTTTCTTTGTTTACAGCAAGCAGAAAAAAAAGTTAAAAAGCAGGCAAAAGGTGAATTTTTAACATAAGATACCTGTCAGAAAAGTGTGCAGTGCTACCTCAAGTGCCTAATATTGGAGTTTTCGTTTTTATTTATGGTTTTTGAAGCCTAGCATGAATGCTTCAGTGAGCTGTGTTGGAAAAGCATTTATTTTTGTATATTTATGTGAGAGAAATTATTTAGTTTTCACTTAGAAATAAGACAGGCAAGCCTTATTTACAGTAACTTTATCTAATGGCCCGTGGATGAGTGCTTTTATGCAAAATAGTCAAGAGGCTAGAATTAACTTTTCACGTTGGATGCACATTTGATGTCTGGACTTGAGCAACATGTGGCATCTTATTATAAAGACTAGCGTTCGGGATTCAATTTGTATTTAACACATTTACTCCAGAAGGCACACATCATCTTTGCCACATTTAATGTTAACTTTGTAATGATTTCTGTTTCTTGCTTGTAGGTACAAGAGTCGAAGTGTGTCTTTGTTGCTTTTTGTAATTTTCCTTTTTATAAATTTTTTTTGACTTTGTTAATTAACCCTTATAACAACAGGTCAGTTTTAACATACAGCAGCTCCTTGGGTTGACTTTCATCAGTTATTTTTTTATTTTTACTTGAAAAAAAAATTTTTTTTCTTTTTAGAGAGAGAGTGCACGCAGGGGAGAAGGGTAGAGGGAGGGAGAGAGCAGGAGAGAGAATCTTAAGTAGGCTCTGTATTTAGCACAGAGTCTGGTGCAAGGCTCAATCCCACAACCTTGGGATCATGGGCCAAGCTAAAATCGAGTCGGATGCTCAATCAAATTAGCCACCCAGGTTCTGCTTGTCAGTTACCTTTTTAAAGAGTACGGGGGGCGCCTGGGTGGCTTAGTCGGTTGAGCGTCCGACTTTCGCTTGGGTCATGATCTCGCGGTTCGTGGGTTCGAGCCCCACGTCGGGCTCTGTGCTGACTGCCAGCTCAGAGCCTGGAGCCTGTTTCTGTCTGTGACTCCCTCTCTCTCTGACCCTCCCCTGCTCACGCTGTCTCTCTCTCTCTCCTAGAAATAAATAAAACATTAAAAAAAAATTAAAAAAAAAAATAAAGAGTACGGGTCTTAGATAGCCATGCATATTCTACTTCCTTTCTTTGCTGCTATTCTTAAAGTCGTTCTTGGAATGTTAGTAGTGGGTATGTCATCTTTGGTTTTTCATACTCTTACTAAATACACAACTAATAGCTTATATATACTTGGAAGAAACTTTGACTGCTCATCAGAGACCTGGAATACTGATTTTTTTAAAACCAGATTTATCGCTTTTAAATTTTTATTACGTCTGTAGCTAGCCTGCAGGATAGCCCCCTGCTGCACCTCAGCTATTATTCCTGCCCTTGTGACCCCCGCCCCCCGAATCGTGGCCGACCTGTGTGGTCGGTGGAATACTGCGGGAGTGTGCGTCTTCCACTCGGTCATATGTAACTGTTTCTCTGGGATCACTCGCTGTGGGAGAAGACCCTTTCCATGACCTGAGGACCCTCGGGCAGCATTAAGGAAAGTGCTTCACAGGAGTGAGGAACCGAAGCCTCCTGCCAACAAGCAGCGTCGACTTGACAGCCAAGTGAGCCGTTGTGCAAGCAGATACTCTAAGCCCGGTCCTGCCTCCTGCCAGATGATTGCGGCCTCAGCTCCCATCTTGCCTGCGACCCCACGAGAGACCTTGAGTCTGAACCACCCAGCTGAGCCAGTCCTATATTGCTTACCCACAAAAGTATTAAACATTAAAAAATTTTTTAATTTTGAGAGAGAGAGCATGTGAATCCCAAGCAGGCTCCATGCTCAGCACAGAGCCCAATGTGGGGCTTGATCCCCCGACCCCAGGAACATGACTTGGGCCAAAATTAAGAGTTGGAGGCTTAACCAACCGAGCCACCCAGTCACCCCTAAATTAATATTTAAATAGAATGTTTATTGTTTTAAGTCAGTAAATTTTGGCATAATGGGTTATGCAGCAATAGATGACTAATGCACCTGCTAAGTGTTTTTAAACATTTCCTATTGATCACATAGGTCATAGTTAGTTATTTGTAGGCATAGGGGTTGTGGAGGCTTCTGTTATGATTTGTAGCATTTTGATAGGGGATTGGGTAGTGTATTACACAAGTCATGGACTGTAGGGCACTCATGACTATCTGAATTTCGGCTCTGTATGTGCTTGGTGAGATTAAAAGTTCTGATCATAATTTAGTGCTGAAAATCTGTAAAATGGAGTAATTATACTTAACTCTACAGTGTTGTTGTTTTTTTAAGTCAAGATGAGCCATCTGATGTTAATTCTGTCTGTCACAGGACGTTTGATGAGTGTCACCCTTCCCGTGTGACCGTGCGGTTCTGTGCGCTAGAGGGAAAGACCGCTCTTGCCGTTTGAGTTTGCATCGCTGCCTGGGACGTCATAACCTTCAACAGGCCAGCACTGCCCTTTCTATAAGTCATTTTCCTTGTCCTTACTTTTTCTTTTTACGAGGACGTGCCTCGGCGCGATTTTCTCCATGGTTATCCTGCTTGGGACTACAGAGCCCCTTGACTTTGTGGGCTGGTGGCTGTCAGTTTTCGGAGATTCTCGGTTGCTGCCTCTTGAAATACTGCTCCGGCCCTCCCCCCACCTGGTGCTGCTCACCTGCCTGGGGCTGGGCTGGAAAGCCTAGCCCGTGTCCCTGTGTGGCACGTGCCCCCGATTCTTCCTCTGTGTTTTTCATCCATCTTTCTGCTCTGGCTTCCCTTTGGAGATTTATTTGACCTGTTTTACACTTCACGAATCCTGGCCTCAGCTTTGCTAACCTTCCAGTAAGCCCTCTGTTACATTCTTGGTTTCAGTTTTAAAATTTCCATCTGATTCTTTTTTTACAGATTATCATTCCCTTTGAAAATTTGTATCTCTTCATCTCTCTTCTCCATCTTCTTTTATTGACCATACTAATCATAGTAAAGCCCTTTCTGATGGCTCCCGGTCACCTGTTGGGTCTACTTTTATGGTCTTTTCTCTCCCTTGAGTTTTAGTCACTGCCACTCATGTGGCATACCTGGTGATTTCTTTAAAATTGATTTTGTTTTTTTTTTGTTTTTTTTTTGTTATTTTTTATTCTCAGTATTATGAGTGAAAATGGTAGAGGCCCCAGTAGTTTTATACTCCAAAGAGAAGAAGTTTTATACTCTTTTTCCCAGGAGTCCCCCTGTCTTTATTGAACAGATTGGTTGGGTGCTCTGTATCTTCTGTATCTTCCAGTCAGCGGTTGAACAGAGTCAGAGACACATTGAAGCTTGGGAAGCTACTTTTTCATGTCCTCTGGGGACCTGGCGTTCCAGTTAGCCTGTGCTGTTCATCAGGACCTCATTTGTTGCTAATTCCTAGATTCCAATTCTTATTTTCTAAGCGCATCAAGGCAGCTGCTTTGCATTTTTGAGACTCTCTGTTTAGCTTTGTAGCTTTGGAGATTGGCAGTTGTCTCATGGGGAAGAGTGGCTGTGTAACTGGCTCCCTTCTCTGCCCCTCTCCTCCCCTGGGATCTTAGCCCCTCAAGCCTCCTGTTTTGTTACTTGAGTCCTACAAGTACCAGAAGATGTGCAGCCTTTCCTACCCTTAGCAGTGGCTGTCTTCCAAGGCAGAGCTTGGGTTCTCAGCCTCTTGTCCTGCACCCAGAACTGGTTAATACCTAAGAAGAATGGCTGGAGATCGCTAGCTCACCTGGCCGTGGTTTCTCCACCATCTTGGAATCTTGGCCCTTCTAGGCTGCTTCAGCTGCCCTTTAATTGATGCCTTTGACTCATGCTGTGTATTTCACTAAGCCTTTCTAGAGGCATAGAGGTGGGAGCATGGATGTGCCTCAAGTTACCCAAATGTTAGCTGGAAAGTGAAGACTATACAATTGCAGTACTTTTGAAGGGAATGTCCATGAGTCGGTTATTTTCACGAACTTTTGTTTGGCCAGCTTTATTCCGTCACAGTTACTGACCCGTGCACATTTTATAGTTTCTCATTACATGTTGACACAGTAAAATAACATCTTTTCCTGAGTCCTTATAAAAATTTTCATAATTCTCCTTGATTTAATTCAGAGCCATGATAGTCCCTACAGATTCCTAACTTTGCTCCATAACTGTGAGGACCAAGGATATCTTCTGATGTATCAACAGGTTGAACATACAAAGTGAGTGATAATACATACAAAATGATTAAGAAATTTTTAACACATTAAAATTTTTTTAATGCATTAGATTTATTTAGATGAAAGTAAACAGAACATTTTCTAACAAACATAAATGATGGGCTGTCAGTGTTTATAACTATTAAAATATTTTTATTTGTATGAATACATTTTGTACATACAATTTCCAGTTTCCTTTGTTTTTTCTTGTAATTATATATATTTTTTGTAATTATATTTTTTCCTAACTAAAAGTAGATTTTCCCAAATCCAGCAAAGATATTTATAGTGTTGAAATATAAAATCCCCATCTCTGGAGGTTTAATGTATTCCTGTTTCCCTGCTCTGAGTGTTTTGTGTCCATGACCTCAAACTGACCAGTATTTTGCCCACACATCTTTTATTGGCATATATGGAAATAGGTTCTTTTTTTAAGTTTATATTTATTTGGGAAGGCAGAGAAAGACAGTGTGAGTGGGGGAAGGGCAGAGAGACAGGGAGAGAGAGACTCCCAAGCAGGCTCTACACTGTCAGCTCAGAACCCGATACAGAGCTCGAACTCACAAAACCACAAGTTCGTGACCTGAGCTGAAACCAATAGTCGGACGCTTAACTGACTGAGCCACCCAGGTGTCCCTGGATAGTTTTATATTTAATATGCCCAAGGTGATGACTGTTGACAGTACTTATATATGCTCCTGTTCTCAACTTTTTTTTTTTTTTTAATTTTTTTTAATGTTTTATTTATTCCTAGGAGAGAGAGAGAGAGACAGCGTGAGCAGGGGAGGGTCAGAGAGAGAGGGAGTCACAGACTGAAACAGGCTCAGGCTCTGAGCTGGCAGTCAGCACAGAGCCGGACGCGGGGCTCAAACCCACGAACCGCGAGATCATGACCTAAGCGAAAGTCGGACGCTTAACCGACTAAGCCACCCGGGCGCCCCATGTTCTCAACTTTTGAAAGTATTCTGCTGGTGAAGTTGTAACACTTGATATATACCCAATTGGAAAAATGGAAGCCTGAAGCTCTAATTTTTTTTTTTTTGAGAGAGAGAGCACAAGCCAGGTGAGGGGAAGAGAAGAAGAGACAAAATCCCAAGCAGAGCTTGAACTCGTAAACTGAGAGCATGACCTGAGCCAAGATCAAGAGTCCGGTCAACCGAGTGAGCCAATGGGGCGCTCCGAAATATGAAGCTCTTAACCCTTACGTATATTTGTAGTTACTGACGATCATTGAGGAGGTCATCTCTGGTCCCCTTTTGAGAAATGTGTTTTGAGTCTATTTCACATCTGTGATGGCTGTTATTTTCTCTGCTTTTTGTGTAGGAAGAAGAAAGCGAGGAGGAGCCCAAACTGAAGTATGAAAGGCTTTCCAATGGGGTAACTGAGATCCTTCAGAAGGATGCAGCCGGCTGCATGACTGTCCATGACAAGGTAAGGTAGTGCTCGCAGAGGAGTCTTCTCGAGATCCCTTCTGTCGTGAAGTTTGTGTATCCTCTGGACTCCTGATGCTTTTGGTGGTGGCTTTTCCCAGTAATTGTGTTTCCCTCTCTCGGTCCCTTTCTTCTTCCTCTCCAACAGAAAAATGAAAATGACAGCCAAAAACATGATACATATGTACACACACACACACACACACACACTGCAAGGGCATATCCAGTAGAATTTAGATCGATGTGAAAGATGTCTAGCAAGTAGTTCTAGGCAGCTCTATCACCTTAAATTCCTCAGGCCATAAGTAGGAGAGTTCCAGAAGACTGGAAATTCCGTAACACTCCGTGCTTTCATGGCGGCAGAAGACCTTGCATTGGCGGTGTTAGGAATCACTGGAGAGGCCCCAAAAGATTACTTACATATTTTATGGATTAATACATTCCCTTCTGGGCTCTGCCGTACCAAAGCCCTCGCGGGCCTTGTGAGTTCAGGCTAAGTACCATGCAGCACCCTTTACCTATTCTTGGGCCCAAACAGAATGTGTTCTGAGCGGAGTATTGGAGGCCGGGCGGTTTGAGCCACTGCCCTCTTCTTCCCTGTGGGCCGCCAAGAGTGAGGCAGATTCCCCAGGTCTGACCCACCTCCTGGCTTTAACCGGAATCGCCAGTAGTGTTTCCTCATCCTCCTACCTTCCTTTTTTTTTTTTTTTCAATGTTTTATTTCTTCTTGAAGAAGCTCACAAAGGGGGAGAGGCAAAGAGAGCGGGGGGTGGGGCGGGCAGAGGATCTGAAGCGGCTCAGTGCCAACGGCGGGGAGCCCGGTGCGGGGTGAAGCGGCTCAGTGCCAACGGCGGAGAGCCCGGTGCGGGGCTCAGACCCCTGAGCTGAGGTCATGACCTGAGCGGAAGTCACGCTCCGTGCACTGAGCCTCCAGGCGCCCCACACCCTCCCTTTTCAGGTTTCATCCCGCTGTTAATAGAACCCTTGTTCTCGCTTGGGGCACCTCTCACTCGGCTGTCCCCCCACCCCCCCCGTTGCCGCGCTCTCCCAGTCTACCACTGGGGCCACGTCCCAGCTTCCGTGTCCCCTTGCTACGCTCGCTGAAGACTGGCCTTGCCGTCCCTCCTGTGGGCCTTTGTCTTGATGTTTAAATTTCACAGTGTCCGTGACCACCTACCCACGGACGCCTCCCCAGCCAGCGGGCTTCCTTAGCCAGGCGCCTCGTAATCGGTTCCACCTTTTGTTCTGTGGTCCCCAGAAGCTCGGCTCCCCCGTTGTGAGCTCCTCCTCGGCTCTCTCTCTAACCTCGCATCATTTTGTTTTGTTGTCCCATTTGGCAGCATAACTGTCCCTTCCGTCACCTAAGCCAAAGCTGGCTCTTCCTCCGCGTCCACCCGGTCTTCCCTGAGTCCTGGTGATTTTCCCACTTGCCCTGCCTCTGCTCACAGACCGCTCCCTTTTCTGCTTTAAACCCCTTTGCAACCTGGTTGCCAGAATCCGCTGTTGAAAATACAGATTTAAAACCCTCGTAGGATTTTCACCCTCTGCTATGTAAAGTCTAAGCTCCTTCGTGTGTGGGATGTGAGGCCCCCTAAGATCTTGCCCCCTCGCGTAACTGGCTTCACGCCTGCCCCCTTCTGCTGGATGGGTGGTGTGTTGGAGGCGGCGCCTGGCTGTTTTTACTCACACCCTCTCTTCTGCCTGGATCCGACCCGCATCCTGCCTGCTCGAGCCCGCCCCCGTCCTGGGCCCTTGTCTGCTGGTGTGGGCATTTGGCATTTCTCTCTGGAACTGCTGCACATGTTGCCAGCCAGTCTGCTTTCCTGCAGATTTGCTTCCGCTCTGGTCCATCCACAGCACTTCTTTCTACCGAAAGCAATCTCTCAGGGGCGCCGGGGCTCGGTTGGTTGAGCGTCCAACTCAGGTCATGATCTCAACGGTTTGTGGATTCGAGCCCTGCATCGGGCTCTGTGCTGACAGCTCAGAGCCTGGAGCCTGCTTTGGATTCTGTGTCTCCCATCTCTCTGCCCCTCCCCTACTCGCACACTGTCTCTCCCTCACTGAAAAATAAACATTAAAAAGTCAGTCCAGAAATTCAAATCTGATCACGTAATCCTCCCTAGAATTCTTTAGTGGTTCCCTGACGTCTCGAGGATTTGGGCACCCTCTCGCGCACCCTTTTCCCCACCTGCGTTCATCACCATAAATATTCAGGTGCTTCCTGTTGACCCGCCTTTCCAGCCTTCTCACCTGTCTCTTCCCCTGGGTGCAAACTGGATGCTCCCACCATATAAAACTACTTGTAGTTTCTTGATTTTTTTGGTCTTCCCCCCCCCCCCAAGTTTATTTGGCGAGAGAGAGAGAATGAGCAGGGAGGAGCAATCCCAAGCAGGCTGCGCACTGATGGTGGGGTCGGATACACGAACCGTGCGAGCATGACCTGAACCAAGATCAAGAGTTGGAGGCTTAAACGATGGAACCTCCCAGGGCCCCGACTTTGCCCTGCTTTTTACGGGACTCCATGCCTTTGAGCAAGTGGTGCTCACTCTGCCTGAAATGGCCTTTACCGCATCCTGTCCCATCTGCCTCAGGGTCTACTGTCTAACTCCTTCAAAGTTCAGCACAGCTGACCCCTGCCTGGTTCCAGAGGGTTGTAGAGATCTCCCATTTTAAGGGTACTCTCTAATTAATCAACCCTTTTAATCTGTATTCCTCATTATACCATCACCTTTTAAGTTACACCTGCTTATTATCGAAGGCTGTACAGGTGCTTTTTGTCTGTTGAATGAACCTCTGGATGAAACAGAGCATAGTGTGCCTGCTGGGAGACCAGACTTTATTGACACCATAATTAAACCAAGTTGGTCAAGGGGCTGACCATGGGAACTGTAATCCGTGCTGACTTTTAGAATATGCGCTCTTAAAGTGATGGCCATGTTTCTATTTATGAAGTCTCTGATCCAGTTGAGAGTATTTTGGCTCTTAATTCTGGCCCCAGTTCTGCCACTGATTGACCATGTCCAGGGGGGTCCTATCAACTCCTGGGACTTCTTTTCTCATGCGGAGGCAAAGGCACTCCCTGCTCTAATATTTCGAATACTGTAAAATGCTTTGTGAAACACAGACGATATTATACAGCTGACCACATATGAGCTGTTTCCTTCATGGTGTCTGAAGGACTGCTTATCCTTTCTTCTGCTTGTTTACTTCCACAGAGTCCCTTCATTCAGAGTAAAAACAGTTATGCCCAGGGGACCGGATATGTCAGAAGAATTGGATGCCCAGTCTGCTAGTTTATAAAAGGAGTCAAGTTTCTATACTTAAATATGGAAGGGGTTAAATAAATTATGCTTATCCTTTGCTCATCCTGGATTTTAAGTGTTCTCAGGTTAAAAACACAGTAATCACAACTACTCAAGGCTTTTAATGGCTGTAATGAATCACATTTAAAAAACATTTTTTTAAACATTTTTAAGAGAGACAGAGCATGAGCTGGGGGGAAGGGCAGAGAGAGAGAGGGAGACACAGAATGCAAAGCAGGCTCCAGGCTTTGAGCTGTCAGCACAGAGCCCAATGAAGGGCTCGAACTCATGAACCATGAGATCATGACCTGAGCTGGAGTTGGACACCTAACCGACTGAGCCACCCAGGCGCCCCTGGGAAGAATCACATTTAAAGGATTTGTATTCATCTTTGTGATTTCTGGTCAATTTTGCATTTTTTTGTTGTACTTTGAGTAGTCCAAAGCATTAGTAAGGGAAAGTATGACTCCTCGATAATTTCAGTAGTTAAATAGACTTTCTAAGACCTATACAGTTGTTTTATCAAACTACTTTTTTTTTTTAAGGACACGTATTTATTTCTAAAAGGCAATAGCAACAATTGATCTAATCCGAATGAAATGTTTTAGTAAAGAAAAGGTAGCTTGTTCCAGAAACCGCTGCATTTTTGTTCAGAAGTGTTCTAAAGGAATTATGGTTTCAGGTTGAAACTATAAAAATCGAAATAATTATGTTTTCTTTGTTAAATATTTAATGAGTGAAAGTAGCAGTTTTGAAAGAGAAAAAGGGAAGACCTTAATGTTCGGGTGTTGTGCATAGAACCTTTAAAAGTTTTGATAAAATCAAGTATAACTGGAAGTTCAAGAACGGCCTCTACAGCCGTGTTGCAGAATCACCAAGATTAAAGCATTTTAAGGATCCGAGCCGCCTTAGTTTTCTAACAAACTAAATACAGTATTTATGAGGAGGATCAATACCATCCAGTACTTGGGGCCTGGTGAGCTCTTAAGACTCATTGTTTTACCACAGCCCGTCGCAGACCGAAGCGGGAGTATTCATTTTTAGCTAGTGGCATGTGGGTTTTTTCTTCTATTCAAATACCGTCAGAGTGTCACCGCGGAGAAAAAATTACAACCATCCTAGCCATCCGAGTCCTCCGTTTCTGATTCGAATGTTCTGGTGCTTTGGAGGCAACGTCCCGGCTCGGTTTAAATATTCAGACTAATTTCCCCCTAGAATTAGCTCTTGCCCCTTCGTTTGCAGGGCCCCCGCACCTCGCTTCCAGCAGACTTGGCTGTCTGTGCCGGGCGTGGACTCGGCACGGCACCTGGTGGGTTCAGGCAGGCGTGCGCGGCCGAATCGTCATACCTAGTTATGTCTCCACACCTGATGTTTTATTAACCAGTATTGATTTTTTTACCCGGGGGACTTTTTTCTTGCTGGCAAAAAAAAAAAAAAAAAGGCAACCTTGCAGGAGTGAAAGGCATTGGGGGGCGCATTTCTAATGAGGCCCTCTCTCCCTTTCTGTGGCTTCTCTTTAATGTAGCTTCATATTTTAAGTGCCCGGGCTGGAATTTCATTTTCAGCGATTGCATTTTGATAAAATCCTTTTAAACCTTGACATTCCATAAGGTTATTTCTCCTAAAGATTGTGCTGCTTGACTAAAACGCTTCGCAGCACCTGTAAATTTCAGCATTTCATTATAGGTTGCAACGAAGCATGTTCCCATGCAATGAAAGACCTAGGATTTAGAACATTTGAGTGATGGTGAAGGAGGTAAAAAGGAAGAAAACAAATCTCCTGTCCTATTTCAGGTCGTCTTCAAGTTTCGTCATGTTTGTTTAGGGTTGGTTCAAAGAATTAAAGGACCGATGGGAGTCAAGAGCTATTTCCTATCAACTGAATGTAGCTCAGTCGTTATTTTGCGACCAAGGATTCTTTTTTGCGTTAGAATATAAACATCTGCAGTCAGCGGTCCCCGCTAACTTTTATAGAGCATTTCGTGCTAACTGAAGACGTAAATGCTTCTGGGCTTTTTCATCTCCCAGCATGACTCCGACTTTGCTTCCTCAAAAATAATACTTGGTTGGGGCACCCGTGTGGCTCAGCTGGTGTAAGTGTCCAACTTCAGCTCAGGTTTGTGGGTTCGAGCCCCGCGTCGGGCTCTGTGCTGACTGCCAGCTCGGAGCCTGGAGCCTGCTTCGGATTCTGTGTCTCCCTCTCTTTCTCTCTGCACCTCCCTTGCTCACGCTCTGTCTCTCTCAAAAATAAATAAAAACATTAAAAAAAATTTTAAAATAATACTCGGTTGTGTGTGCACATGGGTATATATGTTTGTTAAACTCACATGATAGTGCAGATTTACCCACTTGCCATCGACGAAGGGGGGTTTCGTCATCCCCGTTTGGCTTGGAGCCCAGCTGTAGGCTGGCCAGGCTTTTGCAGCTGCCTGTGGATTTGCTGCTTCGACCCACCAGGCACTGTGTGCTGTGTGCAGGCACATCATCAGTCTTCCGTGGATGAGGGGCCTCCTGGGTCATTCTGACAGGCCGTGTGCACCCCTCCAGTAAAGGCAGCCCCGTTCCCTTCTTTCCCTGAAGCTGGGAACAAGCCTTCTCTGAGGCGTGTGCGTGTTCCGAGGCACCGCAGCTCACTTACGCGTTCAGAGTGCTGACATTGACAATGGCTCACTTGCCAAGTGTGCGTTCGTGGGCTCACTAATAAACTCACCCCTCTGTTCTCCTTGCAGTTTTTGGCACTGGGCACACATTACGGCAAGGTCTATTTACTCGACGTCCAGGGGAACATCACTCAGAAGTTTGATGTAGTGAGTATACGGCG
This sequence comes from Proteles cristata cristata, assembly GCA_017311185.1. NCBI lineage: Eukaryota > Metazoa > Chordata > Mammalia > Carnivora > Hyaenidae > Proteles > Proteles cristata. The sequence continues at coordinate 291,056 of JAESUZ010001291.1, read as the reverse complement.
TAAGCTCCTGTGGGCACGAAACTTCGTGCGGCGATGTTATGCTTTACAGCATTAGTTTTAGCAGCGTGTTGGAATAGTGTAAAGAAAGGGTCTCTATCGGTTAATCGGAGTGCTTAAACGTCACTGAATTTTACGGTACCTGCTAAAAATTATAAAGGTGAACATAAAAGGAAAGAGGCTTATATATATACAGACATTTTGTCTTTTGACTGAGTATCTTTTATATGTGAGCTTCATTTACAAATCTTTATAAATGCACTGAATTCTAATTCTTGAGTTGATTAGAGTCATCCATTTGGCTTTAAATGGTATTTGAAATATTTCTGTGTGTTCGTTTTAAATTAGAACAGTGAGAAATATCTAGGCGAATTGTTATTAAAAGAAAAAAAACACTGCTTTTATTAGTGAATGCTGGTCTTGAGGTACATAATTTACATACTTCCTTAAAGTGGGAAGCCCCCTCATTTGGTCTGTTGTAAGTCTCTGCCCCACCACCTTCTCTAGATGACGAATATAACTGGAGACTGACCGATCACCTTGCTGGTTCAGGTTATTTTTCCTGCATACATGCAGCTAATATTTTATGTGACGGTTTTGTTGCTTGGTCTCCTAGGGGATTATATTGATTGAAAGTGAAGAGCTGGGCTTCTTAATGTATTAATTGTGATTCGGAATCACTGAGAACGAAGGAAATGTTGAATTTGAAGCTGTATTTTGGTCTTTAAGATCTACCTTGACAGTTTCAAGAGCACCCATGCTTCTGTGAATGTGAACGTTTGGGGTGAACAAGGTGCTCGTTTTAAGGGGCAGGTATCACTTTTTCAAAGACTGCATCAGCACCTGTTGAAAGATCTATTATAAGGGATTGGTGTAGTTTATAAAGGAGACCAGAGTTTTTGATTTGGGGCACATTGTGTCTGAAAGGAGTAGATTCCTTTGTTGCACTTAAAAGACACCGAATGCCGATGGATTCTTTGGAATAGTCCACAAAAGCGCCTTATGTGCACTAACGATGCTAATGTATCAGGCAGATTGAGGGTTCCGGTTTTGCTTCAGCATCTTTCAGACCCTGAGGAGTATATTTTTGATCCTCCATATACCTCCTAGACACCTATCTTGGTGACTTAAACATCTGTTCTTTCCGTTGCCATCCATGAAAGCATGTAGCTGGTGCTGGGGGAGAGCTCTTTTTTGTCACGTTACCTGTGTCTCCTGACCTATAAAACAAAAATGAACACAAACAAATCGAAAAACAATAACAAAAAAATTCCACCTGTCTCGTCTCTTGAACCTCCTGCTCCAGTTTAATGAATATCTGACCCTCTGCATCCAAATCAGTCTTTTAAATCCTGTATAGAAATTGCGGTGCTTGGGGTGCCTCGGTGGCTTGGTCAATTAAGCGTCTGACTCCATTTGGGCTCAGGTCGTGATCTCCCGGTTTGGGGATTTGAGCTCTCCTCGGGCTCTGTGCTGTCAGTAGAGGAGCTCGGGATTCTGTCTCTCTCTCTCTCAAAATAAATAAGTTAAAGAAAGAAAAGAAACTGAAGTGCTTGATTGTTGAGGTTTATGAACATACCTGCTGGTTTGATTGCCAAAAGAGAAACCAAGAGAAATATCATAGGAATTTATTCGTGTATTAGTTCGCTTACTCATTCCGTCAGCCCTGTGTCTGCTCAGTATAAGCCTTCACTTACCTCTTCTATCATGTCAGTTGTATCTGGTATGTCCCATAGCCTCTTTCAGGTATTTATTTCAGGTGTCGTTTCTAAATCTGCCCACATGATTTTTGTGTTTCGTTTTTTTTTTTTTAATCTTCCCATATGACATCTTCAAAAATGAAGTTCTCTAGAAACTTGCCCACTCCCACTTTTTTTTTTTTTTTGCAAGGAGAGGAGGATGGCTTGGTGGTATTTACCTTCTCAAAGATTTTTTTTTTTAACTTTTATTTATATTTGAGAGAGAGACAGTGTGAGCAGGGGAAGGTCAGGGTCAGAGAGAGAGGGAGACACAGAATCTGAAGACAGCCTCCAGGCTCTGCGCTGCCAGCACAGAGCCCGACGTGGGGCTCGAACCCACAAACCACAAGATCATGACCTGAACCGAAGTCGGATGCTTAACCGACTGAGCCACCCAGGCGCCCCTACCTTCTCAAAGATTTACCATCTCAAAGATTTCGATCGTCTCCTGTTAAGGTTTTTCATGAGACTCTGGCTTCTTCATGATCATTACCATAGAAGGCGTACGACTTTCAGGTGACCAGTTTCTGATTGTCCTCTTTTGAATAGAGCCTTCATGTATAGCTTTTCAGTGGCATTTTTCCCTTTAGTACTTTCCTGTTTCTGATGATGTGATTGCTCTGTGGGCTCTGTACCAGTCTTTTTTTTTTTTTTTTAAGTTATTTTGAGAGGGAGAATCTGTGTGTGTACATGAGCAGGGGAGGGGTAGAGAGAGAGAGAGTCCCAAACAAGCTCTGCGCTGTCAGTGCAGAACCTGTGAACTGTGAGATCATGACCTGAGCCAGGAGCAAGAGTTGGACACTTAACTGACTGAGCCACCCAGGTGCACCTGTGTCCTTCCTTTAAAAAAAAAAGTATTCTTTCAGTTCTAAAAATACTATGATGGGGACGCCTGAATGGCTTAGTCGGTTAAGCGTCTGACTTTCGCTTAGGTCATGATCTCGCGGTTTGTGGGTTCGAGCCCCGCGTCGGGCTCTGTGCTGACTGCCAGCTCAGAGCCTGGAGCCTGTTTCAGTCTGTGACTCCCTCTCTCTCTGACCCTCCCCTGCTCACGCTGTCTCTCTCCTAGAAATAAATAAATTTAAAAAAACCTTAAAAAAATAAAATAAAAAATAAAAATACTATGATGACTTGAATTTGCTGGTTTTCTTCTAATGTAATGATTGCTGTTTTAATCCAAAGCTTTATTCTTCATTAGAAGTACAATAAGAGTGAACAAATATTTTCAGAAATTAATGAAGAAACACTCCTGACTTTAGTTTTCAGTTCTGAGAATAGTTTAGACAAATTAAAATTAGAGAAAATAATAATCTCTCATGTTTGCATAACATTCATTTTCTCAAGAAAGATCTCTTTACTGCATTCACTGCACTTACAGTTTTGATTGCAGTAGTTTTGTTTGGCAGGGGGGTGGGGGCACGGAGGATTCTCTAACAAAGTTTCCTGAGTGATTGTGTTGTCTGAGCTGGGATAGAATAATTGCTCTGGAAGCCCAACGTGACTTTAAATACCTATGATGTAAAAGAAAATAACTAAATAAATCCTTCTGCATGTGGAAGAAAGATATTTCTCTACAGTTCCACTTGAAGGTATATATTCATTACAACTGAATGCAGCATTTAGTTCACACATGTGCACGTGCACACGCACACGCACACGCACACACAAGTATATAGAAGACTGTTACAGTAGCTCAATTCATAATAGCTCCAAACTAGAAACCACCTAAATATTCCTCAGTCATAGAATGGATAAGCAGATTGTGGTAGATTCAGGGCACTTGAAAAGAACAAACTGCCTATACATGTAACAACATACATGAATTGCACAGATTTAACGTTCAGCTAAAGAAACCTTCCACAAATGTGTATGTGTTGTAGGATTCGTTTTACGTGATGGTCAAGGAAAAGTGAAACTGACTTGTGGTGCTAGAAGTCAAATGTTATTTGAACTGGGAGAGAGCACAGGAGAATCGTCTGGAAAATGATGATAATCTCTGTCATGATGGTTTCCCATACACACACACACACACACACACACACACGTAACAATCACTGAACTATATATTTGAAATTTGTGCTCTTTAGTCTGTATGAGTTATACCTCCATAACATAAGTACACACACACATACAGAAATACCTATATACTTATCTGTGTCTTTGACCTTGAGCAAAACTCATATTATCCTTTGTCTGTTGAAACAACCCTTTTCTTTCCTCAGTTCTAAATACCAGTAAATTTAAGTTGTTTCCGGGATCTTTATATGAGTGGATCATGCCTACCACTGTATATTCATACAATGATTACATAAAAGCGTAGGCAGAGAGGATTCTGTGTTCCCCTGCCGTCTATGACCGTTTGTTGGTGGAGAGTGAAGACCACTGAAGTGCTACTTTATTTTGCATGTTGATATTGAGATTTCAGAACACTTAAAAGAATATTCAGATCGTTAATGTTTTAACCACATGTGGTTTTTAGAGGTTATTTCTACATATAGCTTTATGTTAATTCAGACTTACTTGATAAAGTTCACTCCTTAACTCCCAGAGTAAAATGAAAATAGTCCTCACTTCTCCTATTAAAGTACTCAGGTTGCTATGAAAATTGCCTTTAAGATAGATCGGGCCTATACTCCCTCGAATAATGGTGGTCTCCATGCTTACAAGGTGTATGACATCTGACTTCAAAATTCTTAGAGGATCGGGGCGCCTGGGTGGCTCAGTCAGTTAAGCATCCGACTTTGGCTCCGGTCATGATCTCACGGTTCGTGGGTTGGAGCCTCGCATCGGGCTCCGTGCTGACAGCTCAGAGCCTGGAGCCTGCTTCGGGTTCTATGTCTCCCTCTCTCTCTCTCTGCCCCTCCCCTGCTCACACTCTGTCCCTGTCTCTCTCTCTCTCTCTCTCAAAAATAAACATTGGGGGGGGAAAAAAAGACAAAATTCTTAGAGGATCTCAAAGATGTTTGAAATTTCCATGTAGTATTTATGCCCATATAATGCCATTAAGTCATCATAATTACTTTCTCTTTAATAGCTTCTGCTTTCCTTAAAGCATATTAATGTTAAGGCTTACTAATTAGGAGAACCTACTTGGAAGCAATGAGCAAATTATTTTGGAGCATTATTCCGTATGTTTTAAGTCTTTATTCTTGTAAGTGTGTTAGAGGGAGAGTGGAGAATTCCACTGACTGGACATAAATTTCTTCTGTTTACCTTTATGTGTTTTTCTTCCTTGAAATAGAAAACGCCTCAGCTTTGCTGTCAGGGCGTCTTGGCAGGAGACCTCAGATAAATACCTGTAACGTGGATGTTACAAAAGGAAAGGGATGAGAAAACAAAATAAAACATTTTGTATTAAGATAAATACCAGGTTTTAAACTAAATCTCTTATGAGGTGCGTTCAGGATTCTCCTTGAACTCCCGATAGCTGAGTCTATTGATGTTTCTATTCCTGTTTTTTATTTAGGATTAAACGAATACACTGTGTTTCCTACAGCTAATCTTTTGTATTTCCTCATGTTCATATGACGTTAAATAAAATAAAATCCCAGATCTCTTTCAAACCTTAAGCATGTCACCGGACGGTATCGTAACATCCCTTCTGCTGGGGGGTCTGTTTCTGTCTCCCCCCTCCCCCCACCTCCTTCAGTCCCCTCACTGCCCCCGAGAACTCTGGAAGCTCCTGGTGAGTTCTCGGGTAGACTTCTTGCTCTGGCTCAGCACTCAAGACCCGGTTTGGTCTTCTGGCCCCACCTACCTTTGTGATCTTCATTTGGGTTTCTTTCTCCTCCGGGCATTCTGATCCCCTGGCCATTTTGCGTATTGCCTTGGGCGTGCACGCGGCCTTCCGGGCTTTTACCGCATCTCGCCGGCCTGCTCTTCCTCGTGAGTTCCATCCCTTCTGCAGCGTGCTGGCCCTAGATGGCTGTCCTGAGGGCCCTCTCTCACTCTGAACCTCTGTGTTCTTGCTGCTTTATTTGTGCTGTTAGCCTCTCAGAGGGTCAGTCCAGCTTCTCCTTCATATGTATGTTTAAGGTTTAGGAGAGCAGGGGCTGTGTCCTCTGCTGTGCCTCTCCTCTTTCTCCCCCTCGCTCTTTTCTTTGGGACTGTTTATTACCCGGTGAGCATATATTGGCTGATAATATCATCTTGAAATATACCCACAAAACTGGCTATTTATCTGTCCTTACTTAAGCTCTCGTGAGAGCCTTTGGAGGCAGATCTCTGCTCGCCTGTTTATTTTTCAACCCCCCGCTCCCCATTTGGATTTATGTTTAGGACTTTTTATGTTGAGATGTGAACCTTAACTCCTGCTTTTAAAAAGTAACCCTTTTATTTCATAGTACTTATCAACTGGCTGTCAGATACTCAGATTTTTCCTAGCTGCTACGGGTAATTCAGAAAGTCATCAGAGTTTAGAAGCTGAGGACGCTTAGCTCGTTCCAGATACTAAAAAAAAAAAAAAAAAGGTGCCCGGTAAGGAAGCCTGGAGGGAACTGGGCTTGAGCCACTTAGGTTCTGTCTTCCCTGCCTCTGTGCTGGTCTGGATTGTCCTGGGCCTCCCCCACATGGAGGTCATTCCAGGCCTGTGACTTGGGCCATCTTTGAGATTGCACCCCCCTGGCCTTCTGCTTTCTTTGGCCTAGAGGAACTCCTCTCTGATACAAATCAGCTCCCTTTTCCTCTTTCCTGTGTGTCAAGACCTAAGTGTTTGCAAGATCATCCGTCTTTATTTCCCGCTTCGGGAAACGAAGTGCTCCCCTCCCCCTCCTCCCTTTGTTCATCTGCTCCTGGAAGCATAGAGTTCCTTTCAGCTTCTTAGACTGCGGTTTTTATATTCACAGACATCTTTTATCCTTCACGTGATGTGATCTCCTCCTCCTCCTCCGTGCTTTTTGCCACCTCTTCAACGTCCGGTGCTTGTGTTGAGATTATGAGACTAGAATAGTAATATTCTAGTATTAGAATAGAATGTGAGCTTCCTGAGGGCAGTTTCTGTGTGCAGTTTACCCGTGTGTCCTTGGTGCTCAGCCTAAAAACTGGCAGATAGGGAGAGACTGATACAAGTTGTCTGAACTCCGATAGTTCCAAATCTGTAAAATGCCTTGTGTGTGGACTACCTCCCAGACAGTCAGGAGGTTTTTACACCTTCCTTTGCCACATCCAGATGGGTGTGTGTCCATTGTGGGAGATCATATGGACATGACCATTTCTTTGAGCGTTAATACTGATACTTCAGGCTCATTTGTGCTGTGGCCAGGATGACATTGGGCTGACTGGTGATTAAAAGAACCTTCGAGCAGATCGAAAAACAGGAGCTATCATTGAACAAAGAAATTCTTCTCACCCCTTGGTCTCGTGGCGCGTAGCCACCTGACGTAAATCCCGTCTGTAATATGTTCTTCCAGACGCGGCATCATTACTTGGGAAGCATGTATCCTTTGATGTTATCAGAGTGGCACTTTGTTGGCTGAAATGTATCAGTGTCTGTGATACCTGTCTAAGACTGATTGACAGGTCTCAGATTCTTAGGTGTTTAAAGAATCTGCCTTCTATATTTGGACTCAGTATTTTGAGTGATAAGAAATGTGTCAAATGAGTTGAGAATTACTTAAGTGGAAATCATTCTAACAGACTCCAGGGAAAATCATATTTCCAGTTTTCTGCATTTTTTGCATTAAATCATCTCCAGTTTGTGGTTTATTTATAGGTATCTTGGTAACTTTGGTAGCATCTGTGCGTAGAGGTGGCTAAGAAAACATTCAACTTCAAGTGGAAGCACTTAAAGCATTATACTTACAAAAAATTGTAATATATGACTTTTTATTGGTAACTACATTTGGACAAATACGTCTTAAGTAGCTGAAGTTTAAAGTATTTCTTCACGGAACGAAATCACCCTGTTACTTCGCACATCTCACAAAGTCAGGGTTGAAGTGATTGTAACTTTCCAGAAAAGGAGTGTGAACTGGGTGGCGGCTGGGCCTGGCGGGGAATCTGTGGGCTCCGTTCTGCAGGACAGGGGACCCCCTGTGCTGGCGCTTCCTTCTCTGGGGGCCGGGGCCGCGCACGCGTTGCACAGTGAGCGCGTCGGAAGGATTGTAAACACTGTGGAGACTCAGAAGGTGCGATTAGCTTTGCAGGTGGGAGAAGTGAAAATGTGAGATGAATCTTGAAGGGTAGATGAGCAGTTTTTGATTGTCAGAGTGGGTCTGGACAGAGGGATGCAAGCTTCATATGAAATGGAATCTGAAAGGGCACTTATCACAGCCTTTTTATCTACATATAGGTTTGTTTTTTCCCACTAGTAGCTTGAGAATCGGAGAGCGGAAAGGGAGGAGAGGTGACATGCAGTGAGAGAGCCTTTTTCGGCAGGTGACCAGAGGGGCAAGGACCAAGGGGAAAGAAAAGGGAGTATTTGCACGGTGACTGGCTTTGGAGTTGCGTGTGTTTAGGAAACTAAATGAAACCATTATAGTGATGCTGAATCAGACGTCATGGACCAGGAGGCAGGGACTCCTGTGTGGGTGAGGTATGCTTAATAACAAATAATTTCTACCTTGAGTCGGTGGAATCTTACTTTTTCCTTAAACAAGCTCTCATTTTCTGTTCGAAGAGCTTTGTTTTATCAGCCTTCTCGAAAAATTCTTTATTTGGCTAAAATTGCCAGGTAGTTTTCACTTGACACAATCATGATATATTGTGATAATTGGGAACCTACAGGATGTTTTGTTCATCTCCCTACCCAGGACCTGAGATTCTTCAAAAGCGTTCTTGTCCTTTGCTTGTTCAGTCCTTATTTTACACCTCCAGTAAGAAGAAACTTACTACTTCCGGGGCAGCTATCAGCTCTTAACATTTTAGATTTTGTCAGTTTAACTGGTAGCAAGGAAAGAACATTCTTATTAAAACTAAATACAGTGGAATAATACCACTAACAGCCTCTTAGAATGGCTAAGACATGACAGAGACTGACCATACTAGGTGTTGGTAAGCCACGTAGAAAAACTCGCATACGTTACTGGTGGAAATGGAAAATGGTATAACCATTTTGGAAAAGAGTTTAGCAGTTTTCGAAAACCGTAAACGTATGCCTACCATGTGATCTATTCCTTTTACCCTGAGGAAACGGAAGCAGGTGCTTGTACAATGACCTGTACGTGAACGTTCATATCAGCCCTGCAGTGGAATGCATCTGTATGCCCATCTCCAGGGGAGCCGATAAACAAAACGTGGTGTGCCCATACAATGGCATTCTCCTTATCAGTAAAAAGGAACTACGGGTGCATGCTGTATAACATGGATGATTTTCAGATCTGTTCCGTTAAGTGAAAGGAACCCATACTACAAAGCCTACATGTTATATGGCTGCATTTTATATAAAATGCTGGAAAATGCATCTGTAGTGGGGAAAAAAGCAGATCACTGATTGCTTTGAGATGGGCAGAGGGCTTCTGAAGTGGTGTGAGGTAACTTTCAGGGCAGATAGATTCATTATATGGATTTTGATGAAGGTTTTACGAGTACATATACACGTCAGGACTGATCAAATTTACACTTTAAATATGTGCGGTTTATTGTATGTCAATGGTATCTGAGTAAAACCGTTAAAAAAAAAAACAGTAAAAAGACAAGCTACAGAAAAAATGGAATAATGGGTTCCTAAGAGGTAATCTTTACATATCAAAATATTTGTTATTTCCATTTATGCAACCCTAAATTGTTGGGTATGTGTTAAGGTGCTTGACGTTGTAAATGGCACCATACAGGATGGGGTCTAGGTTATCTAATTATTGGCTGCTTTGGCTTTTCTTTAAATTGAGTAAAAAAAAAAAAAAAACCACTTTTTATTACAAATTTTTATTTTTTTAATTGTTATTTTTTAATGTTTATTTATTTTTGAGAGAGAGAGAGACAGAGACAGAGATGGAGCAGAAGCAGAGGAGGGGCAGAGAGAGAGGGAGACACAGAATTCGAAGCAGGCTCCAGGCTCTGAGCTGTCAGCACAGGGCCCAATCGTGGGGCTTGAACTCATGAACTACAAGATCATGGCCTGACTCAAAGTGTGATGCTTAACCAACTGAGCCACCCTGGGGCCCCAACTTTTCTACATTTTTCTGTAACATCTTATTTCTGACCAATGAAATACAGCAGGGGGGAAAGTACCCAAAGTTTAGCTTATTCATGAGAAATAGAATTTTACCAATATTATATTATTATAATATAGTAAAATATTATTTTCCTGTTTTTGTTCTATTTGCATAAGTAATACATGTTCTGTGTTATAGATTCCTTTTTGGGGCAAGTACCACCTTTTATAGAAATGATATAGTAATCGAGTGAAATCACTAGATAGGTAAGGATTTGACGTAGGATAGAACAGGCTTGTTTGAAGTAATGGAATGTGCTAAGTCTCTTGTTTGGGTACATCTTCCTAGTTAGCAGAAAGTCTCCCCACATTTTGTTAATTTTTTTTTAGAAGAGTTTTATCTCAGAGTATTAAGTGCCCTGTGAGGTAGCAGGGTAGTCTAAAAATCAAATTCCATTTTACTTTAGTGGAAAAAAATTAATCTATCAGGGCACTTTGGTTGCTCAGTGTTGGAAACCCAGCACAGCCAGGCTTAGACCACAGAGGGATTTACCGGCTCCTGTTGTAAGCCAAGGTGAAGTGGGGACGTCGGGCTTAGATGTTGTCTTGGGGCAGCATCTTTGGGATAGGCTCTTTTCATCTAGTGGGCGTTATGGTCAGCCCACAGTCCAAGTCTGATGTCACAAGTCCTCGTAAGTGAACTCGGACTCCTTCAGTAACTTTACCTGCCGGGCCTGGTGGGGTAGATAGTTCTACCGGAAGCTGTTGCTACAGGTGTTTTAATAGGATACTCCGTTCAGGCCTGAGTTAGAAGTAGGAACTGGCTGGGGGAAGGGTGAGCCCTGCTCTAATAGAACCAGTTTCTTAAAGAAAAAAAAGTAACCTGCCTGTTACTGTCTGTTACTGCCTGGAGCTCACCAGGCACCAACTTCCCAGTGTCTTGTACGCTCACTGGACTGTGCTCGGTCTAGGAGTGACCCTGGGGTGGGCGGAGGGGTCTGGTGACTGAATTTTCCTTTGAACACATCCTTTGAGGTGAAATCACTGGTTCAAGACCGTGAACACTTTTACAGTTTTCCTACAGATTGCTGCATTTCAGTGTACTTAGATGATGCCAAACTACTCCTAGCAGCCCCCGTATGAGAATGTGCTACTGTATCTTGTCTCCAGCGTTAGGCGTTCTCATTCAGAAATTCTTTGCCGCGTAGATTTCCAGAAAACGGGAATGTATTGATTTACTTTGTATTTTTCTGGTTACTAATGAGGCTGTTTACTCTTTTGAGGATTGTTAGTTCATATACTCTGTCAGTATCTGTGTAAAGTTCTAAATTGATTTGTAATTAAAAAGTTCACCGTTTACAAGGAAAAATAACAACGTTGGTCAGGGAGGATCATGTGATGGCTCAGAATCAGAAGTCACCAGCAAGTCAGATTTAACACTTGCCAATACATCTTTCTATCAAATGAAATACTGATGATTTGCTCTTAGTACAGTGTGCATTTTCACCCTCCCTTAGTACTTTAAATCTGAACTTCATTGGTTTTGTTCATTCACTTGTTTTGATTTTTTAAGTTCTATAAAACCTGTAATCATAAGGTGCTTATAGTCTATTTTAATTACATATTTTTGTTCAAATGTCACTTCTACAATGAGCTCTTATAGATCAATAAGGAAAACACACACAACCCCTGGAAAGAAACTGGACAAACAGATGAACAGGAAATTCTCAGATGGAGAAGCCCAGATGTCTCCAATAACCCCATGAAAAGACAGCAATTTCTCTAGTACTCCTGGGATAATCAGGAAAATGTGGCATTATCTCAATCATAAGATACCATTTTACCCTCTTCTATTCAGCAAAACTTTTAAAAGTCTGCTGAGTAGCAGACAGAGACGCTGGTGGTGGGCCAGGGAATTGGCCTCCTCAAGTGGCAGACAGAAGAGCCTGGACACATCTCCTTGCCAGAAACAGGGACAGATGCCTTCGAGTCTGTTTATCTTTATCTTTAAAAAATTTTTCTAAGTTTTATTTATTTATTTTGAAAGAGACAGCGTGAGCAGGGGAAAGGTAGAGAGAGAGGGAGAGAGAGAATCCCAAGCAGGCTCTGCACCATCAGCACAGAGCCGATATGGGGCTCGAACTCACACAGCCATGAGATCATGAAACCTGAGCCACCCAGGCACGCTTATCTTTATCGTTTAATTCCACCTTTGTGGTATTTCAGCTCAGAAGTTTTTTATCTGATTGCAGCCATTATATTAATCTTCTCATTTAGAGTCCATGTTTTTATGTCTTTGGGGAGAAAAATTTGTTTGAATCTTTGGAGAGTCATAAAGCTGTCCTGCTGTGTATAAAGTTTTCCTTCTCACACTTAACTTTCTCTTCTTCCTCAAGAAAAAAAAATCTCACTGTGCTATGAGGAGAAGGATTTATTCCTTGGTATGAAGATGGAGTCTGTCGTTCTTCCCTTGCCAGGAACAAAATCTGTCTACAAAAATTTCCTACCCCCTGAGCCTACCAGTTTCTCATTTTCTTTCCCCTGAAAGTTTTGACTCGGTTGCATTATTGGAAGTGCAGCTACCCCAGAACAGCGGTGGAAAGAGAAGCACTGGTGGGTGGTCGGAGATGAAGGCTGATGGGCGTAATGCCCAGCAGGAGGGAGGCTGGCCAGGCTCTGGGGGTGGGAGGTTGTGGTCCTGAGGCGGGAGAGAGGCGGCGAGGTGCTGTGGCCGCCAGCCGGGTGTGGGGTGCGTCTCCTGGCTTCCGTTCTTGCACCGCGTTCAGTAGTTTAGGCATGCTGCTTAACCTTTCTTGCACTTTCTTTCTCTGAAATGTAGAGCATAGTCTCCCCCCTGGGCAGTATGATTCATTTGAGGATTATTTGAGATCGGCATGTAAAGTGTTTGGTGCAAGGCTCAGTATTAACTACCATGAGGAATGGGATCAGGCCAAGCGTCTGATTGCCCCAGCATTTACGGCACTTCAGGAAGAGAGCTGTTATTTTTTTTAATTCATTTATATGATGGGCTTTAACAGTGTTCATGGTGTATAGGACATGCAAAAATAGAAGGGGGAGAAACAGAGGAAAGGAAAAAACGGAAAAAAGAGAAGAAAGAGAAACTTAATACTCCCATTTTTAAACTTTTTTTTTTAATTTCTTTTTTTTTAATGTTTTATTTATTTCTAGGAGAGAGGAGACAGCGTGCGCAGGGGAGGGTCAGAGAGAGAGGGAGTGACAGACTCTGAAACAGGCTCTTGAGGCTCTGAGCTGGCAGTCAGCTGGGACAGAGCCCGACGTGGGGCTCGAACTCACGAACCGCGAGATCATGACCTAAGCGAAAGTCGGACGCCTAACCGACTAAGCCACCCAGGCGCCCCAATACTCCCATTTTTAGACTGATTTTGCTGGCTGCTCCATCTGATCCTTTGTTTATTTGGGGCGTCGGGTACTTTTTTTCTTATTTCTGAGAGAGAGAGACAGACAGACAGTGTGAGCAGGGGAGGGGCAGAGAGAGAGGGACACACAGAATCCGAGGCAGGCTCCAGGCTCTGAGCTGTCAGCACAGAGCCCGTCATGGGGCTCAAACCCACGAACCGTGAGATCAAGACCTGAGCCGAAGTCGGACGCTCAACCGACTGAGCTGCCCAGGCGCCCCCATCAGGTACCTTTCATAGTGTGTCACAAACAGGTCCCCAGTGCAGGTCCGGCGAGTTGACTTCAGGAATTTCTTTGCAGTGTGAGAGACCTCACAACTTAGTTTACAAGGTGCTCTTTTTGAGAACTGGTGAGAGAATGCCATCTACTTGGGAAAGTGCCCTGATGGAGAATTGAGAAAGCCATGCTTTTACGCTGGGGAGCATTCTGACAGTCTCCGTAGCGAGAGTACAGTCGCACTGGTGAAAGTTTAAATGGTCTTTCCTCCTCTTTATGAAAAATAAGTTAGGCATTTTCTATCCGATTAATAACTCGGTCTCTGTTATTTAAACCGTACGTGCCAGCCTTTTTAGGCAAGTGATTCTCCCCTCCCCCCAAACCCACGGAAGCACCAAGCCTTTACTTTCTCAAATGCTGTTTTTAGGCAAATAGAGTACATTAGCTTTGTTGCTGTTTCTTATTATCCATTATTATAAGTGAAAGAAGGAGGTAAGAACATCTTGGCTCCCACCAGATTTTTCCTTTATCATCAAGGTATTAGGAACGTGCCGGTCAAGAAATGATGCAGAAATGGGACGCCTGGGTGGCTTAGTCGGTTAGGCGTCCGACTTTCGCTTGGGTCATGATCTCGCGGTTCGTGGGTTCGAGCCCCGCGTCGGGCTCTGTGCTGACTGCCAGCTCAGAGCCTGGAGCCTGTTTCAGTCCGTGACTCCCTCTCTCTCTGACCCTCCCCTGCTCACGCTGTCTCTCTCTCTCTCCTAGAAATAAAAAAAAAAAAACATTAAAAAAAAAAAAAGATGCAGGATTATCTGTGGGCTCTGGCAATGTGTCCACACCGCTCTGCGGTTGGCGTGGATTTGCGCTCTCGGGCTTTCTGCACCTGCTTTTGTTAATGAAGTTTGTCCTTCAAGGTCTGCGATAGCAGATGCTTAGGACTTGGCCGGTCGAGGGGGAGCCCTCTACGACTTAATTAAAACAATGTTTTGTCATGTTTTTTTTTTATTTTTGAGAGAGAGAGTGAGGGCGCACGTGGGGAGGAGGCACAGGATCTGAGGTAAACTCCAGGCTCTGAGCTGTCAGCCCAGAGCCCGACACGGAGCTCGAAGTCACAAACTGCGAGATCATGGCTTGAGCCGAAGTTGGCGCTTAACCGAGTGAGCCACCCAGATGCCCCTAAGACTTACTTTTAAAGAATAGTAATATGCTTGTTCTTTCTCTATAGTCGTACAGTTACAGGGATGATAGCCGCATTTCTGTTATACTAACTCTTATAGAAAAAACTTATTTTATGCTCATGGCAATGTGCTCTGGGGGGAAAAAACATGAATTTTGTTTTCTAGAATTGTAGCATTAGAACCCTGTAGGCTGGGAACCTCGGGGCCGTGGCCGCATGCAGAGGACACCTTACTCATTGTGTCCCCCTTCAGCCAGATTTACCTGCGTAGTAAAACATCAGGGTTTATTTCTACACTAAATAATTATGCGAAGTAACAGACAAGTTGGCTCATACGATGCATGGATGCCTCTGTGTCATGAATTACTGTTGGGACAGAAGGAACCACCCTGCTCCTTCCCTGCTGGGTCCTGGCTCCCTGGCCTGACAGCACCAAACTGCCTCCAGCAAGGTCCTGCCTTTGAATTAGACCATGTGTCTTCCAGAAGTGCGCGTTCCTTTATCTGGCGGCTTGAGTGGGCCCGAGGAGCTATAGTCTCTTTCTGAATCTAAATCCTGTGGCCAGGAAAAAGCCCGTCTTCTCCAAACTGCAAAGACGAGGCCCCTCCAGGTCCCTGACGGATACCCTGTCTTCAGGAGGCCCCGGCCTCTTCCCCCCTTGGGGTTTGCTTCCATCTCTGTGATGCTGACCCTCCCTCATGTGCCTCCATTACCTCGTACATCCCCTAGATCCTTTTCTGAGCTTCTTCGTGCTTTTGCTCGCTCTTTATAGAGCCCCCACTCTTGGTCAGAGCCCTTACTGGATCTCCCCTGGGTTACTGCGGGGAAACCCAGCCAGTCTCCCTGCCTCACCCCCCGCCCCCCCAGTCCATCCTTCACACAGCTGCCCGAGTCATCGCCCCAGAGGTGCTTGGATTTTGCTTCTCTCCCCGGAAACCCTTCTCGCTGCTCCCGTGACGGCGCGGAATAAAACAGAGCCCCTCTCTTCAGCCCTCAGGCTTCCGCTGTCTCCGCTCCAGCGTCCCCGCTCGCTCTGGCCTGCGCCACATCCAGGCCTTGTCGGTTTCCTCTTGCTGGAATGTGCGTTCCTGTCTTTGCCTTTGGAATGCCCGGCGGCCCGCTGTCTTCGTGACCGCTTTCTCCATGGCCCCCAAGGAAGCATGCCCTTTCCGTCTTAATTCACCGATTGCTTCTTACTCCTTCAGTAAAGCTTTTGTCAGGAGGTGCAGGGGCTCTAGAGAATGATAGAACGCGGCCCCTGGTCTCAGGCCCGTGGCTGTGGAGCTGCTTAGCATGAATAGCGATCTGGAACGTAAGGCGCTAGATGCTAAAGCAGGAGTGTCACCGCCTCTGTCCGCAGACGCCTTGCAGGCAGGCGCCGCTGGTCCATTCTTTGCTTCATCCTCCTCGAATCTTGGAGCCGTTTTGGTAACATTAGTTACCCTTTGTTAAATGCATTTATTGTTGTTTTTCTTCTGCGTTATTCCCGTGCAGTGCCCAGATGGCTTCGTGTTTCTGTCCCGGACCCAGCTTTCCTTTTTCTGTCACTCCTTCCTTTGCTCCTTTGTTGGCTACACGTATACATAAGGAGATTATTAACTCAGTGGAAGAACGGATATTTTTTTTCCTTATCAAACTTCATACATTGTATTTCACCGGTTTGAAAACTGTCTGTTGTATTTCTTTCCAGGTCATTTATGTATGTAAGAGACGTTTGTTCCTAATGGTGGTGTTCTGGCGACACAAATTGTTGTACGACGGCGTCTCAAGCGCGACACAGTATCCGGGAGCCAGCAGGCGCTCAGCAGTTCTTCTAGCACAGGGCACTGGAAAGAGAAACTTTGCCAGCTCCTCACGCTGTTGCTCAGACTGATTTCCTATTCGGGTTTCCACCGAGGCGTCCCAGGGAGACTTCTCCAAAGTGTCCGCTCTGGATTGCCCAGCCAGTGGCGTCGCGTGCTCTGGGGAAACCGCGCTCGGCCTTCAAGGACAGAGGGGAGCTGCACATTCGGAGCAGCCCCCCGGAGGTCACGGCCTTAAGCCTGACCAGCGCTTCCGGGGTTTGCACGCCTCGTAAGGGCAAGGACCCCCTTCCCCGGGCTTCTGGCACAGCCGCTGGCAGGTGAATGAAAGCCAACGGAATAAATACATGGTAGAAGTTGACCAGAAGCCTGGTTTTCGCTTTTACCGAAGCGGTGTTTTAATCGGTGCCCAGCTTGTGAAGGGCTGTGTCGAGGCCCCGTTGTGTGCGGGGATGTGGAAGGCACCGGCAGACACTGACGTTTAGCAAAAGGAAAACAGCTCTAGGAATCAGCAGCACGCCGGCGTCCTAGGAGGCAGTCCCTTCCAGATCCTCCCGGTGCTTTTAAAGGTTGTTAGGATTTAGAGGGCGGACGTCCGTGTAATAAGTCTTCCGCAGGCTGGAAGGCCGTTCCGTGCTCCTGCCTCTGGGAGGCTGCACCGTCTGAGGTTGCAGGGGGAGCCTTTCACCGGCGGGCCGTGCCTGGGGCCGTGGGGGCCGGGCATCAGGCGCGGGCAGCAGCCTGGGCTTAAAGGGGTTGAGTGGGATTGCAAATGCCGCTATCAGTTTACAGCATTGAAGTCACAACCAGCGTGGTCTTCTGGGGGAGGAGGTTAAAACTCCTAATTTGAGGGTACTCTTAAAAGGTTAAAGTACTTAGGGGCACCTAGGTGGCTCAGTCAGTTAAGCATCTCACTCTTGATTTCAGCTCAGGTCATGATCTCGCAGTTCATGGGTTCAAGTCCCGCATAGGGCTCTGCACTGACCGTGTAGAGTCTGCTTGGGATTCTCTCTCTCCCTCTCTCTCTTTCTCTCTCTGTCTCTCTGTCTCTCTCTCTCTCTATCTCACTGTCTCTAATAAATAAACTTTAAAAAAAAAAAGAGGTTACAGTATTTAGGAATGTTTCAGTGGTGCTCAAAGGCTGATTTATAAGTATTCCTACAAATGCAGATTTGAGCTCAAGTGTTAAAACAGTCATGACACTATGAATGGACAAAATCCTTTTCTTTTCCAACACAGTGACTCTTCTTGAGAACTTCTTTCCACTCTGCTCGTTCCCAGATGAGTTTTTCTCTTCTTCTAATTTTCAAGGTGTCAGAGTTGAAATCATTTTCTAGGGACATTGTTTTTGTAATAGGGAGTTTCAGCTTTTGATCTCCAAATTGAAGCTCATGCAAGCTCAATCTAAGTGACAAATTAGAGATACTTAAGTTATTTTTTTCCTACCAATTTGTATTCTTGTGGAAGTTATAGAATATTTATTAAGGCTGTCAGGAAATATAGACCGTGTACTCTGTGTTTTAAGGTGATCATTTTATAGGTACTCCGTTTTGCAGCATCAGAGGAAAGCTTGATAAACCATAAAGCGACTCAAAGCATAGCGGCCAGATTGAAGTCACTGAAGAACACCTTCAGTAGATGATGATATTGGGGGAGTGATTCGGAGTCCCTGCACTAGGAATACAGTGGACATTACCTCAAAAAGCAGACCAGTAATTGTGTCTCACTAAAATAGCCATCAGTATGTCCAGCATTTTAACTACCATGTTATAACTAAAGGTATTACTTAAACCACTTTTCACTTAGAGATCAGCTTTGCTTATATAATAGGTTAGTACTTTGAGAATATGTGACTTCATTTCTTCATGCTTTATTACAGTGTAATTGATGTATAATGTTATGCAAGTTTATGCTGTAGAGTCTTATGATCTGATACACAGATATATTTCAAAATATTTACCACGGTAAGAATAGCTTTGGCCTCACAGGATTATCGTTTGATGATGTTGTTATGGTGAGGGTGTTAACTCTTAAAACAGGTCTCAAGTAAGTACTGTTAATTGTACTTCAGACGGTACCTCAGATCCCCTAAACTTCATCTTATGACTTCATCCCTTTGACCAACATCTCCCTATTTCCTCACCCCCAACTCCTGCGGCCACCATTTTACTCAGTTTCTGTGAATTAGATGTTTTTAGATTCCACATACAAGTGAGATCATAAAGTATATTTGTCTTTTTCTGTATGACTTATTTCACTTAGCTTTATGCCCTCAAGGTCCCTCTGTGATGTTGTAAACAGCAGGGGTTTTTTTTTGTGTGTTTATTTATTTTCAGAGAGAAAGAAAGCACAAGTGAGGGCGGGGCAGAGAGGGGGCAGGGAGAGAGAGAGAATCCCAAGCAGGCTCCACACTGAGCATAGAGCCTGATGTGGCGCTCGATCCCATGAAAGAGAAGATCATGCCCTGAGCTGAAATCAGCAGTCAGACGCTTAGCCAATTGAACCACCCAGGCACCCCAGCAGGATTTTTTTTTTAATGGATGCATAATGTTCTACACACACACACACACACACACACACACACACACACACACCCCACATTTTCTTTTTGCATTCATGTGTCCGTGGACCCTAAGGTTGTTCCCATATCCTGCCTATTATTAATAATGCTTCAGTGAGAGTGGAGGTATAGATCTCTTGGAGATCCTGACTCATTTCCTCTGGATATATACCTAGAAGTGAGATTGCTGAACCATGTGGCAGTTCTGGTGTTAATTGTTTGAGGAATCCCCACACTGTTTTCCGTAGTAACTGTATCAATTTACATTCCCACCAACAGCCGCACTAAGGTTCCCTTTTCTCCATATTCTTGCTGGGCATTTGGTATCTGTTATAAATAGCTGTTCCTAACAGGTAGGAGATGGTAGTTCATTGTGGTTTTGATTTGCATTTCCGTGGTGATTAGCGATGGTGAGCACCTTTCACGGGCCTGATGGCCATTTGTAGGTCTTCTTTGAAGAAATGTCAATTTAGGTCCTCTGCCCATTTTTAAGTCAGATTGTTTCCTTGCTGTTGAGGTGTATGAATTGCTTGTATATTTTGAATATTAACCCCTTATGAGATTTGTGACTTGTAAATATTGCCTTCCATTCTTTAGGCTGCCCGCCTTTTCATGTTGGTGACCATTTCTTTGCTGTGCAGAGGCTTTTCAATCTGCTGTGGTTCTGCTTGTTGATTTTTGGTTCTGTTACTTGCTCTTTTGTCGTCACATACAAAACAAAACAAAACAAAAAACATTGCCAAGACTGTCAAGAAGCTACGTTTTCCCCCTGTTTTCTTCTAGGAGTTTTAGGGTTTCCTAGCTTACCTTTAAGTTCTTAATTCATTTTGTGTGTGTGTGTGTGTGTGTGTGTGTGTGTGTGTGTGTGTGTGTGTGTGTGTGTGTGTTTAATGTTTTATTTATTTCTAGGAGAGAGAGACAGCGTGAACAGGGGAGGGTCAGAGAGAGAGGGAGTCACAGACTGAAACAGGCTCCAGGCTCTGTTTGACCAATAGAGCTTTGTAACATAGTTTGAAATCAGGAAGTATGATGCCTCCAGCTTTTTCTTTCTCAAGCTTGCTTTGGTTATTTGGAGTCTTTTGTGGTTCCATATAAATTTTAGGAGTTTTTTTTTCTATTTCCCTGAAAAAGGATATATTTTTGAAAATATAAACTTTTGAGTGATGATCAGTCATCTCGTCATTTTAGAATAAGGAATAGTTCAGCCGCATCATCGTATAAAATTTGAAATGTAACTTTTACACCTTTGTGCCCCCTTTCACCACTCCCCGCCCCCCCGCCCCGTTTATTCAGAGTGGAAAATAATAACTTTGTAGCTTCTTACGTTTTCTAATTATTTCTCAAGTTGAAATGAATTGCTACTGACAGAGTATTTTCCTTCCATCCACACAAACAGCACTGTCCATTAAAAGCTGGATTATTGTATCAAGAGCCTCATATTAATGTAGTTATTAAATCTGAGAGAGGAGGATCATCTTTAACCCCTCACAAGAAAACTGTTTTCTTGCATACTCGTTTGAACGGTAAAATGTATTATGGTCAGGATCATGGGGAAATGACTGCCAGCTGTGGACCGTCAGCTTGTCTTTAAGCCTGATATTGAGTATTGAAAACCCGAGATGAAATCTTAGAGCCACAGAGGAAAATTTGAGAGTTTATCGTTAAAGGTTAGGTTGTTCTGGCCATAGAATAAGTCAGCGAGAAAATAGATGTTTGCTTTGCAGATTTGCAGAAAACCCACAAGGAGGTGTATTTTTCAGAGACTTCTTAAATCCAGCTGGCGGTCTTGCTCACCTCAGGGTGTATCATCAGGGGAGGTCCAAATAAGCAGTAAAAAGAGCTTTTCCCGAGTATGAAAGAACAGGCGTTTGCTTTTCACACGTGTAATGTAAGTGCAGCTTGCTTGCTAACTGTGACTAAAGAGCATGAGCCTGCATGGCTGACCATGTGGATGTTGGGCTTGCTAGCTAGTGGATCTCAGAGAACAAAAATGAAATCCATCTTCTGGTTCTTATTCATTCCACTCCGTGTCCATGGGGACACAGCATTTGTGAAGGAATCAATTATCCATTTGTTAGTCAGAGGAGCCTTACAAATTATGCATTAGCAGATTGATTTCTTAGGTTCACTGTTGGGGGACTGATAGCTTAAGGTGGGATGATGAGGAGTGTCGGGGGAAAAGAAGTTGCCACAAAGAACACCATTAAAAGCAGCTTTCCAAATGACCGTGAATTTATTCCTAATTGAAGAGCTGACATAATCCATACTAAGTGTATTTATTTGCAGCATTTTTCATTAGGTGATTGATTATCACATGAGGTGTACGTGTTGGTGATTTTGCCTTTTCTTTAAACTTAAGAACTTGGGACCACCTGTAGTGGACTTGGCCTTAGAAGGGATGTGCTGATCCTCACCCCCTCCTGCTTACTCAGGCTTCTTTTTTTTTTTTTTTTTTTTTGTTCCATTAAGGAAACATTTTTGTATGTTCTATAGTGTCAGCTTGACATTATTGATTTTTGAACAAACTCACTTATATTGTCCAGAATTCCAAACATGTCTCCATTAGGAATAAAATTGTAGCTAATGGAAAATACAGCTGAGGCCATTCTTCTCTGGCCTTTTTTTATTTTATTTTTTACTCGGGTCCCTTTTTCTTGTCTACATCTACTCCAGTATCCCATCTTGGCAGATATCCCCCTCACCTACTCACCCCCAAATTCTGCGTGTAAAACAGGCAATCAGAAAACTCCATATTGAAGAAAGACAGAATCTTTTACTCCGTTTCCCCTCCCGTACCCATTCTCTTTCTCCTGTTGTTCATTTCAAATATGTGGAAATGGTACATATGTGTAAGGCATTTGTCCCTGCTTCCGGCAGACATGATCATAGATGCCAGACCTGTTATTTGTACCAACCGGTTGACAGCTTTAATGTTGAAATCCTGTTATTTATTTGTTTTTGATCAACTATTATGGGACTGTTAATAGAAACTGATGTGCACAGGGATGATACTCAGTTGTCTCTTTAGAAAAAACATAGATGCTGCAGGTGTGATGGCTTTACCAGTTAAGATCAGTTTTGGTATCCTTTTGTTTTTTTTGTTTTTTTTTTTTAATTTTTTTTTTAATGTTTTATTTATTTCTAGGAGAGAGAGAGACAGCGTGAGCAGGGGAGGGTCAGAGAGAGAGGAGTCACAGACTCTGAAACAGGCTCCAGGCTCTGAGCTGGCAGTCAGCACAGAGCCCGACACAGGGCTTGAACCCACGAACCGCGAGATCATGACCCAAGTGAAAGTCGGACGTTTAACCGACTAAGCCACCCAGGCGCCCCAGTATCCTTTTGGTTTTAAGTGAATGAATGGACTACATGATCATTTAAAAATAGTTATCTTTGAATCACAAACAAATATATGTTTGCAGAAAACTAGCAAAACATAGGAAAGGACAGTCTGAACGATAATAGTATCTCGGCACCAGATATGACCAATGCTAATATTCTATAGTATCTACTTCCAGTCACATCTGTTATGTACAAATACCTGTTGGTATAGTCATATTTATAAACAACGGATCGTGTTTCCTCAGAGCTAGCCACGTTGTCAGAGTTGAGGGCACAGTCTTCCAGGTGAGTGAGTATGCTGCAGACTTCCAGCACCAGGTACAGAATCTGGGAGGTTCTCCATTCCATTCTCCTGACTGATGCTTAGTTGGAGGCCTCGCAGAACTCATTGAAAGTTGTTATGCTCACAGTTTATTACTAAGAGGGGATACAGTAAAAAAAAAAAAAATCAGCTCGAGTAAGAGACACAGGGCAGACCCTGGGATGCAGGATGGCATTGTCCTCAGGACATGTTACCCCCTGGTATAGGTATGTGACAACCAGGGGAGCTCACACTGGGGTGCAGGGATTTTATTGGGAATCAGTTATGTAGGCATGGTTGGTTCATGGGTTGTCCACGTGGTTGAATTCAGCTTCCGGGTTGGTTGATACCCTGTGACCCTAAGCCCCCACCTGAAATCACAGGGTTTGTCTTCCTGGCAAGGCCCACTGATCGACCGTCAGGTCTTTCACCTTTAACAGAGGCAGGCATCCCAGTCAGGTGTGCAGGTGTGACAGCGATGCTCTCCCAGAAGCCAAGGGCGAAGGCCGCACTTCTCTCTGGGGAAAGTCAGAATCTTTGTGATGTAATATACATCTTTTGAACTTCGTTGTTTTTTTTTTTGTTGTTCTTTTAATTTTCATCATTTACATTCCTTGCTTTTAGAAATTGAGATCCTTTCTCTTTCCTAGGGCCTTAGGAAAGGAACCCTGTGGAAAGCATCTTTGCAAAATAACCTTCTCATGTCAGATAGGCAGCACGCATTTTAAAGAGTTTTGATACCCTGTGCCAAGTGGTCCTTAGGAAAGTTTCTCCAGATCTGGATCCACACCAGTGGAGTATGAGGAGTGTCTGTTTGGGGGTTTCTTTGCCAAACGTAAACGATCTTTGCTGATTCCATAGACAAAATACCTCCTATTCTTATGTATTTGTTATTATTTGAGGTTGACTCTTGTTGTCTACCTATAATTTGTACCATTTTGTGTGTGTGAATTGACTTTACTTGATTTAGATGAGTAAAAAAAGCTAAATATTCTCAAAAACTAAAGGAAACTTTTAAATGTGCAATAGGCTATTAAGTTATTTGCAGTGTACGCAAGAGGCAAGTATTCCTAATCCTTTACTGACATCTTTTGAATCCGTTTTAAAATTAGGAACATCCCACTAGCTACCAGTTCCTTCCTCTAGATTCATACTTAGAGCTTACAGTTTAAGGTTGTGATTTTTACCAATGTATTAACTAGATTTTTCTCTCCCATTCTGTTTGAAGTGACTTAGGAAATATAAAATATTTCTATTTTGACTTTAAAATCCAGAAAGGGAGGAGGTAGAAAATAAACATGTAGTAAATACCTCATCTTCTGAGCCAGTGTATACAATTGCGTTGATTTGGAGTGAGAAGCAAAGTAAAATTTATAAAAATTTAAGCATAATCAGTAATAGGATACAAACAGAACGAACAGTATTTAAATTCTTCCTAGACGGGCAAGAGAAAAGAATTTAAGGAGCCTAGCAAGAGTAATAACGGAATGGGGAAACAATTCTAAAAATTACAAAATACTTCACTGTTAACTAAAAGAAAAATAGCCTCAGCTTTGATATTTGAAATAAATATTAAGCATGTTGGTAATAAAAATGTGAGGAAAAAGTAGAGTTGAAGGCAAAAGAGCATATTTGCTAAGAAACCCTATAGCATATTGATTACATATAGAGGTATAAGGAAACTTTATAAGTTATACGTTTGTGCCAAATTACAGGACATCTAATATGCAGAGCAAACTTTACTGCAGTTGTAGTGGGAAGTTGTTGAAATCTGTTAGTCTCTGATAGATCAAGAAGAAAAAAGTAAATGAGGATATATAGAAAATAATATAACATGATTTAAACATCTGTATATTTTGAACCACAAAATAGAGAATATGAGTTACTTTGATACCTTTTTTTTTAATGTTTATGTATTTTGAGAGAAAGGAAAAAAAGCACATGTGTGCAAGCTGGGGAGGCATGGAGAGAGGGAGAGAGAGAGGGAGAGGCGGAGAGACAGAGAGAGAGAGAGAGAGAGAGAGAGAGAGAATCCCAAGCAGGTTTTCTGCTGACCACAGACCTCACGAATCATGAGATCATGACCTGAGCCAAAACCAAGAGTCAGACACTTAACCAACTGGGCTACCCAGACACCCCTGGTATGATAACATCTTAAGTTTCAGAGAGCAATCAATTAAAAAAAATTAAAACATATTTCTGACCACAACTGTAGTTATACTAGGGATTTATTAATAACGAGATAAATAAGCAGATAATTGTCACCATCCTTAGATATGAAATAAAACAAAATAAAGTGTTAATTTTCCCAAAGAGGAGATAGTTAACGCAATTACATATTATAGTCTGGCCTCTGGCCAGTTGGTGTACTCAAAGGCAGATGCCAAACATTTGGTTATTTTATGATTAACAGGTTAGCAGTAACAACTAATGTGCAATTTATTAATGTCAGGAAATTACAATAAGGTCAATAAAATTGTTCTAAGACAAAAAAGGAAAGTAAATATAGATTAAATAGAAATTAAGAAAATAAAAAACATTAAAATTATTTTTTCATATTTGAAAATTTGAAATAGGAAAAGTAGAACCTACCTCTTCAAATTGTGAGGACTAAGTAGTAGAAGTATAAAACTCTTAGAGCCTGATGCGTAATAAGCATATTGTAAATGTTAATTTATTAGTAGTGGTTGTAGTAGTGTCATTAGTGTTATTAAAATATGAAAAGAATAAAAGGTAAAATAAAAACATTTTTAGCACTAACAATATGAAATGCAGTATTTCCTGGGAAAATCTAGATGACCAGAATAGAACAAGAACTTTCGAGTTGCTTGACAGTCACGGGGAGCAAAACATAATCTAAGAAAGAAATCTTTGATGGTATTGACCCTAGATGTTTTCATGGGCAAGTTCTTAATTTTATTTTAAAATTTTTAATGTTTAGGGGCGCCTGGGTGGCTTAGTCGGTTAAGCATCCGACTTTCACTCAGGTCACGATCTCGCGGTTTGTGGGTTCGAGCCCCGCGTCGGGCTCTGTGCTGACTGCCAGCTCAGAGCCTGGAGCCTGTTTCAGTCTGTGACTCCCTCTCTCTCTGACCCTCCCCTGCTCACGCTGTCTCTCTCTCTCTCTTTCTCCTAGAAATAACTAAAACATTTTAAAAAAAAAAGTAAAAAAAAAATTTTTAATGTTTATTTTTATTGTGAAGAACAGGTTTACAAAGCACATAAAATGTGCAGTAAAACAAATAGTTATAAAAAATAAACAGTCACGTAACTAACATTCTGGAGAATAGACCATGTGACCTACATTCTCTCCATGGCACCCCCTCACAGTTTCCTTAGCGGGACCCCACTGCACTGACCTTCATAGTTAAAATTGCTAACCTTTTCCTTGCCATTTTCTGCCCTCTCTGTGTACCACCTGTCCACTATCTTGGAATTTGCGGGTTTTTTTGTAATGTTTATTTTTTGAGAGAGCAAGTGTGAGCTGGTGAGGGACAGAGAGGGAGACTGAGAATCCGAAGCAGGCTCCATGCTGTTAGTGCAGAGCTCGAGGACGCGGGGTTGGAACTCAGCAGCTCACGATCTCTGAGATCATGACCTGAGCCAAAACCAAGAGTTGGACACTTAACTGACTGAGCCACCCCGGCGCCCTTGCCTATTTTGTATGTTGTGTGAATGGAATCTTATTATACATATCAGGAACGAGAAAAGGATGCTCACTGCATTACTGTTCCCAGAATACATCAAAAGTATCCAATTTTACTTAGAGACAGTAAAGAAGGCCTAATAAATGGAGAAATGCTCCAGGTTTGTGGATTACAAGAGTCAATACTGTAAAGATCTCAAAGGGAAAACATTCAACATTTCACCATTAAGTAAGAATGAGGAATTTTTCTCTTTTTATGCCAAGAGTTTTTACCATGAATGGTTGTTGAGTTTGATCACTTTTTGCATCTATTGAGATGATCTTCTGAAATTCCTCATTTCTGTGCTGTTTTTAAAAACTTTTTTAATGTTTATTTAGAGAGCGAAAGAGTGTGAGTGCAGGAGGGGCAGACACAGTATCCACAGCAGGCTCCAGACTCTGAGCTGTCAGCACAGAGTCTGATGCGGGCCTTGAGCTCCCAAACCTCAAGACCACGACCTGAGTCGAAGTTGGACATTCAACTGACTGAGCCACCCAGGTGCCCCCTTATTTACTTTATTGATGCAGAAAATTATAACATATTAATTTCCGTATGTTATAGCAGCCTTAGTATTTCTGGAGTAAACATCCTTTTTCTATATATGCTGACTTTATTAATATTTCCTTTAGGTTGTTTCATTTATGCTCATGATTGAGATTCATTTGTACTTTCCCTTTCTCTTAATATCCTTGTTGGGTTTTGTTATTACAAGGTTACGCAGGTTTGGTGACATAATTTGGGAAGCATATATTCTGTTCTCTGGAAGAATTTGTGATTGGAGTTTTTTATCCTTCAAACCATCCTTCATGTATTTAGTACCCTAATGAGTGAGTTTGACAGTAAATGAGATAAGTCAGTGAACTGCATAGTAAGGTAGATAGTGGTGAGAGCTATGACGGGGTGAACAGGCAGTGAAGGTGCGCGGGGTTTGGGTGAACGCCGGAATGTTAGACCGCTGGCCAGGTGTCCCTGAGAAGGGGACTCCGAGTGCAGACTTGGCGGAAGCACGTTTTGGGTGCAGTCAAACAAGTGCAAAGGCTCGAAGTCAGGGCAACAGCAAGAAGGCCCTCAAGGCCGGCGGAGAGAGAACGAGGCAGAGCAGGTGAGGGAGGAGTTGGAGGCAGGGCCGGAGCCAGGCTGTTTAGGATTCTCGAGTCCTAGTGAAAACTTCAGGTTTTATCCTGAGATGGGAGTTTATGGGAGGATTTTAAAAAAGGAATGACGTTATCCGATCAGCCATGAACTGTCTGTTTTTGAGAACAGACTAGTGGGAGAGTTAGGGCAGAAGCATGTTGGCTGGCTAGGAGACTGTTAGGATAACCCAGACAAGAATGATGGTGGCCTGGACCGGGCTGGTGGAAGCAGTCAGTGTCCGGGTAAATTTGGTGTAAGAGATGGCCAGAATTGCTGCCAGACACACAGCAGCGTGTGAAAGAAAAACAGAAGTCAAGAATGGCTCCGAGGTTTTTTGTCCTGACAGCCAGAAGAATGCAGTCCTTGACTGAGATGAGGAAAGCATGAAAAAGGGCCCTTTCCTAAGAGAGTCTTCAGGATCTTGGGTCTGGATATGCTTTAGTTGACATGCCTGTTGGGCATCCAAGTCCATTGTTCTGAAATAGGGAGAGGCCCAGTCTAGAGCTGCAATTCAGGAGTCCGTTCATGGCTGGGAAGGAAATAACCAAAGGAACAAATCAAATAGAGATGTGTCAGAAGAGCTGCCGGACTGAACCATGAAATACAGAAATCAGGAGACTGGGAGACAGAGGCAAGGAAAAAAACGTTTTTAGTATTCGTTTATTTTTGAGAGAGAGAGAGAAAGGGGGAGAGCGAGCCTGGGAGGGTCCGAGAGAGAGGGAGACAGGATTCAAGGTGGGCTCTGTGCTGAGAGCTAGAAATTTAAGATTTTTTTTTTTTAACGTTTTATTTATTTCTAGGAGAGAGAGAGAGACAGCACGAGCAGGGGAGGGTCAGAGAGAGAGGGAGTCACAGACTGAAACAGGCTCCAGGCTCTGAGCTGGCAGTCAGCACAGAGCCCGATGCGGGGCTCGAACCCACGAACCGCGAGATCATGACCCAAGCGAAAGTCGGACGCTTAACCGACTAAGCCACCCAGGCGCCCCGAGAGCTAGAAATTTAGAAGGCAAACCAGACAAGTACGGTGTCCTGGAAGCAGTTAGCAGTGTCCCATGCCCACATTAGGTAAAGGCGGCTAGGCGTCAACAGTGACCGCTGTGCTTAGTAACATGAGGGTCATTTCCTCTTAAACTTCACATGGAAGTTGAGAAAAGCCAAGGAAAGTGAAGAATTGTGACTGGGTCTTGCCTCTTACCACATGGGAGAACATATTATGTACGTTATAATTAAGTCAGTGGTAAATTGATCTAGCCATGGACAAAGGAGACCGCAATTGAAAACCGACAAGGTCATCTCAGTGTTGGTAAATATTCATTGTACGGCAGACCTAGTTCTCTTCAGGTGAAGGATGGATTATTTAATGGGGCCAGCCCAACTGGATATCCTTTTGGAAGAAAATGAGTCCTCAAAGGATTAAATACTTAAGCATTAGAAATAAGAGATAAAACAATAGCCATCTTGCAGTAAAAAGGGGAGAAAAAAAGAGGAGACCACGTACAGTGTCTGGGTGAGGCGTTGTGCCCTGACCTCATGCCCTAAAAATAAAAAGGAAATTAACCAGAAACCAACACACACATTCACAGAACAATGAGCTGCGAACAAACTCAGCTGCTTGAGCACATTAATTAGCTGACAGACTTAAGAAAAACGCTTATGTTTATTAGCGATTGGGGAAATAATAAATATTGATCATTGGCAGAAAAAAAAATAAATGAATTTCTGTTGCTCTCAGTGATGTGAGGGAAAGAGGATCTTCATGCCTCGTAGGTCTGATTTTCCTCATAATATTGCCACTGTGGATTCTCCTCCGGAAGAAACAGGTTGTAAGGAAAAGCTTGGCTCATTGCTGCCCAGCCACTGAGAAGTACTGGGGCTCCAGACAGCTCACAGACCCTTGAGGCCTCCTTTTCCTTACTGTCTGGGGGTCACGACCATCGTAGGCCGGCTGCTTTCCCCTGAGGAGCAGCTAACGTGTGTGGCCAAGTGTTTGGAAGCGATACGCTAGGACTCCAGTGAGACTGGCACGGTACCAGAGTCCAAGAAAAAAATCCCATACGTTTTGACACGTATGTGGGAAGAAAAAACTACTTACTGTCAGTTGTCGTAAAGAAGGGCTTACGAAGAAGGATCGCGCTCGGCATTGGGGCTCAGTTTTGCAGTCCTGGAACAGCACCGTCGCCATGATGAAAATGTTCTATGATTCGTGTGCCTTCTGGACAGTAGGCGCTGGTCACACATGGGAGTTAACACTTGGCATCTGTCAGCGCAGCCGAGGAGTGAAATTTTTATTTTAATTTAACCTTCTATACAAACAGCCACATGTGGATGCTACTGTTTTGGACCGGACAGAAAACCTTGATGTTGATCAGGCTACATGCACCTATTAAATTATAACTTGAGATAGATTACAACCAAATGCCAAATAAATTACAATTGGGGGATATGGGATTTATATTTGCCAAGAATAAAATGGGTATTAAAATGTTGTTTGTGGGGCGCCTGGTGGCTCAGTTGCTTAAGTGTCCGACTCTTGATTTCAGCTCAGGTCACGATCTCACAGTTCATGGGATAGAGCCTTGCATTGGGCTCCATGCTCAGCATGGAACCTGCTTGGGATTCTCTCCCTCTCTGTCTGTCTGCCTGTCCCCCAAAATAGATAGATAAACTTTGAGAAAAAAATGACGAGCAAAAGATGAGAATTGAGGAACTAGTAACAGAAGATACTCTAGGAGGAAAGCATTTATCCAAAGAAGATTGGTTTTCTGTATTCCTTGCTGCCTATCACAGCATTCCCTTTACAGGACATCTGTCCCCTGCTCTCAGGGTCAGATCCCTGGCTTGTTCTCTACTGTGATTCTTGTCCGTGGGCTTCGGTGTATTCTTCTGTCAAAAGGATCAACTTTTCAGTCTTCAAGATCTTTTCCTCTTTTGACATTCTAGGAATTTGTAAGGAGATAGGTTGTTTTTCAAAGATTACATTTTATAGGTGGTGTTGCTTGGGTGTGATCGAGATGGGGAAAGATTTTGGGGTTAGCCGTCTCCTCCTGGGACCGGGGAGTTTCTCTCACCATCATCATTCGGTGAGTGGGTGGTCTTCTGAGGTCTGGGAGTCTCGCTCTGCCATGACCTTTGCTTACTAGCTCTGAGATACTTCCCACTGAGACAGGAACATCCCATTTTGTGTATTTCCATTTGTTCTTATCAACAAGCCAGCTTATCTTCAGGTTAGATACCTGAAAAACTAATCTGCAGACTTCTGTCATAACTGAGGAAGGCTTACTTTTCTCTCCATGGTTAGTTTGTTCTATCATGTTTTGTGTAAAATAACTGGAAACTGCAATTATTTAAGAAGGAAAACAGGGGCGCCTGGGTGGCTTAGTCGGTTAAGCGTCTGACTTTTCGCTTAGGTCGTGATCTCATGGTTGGTGGGTTCGAGCCCCGCGTTGGGCTCTGTGCTGACTGCCAGCTCAGAGCCTGGAGCCTGTTTCAGTCTGTGACTCCCTCTCTCTCTGACTCTCCCCTGCTCACACTATCTCTCTCTCTCTCTCCTAGAAATTAAAAAAAATTAAAAAAAAGAAGGAAAAAAGCTGGCCATTTTTTACTATTGTCAACATTTACCATTTTTAAAATAATTTTTTTAATGTTTATTTTTGAAAGCGAGAGAGTGAGAGAGACAGACAGCATGAATGGGGGAGAGGCAGAGAGAGAGGGAGGCACAGAATCTGAAGCAGGCTCCAGGCTCTGAGCTGTCAGCACAGAGTCTGATGCAGGACTCGAACTCACAAACAATGAGATCATGACCTGAGCCGAAGTCAGATGTTTAACCAACGGAGCTACCCATGCGCCCCCAACATTTACCAATTTTGACTTCTATTAGAAATCTACCTATGTGAATACTTTAGTAAGTAAACTGTTGTCTTCATAGAGAACCAGAAAGCTGTGAAAAAGAGTACAAGTCCAGTTGGGTATTTACACTTGGGAAAATACATCCAAAGTAGAATGCCTGTGTTCGGTCTTCACAGAATTTTTAAATTTGAGATTACTGGAAAGAATAGGAAGAACAAATTAGGGAATATCAACTAGACCCTGTGGATTTCCCTCCAGAAAGTACTTAGCATGAAATACGAATACGAAGTTGATTCAGTGATTTGTGAGAAAAGCACAAATAAAGTGGCTGGTGAACCAAACTAAAACAGTGAACATTTTTCTTTATGTCTTGATTTTTTATTTTGGCTTTTGTTGTGTTCTTTGGGAAGAAATTTTAGGAGTGTGGAATAAATAGAACGGAACAAATAAATAGACATGTAATCTGTAACAAAAATAACATCTTAGCTGGGACTTCAGGCACGTGAAACACATAATTTTGAGGAAATCTTCATCCGTGTGTGAGACCAAAGCACTATGTCACCATTTTCACCTGCAAAAACAATGTGTTGCATTCCTGCGTCTAAACTAAGAGATGATTTATTATCACTTCAGTGGTTATGAACAGCCAAGGCATTTGGTTGTTGATAGGTATTTTCCTGAAGTTTCACATGTTTCTTTCTTTGTTTTTAATAGAGTCCCGTGAAGATAAATCAGATTAGCCTGGACGAAAGTGGAGAGCACATGGGTGTGTGTTCCGAGGACGGCAAGGTATGGCAGTGACGTGCGTGGTGTCCGAAGCCGTCTGAGGGCTGGGCTGTCCCCCAACTCAGGCGCCTCTCGCACCCCTGCCCTAGGAGAGCCCGAATTCTTCTTTTTGGGTATTGGACCTGCTTCCGATTGCTCATAATTAAAGTAAAATATATTTTGCACAAATGTGCCTTAGGAAAAGTAATTACAAGAATGTCAATAATGTAACCAGTATTAAGCTGATTAACAGCTGTGGCAGGGCGCCGCGTCACCTTAATCATCATCCCTGTGCCACTTATACTTCAGTGACGGGTCTGCAGTGCCTGCAAGACAGTAGCTTAATGCCTTTCTGCCATAAATCCACAAAATTGGATTTTGTGGGTATGATTTCTGTGGGCTGGTGGTTTTCATTTCCACACAAGTTATGAATGTTTCTCTTGAATTATAGAATCTTTTGATAAGCAATCATAGTTTATCAGAAGAATAAAGCGTCTTACAATGGCCACATTAAATAAATGTAAAATCAATATATGTACAGTTTTCTAAAAACCTGGCACCCACTTCCTCAACCGAGGACATACATCATTTGTGCGGGTGTAACTAACAATTATCAGTGCCTCCTGCTCGTGTTGAGCTGTGACATTTAGTGGCTGCGGTGATTGATTTTCCAGTTATAAGAATGTCTTTTTTGTTTTTCAGTCGATGGAAGTCTTTTCTAATGTTGGTCCGCAATGATAACATTCTCATGCACGGTGTATTTAAGCTACTCTCCTAAAATAAGAGTTTCAGAAGAAAGTGCGCAAAGAGCCCTTCCAGAATCTTCCATGTTCCTGACCGAGTAGAGTGCATTTCCTAATCTGACTTTGTATTTTTACATGGCCTAAATTCAGTGGGTCATTAAGATGAGTAAATGAAAAACCATGTACTCCACATAAAAAATTTATACCCATTTAATCTATTAACAAAAGAAAAATGAAGTCCTCTGGATGCACAAGAATGCATTTTACATGCCCAAGTTTAATGTTGCCCAAAGAGTCTTTTGAAACAGTAATCAAAATGCTGTGCTTTCCAAAGAGCACGGTCAGATTTTGCACTACTTTCTAAAATTCTGTGGTCAGCTAGATTGTCACAGAGTTGAGGGAAGAGTCGGTATGTACGGAAATTGAGAATTATCCAAACTGTTGAAACCTTTTTGCATTCATGGATTTGTACAGAAAAATCAACTTTATTTTATTCTCTTAAAGAAAACAAAACAGCACAAAAAAGTCCTTGTGGACAATTTAATTGAACGCATTTGGTTGAAAGAACACATTGATTTTCCAAATTGAAAAGAAAGATTTTTATTATAATACGTCATCAAGGAATTTTCAAAGCTTTAAATGTTGAAGAATTACTATCTGTGGCAGAGTGAGATATTTTAATTCTGTCTGGTGGATAATGACCCTCAGATATCATCTGGTACACTTCTTGGCAAATACCTTTATTCTCATGTTAGTCCTATTCCTTACTCTCATAGTTTGGTATTGACCCAGGATACATTAAAAAAATATTTTTTTAATGTTTATTTTTGAGAAAGAGCGTGTGGGTGGTCGGGGGTAGGGAGTGGGCGCAGAGAGGGAGACACAGAATCAGAAACAGGCTCCAGGCTCTGAGCTGTCAGCACAGAGCCCTACACGGGCCCGAACCCCCGAACTGCAAGATCATGACCTGAACAGAAGTCAGCCGCTTAACCGACTGAACCACCCAGCTGCCCCAACTCAGGATACATTTTTAAATGTATATATTTCACATATGTTTTATTAGCATAAAACTGAAAATAAATCAGCATTAATAAAGTTGAAAAGAGATCTTTTGGCACACATAATTTATGTAAGCTAGCCAGTATTGTGAAAATTGAGCAGCTAAGTTAGAATGATCTGGCAAAGTGGTGAGTGATGATAAACACATAAAGGTTATTACAAAGATAAACTGAAGATGTCTAGATCTAATACATCTTTATATGGCCGGTGTGGTTTTTTTTTCTTTAGTATATTAAGACCCCCAGATAAAAATATGTCACCTTCGTTCATAAATTAGAATCAATTAAGTATAGAGTACAGGGTGGAGATACTTTCTCTTAAAATTTTGGAGATGTTGTTCCCGTTTATCTGACCTTTATTTTCGTGGACATGTCTGAGGCTAGCATACTTTTGTTCTTTCACGAAACCTTTTTAATTTTTTTTTTTTTGTCCTGCCCTGAAGCTTAGACTAATAATAATAACAACAATAAAACAGCCGCATCCGGCCCTTGTAGTTATGTCTTGTTCGGATCTATTTTCCTTAATTCTGTCTGGAACACAGTAAGTCCTCGTGATCCGTATACTGAAGTATTGTTTTCATTTCAGGAAAGTTTACTTCAGTTCTGATTTTGATTATTGCTTCAGTTCCATTTATTTTCATTTCTTCAGAGAAACCCTATAGTACTTAGGCTGGAGGCAGTTACCACACAGAGGCTGGGAGCACGGCGGCATTTCCGCGGTCCCGCGCTGGGCTGGGCGCACTGCTTGGCTCCCCAGTGCCCGCTCTTCCTCAGCTGGGCAGCGGGCCCACCCGGACGTCTGCATGGGGACCTTGCGAGGTGCTGGGTGTACAGCAAGCCCTCCAGATGTATCTTAACTGTTTTTATTGCTAACCATTCACACCTTTTTAAATTTTATTTAAAAAAAAATTTTAACATTTATTTTTGAGAGACAGAGACAGAGTGAGAGCAGAGGAGGGGCAGAGAGAGGGGGAGACACAGAATCCGAAGCAGCTCCAGGCTCTGAGCTGTCAGCACAGAGCCCGACGTGGGGCTCGAACCCACAAACTGTGAGATCATGACCTGAGCCAAAGTCAGATGCTCAACCGACTGAGCCATCCGGGTGCCCTAGCTAACCATTCACTCTTTAACCCACCGTAGACTGGCCTTTCCCATCCTGCACTCTTTTTTTAAAAATTTTTTAATGTTTATTTTTGAGAGAGAGAGACAGAGAGCGATCGGGTAGGAGCAGAGAGAAAGAGGGAGACGCAGAATCTGAAGCAGGCTGCAGGATCCGAGCTGTCAGTATAGAGCCCAACGTGGGTCTTGAACTAACTCAGGAACCATTAGATCATGACCTGAGCTGAAATCGGATGCATAACCCACTGAGCCCCCCAGGTGCCCCACCCCCACCCCCCGCCCCCCGCATTATTGTACAGGATCTTGTCAAGGAAAGAGGATGACCGGATAAGCCCTGTTCACCCTTCTTTTGAAAATACGTAGATTGTAAGGAAAATTGGTCCTGGTGTCTGTCTGTCTGTCTGCCTGTCTCTCTCTCTTTCTCTCTCACACACACACACACACACACAAACACACACACACAGAGGTATGTGCTTTCCTTTCTCATTGTTTTTATCCTGCTTCTTTCTCTGCAGTCAGGGGAGACTGTCTGGTCTGTTCCTTTTGCTGATGTGCTTTCATTCCACTGTCCACTTTGCCTTAGTAGCATTTTACTCCATCTTGGATTTTTAATTTTTCTGAAATCTTTCTTTTGCTCCCAGCTCTGTTTTAATATCAGCCAGACATACATTTAATTTTTTTCTTTTAAATTTACAACTTCTCGCATGTCTTTTTTTTTTTTTTTTTAATATTTTTATTTTATTTCTAGAGAGAGAGAGAGAGACAGCGTGAGCAGGGGAGGGTCAGAGAGAGAGGGAGACACAGACTCTGAAACAGGCTCCAGGCTCTGAGCCGACAGTCAGCACAGAGCCCGATGCGGGGCTCAAACCCACGAACCGCGAGATCATGACCTAAGCGAAAGTCGGACACTTAACCGACTAAGCCACCCAGGCGCCCCAACTTCTCGCATGTCTTAGAGTGCCGGGCAGTACAGTCTAGTGGGTAGGAATGGAATTCTGCATGGTAGCCATGTGATTGCGGGTAAGTTTTTGCCTTCTCTCCGGGCCTTAGCCTGCTTCCGCCTCTATTCAATGGGGATAATGATGGCACCTGCCTCAGTGATTACTAGAAATAAACAAGTTAATACTTGTAAATTGGAATAATATCAGGAACAGAAGAAACACCTAGTAATTGCTAGCTCTCATATCCTGTCTTTCTGCTCCAGACTCATGGAGGCCTTTTCTTTTTATCGAAGTCACCCTGATGGCTTTCTAGTTTCTTTTCTGGTTACTAGTAAACACTCCTAAAAGCATGCTTTATCTCCCTCCGAATCATTGGAATGGTGCTCTGTGATATCCTTTTTATAGACCTCATGTCCGTTTTGTGTTGCTGGTTTATCCATTCCAGAACAAGGAGAAGAGCTCTTTCTAAATGTGGCTTGGTAAACACATTCTGGGTCTGATTGCTCTGGGCCCAGCCTGTTACCATTTTGGGTAGCTCCACACAGGGGCCTCATGAAAGAGCTTGATTTCCTCTAACCAGAGGGAATCCATTTAAGGCAGCCCCCCAGGGACACGGGAGCCTCTGCTGTCCTCTCTCCCAGGCCTCTGACACTTCCGTGGATGGAGAAAATGAAAACCAGCCATCTCTTCTGTGAGGGTCACTTCACCCACCACCCTAGATGCAGTGGCAGCTTATGTCTTCATCCCTGTTTGAACTTGACCCGCTACTGTGTGCAAACTGGGGTTTGAGAGAGGCCGTTACCAGGGAAGCACTGCCTGGAGGTTGTCTGACCCTCTGGCTGCCTCATTCATGGTTCTCCCACATCAGATGGGTGTCACCCCGTTTTCTGGTTGACAAATCCGTAGAACTCCACACTCTAGTGGAGAAGAATACACATGTTCCTTACTGTTTTGTGAAGATAGGTTTCCTTTACATCAAACATCTCTTCTGTGGTCTTCATATGACCACCAAAGAGATGATCTGGAGTTCAGGAGAAATCTTCCAGACTGCAGTAGATGGTCTAAAAGGCCAAGTTTTCTGGACTTGCTCTTTCTTCATTAGGTATTTTTGAGACTAGTTGCGGGAAGTTGTTGGAGGGTACCATTTTCAAAGGGAGCCCCGCCCTTTTTGACCTTTAATTCTATGATTCTTATTTGGGATGAAATCTTTCTTAAACCCAAAACTTCTAGGCAGACATTAAACAGGCTCCTTTCACAGACAAGCATGATATTCAGCTGACAAGATGGCAGAATAGATCAAGAGGGAGAGAGAAGAGTGAATAAAAACTCTAGGATTTTATTGGCTATCGTAGTATAATTGTGACCCACTAGTTTCGTTTGT
Organism: Proteles cristata cristata; assembly: GCA_017311185.1. Lineage (NCBI taxonomy): Eukaryota > Metazoa > Chordata > Mammalia > Carnivora > Hyaenidae > Proteles > Proteles cristata. The sequence goes on along the minus strand of JAESUZ010001291.1, from coordinate 253,725 downwards.
CACATTAGTGAAATGAACCAGAACATCGAGGGTTTTACACGTCACCCTGTTTGTCCTGATCAAGTTAGGAGATTTGTCTCGTGAAGTTAGTGTTCTTCGATATTCAAGGAGAAAATACAGTTATTTGATGAAGAGATTATTCAGTTAAACACAGCAGTAGAGACTGACCCCAGAATTCCAGTCTGATCTCTTTTCTGTTGATTCCCCCATATTGGTCCACTATTCCATCTTCAGTATGGGTTCGTAATGTTTAAAGGGGCACTTATCCCTGGTAATTCATCATTTAATTTCACCATTAGATTCACAGCCCTAATACTTATCTTCTCATTTACTGATGCCTCAGTCTTTTTCGGTGGGTTCTTACATCATTTATGTGTATCTCAAATACTTTTCCCCACAGTAGAAATCACTGAGGGGTGCCTGGATGGCTCAGTCAGTTAAACGCCTGACTTCAGCTCAGCTCACAATCTAGTATTTCATGGGTTTGAGCCTCTTGTTGGGCTCTGTGCTGACAGCTCAGAGTCTAGAGCCAGCTCCATATTCTGCATCTCTCTCTCCCCCTCCTGCTCAGTCTGTCTCTCTCAAAAATAAATAAACGTTGGGACACCTGGGTGGCTCAGTCGGTTAAGTGTCCGGCTTCAGCTCAGGTCCTGATCTTGTGGTTCATGGGCTCAAGCCCTGTGTCAGGCTCTGTGCTGACAGCTGACTCAGAGCCTGGAGCCTGCTTCCGATTCTGTGTCTCCCTCTCTCTCTCTGACCCTCCCCTGCTCACGCTGTCTCTCTCTCAGAAATAAATAAAAACATTTAAAAAATAAATTTAAAAAAACATTAAAAAACGACGACAACAACCCTAACTTTGGTCTTAAAACCACCTTTAACCTGCTGTAGCCAGAAGGAAGTTTATCCATTTGAATGAACAGTCTGCTCCATTTTGTTTGTGTTTTTTATCACAGACTTGTCTAATTCAGAGTCTGACACTCACCTTTAGTTTGGTAAACATTTGAGGCTTTTGAATGGTATTTTCCTGTTCTACTTTTCTTATGCTTTCTTATGTAGAAAGGTCTCTTATTTCCATATTTTAGGTGATCTCCTATAATGTTAGTGTGTAAGAGAATAGGGTTTGAAACACTCTTCTTGCTCTTTATGACCTTGGCCAAGTCTGTTGTTTTTCTGCACACTCCTCTGTTAAGCAGGCATAATGGTGTTTGCTGTCCATACCTCATCATGTTGCTTTAAGGATCAAATGAGGCAGAAAAGGATTTTCAGTGCTAGCTGCATAATTTCAGTTGTGGACCTTCTAAAATACCATTTCAACCCACCAGCACTGTTTGGTTTATGTAGGGAGGGGTCTGGTCCTTAGTATCCAGGGATCTTAACTGTGGAATAACGATGATTCCTTCTAACCAGTGAGACGCAAGGTGGTGGTGGGGCATGCATGCATTTATCATGTCAAGAATACATTCCATGGGCTACCTCAGGGTAAATCAAATACCCTCTCTGTTACATCGTACTGTGTGCTGTTATTGGAGCCCAGATACCGTACGTGGTGTATGGTAACATAAAACCAGTCGTCACAAAATGAGGGTCTTGAAGACTTACCTCTTACTGAAGGAATTTGTCACCGACAATTAAATTGTGGGTAAATTTTCCTCTTTGAACTTGCAAAAATGAACCACTCGCAACTTACTAAGATGGAAACCAGAAGAAATCGAAAGTCTGAATAGTTTTATAACTGTTTGAATATTTGAATTCATAATTACTTTCTCACATAGAGCTGTCCAACCTAGATAGCTTCAGCAGTGAATTCTTACAAATTTAAAGAAAAAATACTACGATTCTTCTAGAGACTGGAGACCGAGTGCACAGGTCCCAAGTATTGGGAAATAGTTCCCAGTGCCCCTAACAGTTAGCTCCAAGTGTTTGAGAGCCCCTGGGATCTTAAGCCCTATTGGTAAGCGTGTGAATTGATTAGAACCACTTTGTGAAATGGTTTGGCAGTTTATTAAACGTGAGCAGATGTGTAGCCTGTGGCAACAAGTCACTTCCTACTTCCGTATACCCTTCATCAGCGTGTACCTAAGTGCACCAAAAAATGGGTGAAGAGTGGTCAGTGCGTGCATCTTATTTATAATAGCCCCAATCTGGAAACAACCCAAATGACCAACAAAAGGCAGATATGTGTTTTGTGTATTCATACGTCGAAATACTATATAGCAATGGCGGAGAACCAGGCACTGCTATATGCAACGGTGTGGACAGAGGCAGCGAGGAAAATGTTGAGTGAAAGAAGCCAGTGAAATAGTTTATGGTTGTATTTGTAGAAAATTCAAACACCAGCACAACTTCTCTATGGTGACAGATTTCAGAGTGGCGGTTCATTTTGAGGGTGTTTCTTAATGGAAAGGAACACAGAAGTGCTTCTCAGGTTCTGTTTCTTGATCTGATGGCATCTATAGGGGTATGTCTATATCGTAAAAGTTTGTCAAGCTGTCAATTTATGACTCGTACCCTTTACAATATGTATATTAACCAGTTTTTAAGGAAACCGCTTTTAAGAAAAGAGATTAAGTATGAACCAAATACGGTAGTCTTCAGGGTGGTAGTGATAAATAGAAACTTAAATCTTATATATGTACACTAAGTAGATTCAACATAAGATTATAAATGAAGTGCGGTTCACCTCATCTCTTGTCCTAATATATGTATGTGTATATATGTACGTATATATACACATATATAAGACTCAAAAAAGAAGTCCCTGTTTCCTTCAGGAAAAGGAAGAAAATAATTCCTTTAGGGATAGCCTATGGGAAGTTCATAAAGGAATATTAATAAACTATTCATAACTATTTCATTTATAAAAGTTGTCATCCCTTTAATAAAACAAATTTGTGGTGAGTAAAGGGAACTGTGTCCATGAGGCGCTTATAAAAACCTAATTGCAGTGGGGTACTCTCACCCTGATAGAATTGTTTTCATTGGATATTTGATAGAGATCACAAGGGCCTTAGATTATTAAATATTCTTTTTTTTTTAATCAATAGTATGTGCTTTCGCCAACTCAGCAGCCGCCTTTGTTGCCGTCCTGGTGAACTGACAGGATCCTTTTTACTTTTTAGGTGCAGGTGTTTGGACTATATTCTGGAGAAGAATTTCATGAGACTTTTGACTGTCCCATTAAAGTAAGTACTCAGTAAATTTTAATTTTTCTGAGGATTTTCTCAACAAAAGCCATAAGGATTATCATACTTTGAATGCTGTCCGTCTTGCATCAGTTTCATCAGTGAGCATCTCTTCAGAACTTTGAATGTACTAGACAATATTTCATGGTGTAAAAGAGCACAGGATGTGTCTTATGTGACTGTGATCTCAGGCTGTCCTTAGGAATCTTTCGTTGTAGTGAGGGAGATAATAAACACACACACACACATGCGCGTGCGCGCGCACACACACACACAGACACACACACACACACACACACACAGAGTCTGTGATTAAGGACTCAAAGCGGTAAAAAACAATATTAAGGAGTCCAGAGCCTGGAGGAGTCACTTCTAGCTGTTCTTGGTGGTGACAGCTTAACAGGGGGATGGATGTCCGAGTGGCCTTTAACAAATGGGCAGGGCAGACAGAGAAGCTGCCTCTCCATGTGGGAGAACGATATAATATAAACAGAGAGGCCATAAAGTTCAAGTTGTATTCAGGAAGTGGCAAAAACGGTCCGGTTTAGATGGCGCATAAAACACGGACTCGGCAGCAGGGCCCCAGAGGCAGACTGGGGCCGGCTGTATTTTCAGGAGAAGGAATATGGACTCTGGCTGGTAGATAAGGAGAAATTATTGAATGTTTAAGAGCAGAGAAGTGACATAAACTGAGCTAAGCTTAAGGAAAATTAATACGGCGACTATATACAGTAGAGATTGGAGGGCCGATAGGCGCGAGAGGCAGGAGAGACCGTCTTAGATAACAGTTATGGCCCTTAAAGTGACGATTAGAGTTGTTGAAGGGAGAGGTCATTCATTGTCTTCACTTGTTTATTCAAACACTTACTGATCAACAGGTAAAGGAGAGATAGGATCTGATGTGTGTTTTAGAAAGGCAGCTCTGGCAGAGCGGAGGGCGATCTAAGCAGGAGAGGGATTGCAGACAGAAGGCAGTTTGGAAGCCTCGTCCTGTCCCAGAGACAGGGCGTCACGGCCCAGGGACGGGAGCAGTCAGGCGCGTTCAAGGTGGAGTCGAAGATGAGAGCGTGGAAAGCCGTTAGGAGACCCACTTGCAAGCCTCGGGGATGGGTTGCACGGGGCGACGGGAGAGGGAGGAGCTGGTTCTGGCTCCGGCCGTGGTGTGTGTGGCGATGCCATGAGCTCCAGGGAGGGACGAGTTGAGTAAGGACGTTGCCGATTTGGTCTTGGGTTCAGAGAACCGTAGTACATCTGGTGGGAACGGCACGGAGGTTTTGCAGACAGGAGTGCGGAGCTCAGGGTAGAGACTGGCCCCCAAAACACGAAGCTGATTGCCCTTGTTGCCTGAGATGAAACCGCTGTTCAAGATACCATCCAGGTAAAAGCTAACGAGGGGGCAGAGAAGACTGGAAGGGGAAGGCATCCGGACGCGGGGACAGTTGGGTTCTCTCTCTGGGTTTCTTCGGTGCATGGTGCTCCGTTATAGGTATGATCTCTTGCTGCCTCGATGGGCCCTAAAGAGGGGATGTGTACTCAGAGAGTCCTCACTCAGCCAGAAACTAGAACTAATTCACTCTCTTCTTTGGGCTTTCACCTGGCCTCCCAGAACAAAACTCCGGGGTCCTCAGTTGCAGACTATTACCTGAATAGATTACTTTTTACCTAGATCTTAGGATAAGTTTTAGATCCTGTTGCCGGTAACGTAAAGAGCTTTCATTCTGTGCTTTAATGGTGGCTCCTCAACCAGTGGTGGGTCCTTGTTTCCTTGTAGATCATTGCCGTGAACCCGCATTTCGTGAGGTCCAGCAGCAAGCAGTTCGTGACTGGAGGGAAGAAGGTAAATGCTTTGTGTGTCTACCATCATCTGCTCTTTTGGGGTGGGGGGGGGTGGAGATTCTGTTGGCTTCTTAATTATCCGTAATATTTTTAATGTCTGACTATTCACTGGGAGGAATTTTGAGAAAGACCGATGTAGTGAAATTCTAAGCTCATTCTCTCTCTAGGGAGATGTGCCCCTTTGCCTCTCACTGATACTCCTTTGAGTAGATAAAGGGCAAGAAAAAAAGGGGCACCCGGCTGGCTCAGTCGGTTAAGTGTCCAACTGTTGATTTTGGCTCAAGTCATGATCTCACAGTTGGTGAGACTGAGCCCCATGTTGGGCTCTGTGCTGACAGTGCAGAGTCTGCTTGGGTGTCTCCCTCCCTCCCTCCCTCCCTCTCTCTCTGCTCCCACCTCGCAAAATGAATAAACAAACCTAAAAACTAAGAAAAAAGAGAGCTATTACTGGAACTACCTAGGGCTTTGAAATGTCCCTTCCACAAAACAGAGGTACCATTTAAAAATATCAAAAGAGATGGGGCACCTGGGTGGCTCAGTTGGTTGAGTGTCCGACTTTGGCTCAGGTCATGATCTCACAGCTTGTGAGTTCGAGCCCCGCGTCGGGCTCTGTGCTGACAGCTCAGAGCCTGGAACCTGCTTCAGATTCTATGTCTCCCTCTCTCTGCCCCTGCCCTGCTCACAATCTGTCTCTCGCTCTTTCTCAAAAATAAACAGACATTAAAAAAATAACAAAAGAGCAATTAAACGCCTGTTTTTTCCTCTTGTAGAAATCTCTTGCAGGCCTTGACAAAGTTTGAGAACAATTACTGACTATTTCCTTACCTGTTTCTGGCATATTTCATTATCTTGGTGCTGTTTTAAAAATAAGGGAGTAAAATAGTCCTGGTGTGCATTTACATGTTTGTTTATAGACATAGTAAATTCTAAAATTAAAGAATCTTTCTGCTTCTAAATCAAGTCAGTTGCCTTCTGTTATTTATTAACCAGTGATATTTGTTTTAACTGTTTTTATAACAAAATGCTGTCACAGTACTGGAGTAGTGACTCTCCGCTCCATACCCAGTTTAGAGCTCAGTGAAAATGAGGGGGTCCGTGGTTATTTCTGCTGTGGTGCATGTGCCTGTGGAATGTTCTGTGAGGCTCAGCCACTGGATGGGTTTTGAGCATTTCACGGTAGTTGTCTGCCATCTGCCGTGGTTCTCCTGCTTCCTAGATGGATGGGGCAGGAACCCATGCTGGTTGTCAGCCGGCACTCCTCAAGCCCTGGTTTTAGCTAATCGTCGTGGCCGAGCGGCGGGTCCTCTAGACCCCAGCCCCATCCCACGGCATGAAGCCAGCGTTGCCCAGCTCTGGTTTCTGGTTGTGAGCCAGCTTCCTCCCTCCTGCCCGCCCCCGGCTCGTTTTTACCCTTAGCCTGTACCCTCATGAGCCTCCCACCAAAGTACGGATCAGTCAGTGGGAATTACAGACCTAATCTAACATTCTCTAGTTTAGATCTGCAGCTGATTCACTCCTGGAAAAAAACTAAAACAAAACCACTGTCTTACTCGTCTTTGTTGACCTCTGGAAGGAGCAGCTTTAAAATTCCTCTTCTTGGGGCCCCTGGGTGGTTCAGTCAGTTAAGCGTCTGACTTTGGCTCAGGTCATGACTCATGGTTCGTGGGTTCGAGCCCCTCATCAGGCTCTGTGCTGACAGCTCAGAGCCTGGAGCTGCTTCAGATTCTGCGTCTCCCTCTCTTTCTGACCCTCCCCTGCTCACACTGTCTCTCTCTCTCTGAAATAAATAAAACATTAAAAAAAATTTTTTTTAAATTCCTCTTGTTAAGCTATTTCTTTATGAAATACTTCTCTAGTTAAAAATTTTTAGGTGACATACAGCATAAATTCACTAAGCTGTATTGTAAACCCACATGTTTTTATTTAAAACTCAGTGGGGATAGGGGCACTTGGATGGTTCAGTCGGTTAAGTGTCTGCCTTCAGCTCAGGTCATGATCTCCCAGTTCACGAGTTCAAGCCCTGATCTGGATTCTATGCTGACAGCTCAGAGCCTGGAGCCTGTTCAGATTCTATGTCTCTATCTCTCTTTGCTCCTCCCTCGCTCGCTCATGTGCTCTTCCTCTCTCTCCCTCCCTCTGCCTCTCTCTCTCTCAAAAATAAATAAACATTAAAAAAAAAAAACTCAGTGGGAATAAAGAATTCTGAGTGATTTTTGTGTTTGTTGTTTCAGTGGCTTAAAACCACAAACTTCTAGTGTCTCACAGTTCAGAAATCAGAGTGGTTTACTTCTGTAGTGCTGCCTCAGAGTCTCTCCCAGTGTGCATTTGGGCTGGGGCCGCAGTCATCTGAGGGCTTAAGTGGGGCTGGGGAATCCGCTTCATCTGCCCTCTTAATAATAATCCCTCAGATACATAAAATTGATAAATCATTTTGGCTTAAGTATTTTCCTAGTGCAGGATGCACTTATGTGTTCCAGTTCCCAACTTTAGAGGAGTTAGAAATTTTACACTTGTCCGCTATTTCTTGACCTTATTGGTGTGAAAGAAGATATCTGAGATAATAAGGAGTGGTGATGTCCAAATGGTAGGACTCAGACTCTGAAGGTGGAGTTTTTCTGTGTTAATCTGTGTTCTTAATGATCAAGTTATTCATGAAGTTTAGTAATTGCTTTTATACTGTGAGGGATACCCGTGGTCTCCTCCAGTCTGCCACCGTAGTATCGCTACAGGGGTGTCTTGACCCCCTGCAGGATGCCTGGGCGAACTGTGTCAGTCACATGTTCTTCATCCTTCTACTTAGCATCCTGAGGAAGGATAGTGGGAATGTGGCTCTTCAGGCCAGAGCTCCTTGTGTAGACATGTGAGCATCATGCAGGCAATCAAGGAGTCCAACCTCTAAGGGCAGATAGGGTGATTTGGGAAACTGTGGAGTTTATACGAAGATGAACATTGCGATGGGCAGTATAATTAGAATTTACCAGATGCTGAGCAGGCAAGAACATCAGGGATTTGGTTCATCTCTTGGGTTATCATGGACTACTTGACAGTTTGTTCTGTGTTCATTGTTCTGTGAGAGCATTCTGATTTCTTTTTTTCTAGTCTCTTCTCCAGAAATGTATAGGTAGACCTTTCTTCTCCAGCACAAAACGATGTTGAATTATAAGTGTATAAGATGAAAGTAAAATAAAAACCATTTAAGTCGTCTGGTGAAAAACTTTTAAAAAGTGATACTAAGTTAAAGTTTATGGATTAAAATAATTTTTAAAAATTTTAATGTTTATTTTTGAGAGAGGGAGAGAATGCACATGTGTGCGTGCATGCGCGCGCACACACACACACACACACACACACACACACACACACACACACGAGTGGGGGAGGGGCAGAGAGAGAGGGAGACACAGCATCTGAAGCAGCTCCAGGCTCTGAGCTACCTGTCAGCACAGAGCCCGACGCGTGGCTCAAACCCACGAACCGTGAGATCATGACCTGAGCTGAAGTTGGACGCTTAACCAGCTAGGCCACCCAGGCATCCCATGGATTAAAATAAAATAAATTTTATTTTTAAAATATTAAAATAATGTTTTTTATTTTTTTATATGTGCAGTCATTTGATTTATAAGAAGATGCAACAAAATTCAAAGTGATACAAAATATCAATTTCAAAACAATATCAAACAATGAGTGTATTTAACCATACTCAGCTCATAACAGCAAATGAGTAAGGAGAATAATTCATGCTACAGCGTATTGCTCTATGAACTGGCAACAGAAAAAGTTGGTAAAGGAAGGCACAGGACCTCTATCCTTAGAATGTTAGAATTAGAACCGAGGGGCTCCATAATCATCTGGCATCCTCTCAGTGTTGTACCTATGGTTAGAAATGTACATGATGGGAACTCCAGGGATCTTCCGGATCCTTCGTTTAAGGTCCCGGTCAACTGTGGCCACAATGTAACACTTGTGCTGCGTGTGCTGAGTCTGTACTAAGCAGTCATCTGCATAGGTTCCTTTGTGTGTGCATGGTAATCGTTCAGATCTTGGGTCCTTGGCAATCCTTAGAGCCACTCGATACTTTTGCCCCAGTTTCTCAGTTTCAGCCATTACACAGTCAGTTATACAAGGGATACACTTGGCATACAGACAGTCCATCATTGATTGTACTAAATCGAGTTTGGCTTTAATGGAAAAGTTGATAAAGTTGGTATCAACCAGGATGTGGTAAGGCGGGCCCAGCTGTGTGTTGTTCTGGAAGAATAAGCAGGAAGGATGTTGGGGGACTTCTCTTTCCTTGAGTGCACTGGGATCTTTCTTTTCTTTCTTTTTAGGTTTCAATCTATCCTTCTCTTTAAGCCTCTGATCTCGGAGACGAAGCATTCACTTCATGGTTGCATACTTTCTTGCTTTCTTTTGCTTCCCGGTGTTCCCGCCACACTCTAAAATAATTTAAAAGAAAAAACACTAAAGTGTTAACGTGTTGAGCTCAATATATTGGTGCTGATTGATAAAAGTATATGTGATGTTTTGATGTAAAGAATACTGTGATTACTCATGCCATTGTAAATGATATTAAATCATTTATCTTTTTGATTAAACCATCTGGGTGTGAAGTGATATCTCATTATTGTTTTGTTGTGATTTCCATTTTCCTAACGACTCCTGATTTTCATGTGCTGATTTGGCCATTTGCATGTCTTCTTTGGAGAAATTTCTCTTCCGATTCTTTGCCCATTTTTTGATTGGAATATTTGTGTTTTTATTGTATCCTTGTAGAAAAAATTTTATGTATCGTTCATACATGTCCTTTATTGATACATGATTTGCAAATATTCACTCCCCGTCTATGAACTATCTTTTCCCATTACTGACCGTATCCTGTGAGGTACTGACATTGTAGATTTTATGAAGTTCCATTAACTTCCCCCCACACACAACACGTTTTTTGTGTGTGTGACACTTATCCTTTCGGTGGTATATCTAAGAAATCATTGCCTGATCCGAGGACATGAAGATTCATGCCTGTGTCTTTTTCTTAAGAGTTTCATAGTTCTTACTCTTACATTTAGGTCTAGAATTTGAGTTAATTGTGTGTAGGGTGTGAGGTAGGGATCCAGATTCATTTGTTTGCATATGGATGCCCAGCTGTCCCTCCTCCTTTGTTGAAAAGGTTATTCTGCGTTGTCTTGGCCTCTGTCCAAAATCCGCCAACCGTAAATGTGAGAATTTATTTCTGGACTTTGAATTGTTTCAATCTATTTATCCTTGTGCCAGTTCAGGTTTTAGAATCTCTAATTTTGCTGTGATTATTAATGGGATGATAAACAAATTACGTGCTCTTAAAACATTTTGATTTGGAGTTCTTTCTCTTTAAAAAAAATCCATCATAATTTCTCCTACGTATGTTAAAGGCTTGAATATTATGTAAAGGTATCTTCCACTCAGGGACTTGTAATATATATACTATTGACTGATTTCTCTGGATCCCTGAAGTTTTTTACATAAATATGTATTAAGCAGTAAAAAAGCAGTGTTTATTCAATAAACTATAATGACCTCTTTGTACACAGTTAAATAACTAGGGATTTCCAACACGTGTACCACTTTGGTGCCGTTTGCAGAAATCTCTAGAATGTTTTCCTCCTCCGTGTGCATGGTATGCACTTTTAAAGATCCCTTATGCTGCCTGGTTTTGGAATTAGTGTGCTTTGTTTTAAAATACACCTATTAGGTTGAAGGCATTTCAGGGAAGAGTTCTAATTTCGTTAAAGAATGTATCTCTGATTTTAACAACGAAGAAAAAAGCCTTGAGAAGGTGACATTAAAAAGGGGGCACTACTGTGAAATGATCATTTCCATTTTGAAAGTGTTGGCAAGTTTTTAGAAGAATCTGCTTTTTTTTTGTTTTATGTAACTAAGTTATGGCATTTTATACCTTTGAAAAATGAGGAAAACAAGACGACATTGGCCCAGTTGCAACTCTGATCTTTCCAAGTGCAATTTCAACCAACACCATAAACTAAGCAGAGCAAGTTTGAAGAGTCCAGCATTGAGCAAATGGCAGTGACCTTGCAGTGATCATATATTGTAGATACCGAGACCTCTCTGTTCAGAACACATAGCAGATCCTATAGAGAGAAAAGAGAGCAAAGACAAATATCATGTAACTGAGAGGTTATGACCTTCCACCTTTAAACGAGAAAGTATTTTAGCCAGATGAAGGTGGAATGTGGAGGAAAGGCATTCTTAACCCTTAAGAGCCCTGATCTTCCTTGAACTGACATCTGAATGAACATCCAAATCACCTGAGACCTGTAAACAGTGGCGAGCATGGCACGGAGACTCGAGAAGTGAAATTAAGAAGGCGGAAGCCCTACAATGAGACATCCATAAGAATAATTAACAGAGATGCCTCATGTAATGTTTCAGTTCTGATTTTATTAAAAAGTTTGATTCCTGTAAAAACGTCTCTTCAGGTAGTTAGAACGTACAGTTCAGGCCGGCCAGGCCGGCAGAAGAGCAACGTAGCAGAAAACAACTTGAGGCTGTCGTTTGACACATTTGTTGGTATTTCCTTTTTTAAGGTTCTAGCTTTTGAGGTCCTTAGAGATTGCTCCTTATCCACCAGGGACCTGGAAGAGGAAGCGATAGTTGTGTCTGGCATAAACTTTCATTTTTAAGTTTTCAAGGTAACTTCTGAGTAGTTGAAGGCCGTTGCTGGATTTATGGACTGCACTGCTTGACACATAAGCATAAAAAGCTTATTCTAAATTCTGTTTTGTTTCCATGTGGGGGGGCGGGAAGGCAAGAAAAAGCACATCTCTTAAAAGTGCCATTGGAGGGGCGCCTGGGGGCTCAGTCGGTTAAGCGTCCGACTTTCGCTCAGGTCATGATCTCGCGATTCGTGGGTTCGAGCCCGCGTCGGGCTCTGTGCTGACTGCCAGCTCGGAGCCTGGAGCCTGTTTCAGAGTCTGTGACTCCTTCTCTCTCTGACCCTCTCCTGCTCACTCTCTCTCTCTCTCCTAGAAATAAAACATTTAAAAAAAAAATTAAAAAAAAAAAGTGCCATTGGAGAGAGCTTTCAAACTTGTGAACCTGTGGATTTCTTTTTTAAGTATAACGTCGTGTGTAGCCACAATTCTAATACATGAGCATAACAGTGAGGTTTCTAGTTTAGAAATAAGTCCTGCCAAGCAGGTCTTACCTGGATGGGTTTTGTTTTGTTTTGTTTTAATTGCTCTCAGCTTTCTCTGTCACCAGATAAATTTTAGCTTCCTGCGACCTTCACCTCTGAACTCTGAAATAACACTTCCTAACAGTGGGTTCTACCGCTTTGACAAATTATTAAATTTTCATGACGCTGTTTGCAGCCGGGCTCATTTTTAGAAATGAGTCAACTGTTTGGCGTTGTGGCGAGGTAGAATGAAGGCACCTGGCCGTAGGGACAGGTTGCTTTGTAAGCTAGAAAATGTCAGTCAGCAAACAAAGAAGGCGTCCGCGCACAGAAAACGAGAAGTGCTTCCCTGTTCAGGGCTGAAGGCTCCTGGCAGGTTTTACCTGAAGGATGGAGACGGTAGCATCAGCTAGCTTCTGGAATTTTCCAACAGTGATCTGCAGATTCAGATGGCATTCTGTTCCCCACCACCACCCCCCAGATTGCATTCGGACTCCTTTCTGGAAGGGGATTCAGTAGAGCAGCTTTTTGTACTCATGCAGATCTTTCTAGAATCCTGACAGCTCCGTGAAACACTGCCCGTGAAATGGACAGGTGGTTCCTTCCATGTTTGCTGTCTTCCACTCAGGCTGGAGCAGGGGCTTTGGGGACAAAAGGGATTGGACCATCAGTGATCCTGCCCGGCCCACTCTCTGGTAGATCTTCACGATGCTGCTTCTGCAGGTGGTCAGACGACTGTACGTGCAAATGTTACATCCTGCTGGCTGCAGGTTGAACCATTATGCATAGATACCTTCATTTTTTCAAGTACGAGGTTATAAATTGTGGTTGCATTACTAGAAATTCGTCTCCTGCCCTAAGCATACCCAAAGTGATTAAAAACCACACATTCCTAGGAAGTACAGCCCAGGCATAAGCTTCACAGTGTTCAGGTATGTAACGCCAAGTTGTGATACCGCTATGTTGTAGAAAGTATATTTTGGTGGGATTTTCTTCATGTACTGAGCTGGCTGAAGCTAAAATAGAAATCCCGTTCTTAAAAGAGAAATCAGTTTATTGTCTAAGAGGCATTCTTCATTGCTTTAAAAAAGCAAGTTTTTTCGTCTCAAATACTAATTGCTTATTTGATGTCAACATGGAGGATTCCCAAAGTCTTTGAGATGGATCTGTGGCAGCTTTAATTTCTTCAGCAATTTCTCTGTTTCATATCCATTAAAAGCCTGTTGACAATAAAATCCTTTTTTCTTTAATGAGTTCAGCTCGCTTTTCCCAATGTAATATTTCCATATTGTTTGCAGCCTTCCCCTGAATTTGGATGCAGAGCTTACCGTCTATCTTCCTGGAACAATCAAACCATCCATTATTCCTTGCTGAAAACATCTTCCTTTGCATGTTGAGAGCACTGTGATTTTTCTTAAGTGTTTTGAGTAGTTAATGACTCTGTAAGAATAATCTCCTACTGCAGATTGCTCATTTTCTTGTGGGGTTTAATACCAGTTGACTGTTGTTAACACTGCAAGGTGTTTTCTGTCTGTCCCTCACCTTCTGTGTATAGCTGTACAAATACTGTCATTACCTTCGGGAGGTTTTTGTTTTGTTTTGTTTTTTAAATCAGGCTATTAAAGCAAAGGGTCATAATTTCAACTACTACTGTAGTTGTTTCACAGGACCGTTTGATTTGAATCTGCTTCTTGAGCACAACTTTGTGTCACGATCCATGTTAGGAGCTGTGAATACACAGTCCTGGATTTTAGGAATGGCAGGGCATTTCCAAAAGTAAATGGGTGGAATGCTGTTGGTGGAAAGCAGCCAGACCATTAGACCATGAATCAGAATGGTGATTTTTGTGGAAAAGGAGTATTCCAAGTCTTTTAGGTGGGAAGAGAGTGTGTGTGTGTGTGTGTATGTCTCCATATATATATGTATATATATGTATCCATCCCCATGGACTGATTTTGCACTCCTTTGCCTTTGTATTTTCTCTCCCTGTTGTTTGTTTCCTTTAACTTTTCTAATTCAGTTTCAGCCTCTATACCTTTTGGATGTTTATAACAGTGAAAATTGGAACGAACAAAATGTCTAACAGTAGTGACTGAGCTGTGTCACTGCCCTGCAGGCAGAGACCACCAGGTATACGACTGTGGGTTGTGAGGAAGAGGGTGTCAGAAAGGAATTCTAGGGCTAGGACTGGCGAGAGGGGCCGGCTGGGCTTCGCTCTAGATTGGGTGCTTTCAGGAAGCGAGAGTCATTCTCGCATTGGGTATGTTAATAAATCTTATCTAGGGGGAAGAAAGAATCAAGGCTAAAAATGTAATTGGTAAAGAAGCAGCAGTGTCTCATTTTAGCCAGGATAGGGCCACATTTGGTCACTGATGTGGTTGGAAAATGTTCCTACTTTGTCCATGGTTATGGAGTCGCCGTAGTTTTATCCTAATCTTTCGCAGTCACGAGGCCCGGTCTGATGGTGGTGTTCTGTAAGATTGTCCCTACTCACCCAGAGAGCACGGGCCCAGCTGTGAGTGCGCAGCCGGCTCTTGCATGTCAGCTTTTCTCTCTGTTGTAAAAATAAAATGCTCAACGTTTGCTACATTGCCTCTTTTGAAGTACTTTACAAAAATATGTGTATAGTGTGATTCTTTTTTGTTTTTATGTAAAAATGTAATAGGAAGGCTATATATAAAATTATTAGCAATATTAGTAATATTAACATTAACAGGATTATTTTTTGGCCTTCACTGGCATTTTTCTGACTTTTTTTTTTTTGAAGAAAATATGCATTCATTTTATAATAAGAAAAACCATTAGGGGTGTCTGGCTCAGTTGGTTAAGCATCTGACTTTGGATCGGGTCATGATCTCACCGTTTGTGAGGTCATGATCTCACCGTTTGTGAGTTTGAGCCCCCGTTGGTCTGTGCTGAGAGCTCAGAGCCTGGAACCTGCTTCAGATTCTGTGTCTCCCTCTCTCTCTGCCTCTCCTCTGCTCACGCTCAGTCTCTGTGTCTCTCTCTCTCTCTTCCAAAAATAAACAGACATTTAAAAAAATTTTTTTAAAGAAAAAGCAATGATAAAAGAATGCATATCTCAACTATTTTGGATCTCTTTTTAACTTAATATTGTAAATCATATGAAATTCCCTACACTGTTGAAGTGTAATCTGAGGTTAAACATCCTTTAATGGTTGTATGATATTCCATCCTATCTATATATTTAATGTTTCTTAACCATCCTCATATTCTTGGGCCATTAGGATGTATCCAGTTTCTGGTTATTGTAAATCATGCTGTAATAAAGTGAGAAATCTTTGGACATGAACTTGGGCTGTGCTTTTGAATTTTTGCCTAGAGCTGATTCCCAGGATGGGGATTACTGAGTCAGAGGTCATGATGATTTTTTAGGCTTTTGATGCATATCACCAAGTAAAGGTGCATTCCGGAAAACATACCATTCACACTGGTTATGGGTGTATGACACTGCATGTTCACCACACTTACACGTTGTGATAGAAAAGGAACAGTTCATTGTTCATCTTTGTGATGTCTTTGTATTATTAGCGATTCTGAACATTTTTATTTACTGGCCACTTATACATCTTCCTTTATGATTTGTTTGACTGTATTCTTTGCTTGGGGCAGCTTTTAATATTACCAGAGAAGCTCGTACAGTGAAGACTGCCCATTTGATCTTTATTGTCAGTTTGAGCACAAATTATTGCTGCTTACTGAATAGCCTGCAGCCTTTTCTCCAATTTTGGCTACATCTGGAATAATTATGCTTCTTTCCAGGGAGGCATTATGTAGAAGTCATAATGAGACTGTAGAGTAGACACTGAAGTCCATAAAGAGAGGACACATAGAGGCTCCTTCACAGACGTGAGTCTGCTCTCAGACCATCCGCTCTGCCACGTGCATGGAGGCTGCCAGGACAGACCAGCGTGCTCTGTTAAAGCCAAGTTCATTTGACTTTGTTTCTTCTGCTAATGGTGTTCCTGATCTTTGGCTTTTTTCTCTCTCCATTTTCCTTACTTCGAATCAAGTGAAGTGCTTGTTCAAATACGTGAATCTGTGTGTTTAGGTGACTTTTTCTATTACTCATGACTTGGCAGGTTTCTTTTTCTTTTTCATGTCTGCACCACGCAGAGCTCTCCCTCCGTCCGTCTGTGATTGAGAATATGCACAGTTAAAATCAGAGGCCGTTGTGCATCACGCAGACCATTAATTCAAGTTTAATGACCCAGTGCATGACTTTTGTGTTTCCTCTGCTCCTAACTGGGTCCAACCTTGAACCCAGTCCTTAGACAGCTGCAAACTGAAACAGAGACCCCAGGTTTCTGTCATGAACCACCAGCTCTGTGAAGTCTGTGGGACCCATAAATGGAAGATTTAAGTGGTAACATTATTTAAAAATCCTTTGCTCACTTTTAAAATCATACTTGCAGCTATGCGTTTGCATAGGCAGAAGTTGCAGATTGTGGGAGCCGACCTCACAGACTGGCCACAGCTGATTGCTAAACCCATAGAGTTGGGGAGGTGGATACACAGATCCACATCTGTCTGTTATCACCAGTTTTTAATAGAAAGGAAACTGCTCCTAAGTGGCACCTCAGTGTTTACCTTCTTTTGTTCTCATTGAACGTGTAGCTTGGAGTTCTTGGTCACTAAACGGAAGGTTACTTTACATCAATACGGTGTTTCTTAAATTTCAGAACATTGTTCTGTCTGCATACTTTTCACAGGATTGGTGAACTTCATGGGGCTTGCCCAGGACTTGTGTTGCATCGGCATGGTATTTGCTCAGACCTTGCTTGGAAGCAAGCGGTCCGTCAAGCAAGCTCTGGAAATCTGTCTGTGTCCTGATACTTTCTGTGGTAGCAGTTTTGGGTCCATATTTATCCTCCTTTAAACATGTTCAATTACCTCTAGGGGACAGAGATTGAGGGATTATAACTCATCCAGAAAATAACCACTGAACTTAAGCAATCCTATATTCGGGAAATTCTCCTGTTTCTTTCCTCCATGCTTTATATTCTTTCTCGATGGTGTTTGGGAAAGCCGTGTGTTTTAAACTTTGGTCCGGAGCCAAAGCCGGAAGGAAGACAAAGACACTGTCTGCTCCTCTCTCCTTGGTCTCTCCTGCCTCCACCCAGATCCAAGACCCCTCTCTTGTTTCAGCAGCCAAACACCACGCCAGCTCTTCCCTGTGCTCACTAATTTTTTCTCACTTGCTTTCTTGAATTACGGGAAAAAAATTTTTTCCTAACATTTATTTATTTCGGAGAGAGAGACAGACAGACAGAGCCTGAGCAGGGGAGGGACAGAGAGAGAGGGAGACAGAATCCGAAGCAGCCCCAGGCTCTGAGCTGTCAGCACAGAGCCCGACGCAGGGCTCAGCCTCACGAACCGTGAGATCGAGACCCGATCCGAAGTCGGACGCCCAACCGACGGAGCCACCCAGGCGCCTCGCTTTCTCGAGTTAGGATTTCCTTCCTAATCCTTTCCAACTTTGGATTTTTAAACCCCCCTGTGACAAGTCCTGCCCATCATCATGCCCCTTGTCTGTTTTTACGGAGACGGCCTTATTTGGCCCCTCCTGAATGTGCTGAGTTTTCCTTTTGGTTCCTTCTTTCTCAGTTTTATTATCTCGAGCTCCAGCGTCTCCTGTGATCGGCATTTTCCCTCTATGGCGTGTGTTGTCTCCAAGCGCTTCCTCAGTGTTTCCTGCAGGAACCCTCCTGCCTCCCGGACCTGCCGGTGGGCTTCCCCCACTGCCCACTCTTCCCGGCACCGTCGCTGCCTCCGAGCAAGCAGCGCGGCTGGCGTTGAGGAAGCCTGAAGAGTCCAGTGATTCATATACTTGAAAGATCACAAGATGATTAAAAAGGGGCCAGTCCTACTCCCTCTCCTCCATCAGGGAAGAGTGGGCGATGGCTAATGACGGGTGTTACGTTGCCAGAACAGGCGGCTCTATTACAGCCCGGTAGGCATCCCGCCCCGTGCGGGGGAGACTCTGGGGTGCACGTCCTTACCTCTCCGCAGCGTAGCAAAGCACCAGATAGATTATCGGCACAAAACGTAGGAGAATAAAGTATATTGCCGAGGATGTGAGGGCTCCTATTGAAATATAAGCACCAAGAGTGCTGACTGCCAGAATGTGGATTTATGGGAAATAAAGCTCTAAAATACTTTCTCCAACAAAAAATAGACCTCTTGGAAACAGTTTTTCCTCCCGATGTACTTAGCTCCCATTGAGCTCAAATTGCTCTCAGTATTGTGATAATGACAGTTCAATATTATGGGATGCGGAAGATGAACCAGATAAATTAACCAGCTGCTTTTAAAGGTAGTTCACTCGATGACTCACCCTCTAAAATGCTTTGTAGAACATTCGTGCTCCGTAGGTCTCTAGGCAGTTTTATGACTAGAAGAAAGAAATGGATTTTATTAAATGTCAGTGAAATACAGGCAGATAGTTTTGCTGTAGGTAAATTAGTGTGGAATGTCTGTAAGAAAAGCAGCTTATCTTTTCTTAAATCACCGCAGCAGAACTTTCCGTGGCATTTCTGCCGGGCAGTGTGTTTCTTCTTGAAATGCCCATAGACGAGGATCATAAAAGCAGGTGGAGAGTGGATTGTGGGGTCCTTTCCCCTCCTGTGTGAAGCCGTGTGCCTGACAGGATCCAAATCCAATCCCCCGTGTTGTGGCGGCAGGTCCGCAGGGTGGCCGCGCGGGTGCCGGGCCAGTTCCTAGCCCACGTTGGAGGCTTTGTGCTGCGTGTGGATTGGAAATGAGGATGCGTGAGTGAGGAGGAGAGTCGGGTGGAGACGGGGGCAGAAGTAAGCGCTTCGAGGACCAGGGGAGCTGACTCAGAGGACAGGAGCGGGCCAGGGCTGCAGGGCCAGGAGGCGAGGGCGTGGCGGTGGGGGGAGGGCCCTGCGAGGCGGGGCACGTTTCAGGTCATCTCCGTCCGCCCAGGCAGAAGCCAGGCCCAGGCAGCTGAACGGAAGAGGAAGACTGACCTTAAAAGTACTTTCCAGTGGTGCTTGGGTGGCCCCGTCCGTGAGCGTGTGACTTGATTTCGGCTCCGGTCACGACACCAGGGTCATGGCATGGAGCCCTGCGTCAGGCTCTGTGTTGAGCTCATTCTCTCTCTCTCTCTCTCTCTTTCTCACTAATTCTATCTTCTGGCATCAAACAAGGCAACAGGACCAACGTTCCAGGTGCGGGACACGGAGCCGGGATAACTGAGCCCTTTCTCCAGGGACGTAATTGTGCCAACTGGGGCTGTCTTCATCGCGTGTCAGTCAGTCACAGGGCTCTTTCCTTTAGGTTTTCGAGGTTAGGACAGAAGCCAGTGTGCTCAAAATGGCTTAGGGACATCACTAACGATGGGCTGGGTGACTGGCGGGTTTGGGGGTGGCGGAGCTCCTCCTGCGGCAGACATGTCGTGCACATCGACCAGCAAGGCAGGCAGGCAGCCTGCGGGGCCCGGGAAGCCGCTCGGTATCGAACGCTTCCGGCGCCCTGTGCGTTAGCCCAGCACCCGGGGCCGCGCTCCCTGCTGTGCTTGCCGCGTGCTGGGGAGACGGAAAGTGAATGTGTGAGTCCCAGTGGGCAACACACAGCATGGTGTTCGTGATCCCGCGACAGAACCAGCCTGACCCTAAAATGTGTACAGAACCAAGAAATGAGGGGGGCTTAGGAAAGAATCCTGGAGGGGCGCCTGGGTGGCTCAGTCGGTTAAGCGTCCGACTCCAGGTTTCGGCTCAGGTCACTATCTCAACGGTTTCGTGAGACCCACATCCGGCTCTGTGCTGGCCGTGCAGAGCCTGCTTGGGATCCGCTCTTTCTCACTCTCTCTCACTCTCTTTCCCCTTCCCTACTCACACTATCTCTGGATCTTTCAAAATAAATAAATAAACTTAAAAAAAATCCCAAATGATGATCTTTCCTAATATATATTTAAGGCCATTTGTTTATAGATCATTTTTTTTCATCCACAAAATAGAAATTGATTGAAACTGAGCTGTTTGAGAAACATCAGAAAATAACACGAATCGTGTCTAAAACTGTGATGTAAATGAGTTCAAATGTGTTTCCTTTACAGGAGGTAGTACCTTAGCCTCTCCCACCCCCCACCCCCCGCCCAACCTTTGTTTTGTTTGTTTTTGAACCCTCATCAGTTAGCCCAGGCGTGTGCCGTCTGTGCTGTGAACATCTCATTAGAGAAGAGCCTCTCTGATCCCGGGTCAGAGCAGGGGACTCAAGGTGTATTGTGATAGACTCGGGAAGCTCAGGCTCAACCCGGAGACCGGCTGGATTGGGAACCCCTCCCCCCTTTCCTTCCTGCCCTCTGCTGGAGGTTTGCCCTGGAGCCGGAGCAGGAGGCAAAGGCAGGCCGGGTCCGCGGGCCTCAGCCGCTGCCCTGCCCGACGCCGGAACACCCCCACCACACCGGAAGGGCTCAGCCGGAGTGAGTTTGGGGCTTGGTGGAAATTGCAACGAGACCTCGTTACCAATCTCCTCAAGCTAATGCTTCATTGAAAAAGTGGGTACGGTTTACGTGAATTAATTCTAGTACATACTCAGTGTGACTCCAACGCCCCTTCCTTCTCTGAGTTTCAGGGAATTTGTTGAGACTGTTTTGTTTCAACTGTTACCTTAGACTATCCTGATTACCACAACGGGACAATGGGTTTCCATCCCCATAAGTATTAACATAAAAGTAATTCACATGTTCTATGCAGCATAATAAAAATATTATAAATCTCCTGTCACCTATTTCTGGAATTAATTAGGATTACTTTGTAACCTATCCTTCAGATTTTTATATATGGATACACTTTCGTGTTTTACTTAAGGGTCGTCATATTTAATACTGTTTTGCAATCTGCTTTTTGGTTTAATGGGCCCCAAACATCCTTTTATATTTGTAAACGTACATCTGTAAAATCACTTAAGACCAGATGCATACCTTTTGGGGACCTAGCTCTATCACATTCTACCCCAGCATTTCCCAGTTGTGAGTACATTATAGCTGTTAGGAATAAGTTGACATACTTCTTTTTTTTCTTTTTTTTTTTTTAATTTCTGAGAGAGAGAGCGAGAGTGTGAGCAGGACAGGGTCAGAGAGAGAGGGAGATACAGAATCCGAAGCAGGCCCCAGGCTCTGAGCTGTCAGCACAGAGCCCGACATGGGGCTCAAACCCACGAACCGTGAGATCATGACCTGAGCCAAAGTTGGACACTTAACCGACTGAGCCCCCCAGGCACCCCACTTCTTTATTCACTTGTCTGATCACGTTTTAGCAGAAATTTCGAGCCATGGACTTCCTGGGGTCATTTTTAAGCTCCCAGTGCTAAGGAATCTTCCAGAAAGGAGGCGAGATCACCACACGGTAGTTTGAGGCCGCCCTGTTCCCTGCACGTGTGTGCGCACCCCTCCCCCAGGATCTGATCTCCTCGTTCTGGTTCCCCTCTGTCCACTCTTCCTTTTCTTCTTACTTCGTCTGTCAGTTCTAGGACCATCACTATACGGTTTTGAGTGCAAATTTTATGAAAACATCCATTCTCTCGCCCACAAGTTGCTCAATTAAAAAAAAAAATTCCTATTTTCACATATCTTCAAATGAATCGATAGCATTTTGGAAGTTCTAGAAATCATGCCTTTAGGGGTTTCTTTGTGCTTCCATGAAAATCACAAATTAACCAGTAAGACTTAATCCCTCCGGTGAGGATCCTGAGTCTTCTTACCCGGGAACGTAATGTACCTTTACATTTAGGTACCTTCTGCTATTACATTGGCTGATAAAGTATTTCTGCTTTTGTCGTCGATCTAGCGCATGCATGTCTGTTTTTGCTCATGACTCACTTTCAGAGCTGTGCACTTTCCCTGGCTTACAGCTTTGACCACATCCCCTCAAGTGCAGATTCACAGCACAGTAGTAAGATACTCGTTTGCAAAGTGCCCTGGTCGCCGTTTGATTTCCTCCCTTACTCGGGGGTGGGCTTTTTCTTAAAATGAATTAAATCCTGGCCTCCACTGGGCTCTTATATCTGTCATAGTTTATAGAAATGTCGATTTAAAATTTGGGGCATATTTAATTTTCCTCGCACAGGTGCAGATTGCCCCCCTTGAGGCTGCGTCGGTCACTTGGGGGTGGGATTGGAGGGAGAGCATTCCAATGCCGTCTGCACCCCACGTCCCTCCTTGTCATCCAGCCAGCCGTTCCTTCCAGCAGGTGGTTATGGGGTGCTCCCCGGGCCCAGCCCACTGCCTAAAATCCCCTCCATCTGAGTCAGGCCACAGACGGAAGATAAGTACTGTGATCTTCTCAATTCCTCATGTTTAATATAATCGCTTGTAGCTACCTGTGTCTAGTGGACCATGTAGCAGGAGCTATATTGTCAGGCTTTCTTCTCCTCTCTCAGATTTCAGACGTCCCCCGTCACAAAATCCTGAACACCGTCAGCGAGTTCCTCGGCTCTGTTGTCGGCATCATGGCCGAGGAAGAGGCACAGTCACAGAGGGCAGACCTCAGGGTCTTCATCTGGGAGCAGGGAGGCATGGCCGTGGGCATTGCTTACTTAGATCATAGACGGGGAGAGGATGAGATGGGCTAGAAGGTCTTCAAGAGCGTAGAGGAAGATATCCTTTATCCATCTAACAGGAAGATTGGACCCCATGTGGTCAGTAAAAGCCCTGCCTCCAGTCTCCACTGTGGACCGCGTGAGGCCACCTGTTTTTGCGTGGATAATAGAGAACTTCAGGCATTTATATCATTTTTAAACTGACCATTCTTGGCGTGTTTATGAAGATGGACACTTAATTTAATTTTAAGGTTTTGGGGGGTGTGTACGTGTCTGTGTGCCTCTTCTGAATATAGGAGCCTAACTATTGAGAAAGGTATATAAGAAATACAGATGAAATGTGAATTCTCTTTCTCCTGTTACCTATTTTTCCCCTTTGCTAGGGGTGGGAAGGGACACAGAATGTACTTAGGTAAACAGAAAGTTACTCGAAAGACAGGAATTTTTAAACTTCTGTGATAGAATCTGTCGTTCCTTTTAAAAGGTAAACATCCGGGGCGCCTGGGTGGCTTAGTCGGTTAAGCGTCCGACTTTCGCTTGGGTCATGATCTCGCGGTTTGTGGGTTCGAGCCCCGCGTCGGGCTCTGTGCTGACTGCCGACTCAGAGCCTGGAGCCTGTTTCAGTCTGTGACTCCCTCTCTCTCTGACCCTCCCCTGCTCACTCTGTCTCTCTCTCTCTCCTAGAAGTAAATAAAACATTAAAAATAAAAAATAAAAAAAATAAAAAATAAAATAAAAGGTAAACATCTATTTCAGGATTACATGTCTGAAGTTACATATTGTAAGTCATGTATTACGTATATTTTATATTATGTTGTGTAAATGTCTTAAGGGATTTAAATTGGATGGATCAAGAAAAAAGTATTGTATCCTTAATGCGTGAATTACTAGAACTATGTCTTCACCAAGCTTAGAGGTTTTAACCAGTTATATTTGGTGATAAAGTTTATCCAGTACATTTTTTTTTAAGATTTTATTTTTAAGCAGTCTCTATACCCAATGTGGGGCTCGAACTTAGAACCCTGAGATTAAGAGTCACATACTCCACTGACTGAGCCAGCCAGGCGCTTCCCACCCCCACCCAGTAGATTTGTTTTTAATATTATTATTATAGATTCTTCCCTTTAAAGTAAAGACCCTGGTTAACTATGACCTTTTTAAAGAAGTTTAATCCTAAAGCAAGTTTGTCTTATTTTAAAATGTGGATTGCTGTTCAGACATCTTTGTTAAATTTTTTTTCTTGGGTTAAATGAAAAATGGGCTGCTTCTCACGATTGCAGTTCAAGCCATGACTGATATCTTACTTCCAAGGAAAAAATTATGAGGTTTTGGTTTCCCAAGTTGCAAAATAATTTCTGGGCAATATTTAAAGAACTTTCTGTGACACAAATCTTTTGACTGACTGGGGTTTTTCTCCATGAATTTTGGTATTTTGGTGCCATCTAGTGGTGTGACTTCGTAGTAAGTTCAACATTCAGTGGACAGGCAAAACAAACAAAAAGCCAGTAAAGAAATTTTGTGTATGTTTCTCGGTTTTTTCTTTTTCTTTTTTTTAAATGTGTAAGAGAGAGAGTGGGAGACAGCATGAGCAGAGGAAGGGAAGAGAGAGAAGGAGACACACAGTCTGAAGCAGGCTCCAGACTCCGAACTGTCAGCAGAATCGGACGCGGGGCTCAAACCCACGAGCCACGAGATCATGACCTGAGCCCAAGTTGGACACGTAACCGACTGAGCCACCCAGGCCCCCAGTATGCTTCTTGGTTTCTAAAAATCTGTTTTTGTATTTGTAGTTGCTGCTGTTTGAACGTTCTTGGATGAGCAGATGGAAGTCTTGTGTTCTGCACGAAGGGGAAGGGAACATAAGGAGCGTGAAGTGGAGAGGCCATCTGATCGCTTGGGCCAATAACATGGTAAAAGCACACCTTCATCTTCCGAATCCGTCTTCAAAGCCGAAAGAGTAGCCACCTGGGGAGGGCCGTGACCAAGATAAAAGGTGCCACTGGCTGCCGTGATCTTTCCTAAGACCTACAAATGGCAGCTGCTCTCCTACCTGGAAGGCTAAAGACATTAGATTGCTCTTGGCTTTCATAACAGAGTAATTCTCCACATATTCGGGACTTTGCTTTGGAATAAGAAACCCGAGGCATGGAGACTAGCCATGAAAATGAAAAGGCATCTTAATAATTGAAGGGCTGCGTTGGGAATGCGGTGTTGAAAACACCGGTGCCTATTAGCCCGGGGCAGGTGAGAGGCGCTGTGAAACAAGTACAGATACCGCTGATTTCACTTCCTCCCAGTATAATCACAGGCAGAAATCACGCCTGCTTTTACAAAGTAGATTGTAATTTCTGGCGTCACCCTGTTTAAAGTTTACTCCCTATGAGGTAGGGCGAGTAGAAAGTTTAAAGACTAGCTTTTGACATCCAGCCTGTCCTTTGGAAGTTCAGGGTTTAACTCAACAAATTCGTTCTATTCCATTTTATTTATTTTTTTTATTTATTTATTTTTCATATTTATTGCTTTATTTTGCTAGTTGGAGAATTTTAATTTTGAGGACCAAAGTAGCTTGGACAAGTTTAACTAAATTTCATGCATTAATACAACAAATTCACTTAGCTGCAACTCTGTAATTGGCACTGATGTATGTCCTTCAGTGATCAAAGGGTTCTGTTCCGTTTTAAGTGGTTGAATTCTCCCAGAACCTACTTTGCTAGTCAGGACTTTCTGAAATTTCTCCCAAGTCATAGCAAAGGTTAAACAAACCTGTTTGTCTTATTTTATTTTTTTTCATATTTGTTTATTTTGAGAGAGCTAGAACATGAGCAGTGGAGGGGCAGTGAGAGAGGGGGAGCGAGAATCCCACGTAGGCTCCGTGATGGTGGCACAGAGACAGATATGGGGCTCGATCACACAAACCGTGAGATCATGACCTGAGAGCCCAAATCAAGAGTCAGACGCTTAACTGAACCACCCAGGTGCCCCTCGGTTTATTTGTAGTTAGTTAGCTGCTTGCTTGATGTTTCCGTCTGAGTGCTTTAAAATGTCAGGTACACATTTCCTTACGCATAGTGGTTTTTCAGATTCAAAGCTTTTCTAAAACACAACCTCCGTTTTTGTGGCAGAACACTACAATTAGAAATGTTACTTGTCATCCTGGAAATGCAACGCTTGATACCTGGACGTCTCACACTTGCGTTGTGTTTGAGCCACGGAAGCCACCTGCTGATAAAATCTCTTTGGTCCAGAAAGGAGGGTAGAGGTTTCCTTTGGCTGTGGGCTCTCACGGGGTGTGTGTGTCCCCGGAGCGTGGCTCCCAGTCGTGCTCGGGAATCGCTGTCGGTGTTTTGCGGTGCTGGTTACGGGTGGCGTGGAGGAGCGGCTGTTACTAAATTTTCCTTACCTTTCCTTCTCCCGAGCGGAGGACACCTAATGCTGTTGTATCTTCCAGGGCGTGAAGATTTTTGACGTCACCTCAAGGCAGAGAATCACCAATGTGCCCCGGGATGATATAAGTCTCCGCCCGGATATGTATCCCTGTAGCCTCTGCTGGAAGGACAGCGTGACGCTGATTATTGGCTGGGGGACTTCAGTCAAGGTGGTTTTGCTTGCCTTTCTTTTTTAGAAAAATTTCTTTAACGTTCATTTATCTTTGAGACACAGAGAAACACAGAGCATGATCGTGGGTGGGGCAGAGAGCGGGAGACACAGAACCCGAAGCAGGCCCCAGGCTCCGAGCTGTCAGCACAGAGCCTGACACAGGGCTCGAACTCACAAACTGTGAGATCATGACCTGGGCCAAAGTCAGACGCTCAACCAACTGAGCCACCCGGGTGCCCCTTGCCTTTCTAATAAGTTCATGTTGTTACAGATCCACTGAGGGTTGTCCAAAGATACAGGAGTTCTTTCTTTATTTAAAAAACAAAAAAAATTCTTATTGTTTGTTTACTTTTGAAGGTGGGGGGGAGAGAGAGAGAGAGAGAGCGAGAGCGAACATGAGCGGGGGAGGGACAGAAAGAGAGGGAGACACAGAATCTGAAGCAGGTTCCAGGCTCCAAGCTGTCAGCACAGAGTCTGATGTGGGGCTCGAACCCACGAACTGTGAGATCATGACCTGAGCCAAAGTTGGACACTTAACCAACTGAGCCACCCAGGCGCTCAAAAGAATAGGAGATCTTGAATGGCTTTCTAGAACCAAGATGTTTCCCCCTGCTCATTATTGTCCTATGATAATTCATTTAATGCTCAGTTCTTTTCATTTGCATAAATTTGGAGATACAGTCTGCCTTTTCCATGCCCTGCAAAACAAATGGGGAGTATTTCCTTATTCACAATGGCACCTCCATTTATGACCTTTAAATTTCTCGTTGCCCAGTTGGCCTTAGCTCTTTATGGAACATGTGCATCTGTGTGAAAGAGACGCAGCCACTCTGCAGAAGCGGGCCCGGAGCTCATTCACATTTAGATTTCGCGTACCAGTGTTTGTCTTGTGTTAGATATTTCAGAACCCAAAGTCACTGGCTTCCCTTTAACAATGTATAGCTTAATCTAAACAAAATAAGCTAAAAATTAACCAAGGTGAAAATAGTACGAGAAAGTGTGCCAGCAACGTTCTGGCGGCACAGCTCAGGCTTTAGAGTCAGACAGGTGTGGGATCGGGTCTGCCTTCTCCACGCACTTCCTGTGTGAGCCGAAGTCTTCCTCTGACCGTGTGCCGACTGTGCTCCGGTCGTGAGTGTGGGGGAGGATGAGATGAGGAAGTGCATACAGGGAGCTTAGCGTAGCATCTGACATACCGTAAGTGCTTCCTAAGCCTCAGGTGTCGTTATTGTGCTAGAAAATTCTAGACAAGTCATGAAGGAGACATGGTTATTTAAAATGTACTCTTCTCTGGGGCGCCTGGCTGGGTCAGTCGGTTGAACTTCCAACTCTTGATTTTGGCTCGGGTCACGATCTCACGGTTTGTGAGATGAAGCCCTGCATCGGGCTCTGCACTGAGCCGAGCGTGGAGCCCGCTCTCGCTGCCCCTCCCCTGGTCGTAGATGCATGCACACGACCTCTCTCTCATAAACAAAGAATGTACTCTTCTCTGGAAAAGGAAAGCATGAAAACTGTTCACTGAGCGCTTCTTACTACAGAAACAATCACTGTAAACTTGAGGGACAGCCCTCCCGGCCTTCACATCGGCATGATTCAGCTCCTCCCCTCTTTCCTGGTTGTTCCCAGGCATGAGGCGAACATCGCCCGGCTCACATTTAGGAGAGCGGGGAAGTTGTGCGCAGTAGTCTAGGGTAAAAGGAGTGAAAGGTGATTCTCTAGTCTTCCCGCATTGTGTGCTTACACATCCAGTAAGCTTCTGTTCTTGACATATTTTAAATTCCTTGAATGGACCAAGTATCCACAAGTGTCGTGCACACAAGTTGGGAGAGGGGCAGAGAGCGAGGGAGACACAGAACATGAAGCAGCTCCAGGCTCTGAGCTGTCAGCACAGAGCCCGACGTGGGGCTCATACCCATGAACCATGAGATCAGGACCTGAGCCGAAGTTGGACACTTTATCCAACTAAGCCACCCAGGCTCCCCAGTCACAGGCATTCTTTTTAAAAAAAATTTTTTTTAAACATTTATTTATTTTTGAGAGACTGAGAGAGACAGAGCCTGAGCAGGGGGGCACAGAGAGAGGAGGAGACACAGAGGCCGAAGCAGGCCCCAGGCCCTGGGCTGTCAGCACAGAGCCCAACACCGGGTTCAAACCCACGAACCATGAGGTCATGACCCGAGCCGAAGTCAGACACTCAACCGAGCCACCCAGATGCCCCCACCCCCCTTCCAGGTATTCTTAAAAACAGAGCACCGCCACAGAAAGAGGGAAGGCAATGCGAGCGGGCCGGCAGGCCTGGAGTGATGCGCACAGCCACCAGAGGCCGCGGAGGCGTGTGGCAGATGGAGTCTCCTCCCGAGCCTCTGCGAAGGGTATGGCCATGCAGACACCCTGATTCTGGCCCAGTGAAACTGGTTTTAGGCTTCCGGCCTTTAGAAATTTGAAAGGACGCATTTCTGTTATTTTAAACCACCAAGTCCATCCTTTAGAGCAGCCAGGGGAGACGAACACACTTCACTGTGCCCGGATGACGGTCCAACGTCATTTTTCACACCAAGTGTTTCTTATTATTGGGGATTCCTCCTGGTAACGTTTTGGGCACTTCCTCTCATTTGAGAGTCCCACTGCGTTCTGCCGAGGGAAGACAAGATAGGACTTCGCCCTTCCTCCGAGAGCAGGCCCGTCGGGGAGGGACGGCCTCACAGCGCGGCAGGGTGCAGTTGGCGCTGACCCACCGCTTCATTCATTCACTCGCCCGGCGAACACTTACTGAGTTCCCGCGACGTGCCAGGCAGTGTTCTAGTGCTGCAGATACATAAATAGAGGAGTTCTCTCCTGGGGAAGATGGATGAGCTAGTGAACGTAGCATGTGGAAGGCGGTAAAATACCAAGGGGAAATGGGGGGGTGCTTGGCGGTGCGTGCCATTTAATATAGAGCGATCCAGGGAAGACCTCTGTCATACTGAACATGTCCTTGGGCAGAGATCTGGAGGGAGGAGGCCGTGCAGCTGGGGAGGGGGAGCTCAGCAGGGCCAGGAACGGGGCAACATCTGTGAGGTAGGAGTGCGATGGGCGTGTCCTTGTGGGACATAAAGAAGGCCATCGTCGCCGGAGTGGATGGAGCAGGTGCGGAGGAGAGGAACAGAGGTGGGTGCACTGTGAAGGGGCGGAGCGTGGAGGGTCTCACCTGCCTTTGTACAATGTTTGGCTTTTAATTTGAGCGAGACGAGAAGCCAGAGAGGGGGTTGGAGCCATGGAGCTAGTTAAATGGTCAGACTCTGGATTTGGAAAGGCTCACTCTGCCCTGCAGAGCCAGACAGCAAAGGGGGCAGTGAAGAGGGGAGACGGGGGAGGAGGAGGCCCCAGGAACCTCAGTGGGAGTCACAGTGCCCTGGATCAGCCTAGCGGAGCCAGTGGGGAACGACTGGATTCTGGATGTGTTTTGAGCATAGACCCTATACTGTTAACAGGTTGACGTGGGATATAAGGAAAAGAGAAGAGGTCAGTGGTGACCCTTTTAAGCTGTGACACTGGGAAATAAACTCCCTCTTACTGACATGGGAAGGGCTGCCAGCAGAACGCATTTAGACGGCAAGTCAGGAGTAGATTCTGTGTGTCCACTTGAGATGCCCGTTAGACAGATAAGTGGAGGAGACAGTCGGATGATGTAACTAGCGTTCACGGGTGGGAATCAGCCTGTCAGAGTAGAGGCTCTTGACACTATCGATCTGCTCTTCTGCGGGACACGAGCCTAGCACGCACTCCTCACCCACGCGAGGCAGGTGCTGGGCTGGGGCCCGGGCCACACACCTGGGGGGGAGAGCCCAGCTCTGCCCCGGTCTCCAGAGCGGCTGTAGCGTGGCCAGGGAAGCAGGCCGGCCTTGGCGTGACCTCGCTTTTCGCTCCAGCCACAGATGCCCCTGCTCTGAGCTTCTGTCCCTCCCCTTCATATTTGACTGAAGTCCCGTATTTGTTTCTCTTCCCCTACGGCACCATAATCTTCCTAAGAAAAGAGCTCTGTTTTTCAAAACTTTTTTTTTTCATTAAAAAAAATACTTTCTTCTTTATTTTGAGCAGGGAGAGGGCAGAGAGAGAATCCCAAGCACGCTCCGTGCTGACAGCACAGGGCTCCATCCCAGAAACTGTGAGATCATGACCTGAGCTAAAATCACTCACTTAACTGTCACTTAACTGACGGAGCCACCCAGGTGCCCCTCTCAAAACTCTTGTTTTTTTGTTTTGTTTTTAAGTTTGTTTTAAACTTAGAGAAAGCTTGAGTGGGGTAGGGACAGAGAGAGGAGGAGAGTATTCCCAGCAGGCTCTGCTCTGTTAGCACAGAGCCTGATGTGGGGGCTCTAACTCACAAATCGTGAGATCAAGAGTTGGACACTTAAGCAACTGAGCCACCCAGGCGCCCCTCTCAAAACTCTTAACTGAGGACTGGTGCTCAGTAGTTGCCCCGAGCGCTGGGTAGTATTACTTCCGGGTTACTTTCTGTGATTCTGCTTCAAACCATTTGAGATACTGCTCGTGTACTTTCATTAGCACATTAATCATCAGCGCAGTGTCCGTTTGGCACTGCAGGGAGTGCCTGCTAGACATTTGGGTAGTTTCCCTCATAAGTGTGGATGGAATGGCCAACATGTCAGATCAGAAATCCAACAAAAGAAGAAGGAAATCGGGGAATATTGCGGAAGTGGACAGGACTTTGTCCGAGATGGACAGGCGACAAAAAGCAGTCAAGGGAGAATATTTCCAGTCCCTTCCAAGCAAATGCTTCTGCCTCCACAGCAGTGGGTTCAAGTCCCGCCTTAGAGGAAGGACTGTCACGTGGTCACTACACTGCTGCACAGCAGCTTGGAGATGTGTACTCAACAGATAATACCACACCTTCTGCATCCCCATTGATCTGTCAGTTCTGCATCTAGGAAATTTATCCCGTGGAAACAAAAGCCCAAGAGTCTTATATCCAAGTATGTGGATCGTGCTGTTACTTGCCTTTGGGTTATGTAGGAGCAAAAATCAAATGTCTAAAAGGGGATTGAGTAAGAGAATTACAGTACACTCAATACAGTGAAATACCATTGAGGTTAAAGAATTGTATTGTGGAAGAATATTTAAATAATACATCAACTTGTTAAGTTAATAAAAGTAGCTTCCAAAAAAAAAAAAAAAGAGGGATTGTTAATGTTTTATCTTTATACTGGGACAATGAATAATATTTGTGTTTTCTCTTAGGGTTTTTCTATGTGTTAGAATTTTCTATTTTGTAGCTAAACGTAGGGTAATAATATTTATTGTGGTTTTTTATAGCTATCTGAAGAAAAAGGAAAAAAAACCTGATCCCTGACTAAAGTTGTGGATAATCAGTTTTTAACTTTGGGTTGTCTTACCTCGATGGCAGAACTTATGTAAATTTTTGTTGTCTTATTACAAAAGAGAATGTATTCATTTCAGAAAAAACAGCAAAGGGGCTCTTGGATGGCTCAGTTAGGCGTCCAACTCATTGATTTCGGCTCAGGTCATGATCTCACGGTTCATGGGTTTGAGCCCCATGTCGGGCTTCGAGCTGCACTATTAGCTTTGGATTCTCTGTCTGCCTTTCTCACTCTCTGCCATTCAGCCCATTGACTTTCTCTCTCTCTCTCCCTCCCTCTCTCTGCCCCTCCCCAGCTCACTCACTCTCTCTCTCTCTCCCCCCCTCCACCTCCCCCCTCTTTCAAAAATAAACTTAAGAAAAAACTGCTACACACACACATATATGTCCAAACTGTATACATAGAATTTACTTTTTAATGGTTTAAGTTGATTTCTTTTGAGAGAAAACTCGAGTGGGCGAGGGGCAGAGAGAGAGGATGAAAGAATCCCAAGCAGGCTCCACTCTGTCAGCTCAGAGCCCAACACAGGGCTTGAACATATGAACTGTGAGATCATGACCTGAGCTGAAATCAAGAGTCAGATGCTTAACCGACTGAACTACCCAGGTGCCCCCTACATATAATTTAAAATAGAGGTTGGCAGACTTTCTGTAGAGGGTAGCAAATCCTTTAGACTTTGTGGGCTACACACTGTTTCTCCTCGTGTCTTCCTTCCTTCCTTTCTAGCCTTTCAAAATGTAAGAACTATTCTTACAGATCATGAAAAGATAAGTCAAAGACAGGCTGTAGTTTGCCAATCCTGATTTAAAGTACATAATACATTGATTTTAAAACACTTGGGAAGAAAAAAAAAAACCACTTGAGAGAAGAAGAGCATGATGCCACTTAACGCATAGTATGATATAGCAACAGTGAAATAAATGGCTAATATGTCATCAGAAACACAGGCCCTAATCTGAATGTTGCCCAGATTAGTCGTTGGGCAGAGCTTCATTTGGACGATGATAGAAGCAGACCTTGGGGCGCCTGCGTGGCTCAGTCGTTTGACCATCCGACTTCGGCTCAGGGCATGATCCCACAGTTTGTGAGTTTAAGCCCTGCGCTGGGCTCTGTGCTGACAGCTCGGAGCCTGGAACCTGTTTCGGATTCTGTGTCTCCCTCTCTGCCCCTCCCCTGCTCACACTCTGTCTCTCTCTCTCTCTCAAAAATAAACAAACATTTAAAAAAAAAAAAATTAAAAGAAGTTCCCCTAAGTAGAGTTGCTGAGAATGAGTCATTGGAAACATTTTAAAACAATGCTAGTTTCCCTTCTTTCTTTGCCCTCAGATAAGACTTTACTGAAGAATAGTGTTGGAGAGCGTAAGGAATCATTGCTATATGTCATTGAAATTAATTTCTATCAGTGAAGTCGCTGAGTAGATTGTGCGTTCTCCATCTCCATTGCTACATGGCTAATTTAACAAAAGTATCCTACAGTGATGAAATGTTACAAGGAGTTTTCCATCAAATGAATAAAAGAACCTATGAATTTCTTTTCTAGATCTGCTCAGTGAAGGAGCGGCATGCCAGTGAAATGAGGGACTTGCCAAGTCGCTATGTTGAAATAGGTATGCCTTCCATGAGTATAAAACGTCGGAAGAGAGTCCGTTTTATTTAGTAAAGGGAAACCTAAAATCCTGTTCATCCTTGGGGCTCATCCCTGGTACCTTTGTGAAGTAGGTGGAGAAGCTTTTAAGTTTTGAAACTTTGCTACAGTATTTCTCATACTGTATTTTTTTTTTTCTATCTGTATGTTTCCCCTTTTTACACGTTCCCTGTGTAGTTGGCTTTGAAGCTAAATAACCATAGGTTCAAGTTCTGGTTCTGTGGCTTCCCACCTGGACCTTGGACAGATGTCTACGTGCTTGTGCGTTCCCATCTGTAAAACGTGAGAAGGAACCCCTACCCCACGGGGTGTGGCTGAGAATTCAGAGAATCCACGCCCGCGCAGTCATGGCACGGTCCGACACCCCGTCGTGCCCACAGCGCACCCTCACACCCCCTCTTCGTCATCGGCTCCGGTCCAGGCTGCCGCAGCCTCCTGACTGGCTTGTCTCCTGCTGCTGTGAATTGCGGCCGCCTGGCCTCCCTGCTGCAGCCGGATTCAAACCAGGTCCTGTGCCCGCCCTTCAGCCCGTCCCCGTTTGTGGCATAGAGAGGAGACCCCTGGCGGCTGTGGCGGCCCTCAGCCCGCGCCTCCAGCTCTCGCCCAACAGCAGGCTTCTCTTCGGTCTGTGCACCGCAGCCACGTTGGCCACCTTTCACGCATCTGCGTTCCTCCTTCAGGTCTCTCTAGAAAGCTCCTCTGGCCTGTTTGTGCCTCCTGGACCCTTAATCATTCTTCAGCTCAAGCATTGCTTGAGAAAGCCCAGTAGGAAAGCCCCCTGCACCTTGCTAACTGGGTCAGGCCCTCCCCTTTCTCATGCCTGTTTCACTTGCAGTGATTGTGTGTTTGTTCAGTGCGGGCCTGTCTCTTCCACCAGACTGTAACCTCCCTGACGGCTCATACTGGGTCTATTTTGGCTCAGTGTTTGTGTCTCAGGAACCAGGCACAGCGTAAGTACTAAGTAATACCATGTACTGAGCAAATCCGTGACTCGGGGAAACAACTATTCAGGAGAAGTATGCCGAAACTGATCCGCAACTACTTCTACGTCTCAGTTTTATGACTTAATGTAAAAGTTATTCAGACAGAAGGGATGAAAATAGAGTGACTTTAGCCAATCAAATAGCTATAGTGAAAGCTATTTTTGGGTTATTCAGAACCAAGCAGTAGGAGACCAAGTTATGTGGCAAAGCTGTTTAGGCATCTTAGAAGTGGGCTGAAACAGGTATGCCTTCATTTCCCTGTTTGGGTGAGAGGTGAGGAATGTCGGTTTCATCAGTTCTCATAACAAGGTGAAGATGAGATAAGTCATTTGCACACGACTGTATTTCTAAAAGTAGAAAGGTGTGTAGTACCTCCATGGCTAATATAGTCATAGCATTTAAATCTGGAGTGTTTTGCACTTGAAGACAGACATGGCTGTAGGCTGCAAGGGTTTTAACAACTTTTTGACTTTGACAGAGAAATAAATCCACAGTTCAGGTTGCGTAGAGTATGGACAATAAGCATATGCAGAATATAATGGTACCAAGAAAAGCCAAGGAACAAGGAGCTAGAGAAAACTGAAAACTACCAGGTCAGGATCATCAATTCACTGTCTCCATCTTCTTTCCCACTTCCCAGCAAAAACCTCTGAACAGCTCAATGTGTAGTGTCCTGAGAGATAAGTACTCCAGTATTTTAAATACAGACGAGGGGGTCTGGGGCTGAAATGAGAGCCCTGGGAGTTTTTAAGGGTGGAGGCATTGCCAGGAAGACACCAATGTGACACGGAGGCAATGGTACCTACCTTTGCAGGCACTTGTGAGGATTAGATGTTAAGTAACATCTTGCTGTCAGTGCTTGGCATGCAGTAGGCGCTCACTGAATCATGGTGGTGATTATCACTGTGCAGACTTCCTTCCCAGCTCTGTGACTGCTAACAGCTGGCCCAGTGGTGGCGCTGGAGCCCTGGGATCACGTTATTAAAGTAGAGTTCATCTGGACTACAATTTACGTGCAGTAGAGCGTGTGTGGATGCTAGCAATATCACATTACTGACGTTTTACTACTATCGTTAGTCGTTAAGTACCATTTTTTCCCCTCTTGAGAGGAAACCTTTAAGAATGTAAACCATTTCCACAGCAGGAGGCAAAGTGGTTTAGATAAGAGTCCTTGACGAGGATGAAGGAAAAGAGAAATATTAGGAGGTCTGGATTACAATTTGCTTTAGCCCTGAACAGTGTGAGCCACAGTTCTGAGTCAATGAGGTGAAAATGGCATCGAGGTTAAAGAACTCTCAGTGGCTGTACATTTCTTAGAAGCCAGATGTTTGTACCTCTTCCTTGTAAATCAGAATCTCAACAACAGAAAAGTTTTTGCTCTTAGAAGGATATTCATTTATTCTTATACATGAAAAACCATAACGATAATGAAAATTAGTCTTACTGGGCAATCACCAGCCCTTGAAAACATTCTCTCTACGTAAGGCTTTTTGGATGTAATTTCTTTTTCCAAATTACATTGTGAGGTTTTTTCTTAAAGTTTTAATTTGTTTATTTTTGAGAGAGAAAGAGACCGTGTGAGCAGGGGAGGGACAGAGAGAGAGAGAATCTGAAGCAGGCTCCACACTATCAGCACAGAGCCCGATGCAGGGCTTGAACTCATGAAAACATGAGATCATGACCTGAGCCAAAACCAAGAGTCCGACGCTTAACCGACTGAGCCACCCGGGCACCCCCACGTTACGTTGCTAAAAGTAGGTTGTGGTCTAAGCCCGCCATACTTATTTGAACTTGGACCTCTTGCACTTTCACGGGACTCCCTCACTGTGTGGCACTGTTCACCAAAGTCTCCCGTGGTCTTTCAGGAATGGCAGTTGGAGAGCTCTTGAGAAATGAAGCCAGTGTTTGTGGGTCATTTTCTGGGTGTCTCTTTCCAGGACATACGACTTGCATGTGAGGAATTCACGATTGAGTTCCTAGTCTTCATTTCCTATGGAAGCGTGTTTCAAAAACAAAACAAATCAAGGGAAAAACTTAACAGGAACCTACGTAAAATGCCAAGCGAGGAAGAAAGGGAGGAGAGAAAAGGGGCGTGTCTTTCACATTAATTAAGCAGTGGCTGTATCTTCAGCTGACTGCACACTGTGGCTCCTTGAATTTAGCACATCGTTCTGCTTTTAGCCTCTTGATTGGGACGGCAGTGACCTGGAGATAAAAGCTCTGTGCGGTGTAGAGACCAGCGGGAGATAGATGTCTCGGCGAGATGCAAGTGTGTCTCGCCGTCCACCTGTCGCGCTGCTGACCCAGACACGTGGCTTCCATGCGCGTGCTGTGCTTCGCCCCCTGGCTGGGAGTCGGCAGAGATCGGACAGCCCTGTTATTAGGGTGTTTCTGCTTCAGGGTCTAGCTTTAGTTGGTGTTCTGTTATAAATGCAGTCCGGCTCTCTTCTCTCTTCATTCTTCTTTCTGCATTAAATTTCCCCCCTGACATTGTATTACGAAAAAAAAAATTAAAACATACTACCAAGTGAAGAATACTCACAAAATACTCACAAAGATACTCACAAAAATACTCAGGCGTGTCCTCCACTCTAGGTTCTGCAGTTAAGGTTTTACTGTACTTGCCTTATTTCATGTCTGGCCCTCTGTCCATTCCTCTTCAGAGTAAGGAATCTTTCCCTCTCAGTGCTGGAGACTCAGACGTTTGTTGTCGGGTGCGGCATTGATGAATTTCCTCCGTAGTAAGTATGGGCATGAAATCTGAAGCACCCGATGTAACAAACATATTTCATTTTACAAAGACAACCACCAGGCATGTGCTACATAGAATTTCATTTAACCTTCAGAATAAGTCAGATGAACAGGGGCTGTTAGCCCATTTTATAGGCGAAGAAACTAAGGTTTGGAGGGCTCAGCTGACCTGCTCAAGATTATTACATTCATAAGCAAGAAGACAGCCTTTGAACTCAGGATGTGCCGAGTTTCAGAGCTGTTGCTCAGAACCCCTGTGCCGCACGCTGTTCCCTGCATCCCCTCTAGCTAGCCCCGGCCTCCGCTGCAGCCAGAGGGACTGACGAGAGCGGTGGAGGCTCGCTGTGGGCGTTCAGATAAAAACCATAGCATAGAAATTCTCCAGAATCCAAACACCCCTCTTAATATGCCAGCGATGGTGTCTGCTCACCCATTCTTCAAATCCCACATGAAATTCCATGGATTTTTTTTTTCCTTTTTATTTTGATTCAGCAAAGTATCCCATTTGGGGAAGTAGATATTTTAGTTCCCCTTGATTTATTCTGGGCCTGATAGAATCCCTATTCCTCCTCCAGATCGTTAGAGAATATTTAGAATTATAGTTGCTTAAAGGGAACCAAATCCAGATTGTGATGTGATTCTTTCAAACATTTGAAGAAGAAGAAAAACTTTTGTTTGCTATTGTTTAGTGTTTGACTTCAGTTTAGTTGACACATAAAGATATTTTGTGGGGGGTTGGTCTCTAAAGTTATTTTATGTTTTTAAGTTTAATTGTGTTAAAGCTTAAGGTAAGATCTACTCCCTTAATTTTTTTTAATATTTATTTTAGAGAGACACACACACACACACACACACACACACACACAGAATCCGAGGCAGGCTCCAGGCTCCAACCTGTCGGCACAGAGCCCAACGTGGGGCTCGAACCAACAAACCATGAGATCATAACCTGAGCCGAAGTCAGACACTTAACTGACCAAGCCACCCAGGCGCCCCTACCTTCTTAAATTTTTAAGTATCCAATACACTGTTGACTGTACAGTGTTGAACAGGGAGATTGCTAGAGCTCATTCATCTTGTTAACTGAGACTTTAGGCCCAT
This sequence comes from Proteles cristata cristata, assembly GCA_017311185.1. Taxonomy (NCBI): domain Eukaryota; kingdom Metazoa; phylum Chordata; class Mammalia; order Carnivora; family Hyaenidae; genus Proteles; species Proteles cristata. The sequence continues at coordinate 215,497 of JAESUZ010001291.1, read as the reverse complement.
TGATTTGCAATTTCCCATTTTCCCCCCTCCCACCGTTGGCAACCACGATTCCACTCTTTCATTCTATAGGTTTGGCTCCTATAAATACACCCTAGAAATGGAATTGTGTCTCTGTAGTATTTATGTCTCCGTGACTGACTTGTTTCACTTAGCATGAAGTCCTAAGGGTTCATCCACATTCTTGCATATTGAAGAATTGTCTTCCTTTGTTAAGGCTCTGTCCATACACCACGTTTTCTCTATCCATTCTTCTGTCGATGGATATTTAGGCTGTTTCCACATCCTGGCTATCGTGAATAGTGCCGCAGTGAACATGGGAAGGCTAATGTCTCTTTAAGATCCCGATTTCAGTTATTTTGGATAAATACCCAGAAGCGGGATTGCTGGATCATACGATAGTTGCATTTTTAATTTCTTATGGAACCTCCGTGCCATTTTGCGTGGCTCTGGACCATTCTACACACATGGTTCCAGCTTCTCCACATGCTCATCAACACCAGTCCTTTGATGTTTAGCCTGTGTACAATAGCCGAACAATAGCCTGTGTACAACTGCAAGTATAACTTCTCATTTTGGCCCTTTTGACTCAGCAGGTCCTAACCGCTATGACCTTTTCCGTAGTGCAGGCAGTGTGTTGTGAGCCACTCCCTAAATCGCTTGTCATCCATGCTGCTTCCTGAGTGCTGAAGTGGAGCAGACGAGGTTATCACACGAGCTGAGCTCTGCCGAGTATTGATTAGAAAACATGCAACTAAACTGCAGACTACACTTGCTTTCAGTGGCTTTTTGCCTTATGTGTACCGTTGGCTCCTGGCTTGAATGTTTTTATCATTTTGTCCATTAGCCATTCCCTTCTGTTTTATGCCTGCGTAGTAGGTCTTCTCCCCGGTCTGCTGATGTGAAACATGGTGAAGTCACTTTTACTTGAATGCGTCTGCGTCGCAGCACAGCCCTGAAGATGTTGGGATGTTATGATTTCCAGGCACGCTTTCTTAAATCAGCGGACAGGCTGACAGAGTGTCCAAACTTAGAGTCATTATGAAATACTAATATCTAGTGACTGAGGGGTCACATTTCTCTTGGGAGTAAGGCACTATCACAAAGAGACCTTGATGCTTTTTCATACATGAATGCAAGACGATAGGGAATTGTTCCTTTTTACAAAATGCTTGAGAAACTCTTGTTTGTGTTTTTAAGAATCTTAGAGGCCAAAATCTATAGTATATGATTTTATTTAGCTCTAGTGAAGATCCCACAGCCTCTGGGGCACATCTGCTGGGCGTTTTGAGATCAGCAAAGGGAAAACAAGGGCCCAGAGCAAGCAGCGGTGCAGGTTGTGTGTGCCGGGTGCACGTGCGCTTCGCAGCACTGCGAGTTCAAGGGAGGGGCCGGGGTCCCGGCCGCCCGCCCGCAGGAGAGCCAGCGGAGAGGCGACAGAGCCTGCACTTGGATTTCTGCCGACTCACTGTAGCACACTTATAACCCGAATGTCTCTTTGTTCTGATGTCTGTTTTCTAGTGTGACTTCTATCTGGGAAAGAGAAGACTTCACGTTCCTACCTGAGTTACCTTCTACTTAAGTGACTTTAGTCAAGTTACCTAACCTCTCTGAGCTTTAATGTTCTCCCCACACTGTCCCTAAATAAGCACAGGTGGTTATGGTGAAAAGAAATCATGTCTGTACAGTATTCCACATCCTGCCCCTCAGCGTAGGGAATGTTCATTAAATGGGAGTTGTTTGTAATATTACTGTTACGTTCAGTTACTCAGAAAAACAGCATTTCTTTTTTTTTATGTTTTACTTATTTCTAGGAGAGAGAGAGACAGCGTGAACAGGGGAGGGTCAGAGAGAGAGGGAATCACAGACTGAAACAGGCTCCAGGCTCCGAGCCGGCAGTCAGCACCGAGCCCGACGCGGGGCTCGAACCCACGAACCGCGAGATCATGACCTAAACGAAAGTCGGACGCTTAACCGACAAAGCCACCCAGGCGCCCCCAGCATTTCTTTTATTAATCAGAAGACTGAAATATTGTTGTCCATAAATTCATTTGAAAGAAGGGCACCTGGTTGGCTCAGTCAGTTAAGCATCCTACTCTTGATTTTGGCTCAGATCACGATCTCACGGTTCGTGAGTTCAAGCCCCGCATCTGACAGCCTCTGCTCTGACAGCACGAAGCCTGCTTGCGATTGTCTCTCTCCCTCTCCCTCTCTCTCTCTCTCTCTCTCTCTCTCTGTTCTCCCCTGTTTGTGCTCCCTCTGTCTCTTTCAAAATAAATAAACTTTAAAAAAAAGTCAATTGGGAGAAAAATATAAATAAGCATCTATTATTCTGAAGAGATTAATAAATTTCACAACTGCATCTTTCAGTAAAGTGTATATAAACCCATATGATACAGGCACAAGTAATCAAGAATATTGATTTCAATATCACTTACAGATCTGAATACACTGATAGTGAGATAATCTACTTGTGAATTATTTGGAAAATGGTCTTTGTATTGAGACCCAAAATCTTGATTTTTATCCTTTACAATTTAATATACATTTCTAATACTTTTTTAAATGAAAACTTTTTAATGAACACTTACTGCATTGTTTTCTTTCATGTTATAAACATCATACCTACTTTTGAGGGGCTTCTAGTCATGATTATTGCTGTTTTCGCCCTTAACCCCACCCTTCTGAAAATACATTATTCTGCTTTGTACAGTATCTTTATATATATATTTCCAGTTTTGCATAGCATGCGGTATTTTATTATTTTTTTGGTTCTAGACTCTCTTTTAAGTCATTCCGATGCTTCTAAAAGAATGTCTCATCCAAATTGGGGCTCAGTAATCCTTTATTAAATAGTTGATAACCAGAGGTGAGCGTTAAGACCCAAGGTACCAGAAAGCTTACGTTAATTTCTTTCTCGGTCTCGTGGCAGCCATTCGGGAACGGTTGGCAGGTACGCTGTTGATGGCCCAGCAGTACCTGTGTATTTGTGACTCTGACCCCGACCCCGTTGCCTGGCTGACGTGAAGCTTGTGTGTCACCCGGCAACATTTTGCACTTGGAGGATTCTCAGAAGCATAATTTTTTTCATTCTGCCCGAGTCATCACCAGAAAGTGGTGTTTACACCAGAAAGTGACCGTGTTTACAGCGCAGACGAGTGACAGCAGACCCGAGAGCCCCGGACACGTGAGTGGGAAGAACCGCCAGAGCCCCCAGGCCCGCCGTGATGTGCGGGGGCTTCCGGTGGACTTGGGATCAGGAGGCCCCCGAGCGGCAGACAGGTGTTCCCAGGAGGAGACCGCCGGCCGCTGCCTGGGTGCGGGGGCCGCGGTTAGGTGGGGGCCCCAGCCCAGCAGCCCTGGGAACTCTTACTGGCAGTTGGACACCTCGTGCTTTCTGCCAGGGCTGGAGGAGCACACAGGCCGAATGGACGGGCTGTTGAAACGAAAGAGAAGGGGCGGATAAAAGCGGGGAGGGAACAGTGTCCGGAAGCCTCAGAAAGCAAGAGGCCGAGTTTTTCACGCTAACTAAAAGCAGCGTGGGAGGGAGCTCTGCTGTGTCTGAGGAGCTGTCCCAGTCCCTGCCTCTTCTAACAAGTAGGGGACCGCATTGTCACCCACTGACCAGCACCAGCGAGGCATCGAGGCCAAATCCCATACTAAGGTTTAAGGAAAGGTGAATAAGGAGCAGAAAAACATCGTTGGCAATGAAAGCAAGAAACCAGAAAGAAACACCCAGAACAAGCTGGAAGACTTTTTTTTTTTAAAGTAATAACAAGACATGAAAGAACAAAAAGTCAATTTAAAAAACTCAAATGAGATGACAGATCTCAAGAAATATTTATCATAAAAGGTCATTTCAGAAATGAAGATTGAACTAGAAGCAACGTGAGCAAACAGACCATGCCGTCAGAGAAATCGAAGGGGGAAACAGGACAATTTGAAAACATCACAAAGCAAGAAGAAAGGGGTTTGCACGGAAATGATAAGTTCCGAAGACTGGCAGAGATGATTCAGTTGACAAGTAAGGGTCCCTGGAGGGGGAAAAATGGAAAGGAAAGGAGCAGATCCCCAAAACAGTAATTGAAGAAAAATTTCCTGCCGCTGTGAAGAAACGAAAAGTTGAAGCTATAAAGTCATACCTTGTGTCTCTGATATGTCAAGATATGTTTGGGTAAAATGACTGGACTTTCAAGACAATCTGTTGGGCATCTGGCTCTGCGCTGCTCAGTGCAGTGCGGTAGCCGCTGGCCATTTCTAGTGCTGGAAATGGAACGTGTGGATTGAACCTCACCGCTTGCAGGATTCTAGTGACTTCGTATGAAAATAAATAAATTGTCTCCTTGGTTTTTTTATGTTCCATGTTGAAAACATTTTAGGTATGTTGCAGTAAATAAAACACATGTTTAAAATCTTACCTCTTTTTACTCTTTAATGTGGCTTCTAGAAAATTGGAAATTGCGTGCACATGTTGTCTTTTTGGCCTGCGTTGATGTTCCGTTGGACAGCCTGGATCTGGAACTCCAGACCCCGTCTGCCCCAGGGTCCCCAGTCTGCATCTGTAGGACCTCCCTAGATAGAATTTTCCTGTGAATAGTCCTTTTGACGCTTTCTCTTTCTCTCCATATGCTTAGAATCTATCTTTTTGTCTTTTCCCTTGAATCCTTTCTTCTAGCATTTCAGGGAATTTTTATCGTCCGGAATGAGCCAGGGTACGTCACTCCTTGTTTCTGCACAGGTGGAAAACTGTGCCTCAGCCCTAACAAGTACCCCCTTGCCCTGTCACCCCTACTCAGGGTGAGTTCAGCGCCCCCTACAGGGCCCTGCAGCCATCCCCACACCCTGTGGATCTCAAGCACAGCTGTTGTCTTTGGTTTCTCTCTGGGAATGGCATTTTTCTCTCCTCCTCCTTCCCCCTCTCCAGCTTTTACCTTCTGTTTTGTTTTACTGCTCTCTAACTGACTTTGTCTTTATTTTCTTGGTGATTTATTGTTTTCAGATAATCAGTTAAAAGATGAGCTTCTGTGGTAATAGACCTAAAAACTCTCTGTATTTAAACTAGTTCTCCTTTAGGCAAAAAACAAGTAATCTTCATGGAAATGATTAGACCCATTGGTATGTTGGAAAGAACAGAATTTCAGGGAAAACAAATTAACTGAAACTTCCACTGGCCTGTTGAAAATTTGAAATAGGAAGCCCAGTCATTACTTGAAGGTATTTTACAAATTCAGCCCATAAAGTTTTATATCACTTATGTATGTTTTTCAGGAGGATGAACATTACCATTCCACATTTCCTTCTCTTGGCACCGATCTCAACACGGTTTTTATGTACGACGTCTTTTCTTCATAAATAGTGTTTTTTTCGAGTTAGTTTATAATTTATTTACTTCATATTGTCTGCCTAAATTAGTACTAAATCTCAGAAAATCCTGGTACGATTTAATACTTAACCAAAGCATTTATTACAGTGTCTGGAATCGAGAAGTGAAACAGATACGTGGTTCTGCCCACTTCTCCTTGTTTTCTTTCAGAACACATTAGATTTTTCCACCATTCTTAATTAGAGAACAGGAAGCTTTCTGTCTAATTCATGGAGGCTGTTGTGGACCAGGAAATAAGTGTGTAGAGCAAGGGGGATTTGGATAGAATTATTTCCTAGCTTCTCTGTTCTGTTTCGTACAGCTCCTCCGTAGACACCCAGCCTTGCTGTATATTTGGTTCCCTTGGGAGAGCCCCTGCGTTCCTTGTTAAGGAGCCCAGGCAGGGTAACTGGCACCCTGAATGGGGAGAGTGCCTTGTTCACCCACCACAGGCTAGATGGTGCTCGTCCTCAGTCCTCAGGTGCCTGTGGTCAGTCATTCAACATTCAGCATTTCAACGATGAAACGTAATTTAGTGAAACAACTCAAGCCCGTTTCTCCCAGAAGGGGCTTAACCACTCCTGGAGTGGTGGCAGTCAGAACCTCTGGTTAATATGCCTGTATGTCTTCTAGAATGTGAAACTGCCACGTCTTTGATCCCTGGCCCCACACTGTTCAGTAGCACCTGTATACGTTCCGGACCCCCCGTCCCTGTCTGCTCCTGCCCACCCCTCCCCCGACGCGCACTCGGCAGCGGGAGCCTCTCTAGAACCTTTGGTGCCTGGCTTCCTTGGATGTGCTCATCTGCGCATGTGGCTGTGGAGGTGACCCTCTGCTTCCGCACTCGATGTGAACACTCATCACATTACCACTTTACCGAGAGTATTTGTAAGTGCCTCTGAAAATACTCAGTTTCAGCCCACAAAGATTGAGGAGGGGGAGTGTTAGTGGCCATGCAGGGACCAGGGCGCCCACCTTTGGAGTTCCACTCTGGCTCTTCACAGGGCGCTGGGGCCATCCGTGTGATCTAACCAAGGACAACGGGTAAGAAATGCTGCCGTTTTAATACTTATGTTACTATTTAGTAATTTCTTTGGTCATCCTCAGTTTCATTTCGGTGTGAAAGCCGTTGTATAAGGAGCTGGCTTTGGAGATAGGCAGAGACAAGTCACACTAAGTGACCTGCAAGGAAAGTGGAGAGGAGGCGGAAGAAAAGTTCAGTAGCGCCTCGTTTCATCTGTATTAGGGATTTTACTTTTACTCTGATTCCACTATTTTATAGATGGGAAAAGTTATACCTAAAGAATGACTTGTTCAAGTCTGATTTAGTGCAAGTTATAACCTAGATCTCCTGAGCCTACATTAAATATTATTTCTAATGTGCTATGCAGACTTCCCTTAGTTTGGAGAAAAGAGTAGTTTCATCCTAGAAATTAAATCTGGAGCTAATACCACAAAGTGTGGAGAAGATCTGAGTCCGGGAACTCAGACTCTGCGGTGGGTCCAAATGAGAGTTTGTTTCCAGATGAGTCTGTAAGTGCAGAGCGTGATTCTTGGAAGAGCCTCTGCCAGCACCATTACTGTATCAGCTAGCTTTGCTGTGTAACAAACCACCCCAAACAGTTGCTTAAGATACAAGTCATGTATTATAAATATTCTACAGCAGCTATTTATTAGAATCATGCTGTACCAATACTTATACATCAGCCACTAAGCTTTCTGTCTGGTCTGTGAATTCCATTGTAACTAAATCCATATACTTCCTATGTGATACACTGGTTCTAAATTTTTAAATGTCTTTAAAAAGAAAGAAATTTATTATTTTTCTCTGACCTTTATTGCACTTAGAATGTCATGGTGTTTCATCACAACGTAATCTGTATTAAAACTCTTTTTTTTAACTTCTAAGTCTTCAAATAAAATATTCATTGTTTTTTTAAAAAGGAAGTTAATAGTTGCACAATTACAAATATTACTCCTTGTGACCTTTGTACCACTGCAATGCCCTAATTGTGAGAAATCTAAACTCAAGGCATTTTTTAAAAAATTATTATTGTCATTAATATTAGTTTACATTGGGTTTTATGGGTTTAAAAGTGGCTTCATGGAATTGAACTATGTCATTTTTAAATTAGCTCTTCAGAGTGTCACTGAGGACCGTTCACGCTGCTATTACTTCAGGTTCGCTTTTGCTGGTGATAGAAAATTTCAAGTTTGAGTTCCCGGCTATGCTTTTCTGGCACTTCATTATTGTCAAAAAGCTGTGTTTATCCACGCCCCCTTTGTGTTAGATTTCTCCAGTAAAGGCACCCAGCATTCGAAGTCCTTGGGTCCTTTCCCTGGTGGGCTGCTGTTTGCTCCTGTTAACACCGAATCTTCTGTGCCTTTTGTTTGCAGTGTCTCAGTTTGAAACCGAATTCTACATCAGTGGACTTGCGCCTCTCTGTGATCAGCTCGTCGTTCTTTCCTACGTCAAGGAGGTTTCGGAAAAAACGGTATTTTTTTTCCTTTTTTACTCCCAAGTACAAAAGGAAGTGCAGATTTGTTTCTTAGCATTAGGCCCAGGTCAGGTTGCCCAGGAAAGGGCTGTGCTATAGTCTGAGCCGAAGTTCCTGACCTAGAAAATAAGGTCGGCAGAGATTGTATATTTACCTTTCAGAAGCTCCACTCCTTGCCTTCCTTTGTTCCTCTTACTGAGCAAAGGGGAGTCATATTTTTTTCCCCTCTTTTTCTCCGTCTCTTGGTATTTTAGGCAAAAGGAATGAAGGATTCCTTTTGCTGAAGGGCGAAAGAACGGAGCTGACACCGTGCATTCGCAGAAATGACAGCAGCGAAGTTGACCTGCTACAACAGCAGGGGTCCCCGTGGTCAGAGGGAAGTACGGAAGGGGCAGTTCGTTATTTCCTGTCGTCCAGACAGATTCGCTTCCTTCCCAGTGGCCTCCCGACCTGAGCGGCCTGATTTTGCTTTGAAATGGATTGTGGTGAAGTCTCAGTTATCGACGCAAAAGTGAGGGAACGAGACGTAGGGCTAAGAGAAAGCAGCAGAGAATCCAAACATCGTCGTCCGTGACTTTGGCGGGAAGCCTGCGTGTGTGATCCGACGGAGGCCATGTCCGGTGGAGACGCTCCGTCTTCCTTTGAAGCCTGGATGAGTTCCTTTCCCAGCTACAAGGGTGGGGTGTGGCTCTAAGGCATGAACAAGGAGAGCTTACTGTAAAGGGTTTTGTCTTAGATGCCCTGTATAACAGAAATTGCAAGTTGATGGTCTAGTCCTCCGCAGTGAGAAGGCTCCCCTTGTCTGTACCCTCCCCTTCACACCCCCCACACCCCCGTTGCCAGTGGGCTGGGAGTGAAACGGGAGAGAAAAACCCCAGGAGCCCTGGTTTTGAAGTGGTGGTTCCAGAGCATTTCTCTGAGCAGGCACTTGCAGCGAAGTCATCGCTATGGTAACCTGAAGCTCTGGGCGCCGTGTTGCTAGGCAACAGGATGCTTGAGATTTAAGTGAAAACGCGGAGCTGCTAAAAATCAATAGGGCTGGCTTCTAGCCCTGTTGCAGGACATCACTTTATTATCTTATTTATTTATTTATTTTTTGAAAATGAAGAAAAGCAGCGGCTCCTGAGGGAGTCGAAACACAGTGCTTTCTGATGAGGAAGGTGGGGGTGGATTGAGAGTGGGATCGAAAGACAGACGAAGGAAGCAGACAATGAAAAAGGGAAACGCCCGATAACACAAGTGGGCAGAAACAGGAAGGAAGGAAACCTGTTAATAAAGGGGCTACAAACGAGTAAACGCCAAAGAAAGGCCAGCCCCATGGAGCACATGAGAAAATGGAATTTTTTCCGAGGCAGCAGCGTGAGGGCCTCAGAGACGACTTGCAGATGTGTGCGCTGGGACACACAGCAACTTTGTAGGGCGCCGAAGTGCACCCCAGGTCCTGAAACCCCGAGTAATCTGGCAAAATAAAGCAAAAGGAGTGAAGCGAGCGTGAGGCCAAACCACTCCCCCGCTTTGTTCTTTTCTGACATGAAAAAGACCGTGTAACTGCGACATTAAGTGAAATTCGTCTTCGTCTCACGCATATCCTCCCCAAAATGTTCTCCCCGTCACGCCCGTCACGTGCGTGCGTCATTCCGCACTGTTGTCGTCGTGGTCACGCTCTCCTGCGTTGCCCTGCTTTCGTGAACCGTATTCCACTCTCTGTCCGCATGGCTGTGTCGTCTCCTGTCATTGCCGCTTCAAGTGGCCGTGGACTAAGTCCCTCCTTAGGTTTGCTTCCTTTCTGTTCATTAACAAACCGTATGTGTCTCAAGAATCATGCCCAGGGGATCAGAGACCAGCAAGACCACGATCTTGCTCCTGGGAAGGTCACCGATAAGCAGGGGCCTCGTGACCAGCGAGCAGAAGGTTGTAAAGTAACCAGATGAATCACATCCCTGATGGTTTTCTTATGCATTTAAAGGAGCTATTTATGTGGCCAAGCAAGGCGGTTTTCCTTTCACTATTATTTGCTTCCAGTATGTTTTCTATTCTTGCTGTTCTAGTTTGGATTTTTTTTTTTTTGCTCTTGGGACAGCAGTTCATTTTTTAAATATTCAGACCTTTCCACTTTTTTCCCATTGTTTCAAAATTGAGACGGTTCACATTTTTCCACAGATGGGAAAAACTCTATACTATTTTTTTCCCCTCTACTAGTTGATCTTTTATAGTTGCAGTTGCATTTTGGGTGTTTTTTATTTTTGTCATGTTTTTAAACGTATGAGATGGAAAGCTAATGTTATTGCCTCTCAGTTACCCCAACACAACGGGTCAAAGAACTCTTGGAGGCTAACTGTGGTCCTCGGGGGACGGCCTCCTCTGGGTTGTCTGCGCCAGGGTCCCACGGCTGCAGGTCTTGGTCTTTCGGGAAAGCGTCAAGCACATGTTCTATGTCTGTGTGCCAAATGCTCAAAAAGCGGAAGCTTTCAAAGTAAAACAAACTTGACTTCAAGTCCGAGATTTACCGTAAGTCCCAGTTTTCCCACACACTGCAGTCTCCCCATTACATGACTTTGACCTTGCTCAAGTTCCTTCGTCTGTGATATCTGGAACAATACTACTCACGGAAGAGTAATTTAAGAACTCTGAGAATGCGTGTCTCATCAGCCCGTAGGTTAGTGGCACTGCCCTAGGCCCTCAGAAACCCTCTCTCCCCCTTCTCTCTTGACCCAGAAGTGCACCGTTCAACACTGGTCGCTAACCATATGTGGCTATCTAAATTTAATTAATTCAAGTGAAATAAAAATTAAAAGCTGCTTCCTGGTCGCAGTAGCCGCCAGTGACTCCTGTCTGTCACATTGGGCGGCGCACGTGGCCGTCACCGTTGCCTTCTTCATCCGAGCGCATTGTGCTTTAGATGTAGCTCTCAGTCCCTGGCTTTTCAGCGTCCCCAGTGCGTGTAGCGGTGGCGGCAGTGGCTGGGCAGTTCGTAATATTATTTTTGCACTTCCCCACTTTCGGGAGGAAGAGCGGTGAGCTGGCCGTGGAAGTATGCGGGGGCCGTGCCCTTGGAGCTGGACGGGCCGCACAGCAGCTCCTGTCCCGTTGGCCCCACTGAAAGGTCAGGTGGTCACGTGGCGTGACGGCGTCGCCCTGCAGGTGGTTAGCAGGACCTACATCTGCCCAAATTAGGAAACCACGGCATTTGACTATGACTGACTGGAACGCATTTGTACAGTTTCTAGAAACGTAATGAAAACACGCCTTTTCCCTCCCCCCCTCCCCCCAGGAGAGAGAATACTGTGCCAGGCCTCGACTAGATATCATCCAGCCGCTTCCTGAAACCTGCGAGGAGATCTCTTCTGACGCTCTCACTGTGAGAGGCTTTCAGGAGAATGAGTGCAGAGATTATCATTTAGGTGAGAGCTCAAAGCTCTGGTCATGTCGTTTCTTACACTTGCGTGTTTGTGTGTGTGTGTTTTTCCCCCCCTCTTTCTCCTGGTTTGCACAACCAGGAATTTAAACTGAGGTGCTGGAAGGATCTTAGAGACTACCTGGGCAGGCCTCTTGAGCTGAGGAGGAAGGCACAAGGCTCAGACATCTTGCCGAGCTTGTCTGAGCCCCTGCAGAAGGGACGGGCAGACGCGGGGCCAGGGCGGAGGTGAGAGGGCTCCGTGGTCCTCGTTCGTACGTTGCGTCTCTTGCCCTGGTGGGTGTGCCACGCACGTTGGCATCAGGCAGCATAGTTCCATAGTCACCGTACGAGCCCCAACTACATGCCTGGAGAGCATGCTCTGGGACAGCAGCCGAGTTGTCTCCCGGTTCGGGGCCATGCCCAGAGCCTCGGGGAGTGCCTGGCGGGGACGCGGTGTTCGCTGAGTGTCTGCTGAGTGGATGAATGAATATGCTGGCCACTACTCGGAAGTCAAGGATCAACGGCTGTTACTTGGTCATTACCAGGCCATCTGTGCTGGAGCGTCATCCTAGCATCCAAAAACACATTGATGAAAGTAGAACAGCCTAAGCTTTCTTTTAGAAATTTTCCCACTTCAGAAGCAACTGATGTGTTTGTTTTTTGCTTTTGTGTTTTTTTCCCCCAGAATATTTTCAGTTCTCATTTTGGCCAAAGGAAAGAAATATTCTATACAGTTTGATCTTTCTTTTTTCTTTTTAAATTTTTTTTTCATGTTTGTTTATTTTTGATAGCAAGAGAGAGAGAGAGAGCGCATGCACACAAGCGGGTAGGGGCAGAGAGAGAGGGAGACACAGAATCAGAAGGAGGTTCCGGGCTTCTAGCTGTCAGCACAGAGCCCGACGTGGGGCTCCAACCCATGAACTGTGAGATCATGCGTGACCTGAACTGAAGCTGGACACTTAACCGACTGAGCCACCCAGGCACCCCCGGTTTGAGCTTTCTTATACAGACCCCCTAATCAGTTGAGAAATGTGAGAGCATATTCAGGACTTGGCAAAAAGCAAGTGTGATTCATTACCTGAAGTGGCCAGTCAAGGCATTTTGCTCAGAACAAACTCCATTGCACACTTAGAAACCCTTCCCAACACGTGTAATTGAATTCTGCAGGAAACCCTCACGACTGGCGTTGTGCACAATGTGCGGAAATGATAGATGATGTCCCCAGGGCCTGGGGCATCTGTCATTTATGCGTTTGATGGCCTTGACCTAGACGAGGAGGAAACATTTATTGCCAACTGTGGGGTGTAATTGTTCTGTAAAAATAGAACAGTGCTGTAAATGGCCGTGAATTTAAGTTTATATACAGAAGATGAATTCTAACACACAGTAGACATGGAGAATTTTGACCGCATCTTTCAGCTGAGGTCACAATGTTAATGTGTTAAACACAGAATTATAAACCACATTATTTTTTCAAAGTTTTTTTGGTATTCCTTCCTTCCCTCCCCCTTTTTTTTCCTTTCAAGTTAATCGTGCATGTAAATGTTTCTTAAAGCAGCCCTGCCTTCAGACAGAGCCTCCCCAAGGGAGGCAAGTTTTCTGTTTCCTCTGGAATTGCATAGCCTAACCGAGTCCCTGAAACTAGTACCGAAGTGTGTAATGCCAAGCCCCCCACGCTGTTCTTTTCTTGCCTCGCCTACAGAGTACTCGGAGGGGGAGTCGCTCTTTTACATTGTGAGTCCAAGAGACGTTGTTGTAGCCAAGGAACGGGACCAAGATGACCACATTGACTGGCTCCTTGAAAAGAAGAAATATGAGGTAGTTTTGATTTTACTCTCCTGAAGGAATGACCGCCCCTGTGACAGAGGATAAAACATCTGTGTAATAAATTTTTCGTGTCTGTGAATTAGAACGCCCTAAGCTAAAAATAGGTAGGAGGCTAATAACTTTCCAATACTCTTTCAGAGATGAGGGGAGAAAAGATTACAGGGAGGTTAACTGGCTTCGTTGTTCAGCGGAGGAAGAGGTGTGGTGGGAGAGGGAGCCAGGTGGGTTGGATGCAGCCTATTCGAGTGTTTCTTCTGTGGTTTTTCAAAGAAAATAGGATCAAGGTAGTATTTCAGAATTGTCTCTTCTGTATTTTAGTGACACCATTCATTTGTGCTAATTTCGTACGTAAGATTAAGATATCAAATTAATACTCACTTGGGATGCTTTGAACTACTTGTTCAGAGAGGAGGAGGATGTGCGCTTCACCGAGTCTGGATTCAGACTAATCTGAGTAGAAAAATGTCTCATGATGACTTGTATTTTAAAAAAAGAAAACATTTTAACTTTAAAAGCTGAAAAGACATTATTATGGTTGGTTTAGTTAGAGACACTCTCCAGATGCGCTTCTATACTAATTAACTGAAAACAAACAGACACAAAATAGTCTCCTCATTTGCTACTTTAATTATGTAACCACCTGAAAGGATGTGGGGGTGCAGAATGGTTTTCATTTATAAACTAACTTGAGTCCTGGTATTTAAAAAAAATTTTTTTTAATGTTTTATTTGTTTCTAAGAGAGAGAGAGACAGCGTGAGCAGGGGAGGGTCAAAGAGAGAGGGAGACACAGAATCTGAGACAGGCTCCAGGCTCTGAGCTGTCAGCGCACAGCCCGACGCGGGGCTCGAACATGTGAACCGTGAGATCATGACCTGAGCCAAAGTCGGAGGCTTAACCGACTGAGCCCCCCAGGTGCCCCGATAATTTCAAGTTTTAAAAACTTGTGTTAAAGTAGTAATTCTTAACTTTCCTAGATGAAAGTAAAATCAGGGATTTTCGAAATCTTAATTGCAGATACACTTAACCATATGCATCGAGTTTATGTTTTGTGTCTCACAAAGGAAAGGGCCCTTTGTCACTGTACGTGACGCAGATTTAGAATGACAGATGAATTTTTTGTTTGAACCCAGGAGATGTTGCCGTATTTTGATTTGTGTCTGAAATGTGATTCCAATATCCTAATGTGGAAATGCATTCAACTGGAAATAAGAGAAGTCTTCATTTTGGTTGAATGTCTCTGCTGGAGTTTGAATGCAGTGAGGTTCATTCAACCATAACATTAAAAATGCCCATGCTTGAAGCAAAAGCCATGGGAAAATGGGGCTTTATTTATGTAGTCTAGAGCTTTAAAACGTAATAAATACAGTGTTTATAATCTCAATATCTTTCTTTCCCACTCTCTTCCATTTTCCCTCCCTTCTTTTCTACCCCCTTATCCTGCTTCTGTAAACATAGGAAGCTTTGATGGCAGCTGAAATCAGCCAGAAGAACATTAAAAGACATAAGATTCTAGTAAGTGTGTAATTTTATTATTTGAATTGTAACTTTACCTTTTTGATAAGTTATAATGAGACTGAAAGTAATTTAAAAGAACAGAATTTTTTCCTACCTTTTTGAGACTTTATTTCAGACTAATTCTCTAACCTGCAAGGTCAAAATATTTCATTTTATTGAATCTGTTCCTGCTTGTAAACAAGAGGCTTGAACACCTACTAGGAGGCAGTTTTGGGTGGTTGGACACTGGATTTGTGAAATGCACTTTAAATACAAAACTGTCCCATTGTGTGTGGGGAACTTTTCTTTGCACTATCCCCAAATTTATCAGGAGTGGTTTCCTAACGCCAGATTGCTTCAGTGTGTCCACAGTCAGAATCACTTGTGTTACGGAGACGAATCCAGGACCTCAGATACAATTTTCATTACATTTTGGACTCTGGACAAATACGGGGACTGAAAGCTCATTTCTTTGCTGATTATGACAGTGGACATGCACATGGAGAGTGTGAAGGTCTTTAGACATCAGCCATTCCAGGACCCTGGTTCACAGATGAAAACTGGAAACCTAGTCGCCTTTTTTAATTAAGAAAATTTGTTTCTTTGTGTTTGTTTATTTTTGAGAGATAGAGAGAGCACGTATGGGGGCGGGGGTGGTGGGCCAGAGAGAGTGTGGGACACAGAATCTGAAGCAGGCTCCAGGCTCTAAGCTGTCAGCACAGAGCCTGATGCGAGGCTTGAACTCATGAACCGTGAGATCACATCCCGAGCCTAGGTCATGACTGAACCCACTGAAGCGCCCAGGCATGCCTTTTATTTAAATTGATTTTCATATTTATTTACATCTCCTGTACTTTTCCCCCACAATAAAAATCACCTAGGAGCGCCTGGTTGGCTCATTCAGTTAAGCATCGGACTTCGGCTCAGGTCACGATCTCACAGTACGTGGGTTCGAGCCCCGCGTCGGGCTCTGTGCTGACAGCTCGGAGCCTGGAACCTGCTTCAGATTCTGTGTCTCCCTTTCTCTCTGCCCCTCCCCCGCTCTCTGTCTCTGTCTCTCAAAATAAAGACATTTAAAAAAAATGCTTTGGAAGGAAGTGAGCACAATTACGGACAGCACACGAAGCTATATAAACCACACTCTAGGCAGTAGTGCAGCAGGACCCTAAGGTCACGGCTAGCTCAGGATCTAGGCTCAATTTTGCAGTTTTCCAGTTAATTTTGGAATTCTTTCATTTCATTTTTCCTAGGACATTGGCTTGGCCTATATAAACCACCTGGTGGAGAAAGGAGAGTATGACATAGCAGCACGGTAATGATGCTATTTTCACAGTTATTTGTTAGTAGAAGTGAGAAATGTTCACAATAAACTAAGCCGCTCTCGGAGGTGGACGTTCTTTCAGAGCTTTCTTACAGGCGTAATTTTTGAGCATTAGCGGCCTTACCCGCGGCGTGGATCTGTTGCTTACCCTCCTACTGTCTCATTTTCACCGAAGCAGAGGGTTTAGTGGGAAGGGGTGAAAGCGTGAAGAGTGGGAGGGTTTACCCTTTACATAAGCCAGTTAGCACGGCCGTTCCACGGTGCTGCCTCCTGGGCCGGAGAGGCCGGCCGAGCGCCGCGGGAGAGGCCCTGGCCCGAGGACTGCGATCCTTTCATAATAGGCGGGCGCCCGGGCTGCCCTTAGCCTCAGAGCAGCACAGGGGCTTTCGTCACAACCCTGCCGCTTGTCCTGGAGGGAAACACTGCGTGTGTGTGTCCTTTCCGGGGGGCTGTCCGCCCCACGCACCCCCTGGACAGGGCGGTCAGCGCACTGCGCGTAATCCAAGGGGCATGGTCCCCCCGCAGGAAGGTGGCAGGTAATCAGACGTGACCACGTTTCAGCCTCCGGGTTCGCAGGGGTCTGTGGGGACAAGCACCCAAACGGTACGTGGTGGGGGTGTGGGGGTGTGGGGGTGTGGGCCCCCCCCCGAGCTTCAGGCTGCTCACCTGCAGGACCACACGGCCGCCTGGAAACCTCGGCTTCAGGCCTACCTCTTATTTTCTGAGACTCAGGGAAAGCTGGGTTTTTTTGCAGGGCAAATTATGTTTTTATTCATATATAAATATTTCTTCTTGGGGCACCTGGGTGGCTCCGTCGGTGAAGCATCCAACTTCGGCTGAGGTCATGATCTCACGGTTCGTGGGTTCGAGCCCCGCGTCGGGCTCTGTGCTGACTGCCAGCTCGGAGCCTGGAGCCTGTTGCAGATTCTGTGTCTCGCTCTCTCTCTGACCCTCCCCTGCTCATGCGGTCTCTCTCTCTTAGAAAGAAATAAAACATTTTTTAAAAATTAAAAAACAAATATTTCTCCAGATTATATACTGCAATAGGATTTCAGTTTTCTGAGGTCTGATTTTGTAGTCCACTGTTTAAAAGCCATGTAAGAAGTTGTTTAAATGGGTCTTTTGGGCCCGATGACACCCAGCCTGCTGGCTCCCACACCAGCAGCGCTCATCTGGGTACGTAGGAAGCTCAGAACAGGATAATCACTGGCAAAACCCCTGATCGTAGCCTTCTGAAAGGGACTCCTCTTTATTTCTAAGTGTTCTGTATCAATTGTCATGATTTCCATCAACCTTGGGTATGCAGACAAGTGGCTATCTAGTAATAATACGTTTATGTTCATTGGCACTTGAGTTGGAAATTTGTCAGAGCTCTGAGATGAGAGATTTATCTAAACCAGTAAAGAAATGTATTCTTTCTCTTTTTTGCTTTCTCCCTGGGATGTTTTGACTGCCAGCAAATGCCAGAAAATTCTTGGGAAAAATGCAGCACTCTGGGAATATGAAGTTTATAAATTTAAAGAGATTGGACAGCTTAAGGTAAGCATAGCCTTATTTTTAACTCTTAATTTTTATCTGTAGCATATTAATATTGAGATGGAAATAAAATGAAGAGCGTAGTAATTAGTTCCTTCCTAGAAAGTGAGAGTTATCTCATCCAGGAAGAAAAATCAACATATAAATCTTTATATTTCGTGTGTATAAAACATATACATATATATTATACCTTATATCAGTCCAGTTCTCTCTGTGTTTAGATGAAGTTTTTATGTTCTTCTTAATGAATATGGAAAGCAGGTACAGTCTCATTCTGCCGATTAAAAAAGCATAAGGCTGTTTTCAAAGGCACTGAAGAATGGATGTATTTTTCAAATAATATTTTATTTGCTGGAAGACAAATTGAAAAGGTTGACCATGTAACTGTAACGTGTAATTTGCTATTTCATGTCCTCACTTTTGTTTACTTTTTCAAATTTTTATTAATTTCCAGCGTAACACTAGTTTGGGGTGTAAAATCACTTACGTACATACCCCGTGCTTATCACACTAGTCGATGTGATAAGTGCCCTCCTTAATCCCCATCACCCATTTAATCCATCGCCCCACCCTTCTCCCTCCAGCAACCCTCAGTTTGTTGTCTATAACTAAGAATACGTTACAGTTTGCTTCCCTGTCTTTTTCTTTTTTTTTACCCTTTCCGATATGTTCACATCTGTTTTATTTCTTTAATTCCACATATGAGTGAAATCCTATCGTGTTGGTGTTTCTCTGCCTGACTTATTTCACTTAGCATAATCACTCTAGCTCCATCCGTGTCCTTGCAAATGGCAAGATTGTATTCTTTTTTATGGTTAAGTCATATTCCATCTTCTTTACCCATTTAACAGTCGATGGACATTTGGGCTCTTTCCATAATTTGACTATTGTTGGTAATGCTGCTCTCATTGGTGTTCCTGTATCCCTTCCAATCAGTAATTTTGTATCCTTTGGATGAATACCTCCTAGTGCAGTTGCTGGATGGTAGGGTAGCTCTATTTTTAACTTTTTGAGGAGCCTCCATACTCTTTTCCAAGGGGCTGCACCAGTTTGCATTCCCACCAGCAGTGTAAGAGGGCCCCCCCTTTTCTGTATCCTCACCCACATCTGTTGTTGCTGGAGCTGTTAATTTTAGCCATTTGACAGGTGCGAGTTGGTATCTCACTGGAGTTTTGATTTGTATTTCCCTGGTGACGGCTGATGTCAAGCATCTTTTCATGTGTCTGTTAGCCATCTATATGTCTTCTTTGGAAGGAAAAATGTTCATGTCTTCTGCCCACTTTTTAACTGGATTATTTGATTTTTGGATGTTCAGTTTTGTAAATTCTTTATATTCTTTACATATTCCGTTTTAAAAGTCTTTATATATTTTAGATGCTCACCCTTTATCTGATAGGTCATTGCAAAAAAACCCGAAAAACCTGAAACCCTCCCATTCCGAAGGTTGCTTTTTAGTTTTGTGGATTTGGAAGCAATTTACCTTTCCACTTACCGCACAACTGAACAATAAAGTGGCCATATGTTTGTTTAAAACATTCATTTTTTAAAAATATTTGTGAACCTTCACAGTGTTCAGAGTATGTTTTTAAAAATTTCCAGCTGCGGGGAGCCTGGGTGCCTGAGCCGACTCTTGATTCTGGCGCAGGTGGGATCCCGTCCTGTGTCGGGCTCAGCACTGAACGCTGAGTGTGGAGTCTGCTTGAGAGGCTGTCTCTCTCTCTGTCTCTGTCTCTCTCTCTGTCTCTCCCCCCCTCCCCCTTCCTCTGCCCCTCTCCCCACTAGTGCTCTCCCTCTCTCAAAACATTTTTTAAAAACTTGGAAAAAAAAAAGGAAAACCCCCGGTCACTCAGGCTGCCCGCCCTGGGGCCTCTGCGCTTCTGCCCTCACGGCGCTCTTCCCGGAGGGACACCGCCTGTCCCGTTCACGCGGCTGCTCCTGGGGGGCTTGTCCAGTCCCGGGGCCACGTCTCCGCTGGTGGCTCCACGGCCCAGACCTCTCTTTTGCACTCCGTGTCTGCTGGAAACCTGTGATGATCATTTTTCCTCGCGTCACCTGCTGATGACGATCGCTCCGATCAGCGTGAATCGTTTCTTCCCCAGAGTCGGTCGCCCTCCTCTCCGCCTGTGTCCGTGACTGCACGATGCAGCCCCCACCCCTGCTTTGCAGCCCCAGCCGCCCCCCGGCGAGAACGCGCCAGCCGCCTCTGCTCTGTCCGCCTCCCCGCCGGCGCCGCTGCCCTGACTCTCACCTGTGCCGGCGCAGGGGCCTTGGGACGGTCGGACGGACGGCCCGACCCAGGGCTAGCGGCTCAAAACCTAAATCTGCTCTTCTCCCTGCCCTTCGGCCCCAAGTGGAAAGTCCACGTCGCTTTCCTTGCCCCACTCCCCTCGCCCTCCAGCGTCAGCTCGCGCCTGGGGCCCCTGTCCCGCGTAGCTGGGCCACTCTGCTCTCCCTGAACACCGCGCACGTCCTGGCTCCACGCCCTTCCCTCTGCCCTTCCCCATCCTGCTTTTCCTGGTAGGCCCCTGGCGCCCGTCTTTTCTGTCTCCGTGCGCGGGTCCCACCCGCGCTCACCCAGCACCGTGCGAGCCCCTTTCTTTAGAACACTTAGCACACAGCGCTGCAGCTGCTGTTGACATGCGGGCATGCCATCCCTCTGAGGCTTCGAGCCCCTTGAGATGGTGACTCTAGCCCCGTGTCCCCAGGACAGAGTATGGTGACGGTACATAGTGCGCTGCAGACTCATTTAACAGCGCTTGGAAATTCAGCACGCCACACAGCACTCAAACAGCTAAGAACGCAAGGTGTGTTATTTTCCCTTAATGTCAGCTGGTGATTGTATGTTTTTAAAGTGTGATATAGTCCATTTTAAGTAAAAAATTAAAAAAAAATAGGGATAGATGACCTGTTTGATTCCTTAAGGTAGAGCTTTCATTTCTGTGACATTGTCCAGCCTATTATTTAGAGTTTCATTAATTCATCAGGAAGAACAGAGACAGAATGTTTAACCTGAGGCAATTTTTTAATTCCTCTTTCATACATACAGACACCTCACAGATACTTTTGAAAATATATTGCAATGTGTTGTAAGACAGAGTTTATTTGAATTTTTCTTTTCATAATAATTTTCCAAAGTGTTCTGTTGCCTTACATTAAAAATACATTTTTTTTTTATGTTTATTTTTGAGAGAGACAGAGTGCAAATGGAGGAGGGGCAGAGAGAGAGAGGGAGACACAGAATCCAAAGCAGGCTCCAGGCTCCTGAGCTGTCAGCACAGCCCCCAGCACGGGGCTCCAACTCCCGAACCGTGAGATCATGACCTGAGCCGAAGTCGGACGCCCAACTGACTAAGCCACCCAGCACCCCATCTGTTGAGTTACATTTTTAAAAGTAAAAATACACAGATGGTCTCCTACTTACAGGAGTTCAGCTTCTGGTTTTTCAACTTTACATTGGTACAAAAGCGCTACACAGTCAGTAGAAACCATGCTGTGGATCTGGCTCTTTTCCTGGGCTGGCGATGCACGTGATGAGCCTCAGTGGCGCCCGGTGCAGCTCCCGGTCAGGTCAGCCGCGCCGTCACCCGGGTCGGCAGCCCGTACGCTCACAGCCACTCTGCTCTTCATTCTCAGTACGATATCCAGTAAACTAAAAGATATTCAACACTTTATAATAAAAACAGGCTGTATGTTAGATGGTTTGCCCACCCGTTGGCTAACATAAGTGTTGTGAGCACGTCTAAGGTAGGCTCGGCTAAGCTGTGATGTTCGGAAGAGGGGCGCTTTAAACGCATTTCTGGCTTAAAATATTCTCAATTTATGATGGGTTTATCAGAACGTCACCCTACGGTAGCGGGCAGAAGTTCCCTGGACTTTTACACTCTCTTCATAACTGGGGAATGGTTTTGTTTTGTCCCTTCTGAAATGATTTTTTCCTTTTCCTTCCTTAGGCTATCAGTCCTTACCTGCCAAGGGGAGACCCAGTTCTGAAGCCACTCATCTATGAAATGATCTTACATGAATTTCTGGAAAGTGATTATGAGGTACGGCCATTCTGACACGCTCATATGTACTTGCTCTCAATGGGAAAGTGGTAAGAAATCCAGAAAAGTAATACAGGGAGCAGATTTGTGGGTCGCATGTGATGGATAAACCCGAGGCAAGATCCCGATGCCCACTTGTGTCTGCACAGACTGTGAAAATCTCTAGTCCATGTACGTCGTGAACATTCCCTCCCTCCTTTATAATTTCCTATAGCTAATTCTTTTATCTCCTCAAAAGGGCTAAAGAAAAAGGACTAAATGTTGTTTGGTGATTTCGTACAGCTGCCGTTGATGCTTGAGACTCAGAATTAAGTTTGTCAAAGGGGAATGAAGGGAAACCAGGGGTAGGGGAGGCAGGTAGGAGCTTGGAAAAGATCTGTTTGCTTATTGATGATGGGGAAGGGTGGCGTTTCCGCGGCTGGCATCTACCGTACGCTCTCTGCTTTCACATGCGATTTTATACCTCCGTCAACCCCATAGATGGTAATACCCAATTTTACAGATGAGGAAACTAAAGATTAAGGAACTTAAGGTTCACGGGCCAACATTTAAAAAATTGGCATGCCTGGATTTGAATCTGAATTAGGTGTTAGCATGCATCCAAAATGGATTCTGATTTTTAAAGTTTGTTAATTTCATACGCATTTATTCAGGAAATCCCTGTGGAATATCTGCTGCATTGCAGGCACGTGCTAGGCGCTAGGCATGCGGGTGTGAATGGAACGATGCACATTCAGTGATAGCTCATGGTCCGTGTTGCCCGCAGGCGTGTAAACCAGTGATTCTCAACAGGGGCTGATTATGGCCCCCAGGGGACATTGGGCGATGTCTGGAGACATTTTTGGTCGTTATGACTAGGTCTTTGGTGCTACTGACACCACTTTAATGGATGGAGGCCAGCAGGGGCGCTACTTAGCATCCTACAATGAGCAAGAGAGCCCCCTTGACAAAGAACCATTTGTCCCCAAATGTCAGCAGCACTGAGGTTGAGAAACCCTGACGCAGACACATTACGAGCTAACGTGCTGGGTGCTCTAGGAAAGCTGTCATCCAAGCGTGTGGCCGAGCCTCAGCCTCCTTCCCCTCTGACCGGAGGAAGGAGATTTCTGGTGCGCACATTCTGAACTCGTCAGCTCCTTTTCACGGCAGTGACTGGTGTCAGGAGGCTCCACAAGCCAGGAGATGTCGGACGACAGGCTGCCGTCTTCAGCTTCTGCGCAGCCTTCCGATCCTTTCATAAAAACGGCACCGTCTGCAGCTCCTTGTACAGTTCCAAGAGCTCAACCCCAGGGATGTGTGTTCATTTTGGGCGCCTCTTAGCACGCCATGGGCAGTCACTCCCGTCTTCTGTCTTGGTGTTCCGCTTTTTTTGTTTGTTTGTTTGTTTTATTTATTTCTAGGAGAGAGAGAGAGAGAGACAGCGTGAGCAGGGGAGGGTCAGAGAGAGAGGGAGTCACAGACTGAAACAGGCTCCAGGCTCTGAGCTGGCAGTCAGCACAGAGCCCGACGCGGGGCTCGAACCCACAACCGCGAGATCATGACCTAAGCGAAAGTCGGACGCTCAACCGACTAAGCCACCCAGGCGCCCCTGTTCCGCTTCTAAAGAAAAGGAGGGCTCTGTGCGTACAAGAACGTGAGGGGGCTCGAAGAGAGGTTAATGCGTGGAGGCGGCAAGCAGACTGGAGAATGAATGAGGAGAGCGGCCCCTGGCTTCCAGGCGCCTGCTGAGTACTTTATTAGGATCCTTTTTTTTTTGCCAATAGCAGATTGAATTTAGGAGGGGGGGCCCTATGGCAAACGCTACTGCGTTTTAACTCTGAGGTGAAGCTTAAATCTTAAGACCCACAGGGACCTTTAAAACCGTGAGCCCTTATGCTAAGAACTCAGGCATTCGGTCAGTTACTATCTGCCAGGCACAGAAGACTCGAGCAGCCTGAAGCACGTGTGGTCTGTATTGATGCCTTACTTTTAGAGCTTGGATCTGTTCCTTTCTAGGTCTGTAGATGTAGATCTTCTAGAAGAGTTTATGGTGATAGTTTCTGTCATTTATGCTGGACACCAGCTGATGTAGGCTAGAAGCAGGGTTTCTGTTCATTGTACATCTTCTCAAAAGAGAATTATGAGTGTTCTATGAAGATAATGGAGAAAAATGTGAATTTTATTGAGAAAAACTGAAGCTTAGTAAACTTGTCCTCTTTTTCAAATAATGTAATTTGACCATGAAAGCCACAATTTTATTATTTTTATGATCGTGTTACAGTTCTTTCATATGATTCAGTTCTTTTTCAAGAAACAATTTTAAATTCTGTATACGGGGCGCCTGGGTGACTCAGTCGGTTGAGCGTCTGAGACTTGGGCTCAGGTCATGATCTCACGGTTCGTGGGTTCGAGCCCCGCGTCGGGCCATGTGCTGACAGCTCAGAGCCTGGAGCCTGCTTTGGCTTCTGTGACTCCCTCTCTTTCTGACCCTCCCCTGCTCACATGGTCTCTCTCTCTCTCAGAAATAAATAAAACATTTTAAAAAATTTAAATTCTGTGTCATTAAAGTTATCCTATTGATTCATGTCTAGAAGTCTGTTGACTGAGAAAGAAATAAGCATGACTTAAGCTTAGAGTTCGTGGGTGTTTCTTCCTGACTGTTCAGGGCGTCTGCCTGGTCAGTACTGTAAAGATGGGTGTGTGTAATTTATTGTTGCTGCCATAAGCTGTTAGAAATTGTTTGCCTTCCCTCAGTCTTAGTTTCATGTTTAATTTTGAATTAAATTGTCACATAATTGAGTAGGGAGCAGTGTTCTGTAGCAGCACTTTTGATCACGTATTATGTGGATGAAAATTTTGTGTTCACTAAACAGCACTATAAGTCAGATGGAAAACAAAAAACAGCTGTCTACCTCTCTGGAATATTAACTCCTCGATTTTTTTCCTTAAAAGATCTGAAGTGGCAGTATTTACTTGGAGGTAGGGATGCCTCATGACTTGTTTCTATGAGGTTTCTACTGAAATACGCATATAGCTCCATTGTTTTATTTGCAACCTAGCGGAATATTTTACTTATATATATTTTTTAAAAATTTTTAACATTTGTTTTTGAGAGACAGAGACAAGTGTGAGCAGGAGAAGGGCAGAGAGAGAGAGGGAGACATAGAATCTGAAGCAGGCTCCAGGCTCTGAGCTGTCAGCACAGAGCCCAACGCGGGGCTCGAACCCACACACCATGAGATCATGACCCGAGCTAAAGTCGGGCACTTATCTGACTGAGCCACCCAGGTGCCCCATAGCAGAATTATTTTTATAAGGACTGTGGGCTAACCGATCGTGCCACTGGAGCTCCACGATGAGTTAAAAACTTCGATGAGTTTCATAATATTAGCGACAAATGTATAAGCTTATTAAAAGTAGAATTGGCTGTGGCGTTTCGTTTAAGGAACACTGTGTAACCTTGCACTTAACTCTGATGGGCCCTGAGGTGCTCTCTGACTTTCCCCACTCGATCGATCATAACAGTTCGCTGATAACCGTGTCCTCTGATTAATCAGAAAGGCCGCAGGGTTGATTGCTTCAGTGTTTCTTAGCACATCTATTCCAGGGCGTACGGAGCCAGTTAAGCAGAGAAAAGCATAACGTGAAATGTGATAAGTGTTTATTTCAGCTTATGTAGGAGTCATCATGTTTTTATCGCACAGTATGACCGGTCATTTTGTCTCCTTTTGTATTAGATCTTGGCAGTACCGCGAGGCTGTCACATGAACGGGGAAGACAGAGAAGCCAAGCCGCCTCGTTTCCCAAACCATATTATTCCTGGTCTCATGGCTCCTAAGAGCCACCAGTGTTTGGGTGGAAATCTTTTCAGACTTTTCTATTTTATAAATTACGTGGTCTTAGAAACTTGATCCGAAGTATCATTTGGGTTCTAAGAACATTTTTTTTTAATTTTTTTTTAATGTTTTATTTATTTCTAGGAGAGAGAGACAGCGTGAGCAGGGGAGGGTCAGAGAGAGAGGGAGTCACAGACTGAAACAGGCTCCAGGCTCTGAGCTGGCAGTCAGCACAGAGCCCGATGCGGGGCTCGAACCCACGAACCGCGAGATCATGACCTAAGCGAAAGTTGGATGCTTAACCGACTAAGCCACCCAGGCGCCCCAGTTCTAAGAACATTTTAATATTCTGACTCTGGTTTTATAAGATACACCGTCTTCGCTTTAGGGACACATCTCCCCAGACCCCTCATGTCAAGCTGCAGTCATGCTCTTACGTGCGAAGGTTGCAGTTTGAATGGAGAGCGTGTTCCCCGTTCTGGTCTCTTGCCATCCTGCCCGGGGTTTGTTAGGTACGACTTGAATGGAGACCGTGACCCTGATTATTCTTTGGGATTGTCTTTGGACCACATCTTGGTACTATACAGAAGCAAATGCCACCACACTGTTTTCATTTCTGAATCTCACTTAAGTGGGGTGCCTGGGTGGCCCAGTCAGTTAATTGTCCAATTCTTGATTTCTGCTCAGGTCATGATCTCACAGTTTGTGAGATCGAGCCCCACACCGGGCTCTGTGCTGACAGTGCAACGCCTGCTTGGAATTCTCTCCCTCCCTCTCTCTCCCTGCCCCTCCCTCACTCATGCTCTCTCTCTCTCTCTCTCTCTCTCTCTCTCTCTCTCTTAAAAATAAACATTAAAATAAATGAATGTCACTTAACTAAATTCATAGTAGTATATTAAAGCACTCGTTGAGATATTTAATATTAATAATAGGATCTTTTTCAATGGTATGAAGATTTTTACTTCTCTTCGCCGTCTTGAACACATGTAAGGTTTTTCTCTAAGTTTCCGGGATCAGTGAGCAAAGTCCTCTGCCATACTCTGAGTTACAAAACCTGAACTCGGAAGTGAGGAATCAGGAGGGATACCGGCCATGAATCGACCGTAGGAGGGAAACAGGATCCAGTCAGGAGATTCGGGGGGTTTCTATAAGAACCACAAAACGTGAGGCCCAGCTCGTGGCCACGACTTGAGCCAAAGTCCCAAATCTCCCAGAAAAACTAGGTTTAGAGGCGAGAATGACGAGAAGAGATGATGTCTTGTGGCAGGTGAGGTGCCGGTGATTCTGCCACGGGAACAGGCCACCTCGTGTGGCAGCGCCCGCCGCACAGGACGCCTGCGTGGCCCTTGCACACGTGGCCCGGCACAGGGGCACAGGAGGTGGGAAGGAAAGTAGCCGACTGGGGCAGTATCTTCAAGACGCTGAGGGGATCATCCGGCTGTTATGGTTAGTCCCGAGTGAGGTTAAAGCAAGGCGGACCTAAACTCCGTGTGTGCAGCATTGCGTTACTGAACCCCCTTCCTCACCTGTGCGGGACTGGAGGGCGCCACCTCCTTCCAGAAACGGCAAGTGGAGATTAGCACGCAGTAATTCTCTGCCCCCCTCCCCACCCCCAAGCCCAGAGTCTGAAAGTTGGTGACGCGTTTTCGGACCAAAGTTGTGCGCGTGTGTGTGTGTTTTTATTTTAGAGAGAGAGCACGTGAGTGGAGGGCAGAGAGGGAGAGGGAGAAAGAGGATCTTAAGCAGGCTCCACTCTCAGTGCAGAGCCTGACGTGGGGCTTCATCCCATGACCCTGGGATCGTGACCTGAGCCGAAATCAAGAATTGGACACTCAACCGATAGAGCCACACGGGCACCCCTGGACCAGAGTTTTAATGATAAAATTATTCTGTCTGCTTACGTGAATGCTTTTGAGCATTGTTTAAACCTTTTGGACTGCTGTTCTATTTAAAGAGCGTTTTTCTGTTTTTCCCTCTTGATTAGGGTTTTGCCACTCTGATCCGAGAATGGCCAGGAAATCTGTACAATAATTCAGTAATAGTCCAAGCAGTTCGGGATCACCTGAAGAAAGACAGTCAGAATAGGACCCTACTCAGAACCCTGGCGGAACTGTGAGTATAATTTAGTGCCGCTGTTTCCAGTTCAGTCCCCAGGAGGGGTTTTCATGTTGTAGATCTAGCGACTCTGGATGGGAAGACGCAGAAGAGGGAGCCTTTTACACCATTTTCCTATGTGCGCTCTTAGTAAAGTCCTTTCATAAACCTCTGGTGAACAGCTAGCGGGTGAGGGAAAGATGTGAAACTGTGCGAACGGAATGGAGCCGGGTTCCCAGAGGAGAGGGGACCCTGGTCAGCAGCTCTGTGTGGAGGCAGTGGTGCAGAAAGGGCAGAGTGCTGGGTCTGAGATTCCAGAAGAAAATCGGTTTCCCAGGCAGGCTGTGGATTCTGTCACTCTTGGATCCGCCTGCCAGCTAATGTCCCAGACCTCAGACTCCTTCTCTGTAAGGTGGATACATTCCTCACGGGCTGATTTGAAGGCTTGAGGGAGAGGTCGTGATTAAGAACTAATTCAGTGCCATGCCTGGCACCGAGTCAGAGCCGAGAAAATGGAAGCTTCGTTAGTAGCTTTCGGATTTGTGGGCCACTTCAGGCGATCTGCGATTTCTTCTACATGCCTGGGGCACAGGAATAGGTAAGGCCCAGTCCTGCCTTGGGGCAGCTTTGCCGTGGTGAAGAGAGAAGCCCGCCGCGGGTCATGTCAGGAAGCCTGTTCCCGCGTCAGCCTCTCCTGGGCACCCCCTCCACCCCTGCCCATCTGCTGTGTCCTTTGCCGAGAAACAAGAAAGTGCACCGAAGTGGCTTAGCGTTACCTCCTGGGTTGGAATGCTGACCATTTGCTTCTAGACACATTGTTCTAGATACTCCTTGGATTTTGTAGTACTAACTACACTAATCATTCTTAACTAGGGGCACCTGGGTGATTCAGTCGGTTAAGCATCCAGCTTCGGCTCATGGCAGGACCTTGTGGTTTGTGAGTTCGAGCCCCGCACCGGCCTCTGTGCTGACAGCTCGGATCCTAGGGCCCGCTTCAGATTCTGGATCTCCCTCTTTCTTTTCCCCTTCCCCATGCGCTCTCTGTCTCTCTCTCAAAAATGAATAAACGTGAAAAAAATACTTTAAAAATAATAATTCTTAAAAGTTTTTTTTATGTTTGTGTATTTTTGAGAGAGAGACAGAGTGTGAGCAGGGGAGGGGCATAGAGATTGGGAGACACAGAGTCTGAGGCAGGCTCTAGGCTCAGCCATCAGTACAGAGCCCGACGCGGGACTTGAACTCAAGAACCGTGAGATCCTGACCTGAGCCAAAGTTGGATGCTTAACTGACTGAGCCACCCAGGCGCCCCATAATAATAATTTTTACCAAATAATGGACTCGAAGGACAATTTAGGTTCAGTTGGTTTTCAGGAGCTGCCCTCTGAATTAATGTGAAAAACAGTGTTTCACTAGAAAAACACGTCAGTTTTATAAGCTCCTGTTACAGATAAGCTTTTGGGATAGAATCCATTTGCCAGCTGAACACCGCTTGTAAAACACTGGAGCTGAATTTTTTTATTACTGGAATAAAAATTCCCTTTATTCTGGATCATAGTTTCTTTGCCTGAGTATGGATTTCTATGAAAAACTTTTGAGAATTCCTGTAAAAGAAAATGTTTAGTCCTTGAACGTTGTAAATTTTCCCGAGGTTTTGGTGAGATGGGAGACAAGGTTCTCAGGAAGAAGTTCTTACTGGTCACATAGAGTGAAACCCCAAGGGATAATCTTCCAGATAAAGTGAACTTTTCTATTGAAACACATTTTTCAGTGTTTCATATTGCAAAACATGATTTGTATGTATGTTTAATTAACCAATGTTGATGAACATTAATGTAAAAAAATTTTATATTTCCAGGTACACCTATGACAAAAATTATGGCAATGCTCTGGAAATATACTTAACATTAAGACATAAGGATGTTTTCCAGTTGATCCACAAGCATAACCTTTTCAGTTCTATCAAGGATAAAATTGTTTTATTGATGGATTTTGATTCTGAGGTAATGCGTTTATTTTAATACCGATCAATTATTTTTACTCTTCTAAGGTTTTAATAATTGGACACCTGTTCAAATGCTGGAGAAGGTAATAAATCAAGTAGCTTGGATATATGTGATCGTGTTTAGAACACTGATCCTCACTAGATGTTAAGCTATGTATGTTTTTTTTTAATTTTATTTATTTTGAAAGAGAGAAAGAGTGTGTGCATGCGCCCGGGAGGGGCAGAGAGAGAGAGGGAGAGAGAATCCCCAGCAGGCTCCATGCTGCCAGTGCGGAGCCTGTCATAGGGCTTGATCTCACGAACCCTGAGATCATGACCTGAGCTGAGATCAAGAGTCAGATGCTTAACTGACGAAGCCACCCAGACTCCCTGATATGTTAAGCTATTTTAGTACTTGGGATTCAGGAATCCTTTGCTTGATGTGGTTATTCTGCAAAAGCAATCATAATCTGATGTGGAACTTAGAAAGTTTGTGTGTGTGTGTGTGTGTGTGTGTGTGTGTGTGTGTGTGTGTGTGTGAAGTAATTGTGTAGTCAAACAATTCACATAATTCATAAAAACAGAGAAACTAGCCAATACACTTTGCCTTATTCACCTGTCTTAATTGTGTGCCCCAGAATTAAAATATTAGGTGAACCTCTGTTTTGACCCATTTATTGTGATTTTATTCATTTGGCTTTCACAGGCCTGCCAGGTGGCGTTTTCACTGGGCTCAGACATGCAGGATGTGTTATTATATCGCATGACAAATTTGAATCTACTGATTGCTTGACTCATGAGGGCACCCAACCCCCACAGCTCACAGTAGCGTGTGTGTGTGTGTAACATAGGAAGCTAATGACAAGTAACCATGCTGGACATAAAGAAGTTCATAAAACACAGTTCCTCATTCAGAAAATTGAAATTTTAGTTAAAGAGTAAAACCTGTAAGGCTCCAAAAGGGTTACGTTGATTTTTCCATTTTATTTTATTGCATTAAAGGGTGTTCTGCCCTATGTTATGTATGTACGTGTGCATATATATTATGTATATATTATGTGCTATAGTCTTCATAAACTTAAATAGAAGCTAAATCCACTTTTTCCCCCCTTGAAAGATGCTTCTTAGCCCTTGTTTCATACTGGATGGTTCCAGTCCTTAGGGACTGCCGATCTAAAAAGAATGTGTGCAGTTCTGAAGAAGTTCGGGGGCAGAGGTGGTGCTTTTCTGGCAGAAGATGATTAAGAGGATGAAGTGCTTGTATAAAAATTAATTACATTCCCCTCTCGTCTGCTCTCCTCTTCTTCCCACCCCACCCCCACCGTGTGTCTCAAGAGCCGGGTTTGGCATGTGTAGCTGTAGGGAAAAAGGATGAACGAGCTGAGACTAATTGCTGTTCAAGAGTAGGAACCAAAGTTAAAGAACCAGAGTTTTCTAATTAGAAGATACCTTAAGGATAATCTCTAACATCATCACATTTTAGAAGGGAAACAAATGGAATGGGTAAGTAGGCAGCAGCGGGCTCAAGAGCAGGACCCGGTTACTATGTACGTACGGCGCTCCGTCTGGTGGTCTGTCTTCCCGCTCCCTGTTGTTACGGACACGGGCTCGTGTGTGTTTCATGAATGTAAATAAATTCTGAGATAACTTGATTCATGAATGCTGAAAGTCCATACGCTTGGTATCTGTAGGAGACTCCAAGTATCTAATTTTTTCCTGGCTCTTAGCTTTGTCTCCACAGAAGACCGCCCCTCACCCTGTGGAATCCATAGAGGGTGTCAGTGAGGGTGCAGGCGGCAGGAAGCGAAGCTCGTTTCTGTGGTCCTGGGAACAGTATGCCCTCGGTAGCTAGCGAGAGTCACAGGAGTGCCCGTGAGCCATGCCCGACAGCACGGGGGCCAGAGTATGTGTAGACGAGACGTTCGGTGTTTGGGGGGTTGTAGCTGGAGTGCTTCTGTGGGGTGCAGACACGTGTTAAAATATGTTCGTTTACACATACCTCCCTTAAGGGCTGTGACCCCTCAAAGGGACCCTTGTGTGTGGAAAAGAAAGCCTCCCCCGTGAACTGTGACGGCGAGCGCAGTACGCTGTGTTCGGTGTCCGCTTACACAGCACAGGTCAGTGACTGCGGCTACTTTTTTTTTTATTTCAGAAAGCCGTCGACATGCTTTTGGACAATGAAGATAAGATTTCAGTGAGTATCTGTTTTTGTGTGTGTTGCCAGATGAGAGTCTAGGAGCGCCCTAGCCCTAAGGAGGAGAGATGTTTGTCAGATGGTCTCACAGCTGTGTTTGTGTCTTCCTGTAACTCCGTGTTTAAAAAGTCCTTTTCTCTCTAGATTAAAAAGGTCGTAGAA
This sequence comes from Proteles cristata cristata, assembly GCA_017311185.1. Lineage (NCBI taxonomy): Eukaryota > Metazoa > Chordata > Mammalia > Carnivora > Hyaenidae > Proteles > Proteles cristata. The sequence goes on along the minus strand of JAESUZ010001291.1, from coordinate 183,775 downwards.
GAATTAGAAGACAGACCAGAGTTGCAGCACGTGGTAAGCATGACCGTCTTCATTTGCCCTGTTGATTTCATAGTGGTCGAGCCACCTGTCAGTATTGGTGAAGGGTTCCACCCGGCGTAATCTGCAGTTAGTAAGCTCTGACTCCGGCTAGGGACTAATTACAGTTCGGGTACTTTGACTCCTAACTGCATTGTGATTTTAAGAAAAGTTTTCATATTCATGTTTGTATCACCAGACTGTCTAGGAGTAAGCACCTTGCTTCTGTAGTTAGCACCGAGGACAAGCCACGCGAAAATTACCACAGCTCAGAAGGGGCCAAGAACAGAGCCTCGCTTTTCTGTCCCTCACCCTCATGCTAGCTCTTCTCTCTTCTCTCATTTGGCCTCAGGGGTAGTACTCTTAAGGCCTATTCTAGACTTCCTCGAGAGGCTACTTCGATTCCCGGAATGAGGCGGGAATGTATGTTTTCTATGTCCTTTAAAAATGGTACAAGAAAAGGCTTCAGGGAAAGTAAGTGGGTCCAGTACACACACACACCACACACACACACACACCACACACACACACACACACACACACACACACACACACACACACACACACACAATGGAATACTACTTGGCAGTCAAAAAGAATGAAATCTTGTCATTTGCAACAACATGGATGAACTAGAATGTCTTCTAAGCAAAATAAGTCAGAGAAAGACAAATATATGATTTCACTTATATGTGGAATTTAAGAAACACAAGATGAAATAGGGGAAGAGAAGAAAAAACAAAAACAGAGAGGGGCAAACCCATAAGAGACTCTTAAATACAGAGAACAGACTGAGGGTTGCTGGCGGGGTGTTGTGGGGGGGCCTAAATGGACAAGGGGCACTAAGGAGGACACTTGTTGGGATGAGCACAGGGTTGTTACACGTATGTGATGAATCACTAAATTCTACTTAATAATGGCTTCAGCCATTATTACACTATATGTTAACCAACTTGGATTTAAATTTTTAAAAAAATCGATGGGGGCTCTTGTAGCTTTGCTTCTTTGCACCCAAGAAGAGACTCGGGATGGAGTCTTTAATCAGAAGTCAGTTTCATGCAGGAAGCTTTTGAAGACTCCATGGTGGGCATGTGAGGTACTTGGTTCTGTTTTGTTTTGGTCAGGGGTTGGGCAGGTGCTGTTGCTACAGTGTTCATGACCGGAAATCTCAAGATTGTCTGCTTCGGCAAGCGAGGCGCCACCATGCTGGCCACCTTGGGACTTGTTTATAAAGCAGTGATTTCTGGCCTGATTGAGGCTTGAGACAGGACTGCGGGGGGAGGTATCTGTGTGGTAGTGTCATTAGTGCAGTGGTGAAATGATGAGAGCTCCCACCAAAATGGCTCCTCTTCCCTGTCAGGCAACCTAAGGTCTCTGGAAATTGGCGTTGGCAGATGTGACAGAGCCTTCGCATCCTGTTTGCGCCGCTGGAGGCCTGCGCCGCGTGTCCTGCTCACACGCTGACCCCAGTGCCAGGGGACAAGCGGGGCCGCCCTCAGACCACCGTGGAGCGCCAGCCGCTCCCTGCCCCCTTCTGGCCTTGGGGAGACATGCAGGGTTGCCCTGAGGAGCCGTTTCTCTGCGTGCATATGTCGTGCTTAGACTCGTTTAGTGTATGTCCAAATCCAGCTAACCTAGTTACAGTCACAGCTTCAAGGGCGAGCTGAAGCCCGTTTCTCACAAGCCAGTCCCCTCAGGGTGGGAATGTACTTTATGTGACGGTGCCCTCAGGTCTGTCTGCCTGCGGTGGGTAACCGGGTGCATGTGTACACCAACCACTTAGGTGCACATCGGGCATCGATTTCTAACTTCTGCGTAACGTGTTGACAGACTTCATCTTGCCTCTGACTAGAAAGTGAGTGACTCACTCTCTCTGAGGTCCATTAACTTTTTCAGACCGCTTAGGGAAAGGAATCGGTGTGGAAAATTGGCTTAGGCCACCTGTACTGCTCTTGAGTTTTAACCTTTGATGTCGCCAGAAGAGGCAGCACGTCATTGCAGACACAGATCTCAACGAGACTTAGCAGATGCAGAATGTGTGGAAATTAATTTAGCACTTGTTGCTTGAGCTTCTAAGGACATTCTCTTGTCCCACGACGGTACCCCTTTAATGTAGAAGACGAGCGTGTTTAGGATTTAGGAAGGCCATTAATCAAGCATTTTATTTCTGAGGCAAAGCGGACGATGGTGATGATATTAACAACTTCGTTAACCTCTCTCTAGTGCTTCCCATACGCCATCATGGACCGGAGTGTTTTACACATGGCAACTCATTCAGTCTTCCCAGCCACCCTGTGAGATTTTTGCAGATAGAGAGACTCAGTCACACAGAGGTTAGTGACTTGTTGAGGTCACGTGGCTGGTTAAGTAGTTGAGCCAGGTTACTCAAGGCCGTTCTAGAGAGAGTATCAGAATGTCCTTGCTCTTCTGAAGGTGTTCTTTCCACTTTTCCTCCTGAAAACTGCTTTTCCCCAGGCTATTTAGAACTGAACACGGCAGTGGTAAACAGGTATTGCTTTTCTTATTTTTATATTCATGGTTTATTCTTTTGTTCTTTTTAGTATCTGCATAAGCTTTTCAAGAGAGACCATCATAAGGGGCAGCGCTACCATGAAAAGCAGATTAGCCTTTATGCCGAATATGATCGACCAAACTTACTTCCCTTTCTCCGAGATAGTACCCATTGCCCACTTGAAAAGGTAAGTCACAGGGGCGCCTGGGTGGCTCAGTTGGTTAAAGCGTCCGACTCTTGGTTTTCAGCTGAGATGGTGATCTCGCAGTTTGTGAGTTCGAGCCCCAAGTCGGACTCCACCCTGATTGCACAGGGCCTGCTTGGGATTCTCTCTTCTCTCTCACTGCCCCTACCCTACTCACATGTGTTTTCTCCCTCCCTCTCTGTCTCCCTCCCTCCCTCTCTCAATAAGTCAATAAATAAATAAACCTAAAAAAAAAAAAAAGACAAGGTAAGTTACAGACTCGTCCCATACACGTCAGGCGAAGCAGTTGTCCTTGCTGGTGAGCTGTTGATCCTTCTAGCCTTCCTGTCGCTCAGCCATCCCTGTCCATCCCTGTTGCTCTCAAAGCATTAGGTTTTGCGGGAGCATCCTGATGAGAATGGGAGGTCCTCTTGGCTAAGATTTGGATGAAGAGCTAAAGCATTTCTGTGCCGGGTTTAACTGGAATAAGGGTTTAATCCAGGGTCTAGGACTCAATCAACCATCAAGCAAAAATGGTAACACCGGGGCGACTGGCTGGCTCAGTCGGTTGAGCATCCAGGTTCAGCTCAGGTCACGATCTCACGTGGATTCAAGCCCCATGTTGGGCTCTGTGCCGACACTTCAACGCCTGGTGCCTCCTTTGGGTTCTGTGTGTGTCTCTCTCTCTCTGTCCCTCCTCTGTTCACACCCTCTGTCTCTCTCTCAAAATAAATACATAAATATTTTTTTCAAATGGTATCAGGAGTCCGAGTCAGTTTACCAGGGTCAGAGTGGGGCTCCAGATCAGCCTAGGAAGGAGACCCAGGCTATCCCAAGACAGAAGCCGTTGTCCCAGACTCGAGGTCAGTAACTTAGGTCCCGCACCCTGTCTGCTTTCCACATCCACATCGCTGCGTTTCTGTGTTTCTCCTTTACACTACATAACATTGTAGTTATAATAAATTACTAGTCTCTTTGCCACTCTCCTGAACAATCTTTAAAGGACAAGGAGTTAGCATTTTTGGTAAACGCAGCAACCCGCGCTCATTAGACACTTCCTAAATGTCTGTTGCGTCGGGAGTGAGCGAGTGAATAAATGAATGCATATGAACTAGTAAGTTTTATGAGCCTATTTCAACACAGTGGATACTTAACCTCATATGTACTAGCAACTGGGCCATCTAAGGCCAATAGTGTCCTGTCGTTCTTCAGACTGTCTTGAATGCTAACATCTGACATACTTTCTGGAATGCAGTCGAACATACAGGTATCTTCCTGAATTCAGATGGCCAGATAATAAGTACTTTTTAGTCAGCTAATGTATCAACAAAATGAACACAAAAAAATGTATTTGACCCATAAGAGATCTATATTAAGTTGATTGAGGGGCACTTGGGTGGTTCAGTTGGTTAAGCTCTTGGTTTTGGCTCAGGTCATGATCTGATGGTTCGTGGGTTCAAGCCCTGCATTGGGCTTTGTGCTGACAGTGCAGCGGCTGCTTGGAGTCTCCCTGCCCCTCTCGTACTCACATGCTGTCTTTCTCTCTCTCTCTTTCCAAAATAAACAAAAACTTAAAGAAACTGATTGATAACAATGCACTTTATGTGCACTGACCACTTTTATAGTTGCTTCCCCAGCCATGTTGATAAATGTGTTGGATTTATTATGAACCAATTTCAGCCCCATCGATTTTCAAGATCTGTACTTCATGAAAAAAATCCCCTGCCTGCCTATTAGTAGGTGAAAACTTTGAACCTTTTAAATTTGGGTCCTAAGACATTTTCCCAAGAAGAAATTTGGAAATCCATCATCTTCCTCTAAAAAATAAAAGCAGATGTTTCCATCTTCTTGCCACAGAATCTGTAATCTAGGGAAGAAAGTGAGGCCCTTCCTCTTCCAACAGCGCCCTCTGTTCATATCTCACCTTCTGAGGACGTGATACTTGCTTCCAAGAAGACAGGGCTGACTCTGGTCGACTCCTTACACGGAGACCCAAACCCCTGATCGGCCACCACTGTGGGGGCCTCCTCATTCATAGAACTCGGGTGCGGGGGCGCCACTCACATCCCAAGATGTTTGCGTTTCTCACATTGTCAACTCATCTAGTGTTTTCCAGTACAGTAGTGTTCAACACAAGGCCCACTCTTCTCCCTAAAAGGAGAGCCTTAGAAAATTGCAGATCTACTCATGGCCCTTGCAATACATAAAACTTGCTAAGAGCATCGTATAGAGCTTTTAGAATGTTTCTCTCTGATCGACTGAGAAGAGCTACTTGCGAGTAAATGAATTCAGCAGAAGCCAATTATGTTTTAAGTAGTTTTTTTTTTTAAGTTATCTCATGTTTTCCACTGAAAGAGAATTGTGAATAAAATGAATTAGAGCTGGTTATGGTAGAAACATGCCATTAAAAATAATCAAGTCAATAATGTACCTTTTCAGAACTTTGTAGATGAGCTCTCATGTTACAGATCATTGAGACTTCTTCATAAGAGATTATCTTTCATCAGGACCCATTTTGTATATCCATCTGTATATTTGCACAAAAATACATCATTCTCCTTGCCCAGGTACATAATGCCATCCTAAAGAAGATATTCTTTAGTAACTCAGGAAGGATCTCATTCCTTTTTCCCTAGAAATGAGAACTTTATAAACATTTAATCATCTTAGAACTAATTCCTTAGATGTTTACTTATAACCTGAAAAAGAACTAATTCATTCTGTTTTTACTTATAACCTGAAAAAGCTAGCAATTAGATGTTTCGTTCTATAAATGCTTTGGTGCTTATTTTCATTTAAATGGGAAATGGTTAACGTTTCAAAGCTTTATTATTCAAAGCATGTTGACCCCCTCTTGTTGGTAATTCACTTCTGGCAGAACAGTTGTCTCTTTCCGGGTTATCTGCCTTTGTGGGGATTTGGGTAATTGTTGGGAGGTAAGGTGACTCCAAAAGATGGCTGCTTGAAATCTCCAAGAATCCCGGTCAAACTTAAGTTTGTTTTGCTTGAAATCCCACAGGTGATAATATTTGGCCAAAGACTATAGACATTCAGACCTCACAACAGCAGCTCTTTAAGTGGGATCCAGAGTTCAGGATTTAAAATCCCCACAACTCCTAAATTCTAAAACTAATCATTAGCCCTTATGAAACAGTTGTTCCTCCTAAAGAAGATACAGAGGTGGTAGGAATTTCTAACATTGACAGCAATTTAAAAAGACCATAAAACTCGTTTATGTTTCCATTGTGCCTTATAACCTGTGCTGTGTTTTCATGTACCTTATTTTTATTTAATCTCTACAAAGGCACAGGTAGGTGGATAAAGTCATTTTATCCCCAACAAGCTGAGTCTTCAGGAATTGAAAGAAACAACCCAGAGTCTAGAGCTAATAAGTCAGAGGCCCAGACTTGGAAGTTGGATCTCTTAAGTTAGGCGCCCTCTACTCTTTCCACTATGGCCAGGAATCCTTTCTCAGGTTTAAAACGTTAATTAAAATAGTAACAACGGTAATATTGATAATCCTTAGTATTGCAAGAATCATGAAAGATATCAGTTGTTTCTTTAATGTTTTTATTTTTTTTAACATTTGTTTATTTTTGAGAGAGAGAGACAGAATGTGAACAAGAGAGGGGCACAGAATCGGAAGCAGGCTCCAGGCTCTGAGCTGTCAGCACAGGACCTGGCACAGGGCACAAACTCACAGACCGTGAGATCATGATCTGAGCCCAAGTCAGACACTTAGCTGACGTCGGAGCCACCCAGGCAACCCTGTTTTTATTTGCTTTTGAGAGACAAGAGACAGAGCAGAGTTGGGGAGGGGCAGAGAGAGAGAGGGAGACACAGAATCCAAAGCAGACTCCAGGCTCCAGGTTGTCAGCACAGAGCCCGATGCAGGGCGTGAACCCACAAAGACGAGATCATGACCTGAGCCGAAGTCAGACAGTTAACTGACTGAGCCACCCAGGCGCCCCAAAAGACATCAGGTTTTTTTTTTTTTTTAATTTTTTAATGTTTATTCATTTTTTTGAGAGACAGAGACAGAGCACGAGCAGGGGAGGGACAGATAGAGGGAGGGACAGATAGAGGGGGAGACATAGAATCCGAAGCAGGCTCCAGGCTCTGAGCTAGCTGTCAGCACAGAGCCCAATGCGGGGCTCGAACCCACAAACTGTGAGATCATGACCTGATCCGAAGTCAGTTGCTTAACTGACTGAGCCACCCAGGCGCCCCAAAAGACATCAGGTTTTTTTTTTTTTTTTATTTTTTAATGTTTATTCATTTTTTTGAGAGACAGAGACAGAGCACGAGCAGGGGAGGGACAGATAGAGGGAGGGACAGATAGAGGGGGAGACATAGAATCCGAAGCAGGCTCCAGGCTCTGAGCTAGCTGTCAGCACAGAGCCCAATGCGGGGCTCGAACCCACAAACTGCGAGATCATGACCTGATCCGAAGTCAGTTGCTTAACTGACTGAGCCACCCAGGCGCCCCAAGACATCAGTTTTTAAACTAAATTATCAACTGGTATTAGTTTTCATTTCCAAATCACATTTGCTTATGCCTAGAATAGATAAAAGCAGAATATGAGCTGTGCAGCTTTAGAAATTTATACTTGAATTTAAGATCTCCCTCATATGTAACGGCATTTACAAGGTGGCAGTATTTATGAATTTGCAGAAATAAAGCTGAGAGATGCAACGATTATGGATTCCCATTAATGACCTTTAGAGAGAAGACTGGCTAAACAGTAGCAGGGTCAAGGCTGGGTGGAAGTTATTTCATTTATAGATGATAAAGTTTTTGTTAGTTATTCCCAAGTTTCTCACTCTGTTCCTTGCCTTTATATTAAATCAGGAAAAGGAAAATTAAAACATCTGCATCATTTTTTACTCCATTTCTGTCATTCTTCTTCTTCCTTTTATTTTTGCTCTGATTCTCCCTTTCCTTGTGTGTGTCTCTATCTTTGTTGGTCTCTGTGTCCATGTCCGTCTCCCTCCTATTTAGGCTTTAAAACTTCATTTCCCTACTCTTTCCTCTAGAGGGAGCCACTGTGGCCCAAAAACATTCAAGAATCTAGGGAAACATGGTTTTATCCACTGTGTCAATAATTGAAAAATTCTATGTACCAGAAATATCTTCTTTTTACAGTTTACTCAAAATTTGTAGAGATTTCTAGAGTCTCTGCCCTCTCATACATGAGAAAAGAATGATAATTTCAGATATTGTCAGAGACTAATCCTAAAACGTTTAAATATCTGGGAAAACTCCGATTTCAGAGACTCAGATTATCTTTGAGCTTGGTGTTACACATCCGCTTGCATTCCAGACCGTTCTTCACTTCAGATTTGTCTTGAGACTCTTCTTCCCACGTGACTTGTCGTTTTGAGTGATGTCTGAATATAGCAGCGCCACCCTGTGGAATGTTCTACGGTGATAAAAATGTGCTGCGCCAACCAGACAGCCGGGAGCCACGTGGCGTAGTCAGGTGGTTGGGAAGCATCTAGTGAGGAACTGAATTTTTAATTTGAATTTAAACAGCCACAGACAACAAGAGACTACTGTCTTAGCTCAGGTGAGGCTTCAGGCTATGAAGTCTGTGCGGTTTGAGACCAGCATGTTCTTAAGTGCTCAAGAAAAGGAGAGATGGTTTTGTTGGAAACTTCTGGTACTTTAGTGTGAGCCAGTTTCGCAGTAGAAAACTGATGATAGATGCCTTTTGGTAATAAACTAAGCAGTATACTCGGAAGTCACAGCGTCTCCTTCTAAACATTCCACCTATCCAGTCTTAACACAGTTTCTTATTGATCTGTGTGCAACATGGTCTCATCCAGCCATAATCCGTACAGCTCTTTGTTGCAATGGTCCCAGGTCCTCTGGACTTCATGGTTTTTTTTTTGTTTTGGTTTGGTTTTTTCTGTTCCCTTTCACTAACTTCTCACACGTGTATCCTGTCTCTACTCTCACATCATCCCAGAAGGGTAAGGAATTCATAAGAAAGTTCCATTGTTGGTGATGATGATTCGTTTTTGGACCGGACTGTATAGAGATAAAGTAGATCGGGTTTTTAATCAAAACAAATGAAGATTTTCTACATGTTAGTTAGGATTGGGTTCAGTTATGAGCAGTCAGAATCCCAAAATAATAGTGGCTTCAACAGACTAGCAGTCGAGGTCTCTGTCACACAGAAGTCTGGGTGGCAGAGCCCGGTCGGTGATGGCTGCCACGTGGTCTGTTCTCTGGGCCCCTCACCTTGTAAGACCTCGAGCTGGAGGTATAAGAGTATCATTCATGTTTCCAGGAGACGATTGGGTGAAAGCACTAAAAATGAGAAAAGAAAGCAGTGACTCACATTGCTTCTCTTTTTTTTTTTTTTAGTATTTTTATTTCTAGGAGAGAGAGAGAGAGAGACAGCATGAGCAGGGGAGGGTCAGAGAGAGAGGGAGTCACAGACTGAAACAGGCCCCAGGCTCTGAGCTGTCAGCACAGAGCCCGACGCGGGGCTCGAACCCACGAACCATGAGATCATGACCTGAGCCGAAGTCGGACGCTCCACCGCCTGAGCCCCCAGGCGCCCTGACTCGCACTGCTTCTTAAAGAGTACCATCAGAAGCTGCCATGCTGCCATCTCGCCTCTGAGGAGGGCAGTGTCAGCCACGCGCTCTCCTGTGGCTAGGAAGGCTGGGAGACTGTTTTATAAATTCTAAACAGTCACACGCCCACCTGAAATCTTACTACTACAGAAAATGGCTAAAGGATATTGGGGGGCAACTTGGTTATTTCTGCCACATAACTTAAAAAAAAAAAATTTTTTTTTTTTTTTGGGAGAGACAGTGCCAGCCGGGGAGGGGCAGAGAGAGGGAGAGGGGATCCCCAGCAGGCTCCACCCCGTCAGCGCAGGGCCTGATGTGGGGCTCGGACCCACGAAGCTGTGAGATCACGACCTGCGCGAGATAAGTGCTGGACCCTTAACCAACTGAGCCGCCCAGGCGCCCCGGCCACCAACTGCCAAAGGAACGTGTGCGCCGTCCGGTCAGGTGTGGCGTCTTCGCTGGGGCCTTCCGGCCTTCACGTTTCCTCACTGAAATCATGTGTACCTCACCCTCCTCCCTAACCTCTCTGTCACTCTAAAGCAAGGGTTGTTTTCCTTTACTGTTTGGTGCGAGGGGGGTCTCCTCCTGCCCCCCACATCCATTTCTACCATCAGCATTTCCCCCCTCCCTTTTAGCAGTGAATCTCCAACCAGAGACACATCTAAGTCTATATTGTACACAAAAACCGGAAGCCAAAAATCTAAACCGCAAACCAGCGCCTACCGCCATTTTCCGTGATAGGCCATTAGCCCCACGAGCCGCTGAACTTAGCGCTGGTCTTTCGATCGCCTTGTCCTTGGTTTTAAAACAACTGTGGGCGAGGGGGCCGGGGGCGCCTGGGGGGCTCAGTCGGTCAGGCGCCCAGCTTCGGCTCCGGTCACGATCTCGCGGTTCGCGGGTTCGAGCCCCGCGTCGGGCTCTGTGCTGACAGCTCGGCGCCTGGAGCTGCTTCGCCTCCCTCTCTCTGCTCCTCCCCCGCTCACGCGCGCGCTCTCTCTCTCTCTCTGTCTCAGAAACTTCAAGAAAATTTTTTTTAAACAGCCGGAGGCCGGGTTTTAAATGACTGCCTTCGCCACGCAGTAATCCTGAAACCTCTTCTGCCCGCTCCATCTACTCAAAGAGCCACCCCGCGTCCCGCACACCCCCGGGAGCCGCGCGCCGCCTCGGGCCGCGCAGGGAAGCAGCGTGCGGGCCGCCCGGAGGCCGGTCCCGGGGGCGGCCTGCGCGGCGGCCCGAGGCGCGCTTCCCCAGAAGCTTGCGGGGGCGCGGGCGGCAGCGAGCGCGGACGTTCCGGGCGCGGCGTGGAGGCGCTGCCGCGCACACAGGCGGAGCGGACCGCGGGCGTCTCGCAGCCCCAGCGAGACGGACGGACGGACGGACGGACGGACGACGTAGGTGCGGTGGGAGAGGACTGTCCGCGATCTTGCGCTCGTTGCCCCGCCCCGCGCCCTGGTGCCCCGCCCGCCCTGGTGCCCGCCCCGTGCCCCGGTGCCCCGCCCCGTGCCCGGTGCCCGCCCCGCGCCCCGGTGCCGCCCGCGCCCGGTGCCCCCGCCCCCGCGCCCCGGTGCCCCCCGCGCCCCCGCCCGCGTGCCCGGTGCCCGCCCCGCGCCCGGTGCCGCCCCGCGCCCCGGTGCCGCCCCGCGCCCGTGCCCCGCCCCGCGCCCCCGCGCCCCGGTGCCCCGCCCCACGCCCGGTGCCACGCCCCGCGCCCCGGTGCCCGCCCCGCGCCCTGGTGCCCCCACCGGAACCGGAGCCCGCGTCCCGTGTCTGTGCGCGCGGCCCTCCGTTCCTGCTGGGCCGTCGCCCTGTGTGCGGTGCGTCTCTGTGCGGCCCTCGCGCGGAGAGACCCCCGCCCGCCCGCCGCGTCCCTGGCGTCCTCTGGGTGTCTTTCTTACCGTCCCCTCGCACCTCCTTCCGGGCGGGCCCTGCGGTGCGCTGCAGGCTGTGGTAAATGTGTGCCAGCCCATTCCACGGATTCAAGGCTATGAACACCGTGGCTTTGTTTCCGACGCTCAAGGAAACGCGGTCACCTGTGGAGGCCCTCGTGCCTTTACGTGATCGCCTTTTAGGTCCGTCCTGATGGTCGGATCCGGTTTCTGCCCCGCTCCGCTACTGACGCGCCCCCGCGAGCGCTCGTCTGTAAGCCCGGGGAGGCGGCCGGGGGCGCAGCCGTCCGCGCGCGTTCGGGTGTCCGCGCACGTCCCGCGGGACGGACGGGGGGGCGCGCCCGGGAGAAATGTGGGGTCACATGGAGACCGAGCCCGGGGGAAAGCCCTTCTCCGCCCTTGCTGCCGGGACGTCCTGCGTCGGCTCGAATAGGTCACGGGTCAGGGTGTCCAGCCCGGCTCTGGGCAGGCGAGGACGGCCACCAGCCAAACCTAACACCTGGGTTTCGTCCACTTTCTGTTTGTAAACGAGGGCGATGGAAAAACTCTCCGAACCGTGTACGTGTACGTGAACCTCTTAGTGTTCTTTCCTCCCTGATAACGCGGAGTAACGTGTATCCTGTTCTGTTGGAAGGCTCTAGAGATCTGTCAACAGAGGAACTTCGTAGAAGAGACCGTTTATCTTCTGAGTAAGTAGCTGTTGCCCCTGTGGCCCCGGTAAGCTGCAGAACGGCGTGACCGTGCTGTGTAAACTAAGAACGCACTTCACCTTTACACCAGAGTCACACAGACCTTAGAGACTGTCCTCTGTAAGAAGTTAATGGGGGCGCCTGGGGGGCTCAGTCGGTTAAGTGTCCGACTTCACCTCAGGTCAGGATCTCAACAGTTTGCGGGTTCGAGCCCCATGTCGGGCTCTGTGCTGACAGCTCAGAGCCTGGAACCTGTTTCAGATTCTGTGTTTCCCTCTCTCTCTGACCCTCCCCAGCTCGCACTCTGTCTCTATCAAAAATAAATAACATTAAAAAAAAAAATTAACATGGAAAAGGAAAGATGGGTTGGCGAGTTTGTCTTTTTTTTTTTTTTTTTTTGTCAGCCTGTTTTACTCTGATCTCAGCAGAAAATAATGTTCATTGTCAATAATCACACCTTAAATGACCAGAGAAAATGCAGTTGACTGTGGCCGTTTTTGGAAAGAGGAAAACTGGTATAATCTAGTTCTGAGTTGCCCCTGGGCCTCTCGCATGGCCTCCGTATGTGTCATAGCTTTTGTACCAAAGCCGCAGAACTTAATGATCTTTCCCCTTCCTCCTAAATGAACCACTTTGCATAAAAGCAGGGTCGATTCCTGAATGCCTCCCAAGGAAGCTCTATGCGGACATTTGTGGCATAAGCACAGAATTCAGATATTAGGTGTTTCTCCAGCATCCCTTCCCAAAAGATCCTCCAGTGGGGTGGATTTTTGTCACAATGTCGCATTTCCTAGGAGACAAGGAAGTAGAGAACTTACAAAGGGTGAGAGACATAATCTCTTTTGTTAAAGTTATCAAAATTTCAAAATCCTATACATATTTTTTTAATTAGCCATTTTTAAGACCTAAACAGCAGGAGTAATATTTGTAGGACAAAGATGCTATAGAAGGAACAACAGATGGGGATGTCATTTTATTCCCAGGCCAGCTGTTCTCACCAGATAATGGCGGCTTAGAGCGAGGAGGATTTAAGACCCGGTACTCGTTCCTGCCACAGGGCAGGCGCTTGCCGTCCCTCCTCTGAGTAAAGCATTCTACATGTACCATATTCAAGACTCATGCAAACTGTTAAAGCTGCTGAAATGCCAGTAGATCAGTGGGCAAAGTGTGTACAGATAATTAACCAAATAGAAGCATAGTTAGTAAATACTTTCATTTAACGAGGGCAATTGGAAGGCTTTCACCGGAACTTGGAGGAGAAGGAAACAAGGTCGTTGATCGTTGAATTTGCGTTTGGCACAAAGTGTATCAAAAGAGCGAATCCAAAGCTACCTCAAGAGGCAGAATGACTCTGAGGCGTTTAAAAGTCTTAACTGTATCTGAAATGAATGTGTTGGAAAGAAATACGCATCTGTTGGAGGGAAGTCGGAATCAGACAGACCGGGTCAGACTTCAGCTCTGCCGCTCAGTAGCTGTATGATCTTGGCAAGTTATTGTTTCTGTGTCCTAGTCCATAAGATATAAATATTACTGGAACATACCTGATAGGACAGTAGCTTTGGTGAAATGATGTAATTTATGTGAAGCACTTAAATGAGTACTCAGCACCAAGGAAACACCCAGTAAAGAGGAGATTAATTATTTCACTATGTTATAAACAGTAAAGGCTAACATCACATAAGAAAACATTAGCCTTCAAGACAAGAAGTACATAAGCAAGAGATAGGCTATTTCTTTAAAAACGTTTTATGAAAACATCCTAAATGAAGAATTTCTCACATCTTTGCTAGGCCGAATGGGCAATAGCCGAAGTGCCCTGAAGATGATTATGGAGGAACTGCATGATGTTGATAAAGCGATTGAATTCGCCAAGGAGCAAGATGACGGAGAGCTCTGGGAAGATCTGATTTTGTATTCCATCGACAAACCGCGTAAGCAGAAAAGTCCATGTGCGATCAGACCTTTTTTCTCCATACAGCCAGTTACGTCCAGAGTAAGAATTATCTCAAGACCCATTGGGTGGAAAATAGGGAGAAGTGTCTGATAAAAACAGGCTAATGAGTACATCGTAAAGACTTCTGGTTCTCCTGTGTAGAGAAACCTGGAGCTTGTCACTTTGCATGACCTGAACGTGAAAAGGAACAGGTGGCTAACCTGATGATGTTCACTGTGTCCCCATGAACACACTATAACTCCGTAAATGTAATCTGGCTTAGTTTGTGTTTTTTCCAGTTTGTATACAGGTGCATTTATTTTGAAAAGGTCAAGTCCTTTTGGGCTTGTTTCTTTTTATGGGCCCCTAGAACTGTCAGTAGCCAGCGATGGTCTCTGGATGTCTGCTGTGACAGTACCTGGTCTCTGTCCCGTAGCTCCAGGAGCACGAGTGTGCTGCCGTCATGGGATTGTCCACCGCCAGGGCTCCCATTTCGGAAAGAAATACTAAGTCCCTCAAGAGTAACCCAAGCCCTCTTTTGAAGATCTGGAAATGATTCTGAAACTGGCAATAGTGGTTTAAGGTCCACCCCCTTCCCTTCCCTTCCCTTCCCTTCATGGTTTTAGTAAAAAGGTTTATCTCTTTCAGTGTTTTCAAGTTTTAGACACCACTCTCGGGATTGTCTTTCTATAGGAGATACGAGAGGATAATGTTATTCAAGTCCGTTTCCGATGCAGGTTGTCACATGCACGTGCATCTTTGAGAAACTAACTCAGCGTGAGAAAATCGTATTTACAGACCTGCAAGGAGGCGGGGTGGGCGATATCGAGCACATTGTGACCTGGCGCAGGAGTGAATTTGGGCTTTTAACTTGCTGGGTGTGTGGCTCTGGATGAATCAGTTAACCACCCCATTTCCCTTTTCTATAAAATGGGGCCAAACAACATTGCTACCTTGCAGAACACTGGAGAAAAGTATGGGAGAGCCGGACCATGGTGTAAATGCTCGGTAAATGGGAATTGCACCCCGTCAACACTGCAGGCTGTGTTCCGAAGCCCTCATCTCTTCTCCAGCCATTTTTAACTTGTGTGGCTTCTCCCTTATGTCATGAAGTAAAAGGAAAGTTAGTTTTTTGTTTTTTGTTTTTAATATTTTTTTATTTATTTCTAGGAGAGAGAGAGACAGCGTGAGCAGGGGAGGGTCAGAGAGAGAAGGAGTCACAGACTGAAATAGGCTCCAGGCTCTGAGCTGGCAGTCAGCACAGAGCCCGACGCGGGGCTCGAACCCACGAACCGCGAGATCATGACCTAAGCGAAAGTCGGACGCTTATCCAACTAAGCCACCCAGGCGCCCCGGAAAGTTAGTTTTTGACAGTTCAGAAATTCAATTGGTTTTAGCACTTTCTTTAAAGGAAATAATTTGGGGGGAGGGGCGCGCCGGGGTGGCTCAGTCGGTTAGGCGTCTAACCCTTCACTTCGGCTCAGGTCATGGTCTCACAGTTTGTGAGGTCAAGCCTCACACTGGGCTCTGTGCTGACAGTGCAGAGCCCACTTGGGATTCTGACTCTGTCTCTCTCTGCCTCTTTCTATTTCTCTATCAAAATAAATAAAAATAAACTTAAGAAAAACATAAAGGAAATAATTTTTTATTTGAGTCACTTCTTGCCTAAAACTGCACTATGAACGTTGCGTACGTGCTGATTACCGCCTGTGCTATGTTGCAGCATTTATTACTGGCTTGTTAAACAACATTGGCACGCATGTGGACCCAATCCTCCTGATTCATCGTATTAAGGAAGGAATGGAGATTCCCAATTTGAGAGATTCCTTGGTTAAAATTCTGCAAGACTACAATTTGCAAGTAAGTATCCTTTCTTGATCCTTCCTACCAGCGCGGAGGGTAAAAGTTGACTTGACTCCCGGGTAAACATTTCTAGGACTATTTTCGATATCTAAGAATTCATTTGGATAATTACATTTTCTTTCAGCCCAGATATGTATTTGGGAAACTCATGGAGTAGAGAGTCCTCCTTTAAGGAAGCCACAGAACTGTTTAACCGCTTCCAAATTTTCTCTCCTCGATAAGCAGGCACTCTTCCATTTAGGTGGTGCAGGGAGCGTGGCATTTGGCAGGGAGAGGGGGGTAGTTCCCTCGCAGCCACTGAAACCAGTTTTAAGTAGAATGAGTATTGTGTCCCCTGGGGGGAACAAAAAACATGTTTTTCAGATAATTCTTTTATTCCCTTGAAGTTACTCAGTAACCCATTGCCTGAGAGGTGTTGAATATGTGATTTTATTGAACCTTTTGTCTGCTTCCCAGAGTAGTACAACCTGGTTATCTGTAGTAATTCAGAACTTGATGATAAAAGCAGCGGAATGCCTTATTTTTCAAAAAAGTAATTAATATGCTAATTACAAAGCATCCTCATCTTTCTTTGTAAAGGACGCCTAACAATTACTATTTCCCGGGATGCCGGTAGCTTCCGCAGAGCTTGAAACCGTTGAAAGCACATTTCTTTAACAGTTGGGACTCTTCTTTCTCGACTTCGTTTGAAAACGAGTTTTTATTAGAAGAGAGGGGAAACTGCTTTCCTGGAAACACAAAGATTTCACAGGCAGAGCCAGAGGATGAGGTCGTGGGGAGAGAAGTGGTTAGGAGGTTAAGTAGGGAGGGGAGCACCATGATGGTTTGTGGGGCCATGGCGGTGGGGGTGCTGTTCTGCGGCAAGGCAAGCTTCGAGATCCAGAGGAGCCGGAGGCTGCAGACAGCCCCGGGAGAGGTTTGGGGGAGGGCGTGGGCCGGGCAGGGGGCAGAGAGGACTGGCGAGGGGTGGAGGGGCGAGCGCTGCGGGCGGTGGCCCAGGGCCCCAGGATGGTGTCCAGGACGGAACTGGGCTTTGGGGAGCGTGGTTTCGGCGTCTGACCTCCTGAAGCCCTGGGTGGGAGCGAGCCTGATGCTGACCTGTGTCCACAGGCTCCTCCCAGCCCCGGTGGGCCAGGATCTGCTCCAAGTTTCATGCCCCGATGTACTGAGAAGTCACTTAGGTGTGGTGGCCCTACGCGCCTCTGCCCCCCGGAAGGTGACAAAATGGTCCTTCCTCTGTCCTCCAGCTTACAGGTGCATCGAGCTTAGACTCTAGGCTGCAAATGTGCCTTAGCTTTTTCCCAGCCTCTGCAGCACCGACAGACACACCTAATAAATCCCTCTTACTAGGCTCTTAATCCAGAGAACCCGGCTCACGGGCCTCACTGGGTTTCACTCCTCACTCATGTTTTAAAACGAATAAATGTGCATAGCTCTGAGTCAGCCGGGAATAAAAATAATTAGATGCAAAATGAATTCCATATTAAAAAAATCATCCACTAAAACAGCTGTTTAATCAATAGTTTATCCTCTTAATTATATTTTTAAGTGTACTGAGAGCTCTTCCTTAAGATGTGTACGTGTGCGGTTGGTGAGATGTTGAGCGGCTCCGAGTTACTTCACCAGTGGATCCCATAAACCAGGGAGCTGGGCCGAGGGGAGGGAGCCGCGGGGAAGGTGGCAGAGCCCCCGGGAACTGCCCCGGGGTCTCCCCTAGAGCTCAGACAGCTCGTGATGGGTGCAGAGGAATCGCTGATCCTGGGCAGGTGGTTCAAACAATTCCAGGGGGCGCTCCCTCCTTGCATGTGAAGAAAGACTTGAGAAGGGTTTTCTATGCAAAAAGCCACTGTCTTTCGTTAACGGCCATTTATTTCCTTTCTCCAGGCAGCCTGCTAGAGATCACTGTAACAGTACTTAAGCCCGCTTCTCAATTACAGAGCATTTTGAAGTTTCCAGAAAAGTTTCACGTACATATTTTTGACTCTAGTCTCGTTCATTTGTGCCATAAAAGTATATCGTTGATTTTTACATGTTGTCGCAGGATAGAAAATGGCTAGTCCCGCTAATCTTCCAAACTGGGGGTAAATTGTGCAGATCCATGTATTTGTGCAGACCTGGAACCTTCTCTGTTGGAGGCAGCGCAGAGGGAAGGCCCCTGGCAGATAGAGCAAACCGTTCAGTAAGCATAAGGAGCCATGGTCAGATGTCAGGGACAGGGCTGCTCTGTGTTGGGAATCTCTCGGGGGCAGATTTACAGTAAAGTATGTAGCACTTTAAGGAAAGTCGGTTAAGCATCCGACTTCAGCTCAGGTCAGGATCTCACTGTTTGTGGGTTCGAGCCCCGCATCAGGCTCTGTGCTGACAGCTCAGAGCCTGGAACCGGTTTCAGATTCTGTGTCTCCCTCTCTCTCTCTGACCCTCCTCTGCTCATGCTGTCTCTCTGTCTCTCAAAAATAAAGATTAAAAAAATAAAATGTCTTTGGCTCCTGAGAGTGCTTTGGGAGATCACTCGTTAGCCAGTAGCTCTTTGGAGACAGAAGGCAGGAAAAGTTGTGAGAAAAATTTTAAGTATCTCTTCTGGTTTTAAAATTTTATGTTTTCTTAAACTCAGCAACTCTCCTCAACTGAAGTTCAGCACGAGGCACGTTAGCAGTCTGCGTCATCATTAAAGTGAAGGAAGATCTCCTTCAGCCGCGATGTTGGTGTTTACAGTTTGAAAATGTTTTTTATTATCATGTTTTCGTACCTTGTTACACAGTTCATATAATGACTCAACAAATTTTAAAAAGCTTCATGAAGTCTGTAAGGTAAAGGTAGGTAGCCTTGATTGTACTTCATGAACTTAAAACGTTCCTAGGCCTGATTTCAAAGACAAATAGCTTTTGTGTTAATATAAACTTATTTGCAGAACAGTGTGGTATAAATGATATTTCAGTGTTTACATGAAACTGACAATAGTTTACAAATTATTTTTATGCCATAGGTTTTTCATGTTTATACTTTATATTTTTTAAATATTAAAAAAATTTTTTTAACATTTATTCATTTTTTGAGAGACAGAGAGAGACAGAGCGTGAGTGGGGGAGGGGCAGAGAGAGAGGGAGACACAGAATCTGAAGCAGCTCCAGGCTCCGAGCTGTCAGCACAGAGCCCGACGCAGGGCTCGAACCCACAGACAGTGAGATCGTGACCTGAGCTGAAGTAGGACACTTAACCGACTGAGCCACCCGGGCACCCCTAAACTATTTTTATTTCTAAATTCAGCATTTCTATCCCTTTCTGCTTGTATTTTTCCTGAAGAGTTCTAGCATTTCTGTTCCCGTGCTCTTACCTGAGAGCCATTTCATCGCGGTCATTAGGCGCTATCACCTCCATGTCACAGCTGGGAAGACTCTCGAAGGTGGCGAACGGGCTTTGAGCCCAGATCCTCTGACTGCATCTTGGGTATTTCGTACTGGCCGGCTGGTGGCTCCGCTGGTCTCTGGGGACGCATTCGCGGTCCTGGCAGGTCACACAGGAACACCTGGGATTGAACAGGCCGCCCGCTGTCTTGGGAGAGCGGTGGACGTGATGTTTGCAGAGCTGGGCTCCGGCTCTGCCTTTGTCACCAGCCTTGGCCCTTTGGGAAGGTACCTGACCCTTCTGGATCTCAGCTTTCCCATTCGATTAAATCAATGTTGGCAAGCCTGGCTACACACCAGACTTACCTGATTTCTTTTAAAAATCACTTCGTCTCAGTAAAAAAAAAAGTCCAGATCTGCTGGATTAGACCCTCCTGGGGGGCCAAAGGCCTCTATCCTTAACCCACTTTGATGTTCCTTAACGCTAAGCCTGGCGCAAGTCTGTGCATTGACATTTGACATTTAGGAACCTGGAGACGAGATGATCTCTAAAGGATCTTCCGTCTCTCAAGTTCTTCAGGGAGTCATTATGCCGTTATGTCGCCCCATATTTCTTGTTTCTCATCTCTCTGCTTTGAAACCCAGAGACCAACAATTAAGAGGAGATAGTGACTTCTTTCTTACCTGCCTTTTTTTTTTTAATGTTTATTTTTGAGAAAGACAGACACAGAGTACGAGCAGGAGAGGGGCAGAGAGAGAGGGAGACATGGAATCCCCAAAGCGGGCTCTAGGGTCTGAGCTGTTAGCACAGAGCCCAACGCGGGTCTTAAACCCACGAACGTTGAGCTCACGACCTGAGCCAAAGTCAGATGCCTAACCTACTGAGCCGCCCAGGTGCCCCTTCTTACCTGTATTTTGGGGGGTTCAGATGGGTTTCTTCTTGTTCACAGTACATAAGCTCTTCATTTCTTCCAAAAGATAGTTTTTTAAATTTATAGATCTCTGAAATAAACTTTTAAAATAGATTTTTTTTTTCCTTTCAAATGATTTCCATTTGGCCTGATAGCAGCTTTTAGGTGACATGGGTGACCTTTGACTACCAGCTGTAGCTTCTTTAATCAGTCTGGCACGTGTATACTTTGTGCCCTCGTAAATCAAATATGATTGTAATACTGTTTCTGAACTCCAGCATGAGACCTTAGAGGCTTTCTATTTTTTCCTTACTTCTCTGCATTTCATCATCTTTGATGATAATCCCAACCAAAAAGCAAAGCCTTTTCAATTAGAATTCAAATCCCCATAGCATCATAACCTACCTGATGGATTAGAAATTAGGCAAAATGGTTTCCCCAGCTCGTTCTGGCATCGTACGGGGCTTGTAAACCCAGGTAACTATCTGTCATTTGCAATTCTAACAGTAAACACTGCAGTATGAACCAGGCAATGTCAGCAGAAAGTCCAACACTCAAAGAGTCTTTTAAAATAAAAATATCAGAAACTCGGCAATTTTTATGGCATTTTCCCCACAGCAGCTGTTTCTAATGAAGCATAATAACATCACTGATGTGCAATTCTTTTATTGCTTTATAAAATCTCTGTGCGTCTGGTGCTTTGCACTGGGATGATCACTGATGCTGGACTGCAGAGAGCTCGGGGAAAACGACTCTGCGGCCTTGTGTGGGTTTTCGACAGCGTCTTATAAACACATTCTTCTTTAAATTCACAGTAGAACAAGGTGTGCTTGTAACAAACCGAGTCTAGACCCTACAGCTGGCTGTCTCGAAAATGACGACGATGAAACAGTAAAGGAAATGCCAGACAGCTTAGCTCTGTGGAGGAAACAGTGTCGTGGTAAGAAAACGAGTCATTGAGAACAGTGTGTGGGGAGAAAGAAATAAGGAAAAGTCCCACAAGGAAAATGAATCTCTGAAAGGTCACGTACTTGCCAAGCAACAATGCCCACAGACCCTTTGTGAGATGAAAGCTTGATGCCGTTATGATGTTGAGGAAAAGAAAGACCAGTGGTTTACTTCCCTTGGTGAAATTCTGATATGAGCTGGAGATTCTAGTCTGAGATGTGGATACACAGAAGAATGAAAAGTGCCGTGACAACCGCAGTATTTCTAAGAACTGGAAGATACTACATCAAACTCAAAGGCATTATTAGCAAGTCTCCTCTAAAACAAAGACAGAACTTTGCAACTTGATCCCTCATAGCCCTGGAGTGGAAACAGCCTCAGTGCCCATCAACAGGAGAGTATATCTCCAGATTGCTGCCTCTTGGCCACAAATCAGATGCTGTGTCTCCAGGCCTCACGTCCTCATTCTAGGCAGGAAGACATAGGAAGCAAAGAGCTCTTTCCTGATGAGGGTTTGCTCTTTTATTTGGGAAACGATGGCTTTCCCAGCCTGTGTTCATCTCATTGGCCAGATCTGTGTTGCATGAATCCCAGCCAGCTGCATAGTAGACACTTGAGTGTATTTTATTCTACATGTTTGCTGTGTTTCATAATTTAAAATGGAAAGTAGCCCAAAGTAATGGCAGACAGTATGTTCAAAACGCGAGTGGTGTGAGTAACGTCCGGTTAGCAAGGCTGGAGAGACCGTGGAAGGTCTGGGTCCGCAGGTGGGAGCAGGCTGCGTGTCACGACCTTGGAAGATGGGAGTTGTCGGGAATCCTGAAGATCAGAGAGGGTTGAAGAGAACGGAGTTTGACTCCGCCCCCGATGTTTTAATAAAGGCATTCCTGGGAAATACCAGGTATCTGCTTGAAGCCAGTGACCACCACGGCCCAGTTCTCATGGGTCACTGATGGAGGCTACAGCAAAGAATCCACGGTCAGCCTAATGCCTTGTCATGTCTGGCACTGAAAACAGTACCTGTGTGATTCTACCGTGTTCTTGTATGGTCTTGACTCACCGCTCTGATTGCCCTAGAGCTCTACAGGCTTTTGGGGATCACTGGTTCTTTTGAGCAGATGGTAGCTGCGTTTCTTGCTACCCCTGTCTGCCTGCTAAATGAGAATCCTGTAAACCATCTTTCTCTTCTTCTGCTTTGGAGCCTTAGATTTGGGGAAGATGAAGTAGAAAGTAACTTACTGTATTTGTGTGTTTTCTCTCCTCCTGGCTGAGTGCCTCTCAATACTGAAGTTTTTCCTAGAAAATATCTTGCTGTGGGCAGACGGATTGTACCGATCTGGAAAAATGTCATCCTGGTGAAAATACGGTTCCTTCTTAGTTTGCAGGGTTTTTTTTTTTTCTCCTGTTTTCTTTTTTGAATTTGCAGGCACCCTGGCTTCCGTCTGTACTGCCAGGTCTGCCCTTCTTCCGGTATTATTCATGCAGGAGGCCCTCCACACCCACTCAGGGTCAGAGCCAACTCGTTTTGAAACGTTGTACCGAAGATACTTTGACACTGTTTTTCTTAAGTTTTTATTCTGGTATTGGAGGCTGAGCAGCATTATATGTTTGCTTATAAATTTCTTAAAGTTACTGGGGCGCCTGGGTGGCTTAGTCGGTTAAGCGTCCGACTTTCGCTTAGGTCATGATCTCGCGTTTGTGGGTTCGAGCCCCACGTCGGGCTCTGTGCTGACTGCCAGCTCAGAGCCTGGAGCCTGTTTCAGTCTGTGACTCCCTCTCTCTCTGGCCCTCCCCTGCTCATGCTGTCTCGCTCTCTCTCTCCTAGAAATAATAAATTAAAAAAAAAATTAAAAAAAAATTCTTAAAGTTACTGACACCAGTAATTTTTTTAAGTTTATTTTTGAGAGAGTTAGAGAAAGAGAGCAAGCATGGAAGGGGCAGAGGAAGAGGGAGAGAGAATCCCAAGCAGGCTCTGCTCCGTCAGCGTGGAGCCTGATGTGGGGCTCGAACAAACCGTGAGAGCACGACCTGAGTCGAAGTCAGATGTTTAACCCACTGAGCCACCTGGGCACCCTTGACATCAGTATTTCTTAGGCCTCTTTCTTACTATAGTTTTCTCTTCTTGTATGCTTTAATGATACCCATTAAAGTTTTAATGTCTTCTTCCAGTGAATCAAAAATGCAATTTTTAGTAGCATTTGAAAGAAGAAAACATCATAGGCAGTGTCTCGATTAATGCAGAAATAGTAGAGCTTTATTTCCTGCTCATCTGTACTAGAAATGGCAGGTATAGAACTTTGGCCTGGACATCAGCTCTGTTTTCTGGAGTATCTGCTTTTGTACGACTGTGGAGAAAACCCTTGGGCTGCGTTTGCCCACAGCCCGTGCTGTCCAGGGTTTCAGAGGAGCGTGTATTAGTGTAGACCCCGGGGATGGCAGAGCCCAGGGGGCCTGGTGGCATGAATTGAAAACCTGAAAGCAAGACCCGTGTGTAGGTTCCTGAGGTGGGCGCGACCTCAGTATGAAGAAGGGCGGGACGCACCTCCGAGGGCAGCATTCGCCGCGACCCGGAGCTGGACCACAGGGAGGCGGGGATGGCATCATTCTGTGAATTTCCAGGGTGGTTACATCTGACCGCACAGAAGCGTGCAGGAAGACCCATTGAGCCAGAAGAGCGAGCCGCAGACACTGCCACAGAGAGCCTGTCTGCCCTTCAGGCCCTGAGCGTCCCCCTCTAAGGAAAGCAACACGTTCTGGTTCAAAAAAAAGGCACCTGGCAGAAGCACACCTCCTACAGCCTCTCCCAACAAACAACAAAACAAAACCCAAAACAGGCTGGAAACTCTAACCGAGGCCCCTGGAACGGGGCGGAAGGTAGGGCGGGTCACATCGCTGTGCTGTGCCCAAGCAGGTGGGCACTGTCTCCATCCCGCCCTGGCTCTGAAACACAAGGTGGGCGCCACCCGGCAGCCCGCGTCGTGTGTGTCCTGACTCGTGACGCTGCTGCGGGGCCCCCGCCTCCGCTCGTCCAGGCAGCAGGCGAGAAAATACGTCCCCTACGGAATAGCAGGGAAAAGGCATACAGAAAAAGCGCGGTACTGGGACGCAGAAACTGGGTCTCATAACAGAGTGTGAACATCGGTGGTCGTTTTCAGTTGGCCGCCCCGTGAGAGTCGCCAGCTTGGAGGGTGAGCAGAGACAGGAGACTCTGGGCGCCGCGCTGAACAGCGGGGCGGGAAGAGAGGGACTGCGGCCAGCAGGGGGTTAGGACAGAGGTCCTGTGTGCTTGCTCGCTCTGTGCCCTGCTCCTGGTCCGTGGTACGGACCCCGTAGAGATTAGTGCAGCAGAGAGACAGATTTGTGACATGGAGGATTCTGGAATAGCAGGATTTCTACCCTGGACCGAGCAGGTCGCGTGGGGCCAGACTGCCAGGCGGAGTCCGCGCTGGGAAGCCCTGTGAGACAGCGGCGGGGTTGTCACAGCCCTCCTTGCTGTGAGGAGTTTCAGGGCGCTGCAGCAGCTACCGTCTGCTGAGTGCAGCTGTGACTGAACGGAGGCCGGAAGGTGGGCGCGAGGGTTTGGAGGGAGGGGCGCACCAGGGCCCGGCAAGCAGGGAGCGCCTCACTGTGCAGCTTCAGACACTGGTTTTCCGAATCCCCAGTAAGAGGCTTCACCCCCATAGTTGAGTCTTCTAAAGACGGCCTTTTTTTTTCTTTTTTTAAAACAACGAATGCATTAGATCCTGCTTCGTGAAGGCTGCAAGAAGATTCTCGTAGCCGACTCTTTGTCTTTACTGAAGAAAATGCACCGGACTCAAATGAAAGGCGTCCTGGTGGATGGTGGGTAACATTAAAATAATCCTATTAGAACCATAGGCCTTGCTTTCAGAAGAGACAGAGCAAAGGGAAAGACTGTCTAATCGCAATGTGTGTTTCCTTGCAGAGGAAAACATCTGTGAGTCGTGCCTTTCCCCTATTCTTCCTTCAGGTAAGATGGCTGATGGGATCCTCCAAATATGTGTTCGTGAGGAGTGGAGTTAAAAATTTTTTTTTAATTCTTAATGTTTAATTTTGAAGGAGGGAGAGAGAGAATGTGAGCAGGGGAGGGACAGAGAGAGAAGGAGACACAGAACCCAGGGCAGGTTCCGGGCTCTGAGCTGTCAGCACAGAGCCCGACGCGGGGCTCGAACTCACAGTGAGATCCTGACCTGAGCCGATGTCGGACACTTAACCACGGAGCCACCCAGGTGCCCCAGAATTAAAATTTGGATGTTAGCGCATCTATAACTTCTGGAATAATCCGTGTAGGAAAGAATTTCAGCCCACAACCCTACTCAGTTGCAGGCTGGTGCCACCGTTCTGTAAAGCTGAGGTGCCCGCCCTAGAGTGCATCCGTGTTACCGGGAAGGCTCGGGAAAGCCCGGAGCGCTGGTCCCACCCCAGTGCGGAGGCAGTAGCTCTAGGGCAGGACCCAAGGATTTGCACTTGCAACACATTCCCGGGTGATGTAGATCCTTCTTCAGGGGCCATTCTTTGAGAATCACGGCTTTAGAGTAGAATAAAATGGAAAAACCACCATCAACGTGTTTAAATTGCAAAGGAGAAGAATCGTGTGTATCTAGGAAAAAAATTGTACACCCCCACAAAAAAATTGTACTTTTAACTTTTCCCTTGCCCTGTGGTTGCAGGCACCTAAATTATCCCCCATTGCGATGGAAACCTACTACTTGCCACCTCATCAGAATATAAGCACGTGTTTATTTACAGTTGGTAAATACATATATCATCGTGTATAATGGGAGCGCCTTACGTAAGGCTAGAACAGAAGAGGAAACTCCAGAGTTTGAACATAGAAATTAAAGCATAGCTGTCAGGATGGAAAGAAGTGCTTTTGATACAAATTCAGCACAGAGAAGTACTGAGGGAGATTGAGAGAGAGAGAGAGCGCTAGCTGATGCAGGATTTACTTAGCTTTAGGGGATAAAAGACCAGGAACGTGAAAAGTCCGTTCCACCCAGGGTCTTTTCTAGAGGAAATGGGTTTGAAGTGTTCATGTTAAAAACCACAATGGGCTTTACACAGTGCAAGTGCAAGGTCACAGCCCAGGATTCTCACCCTGCTCTGCCCTCAAGTCCCTGAATGGCCCTGGCCAACCCGTAGGTGAACTGGAAGCACTTTTCTAAAGTCACGGAATGGACTGGAGGACACGGTATATGTAGTGTGTGTGAGCGCCTGGGGAACGGAAGAGGGTGTGTGCAAACCCGTCCTAATCTAAGTCTTAGAGAGACACAGAGAGAATGAGTGCGGGAGGGGCGGAGAGAATCCCAGGCAGGCTCCGTGCTGTCAGCGCAGAGCCCGATGCGATGCTCCATCTCACACGCCATGACATCGTGACCTGAGCTGAAATCCAGAGTCGGACACGTAACCACAGCCCTCTAGTTTCCCCCCT
This sequence comes from Proteles cristata cristata, assembly GCA_017311185.1. Classification (NCBI taxonomy): domain Eukaryota; kingdom Metazoa; phylum Chordata; class Mammalia; order Carnivora; family Hyaenidae; genus Proteles; species Proteles cristata. The sequence continues at coordinate 157,435 of JAESUZ010001291.1, read as the reverse complement.
CTACCCTCGCTGCTGGTTTTAAAATACACGAGGTAGAGCCTTCGCTGGGAAGTGGTCCCCCGCTTGCGCTCGTAACGGGCATGGAGGACAGCCACCCGTGACTCCGAGCAGCTCGGAGGCAGTGTCCGCGGTGCGGGGCTCCCACCACCCCTCGGGGCGCCTCCGGGACCGTGTCCTCCTGCGGCAGCTTATTGCTGGAACATCGAACCACAGCTGGACTTTCAGTCAGGATCGGTTCAGAAAGTTCCGGACCTGCCTGCTTCATTGGGTTCTCTCTCTTCTGCCCCCAGATGCCGCCAAGCCCTTCAGCGTGGTGGCCTTCCACTGCCGGCACATGTTCCACAAAGAGTGCCTGCCCGCGCCCAGCGTGGTGAGTAGGGGGTCGCGCGTGTCACCGTCCCGCGGCCTCTCTGGCTCGTGCTAGATCCCCGAAGAAAATGACTTTCCTTCCCACGGGTAACAGTGCTTAGTGCCCTACACCGTAGCGCCCCCTTCTCCCCGGGCCCCCGGCCCCTCGGGGTCTGGAAGCAGATGAAGGGCCAGAAGGTCAGCAGGGGCCCAACACTGGACCCGGGGGCGCTCTCTCCTCCTCGTGAGGAGCGGTTCTCCTAACTTTCGTTACAGCAGGTTCTTAAGATCGTCTGTTTACTAGGTACTAATCGCATGTGCCAGCCTGTCCCAGGTAGGGATGTAGAGCAAGAGCGGTATGGTTAGGGCTGGGCACCGTCTACACTTTCAGGGACCCCCCCCAGGGGGTTTGAGACGTAACCCTGTGGACAGAAGGGGATTACTGTGCCAAATGTTGTAAAACCGAGTGAGTTCACGTAGGGGAGACTGAGGATGGTCAAGCCCTCCAGAGACGGGGTACAATGAGAGCCATTTTCTAGTGTAACTCTTCAACCCGATTTCCGCATCGGGACTCTCTTTTTAGTATCATCAAGTCGTGTTCCCCCCCGGTCACATTAGACTTGTGTCGCTGTGGGGGATTCTTTGAGTCTCCAGAGTGACAGCTGGTGTAGACAGAACCCGCTGTGAACCAGCAAAAGTCTCCAGGAAAAGGAGGGACATTTCCTAGCTTCCTCCCCACCCCCGACCAACGTTCGCGTGAGATTTCTGAATAGGAGACCAGGAAGGTTTAAATTTTTTGATGTTTCTATTTGTCGGGGAGGGGCAGAGAGGGGCCCACAGACGCCCAGGCAGGCAGCACAGAGCCCGATGTGGGGCTTGGGCTCACGGACGGCGCGGTCACGACCTGAGCCGACCTCAGCCAGAAGCCTAACCGACCGCCTGAGCCCCGCGCGTGCCTCGGGAGGGCTCCTTTGCTAAAACGCGTGTCCTGCGCTCACGCTTTCAGAGCCCGCGCGCGCGGTTCTGCAGCGTCTGCAGCGCCAAGCACCGCGGCCCCGGACGCGCCGTGTTGGAGACGAAGAAATAGCGCGCGTCTGCAGCGCGGGCGGCGTCCGTGGGCTCCGGCCCCGGGCCGCCTGCCCCAGGCCTCTCTCCTCTCTGCGCGGCCAGCCGTGGCCCGGGCTCCGCCGACGCGCCCTCGCGCTCGCCCTCGGCTGGGGCGGCGCCGCTGTGCCTGTCGTTCCAGGAGGCGTTTACCCAGCGCTGTGTGAGTCGTCGCTTCGCCCGCGCGGCCGGCACCCTGCTCTTTCCCGTCGGCGCCCCGAGGACCAGCGGGGTCTGGCCCTGCAGGCGCTCTGTGTTTGCTGACTGAATAAATGTTCGCTCTTGCCACTGAAAGGCTCCCTGGTGGCGAATCCTGGCGCCCTAAGAGCGGGGCGGGGTCGTGGTGGGGTCCTGCCGAGAGGGGCCCTCGGCGGAGCGGCCCGGGCTGCAGCCCTGTGCGCCCCCGGGGAGCGGAGGCGGGGGCGGGACCCCAGCCTGTGACGGGCCTGCGTCCGGGGAGAGGCTGCCGCCCTCCCGCCAGGGGTGCCCTCCCGCCAGGGGTGCGGGCCGCCGGGGGTGCGGGCGTCCGCGGCGCCAGGCCACGCTGCCTGCAGGAGCCGCCGCACCAACCCACCGTTAGATTCCTGACCCTCAGAAACGGAGATGGCGAACATCGGTTGGTTTTCGGGCTACATTCGGGGGGAGTTCGTTGTGCGGTGCGAGATGCAGCAAGCGCTTACCCATCGTTAGCTCGCATTTTTCCAAAATTAACCTCGGTTTCTGCTGCTTGACCACCAACACGGGACATTGGCGGCTACCAAAACCACCAAACGCAAAATCCTGGTGGACTGTCAGTCCTGGTCACCGGAAGCAGCCTCCATGCCGCACACGAGAGCCCTTTGTTGGGGACGTTTTGTAGCAGAGGTCCTGACAAAGTGGAGAGGACAGAATGTGAAATCCTGCCACTTAAGAAACAAGCAAAGGAAACGGATCGCACGTTGCCTCAAAGACCCAAAATCCGAGGGGTTTGCAAGGTTTAGAAGTAGGTCACACACGAAGGGGAAAGAGAAGCTCTGTTGCCGTTGCTTTAGGAGCCCAAGTGCTGAGGTTAAAGTTACGTCATGAAAGGTGCAGGCCCCTGGGCGGCTCAGTCAGCAGGGTGTCCAAATCTCGATTGCAGCTCAGGTCATGATCCCAGGGTCACGAGATCGAGCCCCCTGTGAGGCTGTGCACGGAGTTTTGAGCCTGCTCGAGATTCTCTGTCTCTCCCCCTCTCCCCCACTCCCTCCAACAATTACAACAACCTGTTGGGGCAACTAGGTGGCTCAGTTGGTTAAGTGTCCAACTCTTGGTTTCACCTCAGGTCACAGTCACGTGGGTTCAAGCCCCACGCTGGGCTCCACACTGGCAGCACAGAGCCTGCTTGGGATTCTCTCTCCCTCTCCCCCCACCCCCACTCCTGCGGTCTCTGTCCCTCAAAATAAATCTTTTTTTAAAAAGACCAGGAATTATGTTTTTAAAAAAAAGTGTTGGGTGCCTGAGTGGCTCAGTCAGATAAGCATCTAACTTTGGCTTAGGTCACGAACTCCCTGTTGGTGAGTTCGAGCCGCATGCCGGGCTCTGGCTGACAGCTCAGAGCCTGGAGCCTGCTTCCGATTCTGTGTGTGTGTGTGTCTCTCTCTCTGCCCCTTTGCCACTTCTGCTCTCTCTCTCTCTCAAAAATAATAAACGTTAATTTAAAAAAAAAAAAAGTGTAAATTCGAGAACTTTCTAACCTCTCAGGTGTCTAGCAACAGAGGAGCGTGCCCCCTTGGAGGCCACTGCCTGGAGGCAGGACAGGTTCCAGCCAAGGCAGGTGACCGCCAGTCAGACCCGTGGCCTCACCTCTGGGCTGCCTGTTACAGTAGCCGGTTCTACGCCCCCGTCCACTCTAAGCATCTCCAAATCCCTCTAGAAACAGCACATTTAATCGGTTACTCTCACGCTCTGTTATTTTTATACTCAGATCCAATGCCCATCTGTCGTGCGTCTGAATGCCCACGTCTTTGGCTGGCTCATTAATTCGTTGTCACTACAGGGTCCTCGCTCCCACCCTCCCTGCTGGGCAGGACCCACTTGTCTCTCCCATCCTGACCACACTGCAGCCTCCTTTCGTTTTTTGCCAGATTCATGTATATCCTTTGGCTTATGATCATGCCAGTTCTTGTAGAACTGCCAATGTTACTTTTATGTGTTTGGGTTTTTCCCCTCAAAAGGAAAAGGAGCATGACATTCCCACGTGTGTTATGGGCCAGGCGTGTCCCCTAAAAGTTCTGTGCTGGAAGTTCCACCCCCAGGACCTCAGGGTAGGACTAGACTCGGCAAGAGGCCTTTGAAGAGGTAATGAAGGAAGAACGGAGTCGTGGGCGGCGAAGCCAAGGCGACTCGCATCCTTAGAAGAGGAGGTTTGGACGCAGCCACGTGCACACACTCGGAGGAACGGCCACGTAGGGTCCAGTGGGAGGGCGGCCATCTGAGCTAAAGGAGAGGCCTCAGGACACCAAACCTGCTGACCCCATGGTCTCGGACCCCTCGCTTCAGAACCGTGAAGAGACCCTGCTGCGGGGTAAGCCGCCAGGCTGCGGTATTGTGCTCGGCGGCCCTAGCCAACAAACGCGGCGCAGGGACCCCTCAGGTCACGAGGGGCTGGCCTGCGCGCTGGACACTGCTGCCCTCTGCCCGGGGGCTCTGCCTGCACGTCTCAAACAGCGGGCACCCCCCCCCAAGCCCACTCTCATGCTGGGGCGCTTTTCAAGGTCACAGGGCTTTCTCCTGTCTCCATGGTTACTTACCATGATGGTGCTTCCCCTCTGACTGCTTGGCGCTAGGCTTCTCCACCAAAACGTATCGATGAAAGTACAGCAGGAATCGTCTACATAAACAGCGCGGGGGCACCTGGGCAGCTCAGGCGGTTAAGCATTCGACTCCTGACGTCGGCTCAGGCCATGATCTCGCGGTTTGTGAGTTCGCGCCCCACACTGGGCTCTCTGCTGACAGTGTGGAGCCTGCTTAGGCTTCTATCTCCCTTTCTCTCTGCCCCTCCGCTTGCTCTCTATCTAGCTCTCAAAATTAATAAATTTAAAAAAATTTAATATAGTGTGTAAAAGGACATAACAAATTTTGAATTCCAATAATCTAGAAGAGGTGCTCTCAAGTGCTTAGTGAAGTATTTGCTGATGATATTACCTTAATTTGAAGTTCATTTTAATACAGGTAGCTGCTTTTAAGATTTTTTTTTAGCTTCAATTTTGAAAAAGGCTTGTAGTAAGATTTAGGTTCACGATACATACTTTTACCCCCTCCAAATGTTAACATACCTGCATTAGTCACAACCCTAAGCTCAGTCAACATGGAGAATTTAGTGGCACCGGGGTGGCTCTGTCACTTACATGTCCAACTTCGGATCCGGTCAGGATCTCACAGCTCGTGAGGCCCGCGTCGGGCTCTGTGCCGACAGCTCGGAGCCGGGAGCTGCTTCACATTCTGTGTCTCCCTCTCTCTCTGCCCCTGCCTCCGCTTGTGCTCTGTCTCCCTGTCTCTCAAAAATAAACATTTTTTAAAAATGGAGACTTTAGTGTAAGGGTCATGGAATTAGAAGAAGGCCGGCATCGTGCCTGGGCTGCAGGCACTGTGGTGAGGCCAGTCTGAAGAGAAGACCCTCCTGTAGCCCGAGGACACAAGGTGGACTCCCCGAAGGAGGTGGCACCCACCATCGACTCCCCTTGCACAATCCAGAGAAACAGACCAACGCGCCTGGCTGTGAGTCCGGGCAGCCCACCAGGGTGTGAGCCAGCACTCGGCGCTGCCTTCTCACATTCTGTTTTTCTTGGTTGTGAGTCGTGTCTGCTAAAGAGCGAGGGGTGGGGGGACGGCTCTCCATGAGCGAGGATAGCATCTGGGCTCGACTTCTTAATACTGGAGGAGGACGTGGTGGCAGGTAGGAAATGATTGTCCCAGATGCCTCCTCGCTAATTCCTGCGCCTCCTTCCACTTGAACAGCCCTTCCCCTGCGTGGCGGTGCCCGTCTCTGGGGACGGCTCGCTTGCCTCGTACGTGCCTCCAGGGCAACCCGCGCTTCTCCAGAGACTAGTCAACTCTTGGAGTTAGTCACCCACTTGATTCCGTTAGACTGTTAGTCCCCAGAGAGCAAGGGCTGCCCTCTTTATTCTAGGTCTATCCTCGGTGCCTACTTAAGTGGGCTTGATATGAAAGACACCCAACAGGGCACCTTGGGTGGCTCAGTTGGTTAAGCGTCCGACTTCAGCTCAGGTCATGATCTCATGGTCTATGAATTCAAGCCCCACATCAGGCTCTGTGCTGACAGCTCAGAGCCTGGTACCTGCTTCGGATTCTGTGTCTCCCCCTCTCTCTGACCCTCCCCCACTCATGCTCTGTCTCTCTCAAAAATAAATGAACGTTTAAAAAAAATGAAAGACGCTCAACTATGTCTGCTGACAAGTGAGAAAACAGAGTTGACTTTATCAACTCCACTCTACTCAGCCCAAATCCAGGAGCTGAAGGCAACGCAGCCGAGGACGCATGAGCCCCGAGCGTGTAGAAGACTAATCCCGGGCCGGTCTTCACTCATCTCCCTGTCTGCCCTGCTCAAGTGGTCAAGTATAGCGCTGTTGCCATTGTGGTTTTGAGATAGTGCAGAGAAATCGGGCGTGATCCCTTCTGTGCCATGGAGAGGTTACAGCAGGAAACGGAGGTGCAGGAGGAAGAAGAGGAAGGTGGAGAAGGAAGCTAGGAGAAAAGAACATTGCTCTTAGAACTGGGAGGTCGAGGAGATCGATAGCCTACAATGAAGGGAACAGCATTTCATGAGCTGGGACTCCCGGATGATGAAGCAGTAATGATAAGGGGCTGTCACATTCCTCAAAAGTGAGCCATTTTCTAGAACCTCTGGCTTTTCAAAGTCCAAACAAGTCAGAATTTGCCTCTCCCCTTTCTTTTTAAAAAATATTTTAATGCTTATTTATTTTTGAGAGAGACAGACAGAACATGAGCAGGACAGGGGCAGAGAGAGAGAGGGAGACACAGGATCCGAAGCAGCTCCAGGCTCTGAGCTGTCAGCACACAGCCCGACGCGGGGCTCGAACGCACAAACCACAAGATGATGACCTGAGCTGAAGTCAGACGCTTAACCGACTGAGCCCCCCGGGCGCCCCCTGCCTCTCCCCTTTCTGTGTTCAGCTGTCATCTTGTATGTGTCTCTGGCACAGCACAGGATGTCATCAAAATGTCCATCTGCTTGATAGGCTGGGAACTCTGAAAGACAAAGACCGTGTGGTGTGTGTGTGTGTGTGTGTGTGTGTGTGTGTGTCTGCCTGTCTGTCTGTCTCTCTCCTCACCCCTCAGGGCCTATTTAAAATGTTTTCCACAGCTTCACGGCTTAATAAATAAGTTACTGAGGGGCGCCCGAGTGGCTTAGTCAGTTAAGCGTCCGACTTTCGCTCAGGTCATGATCTTGCGGTTCGTGGGTTCGAGCCCCGCGTCGGGCTCTGTGCTGACTGCCAGCTCGGAGCCTGGAGCGTGTTTCAGAGTCTGTGACTCCCTCTCTCTCTGACCCTCCCCTGCTCACGCTGTCTCTCTCTCTCTCTCTCTCTCCTAGAAATAAATAAAAATATTAAAAAATAATAATAATAAATAGGTTACTGAGACCCTGTGGACAGACAAGACGACAACAGCACCACAGATCGCGGGCCGTGTGTTCTATGTGACTTTAGATGACCCTTTATTCTAGGCTGTCCCGTCAAGGCATAACTGTGTCTTCTCACTCATTTCTCTCTTCCACGCGTATGGATTATCTCCTATCATCGCTGTAATAACCCACGAGATAAGCACTATGATCCTCATTTTACAAAGCCTGAGACCCAAAAAGGTAAAAGGCCTTACCTCAGGGAAAGCGTAGAATCCGAAGTTGTCAGCAGGGCTGTGTGACTCACCACTCCAGGCTCTACGTCTCCATGCTGGGCCTTTTTCTTCATCTCTACCAACGTGCCGTCCTGCCGCACAAGTAAAATAAAAGAGTGAGAGCTGAAGAATGTTCTATCAAAGTATTTTCCAAGTAACAGGTTCTGAATCTGTATTTCTTGGTTTGTGTTCGATGCATCTTAGCGAAGCGCTTGTCCCTTGCGAGTGCCCTCGTTTGCTAAGCAGATTCAGAGGCAGAGCCAGACAGCCGGAGGAGGATTCGGTCTCGTCCAAGGACGAAGAAGACTGACAGTTTCCCAGGGCGCCCCTCTGTTTGATGCACAATATGGGAGACCCCCCAAAGGAACTAAACTACCAGTCGGTTTTGAGCTCACTTTATTCATTACCTGATAGCAACCACATGCATACCTGAACTCCCTGATTCCCTGCCACCTAACATGCCAACGACCCTGTGTTCAAGGCTGTACCCGTCACACGTGGAAAGGTACTCCTTCAAGATCACTGCAAACAGACGGCAGTTTTCTTCCCAAAGTGCCTACAACTTCTTATATTCCTTTAATACAGAAAAATGACTTTAATAACGTCAGCAGCCTGGTCACTGGAAGGAGCCACAGCTAAGGTTTTATGAAGACAATTTTTCTTTGCGGCCACAAAAATAATGGAAACCGTTTTGTTTGTTTGTTTGTTTGTTTTTTCCAGTGACAAATGGCAAGGTTCCTGCATGGATGAGACATACTGACCTCTGGAGGTTTGAGCTAAGGTTCCCCCACACACACACCCCCACGCAGAAATACATTTAGAGTCCATCTGAGATTCAGAAAGCAGAGAGCTCGTCGTCTAACAGTTCCAGAACATTCTCTTTATGGACAGTGATCGGCACAGACTGGCTTATATGCACGCATGGAGCCACTGGATGGGCGTCCGTCCCATGCAAACTGCACAGAGTGAGGAGGTGGCTGTGGTTAGGGGGAGGTGTTCAAGGGAATGTATTTTTTATACATTTAAGTAACCTGTCCAAATTTCCAAAAGAACCATACACTCCCCAAGAATTTTCCACAGTCTACATCCTTACTTGCAAGACTCGTGTTCTGTGTACTACACTGGGCAGAAGCACTTAAGTAGAAGATGAAGCCAGTCCCTGCCCTCGAGAAACTAACCAGAGCCTCTCTCAGATGGAAACTGGCCAGGTACAGAGAAACCCTCCTGACTGATTTCAAACAGGAATTTTAACCCAGGGAAGCGTGGGACAAAGATGCCCTGAAGGCTAAAAGAGCAAAGGGAAGAAGGGAGGAGACTGGAGGGGAAAAGGGAGGCCGGGGGACGCCCAGAGAGGAGACACGAGGAGACACGGGCGTCTCTGGGCAGCGTGCGTTCCCCCAGGCGGTATGCCCGCCGCCTTGCTGACCCTGTAGTTGGTCTGGATGTGGCCAAGCGATGGCGCGCTGACCCGGGGTGGGGCTGCCGCAAGGTGCTCCTGGCGTCTGACATCACCCCAACCCACTACCACTGCAGTGGCCGCACAGGCAGCCACGACAAACGCCAGCCACGCCGGCGACCCCCACGGCATTGGAGCCAGAGGTCAGAAGATTCTCTTCCTCTTGCCGTTTGATCTCCGAGTTGTGTTCTAGTTTTGTTTTTATTTAAGTTTGTTTATTTTTGAGAGAGAGAGCAGGGGAGAGACAGAGAACCTCAAGCAGGCTCCTCACTGTCAGCACAGAGCCTGATGGGGGGCGGGGTTGGAACTCACGAAGTGTGATCATGACCTGAACGAAGATCGAGAGTCAGATGCTTAACTGATCGAGCCACCCAGGCACCTCCCCCCACCCGCCCGTTGTGCTTTCTATTGGCAGGATGTAAAGTGTGGCCCAAAATGGAGCCCAGGGAATATAGTTTGCAGACTTCGAGCCCCAACAAAGGGCAGAGGCAGACGTGGGGCTGAGGGACAACAGGTAAACACCAGGGCCACAGTGCAAGCAGATTGCTAACAAAACAGGAAACGCATGGCATCTACAGGAGTGTGTAAGTCAGTCATCCACCTGCATAGGGGCTGGGGAAACCACCCAAGCCTGTTCTGTAAAGATACCTATAGATTAGCCATCGATTTATCCCTTCATTCAGCAAGTATTACGTACCAAATAAAGGGGTGAGACTTCAAGTAGAGGCAGCAGCTTGTGTGAGAGGAAACGAGGTCCGTCCTGTGACGGAAATGCACCATGTGAGGTGAGAAGGTGAAAGTGAAGACCACAGGGGCCACACGGAGGGGTCTGAACTTCATTCCTAATCCTAAGTGCTCAGGGGGTGGGGGTCACTGAAGGATTTGGGTCGGGGGATGACATGGTCAGACTGACCTACATTCTGGAGAAAGTATTTTAGGAAGGACTAGACCAGGATGACCCCTACACACCCCTGAGCTCAGTGGTAACGAGGCAGGCACGAGACCGGAATCTGGGACGTGGGACTCCCTCAGCACCTGTCATAGGGGGGCTCCCCATCTTACACAGGAGTTTCTTCCCACTTGGGGGAAGCCGTGGTCTAACTCAGTCTGACACTCCACGTATCATGAAGATGTCCCACTTGAGAGTATTTATAAATGGAGAATTCAGTATATTTAGGAAGCAACATAGATCCTTGGAAACAATTTCATGGCTGACATGGCTGGTGACATGCACGTTCATCAAAGCCTGGGACGTGAGAGAAAAAAAGTGAGAGGCACGCTTGCCCCCCGCCAGCCCCACATCGCCACATGCCTACCAGTCAGCTGTAATTGGTCGTGGTTTTTTAAAATAGGAATGACATGAAAAAGAAAATGTATCGGGGCACCTGGGTGGCTCGGTCGATTAAGCATCTGACTTCAGCCTCAGGTCATGATCTCACAGTTTGAGTTTGAGCCCCAAGTCAGGCTCTGTGCTAACAGCTCAGATCCTGGAGCTGCTTCCGATTCTGTGTCTCCGGCTGTCTCTGCCCCTCCCCCGCTTGTGCATGCTCTTTCTCAAAAATAAAATAAAAACATTAAAAAATATTTCTGCACAGTGAAGGAAACAATCAACAAAATTCAATGGCAACCTACAAAATGGGAGAAGATATCTGCAAATGACAGATCTAACAAAGAGTTAGTATGCGATGTACATAAAGACCTTATGGGGGTGCCTGGGTGGCTCAGTCGGTGAAGTGATGGACTTAGGCTCAGGTCATGATCTTGCAGTTTGTGAGTTCGAGTCCCGCATTGGGCTCTGTGCTGACAGCTCAGAGCCTGGAGCCTGTTTCCGATTCTGTGTCTCCCCCTCTCTCTGCCCCTCTTCCTCTCACACACAGTCTCAATCTTGCTCTCAAAAATAAATAAACAAAAATGTTTTAATTAAAGGAAGTATATATAAGGGAAACATATTGCTCACTTCCACTATCAGTTCACATTAAAAGGAGAACTTCTGGGGTCATTTAAGGATGTGTGACGAAACAACACAAACCCCACGATCCGCATCTCCAAGGAACCAATGCTCACCTTCCGAAGGCTGACATCCCCCTCTGAATGGTAACACCGACATGCATGAGCCAGAACATGGCAAGAACTAGAGAAAGCCGGGGGTCTGATCACCCTACTGCTAGAATTCCTGGACGACAGGTGACCACCTCACGCTTCCCGGGAGTGTGTAACGAGGGAGCAAGACCAGCGGGCACGGCCCACACCCCGCCAGCGTGGCCCACGAGGCCCGCGGGGGACAGGGGGACGGAGGCCCCAGGACCTGGCAAGGGGGACAGCGTCGAGGGTTATCGGGCCACTGGGCTCTTGGTCAAGGCAGAGGAATCAGTTTTAAGCCCATGACGGAAGCAAGAAGGGTGGGAACTGGGAGATTAAACTGCTTCAAATCTGAGGCGGAAAGAAAAAAAGACTTTGCGGGGGAGGAGGCAAGATGGCGGAGAAGCAGGGCGCTCGTACATCCCGCTCGCCCGCACCTCGCTCGGGGAAGGCCCGAAGCCGCACGAACCCTTACAGAACCCAGGCGTCTGGGAGGAAAAGGAGTCCGCCGACAAACCACCTCCCGGCGTGAGTTCGAACTGGGGACGATGAAAACGGGCCGGGACCGGAGACACGGACGGAGGGAGGGGACCCCCTTGGCGGGGAGCCACGGTGAGTCGAGGGGAAAAGAAGGAGCAGACGAAACTGCAAGGAACTGTCCTTGCCCCTGGAGAAGAGAAAAACCTCGGCTCGGGACACGGGGGATCCGGTGTCCAGCGGGGCAGCTGACCTTGAGCTGGACGCCCGGGTCCCAGACGACATGGAAACCACGCCTGCGCCCGCTCGCCCGGAGGCGAAGCGGCGCCCGAAGCCGCCGCGCTCCCTGGGCCGCTGGGCCCCCAGCGGGGGCGGCGGGCCTGAGACCGCTCGGAGGGCCTCGGCCTGCGGGTTTATGTTTCGGGTGGCATCAACGGCGCACGCGGACTGAGACCTGGAAACGAGGCCTGGCTTGGGACATAGAGCCCTGCCCACCTCGGCTACGCCCGAGGCACCGGGAGATCGGACCCAAAAGAGTGAGTTGCGATGCTTGCGGCGAGGAGGGTCTGGGGCGCCGCCATTTTTCTGCCCAGAACCACCAAGGCGGGACCTCAGGGAGCAGCCCTTGGGACCACGGTGAAGGCTGCGACTGGCCTCCACCAACCACGCCCATCCCGCTGCCCCACAGAGAGCTGCCCCCCGCCCTTTTTTCTTTAACACCGGAACCCGGGGCAAGACCAACATGGATCCATGATTACTTCTAGATCAATTCTCTCTATTCGGATACATTTTCCCTCGTCTCATTCCTATCCCTCCCCCTCTGCTGCACTGGGCACTCTGGTCATCGGTTTGCTTAAACAGTCACATTTAATCCATTCTCTAGAGGTATAGTCTACACCTCCACCGCTACCTTTGTATCCCTCTCTCTCTCTCTCTCTCTCTCTCTCTCTCGAGTAATCATGCTATATAGTTTCTCTGAATAACATTATCTTTATTTCTCTCTCCTCACCTCTTACCATATTCTCCTCTTTCTCTCTCTTAGTCTCTCTACCTGGTCATTTCTCCTCCAATTTCGCTTCCTCCCCACCCAGTCTCTCTGTACATGCTCTCCAATCAGCACTGCATACACCCGGCTCTTTATTGGTAGCTGGGAATTCTGGTTTTATGCTTTAAGACTGTCCTTTGTCTTTTGGGTTTTTTTTTTCTTTCCCTTCCTTCTTTTTTCTTTTTATTATTTTTCCTCCTTCCTCCTTTTTTCCTTTCTTTCCCCCCCTTTTCTTTCCCCTTTCATTTGCGTGTTTCTTGGATTTGTCCATTCCACTTGTGTGCCTTTGTTCCCCGTGTGTTTGTCGGTCTGTTTTCCTTTCCACGATTACCTCAAGAAACAAACCAAAGTACACATGGTGGAGAGTCCTAATTACCACTATGAGTAGAAAAAATAAAATAACGAAAGGCTCACCAAGAGATACCAAGAGACACCATTCAAAGAACACTTCATGAAGAGACAGGCCCTGGATAGTCAAAGAGCCTTCTTTAATACAGCAATACTCGCAGGTCCAGAGTGCATAGCAAGCTTTTAAAACTAACAAGAGACAGAAAGCTAGCAAAAATGAGGAATCGGAAGAAACCTGCTCTAAAGAAATTCCTAAAGAACTGCTCAAAACAAATATGAGCAACATAACTGAACAAGAATTTAGAACAATAGTCATAAAATTAATCGCTGGGCTTGAAAAAGGCATGGAAGACATCAGAGAAACTATTGCTACAAAGACTATGGAACTTAAAAATAGTTGGGATGAATTTAAAAATGCTATGAATAAGATGCATAATAAAATGGAGGCATCCAATGCACAGACTAAAGAGGCAGAGAGAATAAGTGAATTAGAAGACACAATTATAGAAAAAGGAAGCCAAGAAAAAGAGAGATAAACTGAGCCAGGAAATTGAAAGGAGAGTTCGAGAGCTGAGTGATAAAATCAAATGGAACAATATCTGTATCATAGGAATTCCAGAAGAGGAAGAGAGAGGGAAAGATGCTGAAGGAGTCCTTGAATAAATTATAGCAGAGAACTTCCCCAATCTGGGGAAGGAAACAGACATTGAAATCCAAGAGGCACAGAAAATACCCCTCAGATGTAACTTAATTGATCTTTTGCACAACATATCATAGTGAAACTCTGGCAAAATATAAGGGCAAAGAGAGAATTCTGAAAGCAACTAGGGATGAAAGGTCCTAACAACAACAGGAGACCTATCAGAGTGGTGACAAACCTATCTACTGAAACGTGGCAGGCCAGAAAGGCATGGCAGGAGATCTTCAATGTGATGAACAGAAAAAATATGCAGCCAAGAATCCTCTATCCAGCAAGCCTGTCATTAGAATAGAAGGAGAGATAAAAGTCTTCCCAAATAAACAGAAATTGAAAGAATTTGTCACCACTAAACCAGCCCTACAAGAAATCCAGAGGGGGACTTTCTGAGGGAAATGTTGCAAGGAACGCAAGGTACCAGAGACACCACCACAAGCGTGAATCCTACAAAGCACACAATGACCTTAAATCCATATTTTTTGATAATAACACTGAATGTAAATGGACTAATTACTCCAATCAAAAGACATAGGGTAGCAGAGTGGATTAAAAAAACAAAATCCATCTATTTGCTGTCTACAAGAGACTCATTTTAGACCTGAGGACACCTTCAGATTGAAAGTAAGGGGATGGAGAAATATCTATCATGCTACTGGAAGTCAAAAGAAAGCCGGAGTAGCTATACATATATCAGACAAACTGGACTTTAAAGTAAAGATAGTAACAAGGGATGAAGAAGGGCGTTATATAATAATTACAGGGTCTATCCATCAGGAAGAGGTAATAATAATTGTCTACGCACTGAATATGGAAGCACCTGAATACATAAAACAATCACAAACAGAAACAATCTTATGGATAAGAATGTGCTAATAGCAGGGGACTTTAATACTCCACTTACAGCAATGGATAGATCAACTAGACAGAAAATCACTAGACACAATGGACTTGAAAGACACATTGGACCAGATGGATTTGACAGATATGTTTAGAACTCTACATCCTGAGGCCATGGAATTCACTTTCTTCTCAAGTACACATGGCACATTTTCCAAGATAGGACACATACTGGGACAAAAAGCAGCCCTCAATAAATATAAAAGACTTGAGATGATACCATGCACACTTTCAGATCACAATGCTATGAAACTTGCAATCAACCACAGGAAGAAGTCTGGAAAACCTCCAAAAACATGGAGGTTAAAGAACACCCTACTAATGAATGAATGGGCCAATCAGGCAATTAGAGAAGAAATTTAGAAATATATGGAAACAAATGAAAATGAAAATACAACAATCCAAACTCTATGGGATGCGGCAAAGGCAGTCCTAAGAGAAAAGTACAATGCACTCCAGGCCTATTTCAAGAAATTAGAAAAAGCACAAGTACAAAATCTAAGAGCGCACCTAAAGGAACTAGAAGCAGAGCAACAAGAGCACCCCAAACCCAGTAGGAGAAGAGAAATAAAAGTCAAGACAGAAATAATATAGAATATAAATAAGCCAGTTGAACATATGAGTTGGTTTTTTGAGAAAATAAAATTGATAAACGTCTAGCCAGGCTTCTCAAAAAGAAAAGAGAGAGCACCCAAGAGACAAAATCATGAATGAAAATGGACTTATTGCAACCAATTCCTCAGAAATACAAGCAATTACCAAGGAATACTATGAAAAATTATATGCCAACAAACTGGTCAACTTAGAAAAAATGGACAAATTCCTAAACACATATGCACTACCAAAGTTTACATAGGAAGAGATAGAAAATATGAACAGACCAATAACTAGTGAAGAAATTGAATCAGTTATCAAAAATCTCCCAAGAAATAGGAGTCCTAGGCTAGATCGCTTCCCTGGGGAATCCTACGAGACATTTAAAACAGAGTTAATATGGGGCGCCTGGGTGGCTTAGTCGGTTAAGCGTCCGACTTTTGCTTAGGTCATGATCTCGCGGTTCGTGGGCTCGAGCCCCGTGTCGGGCTCTGTGCTGGCTGCTGGCTCAGAGCCTGGAGCCTGTTTCAGTCTGTGACTCCCTCTCTCTCTGACCCTCCCCTGCTTATGCTGTCTCTCTTTCTCTCTCTTAGAAATAAATAAAAAACATTAAAAAAATTTTTTTAAAATAAAACAGAGTTAATACCCATTTTTCTCAAGCTATGCCAAAAAATAGAAATCGAAGGAAAACTTCTGGACTCATTCTACAAAGTAAGCATCACTTTGATTTCCAAGCCAGACAGAGACCAAGCAAAAAAAGAGAACTACAGGCCAATATCCTTGATGAATACAAACACAAAAATCCTCAACAAGATACTTGCAAATCGAATGCAACAGCACATAAAAATAATTATACACCAAGATCAAGTGCGATTCATTCCTGGATTACAGGGCTGGTTCAGTGTTCACAAATCAATCAATGTGATACATCACATTAAGAAAAATAAAAACCATATGATCCTGTCGATAGATGCAGAAAAAGCATTTGACAAAATACAGTACCCCCCTTAATAAAGACCCTTGAGTAAGTCAGGATAGAAGGAACCTACTTAAACATCATAAAAGCCATATATGAGAGACCCTCAGCTAATATCATCCTCAACGGGGAAAAACTGAGAGCATTCCCCCTGAGATCAGGAACACGACAGGGATGCCCACTCTCACCACTGCGGTTTAACATAGTGCTGGAAGTCCTAGCATCAGCCATCAGACACCAAAAGGAAATAAAAGACATCAGAATTGGCAAAGAAGTCAAACTTTCACTTTTCACAGATGACATGATACTCTACATAGAAAACCCGAGACTCCACCAGAAGCCTACTAGAACTGCTCCATGAATTCAGCAAAGTTGCAGGGTACAAAATCAATGTACTGAAATTGGTTTTATTTTTATACACCAACAATAAAGCAACAGAAAGAGAAATCAAGAAACTGATCCCATTCACAGTTGCACAAAAAAACCATAAAATACCTGAGAATAAACCTAACCAAAAATATAGGAGATCTGTATGATGAAAACTATAGAAAACTCATGAAGGAAATTGAAGAAAATACAAAGAAATGGAAAAACATTCCATGTCCATGGATCAGAGGGATAAATGTAGTTAAAATGTCATTACTACCCAAAGCAATCTACACATTCAATGCAATCCCAATCAAAATTGCACCAGCATTCTTCTCAAAACTAGAACAAACTATCCTAAAATTTGTATGGAACCACAAAAGACCCCCAGCAGCCAAAGTAATATTGAAGAAGAAAACCAAAACGGGAGGTATCACCATCCCAGACGTTAGCCTCTACTACAAAGCTGTCATCATCAAGACAGTATGGTATTGGCACAAAAACAGACAAATAGACCAATGGAATAGAATACAGAACTCAAATTTGGACCCAGAAATGTACAGCCAACTAATCTTTGACAAAGCAGGAAAGAGAATCCAATGGAAAAAAGAGCCTCTTTAACAGATGGTGCTGGGAGAACTGGACAGCAACGTGCAGAAGAATGAAACTAGATCATTTTCTCACACCATGCACAAAAATAAACTCAAAATGGATAAAGGACCTGAACGTGAGACCGGAAACAATCAAAACCCTAGAGGAGAGAGCAGGAAACAACCTCCTTGACCTCAACCACAGCAACTTCTTACTTGATGCATCATTTTTTAAAAAGTCACCTTAAGTTGGAATCTTGGTATCCAACTTCATCAACATTTTGGTATTCTTTCCTTCTTTATACAGTTCAAGGTAAAGACTAAACAGAAAGAAACAAATAACATCATTGCAGAAAGACCAATCACTGGCGCCTTACCTACTCCGGTGGGATATAGACCTTTGTCACATTGTGCTATGACAACAAATTCTCAGCTCCTACAACATGCCTGTTTTTTTAAAGATTTCTGAAACCTATTACCAGACTGCTCTCCAGGAGGACCTCCAACCCACTCCCTCGCCAGCAATGTTTGGGGGCATGAACATAGTCTTCAATGGTTGGTGGGACTGGCCTAGAAATGGCTTGGTTTGGAAAGACCAGGGAAGCCTTCTGGAAGCCTTCCTAGGGTAGGAAGCGTACACAGGGGGAGACGGACAGGAAGGTAGGCTGTCCTCGGGAACTGACGGCAGAACCAGCCTCTCACACAGCTGTGTGAAGATGGTCTACGGAGCCAGGAGGTGTCCATGGTCCAACAGAAACCTTTGTAAGCAGTGGGCGGTGAGAACTACTGAGGAATCTTGCTGACACAGCCTACGGGGATGCCATGGACTTGACGATGGGGACTTAAAGCCCTTTCGTCAGCCCGTCCATTCATCCTGAGCTTTCCTGAGGGTGCAAACCAAACTCCATCTGTCCTTGAACACCCCTTGCTTTTGGGTTTTCCCCCTTCTTACTGCCTGAATTTCTGATAAAGAGCACATGCGGATTTCCTCATGAAAACGTGCTACATTGGTTTCACTTCCTGACCAGATATTTTTGCACAGCTCTGGTCCTCTCAGGATACTGACTTTTAGAGTAGTTACTATGTTATGTCTACTTTTTTTTTTGCTTTGCTAGCTCACGAGTAGTGGAGGCTTACCCAAAAACAGTCTTTAATTTTGGAAACATCACAAAAATAACTTCGCACAGTGGTAGGTCCTTAAAAAGGAATAAAGCATGATTCCTGCCTTCCAAAAGTTTAGAAAGTCCTCTAAATATATACAGCATATAATCAACGAAGATGAATTTTAAGAGAATCAAACAACCCAAGTAAGAAAGAGACTTAGAAGCAATTCACCAAAAAGCAAGACAAATGGCACAATGACAGAAAAAGCCCAACCTTGCTAATATGTACGGAGATGCAATGAAATGTGCCCAGGCTGTTGGCAAGGTACTGAGAACAGATACATTTATATACTGTAGGTTGGAGGTGTAAATTGGTCACAGTTTTTTGGAAGGTAATTTGGCAACATTAACTAAAATTAAAATTACAGTCTCATCGCAGTTAATTCAACTTGTAGATGCCTATCCTAGAGAAATTCTCACACTTGTGCACAAAAAGTCACGGTCAGTGATGGTCACTGTCAATGTCCATCAGCAAAGGCTATCCTGATCCATGGTTCATGCTCTGAAACTCTACAAAACAGCCCCGGTACTAAAAAAATAGACTAATCTCTACAGTAGACCAATCTCTAGGATATATTATAAAGCGTAAATAAACTAGTTGCAAAGCAGTACATATGGAATGGTTCTACTCGTGCAAGATAAAGCAAAGCAAACATGTTTCTGTTTTTGTTTTTGTTTTTTGGGGTTTTTTTTTTAGGTAGGCGCAGAAGTGGTAAATGCCCAGAAATAACAGCAAAAAGCTGCCTCTCAGGTGGAGAGAGGCACTGGGAAATTACTGGGAAAGTGATCTTTTGGCTTTGTCTATATTCTTTGTATAAGAATGTAATTATATATTGGGGCAGTTGAGGGGGGGCTCAGTTAAGCATCTGACTCTTGATTTCAGCTCAGGTCATGATCTCAGGGCTCATGAGTTCGAGCCCTGTGTCCTGCTCTACACTGACAGTGTGGAACCTGCTTGGGATTCTCTCCCTTTCCCTCCCCACCCCCCAGTTTCTCCCAAATAAGTAAAAATAAAAGGAATGTTTTTATATATTACTTGGGTGACTAAGAAATAATTTATACAAAATTTTAAAAGGATCAGCAGGAGCACGACAGTATTCTGACAGTATTCAGTTTCCTTGTATCAGTGAAGAGGGTCTACCTCTTCGACCTTCTGCTCCTTGAAAGTAAATACTCCTTATGGTTTTACATCTTCTCATTTATAGTTGGTCCCTCAGCGTTTTTACTTGACTAAGAAGTAAACCAGTCTTGCTGGTTCTTCTAACAACAGTTCAATGCCAAGTTCACACTGACCTGGGAAGAACTCTGCACTGGCTAGTGTATTAATGACACCACAAGCAAATACTTCTACAGCTCCTGTTTTGATACGTAGAGGTGCCCCTGTGACTTGGTGGTCTTACCAAGGTCAAGACAGACTCATAGAATGAATCTTCCATGGTATTTTCTCAGAGCCAAGTCAAGCTGTGGATCTGCCGTATCATCAGGTTTGTGGGTGATGTACTTTTTTTAAGAAGGCGGCAAAACTTGGCTTGCCTTCTTTGGAAAGGCGTGATTTTATTTTCTCAATCTGTGGATCTTGTGACCAGTGTTGGGAAAATTACTAGGATCGGTGATTTTAATTTTCAGCTACATTTGAAAAAGTAGAACCACGTTTCTGTCCTCTTTTAAAGAAGATGATCTAGAAAATGTCATCCGCCAGACAAGACGATAGGGACCGTGATCTTCTCGTCGTAAAAGAGATCTACAGAAGATCCATAAAGACAAATAGTAGAGGGGGGAAAATGTTCCTTCCAATATGTTGATCATAAATAAGAATGTTGGATGGAAGAGCATTTTACAATGATTTTCAGGAAAGTATTCACGGCAGTTCTTTGGTCTCAGCACATGGAAGGGCGTGTGTCTATCTAAGGTCTTTTGTTTGCTCTGGCTGCAGAAACGCTAAGTTGCGGTACGTTTGCGGTATCTCCTCTCAGGTACACATCACCACCGCTGACAGAACAGAGGCGCATGGAAATACACAGAATAAGAATGGTCCCTGGTGTCCTCCTTGGGACAACTGGTAATCTGGGAAAACAACTGGGTCTCTGCCTTCAAGTACTTCATGGATGAGGGGACTTAAAAATAGAGTAAGGAGGGGGGCCTGGGTGGCTCAAGCGGTTAAGCATCCGACTTTGGCTCAGGTCATGATCTCATGGTTTGTGAGTTCAAGCCCCGCATCAGGCTCCGAGCTGGCCTGGAGCCTGCTTCAGATTCTGTGTGTGTGTGTGTGTGTGTGTGTGTGTGTGTGTGTGTGTGTGTGCGTGTCTGTGTGTGCGTGTCTGTGTGTCTGTGTGTCTCTATGCTCTTCCCTCTCTCTCTTCCCCTCCCTCTTTAAGATAAACATTTAAAAAAAATTTTTTTAAATAGAGGAAGGGAAAAAGACTTAAAAGTTTCCACAAGGGCTACCAGTGTGTCTGTCACACCTTCCTTACTAGATAACTGCCTCACCCACTAGAGGCTGCCAGAGGGGACCAAGGCCAGGCCCTAGAAATGCCATGCACTTCCACGTTGTTCTCTTAGAACGCTACCTTACGTGCTCTGAGCGAGCCCGGGCCACACGCATGAAGAGGCTCTGAATAAGTGGTCCGGGTGACAACCCCAGCCGAGGTCCCAGCAGACAGCCAGCATCACCCCTCGTGCATGCGAGTGAGGAAGGCTTTGCGGTGACTCCCACCCCAGCAGCCCCCAAATGCAACCCCACACGAGAACGGCCCTGCCGACCCCAGGCAACTCCCAGTACCATCAGAGATAATAAAATGATTGCTATTGTTTTCAGCCCTTAGGTTTCTTTCTTGCTTTTTAAAGTAGTGAGAATTATACTTCTTAAGCAATTATTAGGTTGTAGACCGAAATGTATGTTAAGCATCACACATACGTTTTGTCACTTAAACTTCACAAAGATCCTGTTAGAGGTGGCGGGTGAGGCACAGTGGTTAAGGAATGCTCCCAGGGCCAGCAGCCTGCGAACTGGCAGTCTGCGGTTCGAATCTGGGGGAGTTTAGAGCCTGACCGCTCCTCTCACGGTGGCCTGTCCCCTTGGAGGGCACAGGGGAGCCCTGGAGGCTCCTGGGGGGGCACCCCACCCAGATGGGGAAACAGTCCATCCTGCTTGCACAGCCAGCCGGGCACACACCTTCCCCTCCGGCACCTGGGAGAAACCCGCGCTAGGAACCACAGCTGCACCTGTAAATTCTTCATCACTTGGGACCGACACAGGCCACGGCTGCGCCCCATTGCTGGGTCATCACTCTGGTCAAGAACAGCAGTCCACTCTCTTCTTTTGTGTGAGTGTGGTAAAATAAAGTTAACATTTCTGGATTCTAAAAGGCTTCCCGGACTTTTCCAAACCTATGGACTTCCTACGCCAGCCCCAGTAATCTCGGATTACGTTCATGTTCGCAAACATCGCTGGTGAGCGTACATTTTGCCATTTAGTACATTTAAGCGTAGGGTTCCGTGGCATGAAGTATATTCACGCTACTGTGCCACCATCAAGAACTTTTTTGTCTTCCTGTTGGAAATTCTGCACCCATTAAACTGCAACTCCCCACTGCCCCCAGCCCTGGGGAGCCGCCATCTAACTTTCAGTCTCTGAAATCGATGGTTCTGGGCACTTCGTGTAAGTGGAATCCTACAGTTGCTGCCCTTTCGTGACTGGCTTATTTCATTTAGCACAATGTCCTCAAGGTCTACCTATTCTGTCACGTGTTTCAGAATTTCCTTCCTTTTAAGGCTGAATGTTATTCCATTCCATGTTTACACTGTATTTTCTTTATCCACTCACTTGTCAAGAAACATCTGGGTTGTGGGGGCGCCTGGGTGGCTTATTCGGTTAAGCGTCCGACTTTCGCTTGGGTCATGATCTCGCGGTTCGTGGGTTCGAGCCCCACGTCGGGCTCTGTGCTGACTGCCAGCTCGGAGCCTGGAGCCTGTTTCAGTCTGTGACTCCCTCTCTCTCTGACCCTCCCCTGCTCATGCTGTCTCTATCTCTCTCCTAGAAATAAATAAAACATTAAAAAAAAAAAAAAAAGAAACATCTGGGTTGTTTCCACCTTTTATGATTATGAATAATGCAGTTATAAACATGGGTAGAAAGCATCTATCTGGTGGAAGTCTCTACTTGAAAGCCATTACATATTCCAAAAATTAGTATTGCGGATGTGTGGTAGTCTTAATTTTTTTTTTTTTACATTCCCACCAACAATACTCAAGTGTTCTGATTTCAGCACATCATACCAACACTTGTTATTTTCTGTTCACTTTTATGATTAGCCACCCCCTAATGGATGTGGACTGACAGCTCACTGTGGTTTTGTTTTTCATTTCCTATTGAAATCTACTAAGTTTTGGGATGATTAATGACACAGAAATAGATGACCAGGATGTTAATTAATCACATTTCTCTTGAGCATTGCCCAAGATAGATAAGCCCTGTCTGTACAGAAATGATTTATTCTGGTGATTCTCAACAGTCTCTTTCTTACTCTTCACATTTTTTAAATGATTATTTGTTAGAGAATGAAAATGAAGGAGGGAGATAAAGATGAAGAGGAGAGGACAAGGGTGGGGGAGAGAGGAGAGAGAGAGAGAGAGAGAATCCCCGAGCAACCTTCACACACTGATGGCGTGCTGCCCAGACACATGCTTGATCCCATGAACCAGGAGATCATGACCTGAGCTGAAATCAAGAGTCAGATGCTTAATCAGCTGAGCCACCGATGCGCCCCTCACTCTTCACACACTCCGAGCAGAGCTAAATGCTCTTGCCCTCACTACCTCTAAAAGATGTAGATCCACCCCTTCTTTCTAGTTCAGTTTTTGTGATTTTGTACTTGGATTTAGTGTTTCCATGCAGAATTTCTTCTCTGCACTGACTGCAACATACAAAGCCTGAGGGAAATATTCACGAAGTTGGGAAAAATGGAAAAATATTATAATTCAGTGACACTTACAGATTGATACTCAACACAGAGGTGTCATAGCAGGAAACTCCAATGAGGGGAATCAAATGGTAAGGACAGCATTTCAGGCACTGGGGGCTGGAGCAGAGAGCAGACAAGTTCATCTAATCACACAAACTGACTTGGCTATTGTCATGTTACAAGCGTGTCTGAGAGTACTGTCTGTGACAATGAGTGATTCATGTAAACAATGGTAATAAATTTATACACGGTATATTTACTTCACCAAAATCCTGTGAGTGAGATTCCAAGTAACAAGTTTAAGAAGTAAGATAAGTCCTTTAATTTGATGATTTCAACACATGATTCTGTCTAGTAGCATCAACCTTGCTAAGAGATCCAAAGGCCTGTTATTTGAATCCTCCTGGACATGTTCTGATTTTCCAGTGTTTCCGTGCTATGTTCTACAGTACATGTAACTACTCTGACAGAAGAAATACAAGAGAAGAAAATGAATGCCGTTGTGGAATACCCCAGTGGAATAGAAATGGATGGAAAACGGAATCAACAAAGCAATGTAGATTATAGATTTGGTAAGCAGTCCCAAGTCAGAACACGAAGACGATGATTCCATCAGCAAAGGGAATACCATAAAGCTTGTGTAGAAGCAACAATGACCCAATGCCTGGTTTAGGAACGTTTTGGATGCACTCTTGAAAGTTCAACTAATGTCGATGTGAAATGAAAAGACATTTTCTGCTTCTGGGATATTGTCATGAAACAAAGATCAAGACTTCTCCCTATTAGGACAGTGGTGCTGTGTGGTTTTAAAGTTTTCCACTTAAGCAATGGGCACCTGACCTGACACTAATTAGAACCTGGTCTGTCAACTACAATTTAAAACGTGGGGAAAATGGGGTCCCTGCGTGGCTTGATCGATTCATCAACTTTTAATTTCAACTCAGTCACCATCTCATGCAGGGGTTCGAGCCTCCTGTGTTGGGCTCTGCACGGACAGCATAGAGCCTGCCCAAATTCCCTCTCTCTCCCTCCTCTCTCTGTCCCTCCCCTGTTCTCTGCGCTCCCAAAATAAGCAAGCAAACTTAAAAAAAAAAAGTGTTTAAAAATAAAAAGTGGATAAATGGATAAATACTAAGTATGGTATTTCAAGATTTAAAGGCGATTTTAGTTGGGTTTTTGTGTCACATTCCCACGGTATGTTTTTATCATCAGATGTATCAGGTGGAGATCATTTTTACATATATTATGTATACCCTCTTGTTACACTATATTGGTCAGCAATTTAAATATTCATGTTACTATAGTTTTAGCAGAAGAATTAAGACCAAGTATATAACCCCGTCACAGAAAAAATATTTACCACTTGTATTATGGTCATAGATTTATTATTTAAACACGCGGAATTTGTTGTTAAGAAAAACAGAATAGTTTACGATTTGGGGATTTCATGAACATTCCAGGGACTTTCTTCTTCTTGTTTCATGAATCGACGGTGGAGTAGTCTATTGGGAATCTGGAAATAAGGTGGAACATTGCGACTCTTCTCGACTGGCCAGCCGTTATCTTGTGCATTCCATCTGTGCTCCTCCAGAGGCCCATCGAGAACCAAGGGCTGCACATCCTCCTTCCTGCCTAGAACTGCTCACCAGCATCTCACAGCGTTTGTGTGCACAACCCCTCCCTGCACACCGGGTCTAGAGCCCCCCCCAATATAGGTCTACTTTATAAACTGCACCGATGTCCTACTGTGTGAAAGCAGTACATTCATCAAACATGCAACTTGTAAAAATTCTAAGAATACAGAACATAAAAATACAAAACTTCTGTTTTATATTCAGCAAACCAGTAAATGAATCATTTGGGAGTAACTTCCAGAGGTCACACACCTTACTCTGGGGCTCATTGATTTGAAGAATACAAATTCAAGTTCCTTAGCAATTTTCAGCCACGATAGGGCCGTCTCCACCCTCTCTGTGCTGTGGCACGCTGCCCGCATCTGGAACATTCTCACTCTTTACCCTCTGCAGTCTTGCTGCCCTAGAAGGCCCAGCCTCCTATTTTGCTTGGTGAAGTTCTTCCCTTTTAATTCGCAGCCCTAATCATCTCCTCTTCCAAGAAAGTGCCTTTTCTCTAAGAAGGTCAGTGAATGATACTAATTCTCATTTTATTATCAGCTCACGCACAGACCACCGTCCCCCAGGCAGCGCACAAGTCTGCACGCACCAACTCACTTGCCTGCTACAGCCCAGGGGAGGCAGCAGCGCTCCCCTTCTTTGGACAAAACAGCGGAGTCTCAGTCCACCTGGCTTTGGAGCTCAAGCTACCAAGACTGTTTTTTTTTTTTTTTTTTTTTTTTTAATTTTTTTTTAATTTCTAGGAGAGAGAGAGAGACACACACAGCGCCCAGGCAGGGAGGTCAGAGAGAGGAGTCACAGACTGAGCAGGCTCCAGGCTCTGAGCTGGCAGTCAGCACAGAGCCGGACGGAGACTTGAACCCACGGCGAACCGTGAGATCATGACCTAAGCGAAAGTCGGACGCTTAACCCGACTAAGCCACCCAGGTGCCCCAGCACAAGACTGTTTTGCAGTGACTTCTCTCATGGTCTCCCCATTGCTGTACACTCTCCATAACACTATCCCTCACACAGCAGTGGGCCCGCAAATCTGGGGCGATTTTTCACCAATTTTTACTATCCAGTGTCACACCTGACATGAAAGCAACTCAGTGGGGGTGCCTGGGTGGCTCAGTTGATTAAATAGCTGACTTCCGTTCAGCTCATGATCTCATAGTTCATAGGTTTGAGCCCCCAGGTTGGGCTCTGTGCTGACTTCAGAGCCTGCAACTGCTGGATTCTCTCTCTCTCTCTCTCTCTCTCTCCTCTCTCTCTCTCTCTCCCACACACACACACACACACACACACACACACACACACACACACTACTCAGTCTCTCTGTCTCTCACTCTAATATTAAAAAAAAAAAGCAACTCAATGGTTACCAAACAACTCTATAAGCAATTTTAAAAGTAATCTTGTAGATCCCTCAGTTTCTATATTGATACGGTTCTTAAATACATCCTAATAAACTATATCATAAAACAAATTTTTAGGTGCCCGAGAAAAAAAAAATGTTTTTTTTAAAAAATCAGTATTTCTCACTCTCTGATGAGCTGTCAAATTTTCTTCCCTAAGGATATATGTTATTAGTTGTTTATTTAAGGAAAATTATTAAAAGCAAAGATGATGTACCCACCACTAACTTTTAAGAATAATTTTGAGAATAGCAACACAAGTATAATAAGCAGGGTTTCCTAAAGACCATATTCTTTTGAAAATGTAACTGACAGGGAGCACCTGGGTGGCTCAGTCGATTCATCTGACTCTTGATTTCAGCTACGGTCATGGGAATGGGCCACTGCATCGGGCTTCGTGCTGAGACTGGGCTGCTTGGGATTCTCTCTCTCCGCCTCTCGATCTCCCTCAGCCTCTCTCGATCTCCCTCCACCCTCTCCTCCTCTCTCTCCATCTCTCTCTATCCATCTCTCCTCTTTCTCTCCCTCTCTCGATCTCTCTCTCTCTCCCTCTTTCTTTCCCTCTCTCGATCTCTCTCCTCTCTCCTCTCTCCCTCTCTCGATCTCTCTCTCCCTCTCTCGATATCTCTCTCCCTCTCTCTCCCTCTTTCCTCTCCCTCTCTCGGGCTCTCTCTCCCTCTCTCGATCTCTCTCCTCTCTCCTTCTCTCTCCCTCTCTCTCAGGTCTCTCTCTCCCTCTCTTGATCTCTCTCTCCTCTCTCAATCTCTCTCTCCCTCTCTCGATCTTTCTCTCCCTCTCGACTTCTCTCTCCTCTCTCTCTCATCTCTCTCTCCACTCGCTCTCCATCTCTCTCGCTCTCGCTCACTCTCTTGCTCTCTCAATCTCAATCCTGCGATCTCTCTAAGACTGGGCACTCAAGATTCCTTGGAAATTTCTGATGGCAAACACTACTCCGCAGACATTCATTGCTGCAAATCTCCTACACACCCTCTCCACATTTGCGTAGCTCCCCATTTAAGGGAAAGGAAAGCCTGCCTTCATGAGATAGACTGAAAAACTCAGCAGCCTGCCAGTCACATGCACTCAGGAGATGGTTTGACTGGAAGCCAGGATGTCTGAAGCCCCAAGTCACCAACATAGTGAGTGTATACAGAATACAGAGTGCACACGGTCCTTTTCTTAGAATTCAGTTAGCTTCTTCCAGCCCAGGCAGAGCTTGTACAGCTGAGGAAATATGGACACACTTCTCTACTCCAACTTGTCTTACTAGGCCCAACAATTAGTTTAAAGCAGCAAAATTGCCAGCAAATTCCTTCAGCCCTAATCCTTCAGGGTCACAGGCGGCCATCTATCATAGAAGGAAGGGGCAGTGGCATTACATGACCATGTCCATATGCATAGTTTCTGCGGTGTGTATGTAGGAAAAGAACGTCCCTTTTCTTTCATCTTGAGTTTTGAACGGAGGCCTGGCATCAGAAGGCCTTAGTCCCTGCCTGGGCCACGGCCAGAAAATTAAGTTTGCTCTGGGGAGAAGAGAGTAAGAGCTACATCCACAATGCTAGATTTTCAACTAGAAATATCTGCCGAAGAATCCTAAGTTTTAAAACAGATGTCTGCCTGGTTATGCGATCTTGGCATCTCTGGGCTTGATGGCTTAGGAGAATTTCCTTAACTTGAATTCCACTTGATAAAAATATGAGCACAGTTGTGACCCTCCCCCACCCCCCAGGGGATACAGTGCAGTTTAGCTAATTAAAGTTAACCGGAGGGGGCCTTGTACTGGCTATGCCGAGTAGCTCTTACCTGAGTTACCCAACAATGAAAGACAAGCAACAGCAGCCCAGACACCTCCCGAACAAAACAGTCTGAAGACATGGCCAGGGCAGTGAAGTACTCAGGACGTAGGAGAGAGAGGGGAAGCTCACAGAGGGAAGCCTGAGTTTTCACCCGCAGAGCGTCTGCCAAGTCACAGTGTGGGGCACAAAGACCCAACACAGCCCAACCCTGGACAGGGGAGATCAGCGCTGGGGGCCAGTGTTACTCAGCCGGCTAGGAGTTGAGGATCCAAGATCCCAGAGAAGAAGGAACTGCAGAGACAGAGGACCCACGTCCTGTGTGGATGCATCTGCTAAGTCGCACACAGCAGAGTGCGAGGGGAGGACATCGGGAGGGGCCTCCATGCCGGGAGCACTCCCCGGTCCGATGAGTGGACACTCGCCCGGTGGTACAGCGACTAATAACTGAGGAATAAACACACGAGCACGACAATGGGCAAGAAGCTGGTGCAGAGCAACAAACTGAGGGGGTGACTAACCCGAGCGTCTGCAATTCAACCACAAGGAACAACGAAACTATGATAGCAACGTAAACTATACATTTATAAGCAACTATAAGATATTTACGTGAAGATGTAAAATGAAATATAAGGGATTACTATAGAGACTTCTGGATCATTGAATGAATGGAGACCTCTTGGATTTCTGGATAGAAGCCACAAACTTATAAAGAGCAATCCTTCCCACAGTGTTGTGTATATTTAACATAACTACAGTCAAAACCCTGAAAGATTATTGGGAATGCTAGATGAAAATTAATTCTGAAATGAATATAGAAGGGGCGCCTGGGTGGCTTAGTCGGTTGAGCGTCCGACTTTCGCTTAGGTCATGATCTCGCGGTTCGTGGGTTCGAGCCCCGCGTCGGGCTCTGTGCTGACTGCCAGCTCAGAGCCTGGAGCCTGTTTCAGCCTGTGACTCCCTCTCTCTCTGACCCTCCCCTGCTCACACTGTCTCTCTCTCTCCTGGAAATAAAACGTTTAAAAAAAAATAAAATGAATATAGAAGACTAAGCCTGTGAGAAAATTTGGAGAATGTTTGAAAAAGAAAGTAGTGAGGATGAACTGTCAGTAGCAGATTAGAATACATTATAAAGTTCTAATAACAGGAATAGCTATCACGGAGATAAACTAAATCCTAAGTGGCTTAAATGGACGTGTAAACAAGCCATAAAACACAGACCATGGGGAGGAGGCAAGATGGCGGAGAAGCAGGGAGCTTCGAACATCTCACTCGACCCCATCTCTCACACGGGGAAGGCCGGAAGCCACAGGAACCCTTACGGAATCCAGGAGTTTGGGAGGAAAAGGAGACAGAGTCCGCTGAGAAAACCCTATAGCGTGAGCTCGAACTGGGGAAGATAAAATCAGGCCGGGACCGGAGACATGGAGGGAAGGGGGGATCCCCCTTTGCAGGGAACCTTGGTGAGTCTGGGGGTTGGGGGGAAAGAGTGGCCGAAACTGCTCAACACACTGTCCCTGTCGAAGAGAAAAACCTCTGCCCGGGACTCAGAGGGACCCGGTTTCCTGCTTCCCAACTGACCCTAGGCGGGATCACTCGTCTCAGGCGACCCCGGGAGAAACTGCTCCTCGCTCGCCAGCTCGACCCGGAGGGGACGCGAGCAGCGGCTTCCTGCTCGATCCCCAGGGGGAAGGCGAGCGGCTTGAAACTGCTCTGAGGGGCTCGCCGGCGAGTTTATATTTTGGGCAATTTCAATGGGGCGCGCGGACTGAGATCTGGAAATGAGGCCTGGCTGGGATACAGAGCACGGCCCACCTTGGCTACGCCCCCGCACGGAGAGATCACACCCAAAAGAGTTGCAGCGCTTGGTTCAGAAGGGACTGGGGCTCCGCCACTCTTCTCCCCACAACCACCAAGGCAGGACCCCCGCGGGACGCACTGACCAAACCACGCCCATCCCCGGTAGAGAGCTGCCCTCGTCTTTTGTTTTTTTTTCCTTATTTTTTTTTACACAGGAGCCGGGCAGGACCAGCATGGATGCACTGCCCTGATTAACTCTGGTCACTGGCTGCTTACACAGTCACATGTAATCCATTCTCTAGATGTAAATCCTACACCTCCACCGCTACCTTTGTATCTCTCTCTCTCTCTCTCTCTCTCTCTCTCTCTGGAGTAATCAGACTATATAGTTTCTCTGTGTAGCATTATCGTCATTTCTTATGCCTCCTCTCCAACCATAATCCCCTCTTTCTCTCTCTGAATTAAGCCTCTTAGTCTCTCTGCCTGCTCATTTCATTTCCAATTTCGCTTCCTCCTTGCCCTGTCATTTCTCTGTATGTACATGCTCTTCCATCAGCACAGCACACTCCCGGCTCTTTATTTGTAGCTGGGAATTCTGGTTCTATGCTTTAGACTGTCCTTTGTCTATTGGGGTTTTTTTCTTTTCTTCTTTTTTTAAATGTATTTTTATTTTTATTATTCATCTTCCCTCCTTCCTCTTTACTTTTTCTTTCTTTCTTTCTTTCTTTCTGTATGTGTCCCTTACGTTTTTTCTTTTTTCCTTTTGGTTTGCATGTTTGTTGGACTTATCTGTGCATCTGTGTGCCTTTGTACCCTGTGTGCTTTTTTTTTTTTTCAGGGCTACCTCAAGAAACAAGCCAAAGTACACATGGTGGAGAGTCCTAAATACGACTACAAGTAGGAAAATGAAATCACCAAGGCTTCAACAAGAGAGACCAAGAGATACCATTCAAAGAATACTTTCAGAACGGAAAAGACCTGGACAAAGAGCCTTCTTTGCTACAGCAGCACTCACAGGTGCAGAGTGCATAACAAGCTTTTAAAACTAACAAGAGACAGAAACCTAACCAAAATACAAAACAAAAGAACTCTCCTCCAAAGATATTCCAGGAAGAATTGACAGCTAAAGAACTGCTCAAAGCAGATATGAGCAACATAACTGAACAAGGATTTAGAAAAATAATCATAAAATTAATTGCTGGGTTTGAAAAAGGCATGGAAGACATCAGAGAAACTATTGCTACAAAGACTATGGAGCTTAAAAATAGTTGTGATGAATTTTAAAAAATGCTATAAATGAGATGGAAAATAAAATGGAGGCATCCAATGTATGGATTGAAGAAGCAGAAAGGAGAATAAGTGATTTAGAAGACACAATTATAGAAAAAGAGGAAGCTCAGAAAAAGAGAGAAAAACTGATCTAGGAAAATGAAAGGAGAGTTTGAGAGCTCAGCGATACAATCAAACAAAATAATATCCATATCACAGGAATTCCAGAAGAGGAAGAGAGGGAAAGGCCCAGGAGTCCTGGAATAAATTATAGCAGAGAACTTCCCCAATCTGGGGAAGGAAACAGACATTGAAATCCAAGAGGCACAGAGAACTCCCCTCAGACATAACTTGAATTGATCTTCTGCACGATATATCATAGTGAAACTATGGCAAAATATAAGGACAAAGAGAGAATTCTGAAAGCAGCTAGGGATAAAAGGGCCCTAACACACAAAGGGGACCCATCAGAGTGGTGACAGACCTATCTACTGAAACGTGGCAGGCCAGAAAAGAATGGCAGGAAATCTTCAATGGGATGAACAGAAAAAATATGCAGCCAAGAACCTTCTATCCAGCAAGCCTGTCATTCAGAATAGAAGGAGAGATAAAGGTCTTCCCAAATAAACAAAAGTTGAAAGAGTTCGTCACCCCTAAACCACCCCTACAAGAAATCCGTGGGGACTCTATGAGAGAAATCTTGCAAGGAATGCAAGATACCAGATACATCACCACAAGCATAAATCCCACAAAGGACACGATGGCTCTAAATCCATATTTTTCAATAATAACACTGAATGGAAATGGACTAAATGCTCCAATCAAAAGACATGAGGTAGCAGAATGGATTAAAAAAACAAAGTCCATCTATTTGCTGTCTACAAGGGACTCATTTTAGACCTGAGGACACCTTCAGATTGAAAGTAAGGGGATGGAGAAATATCTATCCTGTTACTGGAAGTCAAAAGAAAGCTGGAGTAGCTATACATATATCAGACAAACTGGACTTTAAAGTGAAGGTAGTAATGAGGGATGAAGAAGGGCATTATATAATAATTACAGGGTCTATCCATCAGGAAGAGCTAACATTTGTAATTGTCTACATGCCAAATATGGAAGCACCTGAATACATAAAACAATCACAAACAGTAACAGTCTTATGGATAAGAATGTGCTACTAACAGAGGACTTTAATACTCCACTTACAGCAATAGATAGATCAACTAGACAGAAAATCACTAATGACACAATGGACTTGAATGACACATTGGACCAGATGGATTTGACAGATATGTTTAGAACTCTACATCCTGAGGCCATGGAATTCACTTTCTTCTCAAGTGCGCATGGCACATTCTCCAAGATAGGTCACATACTGGGACATAAAGCAGCCCTCAATAAATATAAAAGACTTGAGATGATACCATGCACACGTTCAGATCACAATGCTATGAAACTTGCAATCAACCACAGGAAGAAGCCTGGAAAACCTCCAGAAACATGGAGGTTAAAGAACACCCTACTAAAGAACGAATGGGCCAATCAGGCAATAAGAGAAGACATTTAAAAATATATGGAAACATATGAAAATGAAAATACAACAATCCAAACTCTATGGGATATGGCAAAGGCAGTCCTAAGAGGAAAGCGCATTGCACTCCAGGCCTATATTAAGAAATTTGAAAAAGCGCAACTGCAAAATCTAAGAGCACACCTAAAGGAACTAGAAGGAGAGCAACAAAAGTACCCAAAATCCAGCAGGAGAAGAGAAATAATAAAAAATCAGGATAGAAATAAACAATATAGAAACCAAAGAAACAGGTTAACAGATCAATGAAACCAAGAGTGGGTTTTTTTTTTTTTTAAAAATAAACAAAATTGACAAACCTCTAGCCAGGCTTCTCAAAAAGAAAAGAGAGAGCACTCAAATAGACAAAATCATGAATCAAAATAGACTTATTACAACCAACCCCTCAGAAACACAAGCAATTATCAGGGAATACTATGAAAAATTATATGCAAACAAACTAGACAACTTAGAAGAAAAGGACAAATTCCTAAACACACACTCACTACCAAAATTTACACGGGAAGAGATAGAAAATCTGAACAGACCCATAACTAGCGAAGAAATCAAATCAGTTATCAAAAATCTTCCAACAAATAAGAGCACTGGCCCAGATGGCTTTCCCTGGGGAATTCTACCACAGATTTAAAACAGAATTAATACCATTCTTCTCAAACTATTCCAAAAAATAGAAATCAAAGGAAAACTTCCACACTCATTTTATGAAGCCAGCATCACTTTGATTCCCAAGCCAGACAGAGACCAAGCAAAAAAAGAGAACTACAGGCCAATATCCTTGATGAATACGGACGCAAAAATCCTCAACAAGATACTTGCAAATTGAATCCAACAGCACATAAAAAGAATTATCCACCAAGATCAAGTGGGATTCATTCCTGGGTTACAGGGCTGGTTCAACATTTGCAAATCAATCAATGTGATACATCACATCAACATAAGACAAGATAAAAACCATATGATCCTGTTGATAGATGCAGAAAAAGCATTGGAGAAAATACAGCATCCTTCTTAATAAAGACTCTAGAGAAAGTTGGGATAGAAGGAACCTACTTAAACATCATCAGAACCATCTATGAGAAGCCTTCAGCTAATATCATCCTCAACGGGGAAACACGGAGAGCTTTCCTGAGATCAGGAACACAACAGGGATGTCCACTCTCACCACTGTTGTTTAACATAGTGTGGGAAGTCCTAGCATCAGCCACCAGACAACAAAAGGCATCAGAATTGGCAAAGAAGTCAAACTTTCACTTTTTGCAGATGACAAGATTCTCTACATAGAAAACCTGACAGACTCCAGCAGAAGCCTCCTAGAACTGATCCATGAATTCAGCAATGTTTCAGGGTACAAAATCAACGTACAAGAATCGGTTGCATTTTTATACACCAACAATGAAGCAACAGAAAGAGAAATCAAGAAACTGATCCCATTCACAATTGCACACAAAAAAATAAAATACCTAGGAATAAACCTAACCAAAGATATAGGAGATCTGTGTAAGGTTTTTGAGTGAAAAAAGACTAAAGGTAAAAGGTTCTGCAGAAGGAGTTTTATTGCCTGCACCCTCGGCCAAGGCGAGAGAATTTACAGGGACAGTTTTATTGTCTGCGTCCCTGGGCAAGGTTCCGCGACTCCAGAGAGAGGGGAGGCGGCGAATTAGTGGCCTGGTTGGGTGGTGGTGGTGTTTTATAGCCTGTTAGTGGGGGTTCAGATAACAGGGCAGTCTCTTGACTGGAAAGTCCAGGGTTGGAAGGTTTAAATTTCTGTTTCCCATCGATGTAGTAACAGCCACTGATGTAGTGGCAGGACGGTCAGCCATCTTAAGAAGGTCAGCCATCCTAGGAAGTTCTGCCATTCTGTGGTGTCTCTGCCCCACCTCTCAGCCGGCCCAACAATCTGTATGATGAAACTATAGAAAACTTATGAAAGAAATTGAAGAAGACACAAAGAAATGGAAAAACATTCCATGCTCAAGGATTGGAAGAATAAATGTAGTAAAAATGTCATTACTACCCAAAGCAATCTACACATTCAATGCAATCCCAATCAAAATTGCACCAGCATTCTTCTCAAAAGTAAAACAAACTATCCTAAAGTATATATGGAACCACAAAAGACCCCCAAATAGCCAAAGTAATATTAAAGAAGAAAACCAAGATGGGAGGCATCACATTCCCGGACTTCCTCTACTACAAAGCTGTCATCATCAAGACAGTATGGTATTGGCACAAAAATAGACACATAGACCAATGGAATACAATAGAGAACTCAGAATTGGACCCACAAATGTACAGCCAGGTAATCTTTGACAAAGCAGGAAAGAGTAGCCAATGGAAAAAAGACAGCCTCTTTAACAGATGGTGCTGGAGAACTGGACAGCAACATGCAGAAGAATGAAACTGTATCATTTTCTCACACCGTACACAAAAATAAACTCAAAATGGACAAAGGACCTGAACGTGAGACAGGAAACCATCAAAACCCTAGAGGAGAAAGCAGGAAACAACC
This sequence comes from Proteles cristata cristata, assembly GCA_017311185.1. NCBI lineage: Eukaryota > Metazoa > Chordata > Mammalia > Carnivora > Hyaenidae > Proteles > Proteles cristata. Next base: position 122,449 of record JAESUZ010001291.1, on the reverse strand, counting down.
TCCTTGACCTCCACCGCAGCTACTTGACACATCCCCAAAGTCAAGGGAATCAAGAGCAAAAGTGAACTATTGGGACCTCATCAAGATTAAAAGCTTCTGCACAGCAAAGGAAACAACCCACAAAACTAATAGGCAACCGACAGAATCGGAAAAGATAGTTGCAAATGACATATTAGATAAAGGGCTACTATCTAAAATCTATAATGAGCTCACCAAACTTTACACCCGAAAAACAAACAACCCAGTGGAGAAATGGGCAGAAGATAGGAACAGACACTTCTCCAAAGAGGACATCCAGATGGCCAACAGACACATGAAACGATGCTCAGCGTCCCTCCTCATCAGGGAAATACACATCAAAACCACACTGAGATACCACCTCACGCCAGTCAGAGTGGCTAAAATGAGCAAGTCAGAGAACTCTAGATGCTGGCGAGAATGTGGAGACACGGGTGCCCTCCTACACTGTTGGTGGGAATGTAAACTGGTGCAGGCCCTCTGGAAAACAGTGTGGAGGTTCCTCAGAATTTAACACTAGAACTCCCCTAGGACCCAGCAATAGCACTGCTAGGAATTTACCCGAGGGACACAGGAGTGCTGATGCAGAGGGGCACATGCACCCCAATGTTCACAGCAGCGCTCTCCACAACAGCCAAAACATGGAAAGAGCCTAAGTGTCCATCAATGGACGAATGGATCAAGAAGATGTGGTTCGTCTATACCATGGAATACTACATGGCAATGAGAAAGAACGCAATCTGGCCTGTGTAGCAACATGGATGGAACTCAAAGGTGTTATGCTGAGCAAAATATGTCAGGCAGAGAAAGACAGATACCATATGTTTTCATGTATAGGTGGATCATGAGGAACTTAATGGAGGACCATGGGAGAGAAGCAGGGGAAAAATAGTGGGGGAGAGAGAGGGAGGCAAACCATGAGAGACTCTTGAATGCTGAGAACAAACTGAGGGCTGATGGTGGGGAGGGGGAGATGTGCATGGAGGAGGGCACTTGTGGGGATGAGAACTGGGTGTTATATGGAAACCAACTTGACAATAATTTAAAAAAGAAACACACAAACCATGAAAATAATGCAACATGACATAAGGTCATTATTTATATTTACGGTGATTTCAGTTTGTTTGTTTGAGAGAGAGCATATCCAAGAGCTAGGAGAGGGGTAGTAGGAGAGAGAGAATCCAAAGCAGGCTCTGCACTGTCAGCACAGCAGAGCCCCACAGGGGGCTTGATCAGAACCAGAGCTGAAATTAAAAGTCGGACACTTAACTGACCGAGCTACCCAGGTGTTCCAGTGATTTTATGTTTTATAACACACACTTTGATCCATTTGGATTTTTGTTTGCTTTGAGGAGGCAAGAATTAAGCTTTGTTTTTTGCAATTTACAAATAACCCTCCTATGCGGGTATCCTGGGACTCATTCACTGTCTCACCCTTTATCTGCACTAGTTTCAGGTGTTTTCATGTGCAAGGAAAAAATCTACCTGATTTTTTATTTCTGGATTTTCTCCCAGCTATTCTGTTACATGTTCTTTCCTATGACTGTTTAAGTTATTTCATCGGGACACCCAGGTGGCTCAGTCAGTTGGGCATCTGACTTCATCTCACAAGTCATGAGTTCAAGCCCTGAATTGGGCTTGTTGCTGTCAGCTCAGAGCCCACTTTGGATCCTCTCTGTCCCTCCCCCTGGCGATGCTCTCATGCTCTCTCTCAAAAATAAACACTGAAATAAATTATTTCATCAAATCACAAAAATAACTTTTGTTCATGACTGTATTTAATTTGTTGATAGATTTGGGAACAGGTGACATCTCTACAATGTTGACTCTTTGGACCCAATCAGAAGATTAGCTAATAAGTTGCCTTAAAGGTGGCATATAATTTTCAAAATAAAGGATAGAATATCTATATTTATTAATTATTTTATCCAGCTGTAATAATTTGTATAATCTCTCAATGATGGAATGAGATTTACAGCTCTGTCATTAGGTTATAATAGATTTTCAACAATTCTTATCTTAAAGGTAATCCTGATATTTTTACATTTGATTTTCATAAAAGTTGAACTTCTATACATTTTTAAATGACAAGGATTTCTCTCAATCTGCTGTGATAGGCAAGATCAGACGATCCTATGTGAGCTTCCTCAAAATCCTGAGTTTTTAGAATTTTAATTCCAGGGGCAGCTGGGTGGCTCACTCGGTTGAGTGTCCCATTTCAGCTCAGGTCATGATCTCATGGTTCTGTAACTTTTTGACCTACCCATATAACTCGACTGCTTGGCAGGTTTAAAATTCTTTGCTTAACTTTAACTTGATCGTCATCATATGACCCATGCTTTTGCTTGCAATTCCCTGACATATTGTGCCTATCCTGTTACTTAAAATTTTGGCTGCTCTTGTTTTTTTGTTTTTGTTTTTAATATTTTAATATTAATATTTAATATTTTAATATTTTTATTTATTTCTAGGAAAGAGAGAGAGACAGCGTGAACAGGGGAGGGTCAGAGAGAGACACAGACTCTGAAACAGGCTCCGGGCTCTGAGCTGTCAGTCAGCACAGAGCCCGACACGGGGCTCGAACCCACGAACCGCGAGATCATGACCTAAGCGAAAGTCGGACGCTTAACTGACTAAGCCACCCAGGCGCCCCGTGGCTGCTCTTGTTTTAAAAGCATTTCTTGTAGACATCATGTATCTAATTTAATGGGCTCTCTAGCAGACACTCATTCCTTGGCTTCAATCTGTGACCCAATATGTGAGTCATAACACCTCTACGTGTTCTGACTATAATTTCACAGATATCTGTGTGAGTGTACATTCAGCCCATCTTCACTACATGGCCCGTGTTTTCCTGGAGTTCACCTCGCTCTTCTCCCTGTGGTAGTCTGAAAGTTATTAAGAATGATCTTATTTCAACTTTAAGTAACATGCTTAAATGAGAATATTTAAAGTCAACCTCACTCAACTTCATAAGCAGAGCAAATTCTCTTTACTTCTCCCTATGGAAGGTAAGGAAATTCACCCACTTAGACTTCCTTCCAATATCCACTCACTCCAAGCTTTTGTTGGGATACAGGACTAGAACTTTTGTCCATTTTTAAAAACCTTTTAATGTTTTTTTTTTTTCATTTTTGAGAGACAGACGGAGAGATAGAGCACCAGCAGGGGAGAGACAGAAACGGAGAGAGACCTAGAATCCAAAGCAGACCCCAGGCTCTGAACTGTCAGCACAGAGCCCGATGTGGGGCTCGAACTCACGAACCGTGAAATCCTGACCTGAGCCGAAGTTGGCTGCTTAACTGATTGAGCCACCTAGGTGCCCCCATGATTGTTATTTTTTAATATCATAAGGCTTTTCTGTAAGACTCTGTATTATAAAGATGATTATTCTAGGTTTAAATATTTTAACGTTTACTGTCCATCAATGCCAGCTATAGAATTTGGAGGGCCCAGTGCAAATGAACACGTGCAGCTCTTTGTTCCAAAAACAAGAATTCCAAAATGGCAACAGTCAAGTGTCAAACTCCATGGACTTTTAAGCATGAAGCCCTGTGTGACGGCACTGATCTTAAAGTCCATGATGAAGACCTTGCTAAGGACTTTTTATGCAGCTTCTGTTATTCTTTTAAACAAGCTTTTAACGTTTGAGAGAGAAAAAGAGCTTTCGCAAGCAGGGCAAGAGCGGGGGAGGGGACAGAAGATCCAAAGTAGGCTCTGGGCTGACAGCAGAGAGCCAGATGCGGGCCTCAAACTCACGAGCATGTGAGATTAGGACGTGAACCAAAGTCAGATGCTTAACCAACTGAGCCACCAGGTGCCCCCCACCCCCTTTATTCTGATTTATCATTTGGTCCACTGGATGAAGAGCAGTCTGCAGCAGTCCGGGGCCTGATGGCCCTCAGATTCCTTCCTCACCCTTCTATTAACTCTGATCCATAGAGGGGCTTTCCCTTGCAAGAGATTGTACCAGACTGAGTCAGCTGGTTTTTAGCGAGGTTTGGCTAATGGGAGAGTAGGGCACGGAATTAAAAGGATGGAACACCAGGAAGCAGAGTATTTCTCCCGCGCTCGCTGGCTCTCTGTCCAACTCGGGCAGCATCTTGGACACCAACCCAACCCCCCGCACCCCCAGGTCTCAAGCAATAGCTCCATTCCTGGTAGACAGGTCTGCTAGAATTACAGGTCCCTGCCGGTGACTGGCCCCTGGGCTCCATCCCAAGAAGGACTTGCTGTTCCTTCTTGTTACTGCTAACCTTAAAGCGTCTCTTTGTCTTACATGATCTGAGCTCTTATATAAACTGTAAAACCAATTTTCTTCATTCAATTCCCCATTTCAAATACTCATGAGAAATCAATATCCTGAGTCCATACAAAGAAGAGACGGTTGTCTGTTACTTTGTTGTGTAAATGACAACTTAGCATGGTATTTAGGAGTTGCGAAACAAAAATCCCCTCACCTTCAGAGCAGAGTTTCACACACTCTACCAGGCATCAGAGTCACCTGGAAGACTTGTTAAACACATACATTTCTGGGGGGCGCCTGGGGGGCTCAGTCAGTTAAGTGTCTGACACGATTCTGGCTCAGGTCGTGATCTGAGGGCTTTGAGTTTGAGCCCCGCATCAGGCTCTGCACTGACCATGCTGAGCCTGCTTGGGATTCTCCTTTTCTCTCTCTCTCTCCCCTCCTCCCACCTGCACTCTCAAAATAAACACACTTTAAAAACAAACCAACAAAAACACATTTCTGGGCCCCATATCCAGAGAACCAAAATCTATATGTCCAGGGTAGGGCTCTAGGAGCTGATGTTCTAAGAAGATGCCCAGTGGCGCTGAAGCAGGCACCCTACAGACCGGTGCTGCTGGGAAAGCTGCTCCAAGACCTATTAGGATTTCATGCCACTTAAAAGGTGTCGGAGTTTATCTTCGGTTTCAAACTTAACAGGTAATGTGCGTAGTTATGTGATTCTGACCCTAACCTTGTAGTTGAGCAAATTCACCGGAATATCATCACAGCATTGGGCACCCACTGTCTATTTTTTCTTGATCTGAAGAGGATGATCTTGCCCCATTTTAGAAAAAACAATTTTCTGAAAGCATTTTTAAGTACAGATTTCTGTTTCATTTGTTCTATCTTCTACCCAGGCAGCAACACCAAATTATGCATGCATTGGCTCTCCACCGTCGATACCCCAGCCACGACCCTTCTCCTTGGTGTGTTGCAGCTTGGGGAGAAGCCCGACTGGGCCCAGTTCTTCATCTTCCCAGAGGATTGGTGCATTGGGAATGAAAGTAGGTGCCCTGGGAACTTTGTTCCACAATAAACTTTTTAAAAAATTTTTTGAGAGAGAGGGAGGTAAAGGGGAGAGGCGTAGGGAGAGGGGACACAGAAGATCTGAAGCGGGCTCATACTATGTGGACTCAAACTCAGCAACCAGGAGAACATGAATGGAGTCAAGTTGGACGCTTAACCAATGCCACCCAGGTGCCCCTTACATATTCTTTATACACACCTGTAGAAATAGTGGAGCATCAACCACAGATCTGGCCTCTTACAGAGCCAGGGTCTGTGTAATGAAAAGCACCACACAGTGCCTACTACTTCTCGATCCTGCCACCAAGGTCATTCTGTGTTGAGGGACTGGCCCACCCACATTTTTTCCCCTCAATTTTTCCAGATATTTAATCTCCCTCCTCCAAGTTGGGGATTTTTAGTAGGATCTTAGAAAATCCCTCTTTTCCCCTCACAGCCTGTACAGGACTTTTCCTTCAGCTTGGTCAAGATTAAAATGATTAGCTACTTTGTATAATCTGATGAGTTTTTAGGGAAAAATGCTTGATTTCTGAATACAAGGTTTTCTAAATTATCTTTTATATTTTTGTTTACTTAAGTTGTAAGGTTCTACTTTTTAAAAATTTCCAGTAAATTTCCTAGTTTAAAAATAACCCCCTCATAATGGAGAAAATTAGGAAAGCATGAAAAATAGAAAAATAGGAAATAGGGGCACCTGGATGGCTCAGCTGGTTAAGCATCCAACTTCGGCTCAGGTCATCATTTCATGGTTCGTGGGTTTGAGTCTCACATCAGGCTCTGTGCTGGCAGTTCAGAGCCCAGAGCCTGCTTCGGATTCTGTGTGTGTGTGTGTGTGTGTGTGTGTGTGTGTGTGTGTGCGCGCGCACGTGCGTGCCTTCTCCACTCATGCTCTGTCTCTCTCAAAAACATTAAAAAAAAAAAAGAAATAAGAATTGCTCATCATCTCACCATCTGGAAGTAACCAATGCTAACATTTTTGTATACTTCCTACATTTTTCTTTGGACTTTAACTTGGTGAGAGAAAAATTATATAATTCAATTTTGATCTTATATTTTTTATTAGAAGAAATAGGGTGCCTGGATGGCTCAATCAGTTAGGCATCTGACTCTTGATCTTGGCTCAGATTGTGATCTCAAGGCTCCTGAGTTCAAACCCTGCATGGGACTCCGCTGACAGCATAGAAGCTGCTTGGGATTCTGTCTCTCCCTCCTTCTCTGCCCCTCCCCTGTGCATGTGTATACTCTCTCAAGATAAGTAAATAAACTTAAAATAAACTAAATATATTTTCCAGGTCAGGTGCAGTGATCTGGTGGGAATATAACCCCATTTCCATGGCATGACCAAGATTCACTTGATTACACCATTCGCTCCAGAGTAATTATTAGTGCCTCTTTCTCTCTCAAAAGGGTCTCAGTGAAGCTAACAGTGAAGAAAGTTGAAGACAGTTTTGTGGGGAGCTTAAAGGAAGTCAAGATAAAGGTGACTGAACCAAAAAGGAGAGCTTATGTGTATTATGTGAGGTTTGAAGATACAAAAAGAAAAGCTAGCTAAACATAATGTAATAATAAACAGTTGGAAAGGCCAACTGGAGAGGAGAAAAGAGTGTTAAGGTGAATTAAATCCTGGTCTTGGATGTATCTCACCAGGACCAAAGGCGTCACACAATGCCTGATCCTTCCATCAGAGCTGTTCTTCCAGAAACTCCACTGTCCCCTCGCCCGATTGCTTGGCACTTGTAACGCTAAGAGTTGGAGTCTAAGCCACACCTAGACCACAGAAGCTCTGCCAGGTAGTACAGAATAGGCATGTCTACCCTCAAGTTTGGCAGAAGGGGCCTCCGTTTGCAATTGCAAGTCACAAAAATGTACAAATGGTTTTTCTTCTTGGTTTTTCACAGGCTGGATGTCTGCATAGTGAAAACTAGGACACATATGGACCAGCTGCGAGAGGGTCTGGGAAATGTAGGTTTACTTTAAAAAAAATTCCAGCTTCTGTAGTGCAGGAAGGTAATGGGGGGTGTTCAAGTTTGTGTTGAGTGAGCCAATTTACAGGATTTGCCATAATCTACCTGCCTAAATACCACCTGTTGCCAGTATTTTAAATACAAATACACATATACAAATACATAATTCATACAGTACAGAAGGCATAAAATAAAAAGTAAAGCTGTTTCATAGAATTCTTCTCCATCCTCTCTTCCTGTATTGGCCATCTCATGCTGCATAACAAATTAACCCCAGATGAGGCAGCTTTTGAAACAAAGCATTTACCCTGTCTCTGTGGGTTGGAAATCTAGGCACTGCGCAGCTGGTGGTCTACAGGTCTGGCTGTTGACGGGACTGCAGTCTCCTGTAACTGCTCCATGCAGGGAGGGACTCCAGAGCACATTCACTTGTGGGCGACAATGAGCCAACGGCCCCTGCTCCTCATAGGTTGTTGGAGGCTGGCACACCTTGGTTCCTTGCCGCCTGAGACTGTGCATAAGGCAGCTCACAACATAATAGCCAGCTCCTCTCCAGTGAACAGACTAGAGAGAGGCCAAAAGACACCAAAGATGGAAGCCAGTCTTTCTATAACCTAATCCTGGAACGGACATCCCCCACTTCTGAATTCTATTCATTAGAGGCAAGCCAGCAAGAGCAACCTACACTCAAGAGGAGGTAATTTAAGTACCAGGAGGTGGCATCATCTTAGTGGCTGCCAGTCACACCTCTTTTCCCCCATGTCCCCATCATGCAAAAGTAGCCCCTGTTAATCACGTCTTCGGATTCCTTTCAGGGGGAAAACACACACACACACACACACACACACACACACACTGGATTTAAATCAATTTTCCAAAAGTCACCTGAAAGTGTGCCAATAGATGCTGCTAAGATTTAAATGTCAACCATTTCTAAGTGGCATGAAAGTCATCTTCCTAGCCAAGGGGACCAGATGAGCACTGAAACCCACAGCTTGTGTTCAGCCAACGAGGCAAACAGTGCGCTCGTGGTAATGTGGTGGAGGTGCCCAAATGTTTACATGTTCACAAATAAAAAAAAGAAATCAACCACAGAACATATGGGCTATGCCTCAGAAGGAGTTTTTTGGGGGAAAAAAACCCACCAATGTGCTCAGAAAATCGCTCCACCCCCACGTCTGCGGGGAGCAGGGTGACACTCCAGGACCTGGATGTATTGTCACCAGTCAATGACAGTGATTGGGGTATGCTCGCTCCAGCCACCACACCTGCCCTCCTCCCTCCCTATCCCTCTTTCTCTCCACTTCTGGCCAACTCTGGAAAAGTGAGATTATTAATCCTTCTCAGAGATGAACAAAAAGTCTGAAAGAAGATATTTGCCCACCTTCCCCCACCTGGGGGTCTTCTGGCTTCAAGGCCTTTGATCACTACTCAATGCCCAGGGTCTGTCTTAGCTTCTCCCCATGTCTCCAGATGCTCATATGCTTCCACAGCTATGGTCTGCCTTGTTCAGTGTCTTCTACTCAGAAAGACAGTATCTACCAGTCTCCTGCCAGCCCCTCTCCCAAGTGAAGGATTCGGGGAATGAGGATCATATGCTTCTCATCAGTTCCAACTAATCTAGATAAGGGACACCTCACAAAGTTTTGGGGTGGGTTTTTTTTTCCCTAAGAGAGGCCAACAAATAATTAGAAGTCATTCTTAAACTATATACTGCAGCAGGACATTGGCTGCTGGCTTTGGTCCTGAATTTAAATTAAGAAAGCAACTAAAAATAGATGGAGGACTCAGCTATTTGGAGAGAATTCTACAAATAACACTTGTAGAGACTGTCCAAATATAACCACAAAGACATGTAATTATGTTAGAGAGACTGCTGGGTATTAGAAACTACTAAAAGCTATTTGATTTAGAAATTTGAGCTGTAACTGTAGTTGGAGGGTGGAGGAGGGTCAGAAACATGCCCTCCAGAATGAGAATGCCCTTTAAGACCGAAAAATGAAGGGGTGCCTGGGTGGCTCCATGGGTTAAGCATCCGACTTTGGCTCAGGTCATGATCTCACAGTTTATGGGGGGTGGGGGGTGGGGGAAGGGTTGAGCCCCGCCTCAGCTCTTTGCTGAAAGCTCAGAGCCTGGATCCTGTTTCAGATTCTGCCTCTCTCTCTCTCTCTCTCTCTCTCTGCCCCTCCCGCACTTACTCTGTGTGTGTGTCTCTCTCAAAACTAAACCTTAAAAATTTTTTAAAAATAAAAACACCAAGAAACTAAGCAAGCCACCCCATGCCGTTTTCACAGAGCTTTACTCATGGTAACTTACTGACTCCAGGCAGGGGTCAGGTGGATGGGGGATTCAGGTGGTATGTAGTTCCACCCCTCTTAAAAATTGTTTTTACATTTATTTTTGAGAGACAGAGTAAGACAGAGCACAAGCTGAGAGAGGACAGAGAGAGAAGGAGACACAGAATCTGAAACAGGCTCCAGGCTCTGAGCTGGATGTCAGTTCAGAGCCCGTTGCAGGGTTCGTACCCATGAACTGTGAGATCATGACCTGAGCCGAAGTCGGACGCTTAACCAGTTGAGCCGCCCAGGTGCTCCCGCCCCTCTTCTCCATCCATTAATCCCCAGCTTTTCTAGAGGGGCACGGAGAGGAGGTCATAGTTTTCTCAAGTGGTGCCACCTGTCATTCCTATTCAACACCTGAAGTGGGACCTGCTGTGCCCCACACTGCCTGCATTCCGGGCAGGGTGCACATTACCCCCCATGGGGCCTGCAGCACGTGGCCCCAAGGGTGGTCGCCATGCAGGTACAAACAAGACGGAGAGTCAACGACGGAGTGAGCACTCCCAGCACTCCCACGCGCCAGCCCCTCCCCATCTTCACGACCCATACAATCTTAACACGCCATTCTTCCAAGACGTCCCAGTGGGCCAGACATTGGGAGGGGACTGGCCTCCCCAGGCCATAGCAGCAACACAAGCAGCAACAGATTAACCAATACCGCCCTGGCTTTTTGCCATTCCTTATTCTTGAGAAGCAGAGACAAGAACCGCCCTCACTAACTTCCTGCTGAAAAGGGCTGTAGAGGGGCGCCTGGGGGGCTCAGCTGGTTGAGTGTCCAGCTTCAGCTCAGGTCATGATCTCACGGTTCAGGGGTTCGAGCCCCGTGTCGGACTCTGTGCTGCCAGCTCAGAGCCTGGAACCTGTTTTGGATTCTGTGTCTCCCTCTCTCTGACCCGCCCCTGCTCGCTCACGCTCTCTCTCAGAAATAAAAAAACATTTAATTTAAAAAAGTGAAAAGGGCTGTAGATCAGGATTTGAGAAATAAAACTGCCTTGCATCCAATGGCAGATACTCCCTAGTACTAAGCTGAGTCCCCATCCTTCGTTAGAGCCATGATTTTGGATCCCTGGTGTATAGGCTTTGACAGGATCTTATTCCACATTTCATAACAAGGTCATTCAGGTCAGTTCAGTTCAACAGTGGTCTCATCACAGGCGATGGTTCTGCAGGTGGGCTTTCGAAGTCAGGCCTACAGTGTGTAAGCAATGAGGTAGAAAATCAGCCAGAGATGCAGGGAAACTGGAAGAGCTCAGGATCCAGCTTAGTTTTATAGGTAAAACATTCAAGGACAGTTAATGACAACGAGAGTCGAACATCCATGAAGGTGTGTCACTGAAACCATTTTTCCCTTTCTCAAATCACCTTCATTTCCAAAGGTAGCCAGATTAAGATGAAGTGGTTTATGACACAAGTCAAATTTTAACAAACAGCCCAATTATTTGTGGAAGTGCAGGAAGAATAGAGACTGGCCACGTAGGTTCTTTTAGATCTGTTTTGCTGGAACTTCTCAGAAGGAATTTTAGACTGAGCCTCTAGCAACAGCCCTCCAAGGCTAAGAGCCAAACCAAATACTTCCCTTCAGCCTCACCTGCAATACCTATAGATTTGGGTTGCCTCCTTTCTTCTGGAAATCAAGACACCCTCAGGCTCCTGAGCCTGCCAGGAAGTGGCCTTCCTTGCTTACTTGGTAAGTGAACCTTTTGGAACTCTGTAATCAAAGTACCATGCTGACTTTTACCGTGGGGCTTCATTGGCTTCATAAAGTCAACCTTCATTCCTAAACACTGTCTATTCATATGTGAGCCTATGTGCATCTCTATCGAATAGAACATTCCATTCACAGTCTTGGTAATAAAACTAGTGTTTCCAATGGGGTCATCTTATAAGGAGAACAGATTCTTACTGAACTTCTGGAAAGATCTATAGTTGATTTTCCATCTAGTCATGGCCACAAGCTCCTGCCAACCCCACCTGGAAATGAACTTGCATCTAATTCACAACTCACATCTGGCATTAATATAACAAGGGTCTCAACTTGTTTTACTACTGTTTTGGGTGTTAAAGCCTCTGGTTAGTTAGCACCCCAAACCCCATGGCTTCTCTTTTTACTTTCTTACACCATACATAAAGGGAAACTCAAAATGGATGAAACATCTAAATGTGAGACAGGAAACCTTTAAAACCCTAGAGGAGAAAGCAGGCAACAACCTCTTTGACCTCACCTGCAGCAATTTCTTGCTCAACATCTCTGGAGGTAAGGGAAGTAAAAGCAAAAATGAACTATTGGGGCCTTATCAAGATAAAGAGCTTCTGCACAGCAAAGGAAACAATCAACAAAACTAAAAAGCAACTGATGGAATGGGAGAAGATATTTGCAAATGACATATCAAATAAAGGGTTAGTATCCAAACTCCACACCTGAAAACCAAATAACTCCATGAAGAAATGGGCAGAAGACATGAATAGACACTTTTCCAAAGAAGACATCCAGATGGCCAACAGACACATGAAAAGATGATCAACATCACTCATCGGGGAAATACAAATCAAAACCACACCAAGATACCACCTCACACCTGTCAGAGCAGCTAAAATGAACAACTCAGGAAACAATAGATGCTGGTGAGGATGTGGAAAAGTCGGAACCCTCTTGCATTGTTGGTGGGAATGCAAACTGGTGTAGTCACTCTGAAAAACAGTGTGGAGGTTCCTCAAAAAATTAAAAATTATCCTATGACCCAGCAATAGCACTACTAGGAATTTATCCAAAGGATACAGGAGTGATGATTTATAGGGGCACATGTACCCCAATTTTTTAGAAGCATATTAAAAAATAGCCAAATTATGGGAAGAGCCTAAATGTCCATCAGTGGACGAATGGATAAAGAAGATGGGGGAGGAGGGGGCAAGATGGCGGAGAAGTAAGGAGCTCCGAACTTGCACTCACGCCCATACATCACATGGAAAAGATCTGAAGCCATTGGAAACCTTACAAAACCTGAGAGATTGGGAGAAAAAGGACGCAGAATCCACTGAGAGAGCCTTCTAACGTGAGTGCGAACCGGGGAAGATAAAATCGGGCCGGGATCGGAGACTCCAGGGTGGGAGGCGATCCCCCTCTACCCTCTACGGGGAGTGAGAGGGGAAAAGGAGAGAGTCCGAAACAGAAAAACCTCCGCTCGGTGGGAAAAACCTCCGCTTGGGGCACAGAAAGACCGTACTTGCCAAATACCTGCACACCAGGTCCCCTCGCGCCAACTGGTCCCGGGGGGGCTGAGCGCACAGACCGCTGCTTTGTGCTTCTCCGGGCGGCTGGACGTCAGAGCAGCGGCGCGCCTGCCGCCATTGTCCTCCCGAGTGGCGGGGGCCACTGAAAGAGACGGGCGGGGACCCCGGGCGTCCGCGCTCCTGGCTGCCTGGGGCTCTGGAGGGAAGGCAGAGAGCTAAACACTGGGACATTTGCCTGTGAGTTCGTGTTTCGGGTGACGAGCATAGAGGGACCTGGTCTTCCTCCCTCCAGCGGGCTCGGCGCACCGGCAGGCAAGCCCCGCGCATGCGCGCCAGCCCGACCCAGAGACGGAAGCGGCGATCCTGACTCCGCCCCCAGAGCTCGGCAGGGGGCCTGGAATTGCCCGAGGGGGTTGCCTGGGAAGCTGTGTCTAAGGCAGTTTCAGCGGGGCGCGCGGACTGGGATCTGGAGACTGGGACTGGCCTGGGTTGAAGAGTGCAACCCACTTCGGCTGCGCCCCCGGGACGGGGAGTTTACACGCCCAAAAAAGCGAGGTGCAGCGCTTGGTTCAAGAAGGGACTGGAGCACCGTCACTCTCCTCCCCACAACCGCCAAGGCAGAGCTCCCGCCTGAGGCATTGGATCACGCCACGCCCATCCCTGCCTGAGAGCTGCCCTCCTCCCTTTTTTTTTTCTTTTTTTCTCTTTCTTTTTCTCTTCTTCTTTCTCTTTTCTCTCTTTTTTCCCCAGAACACTGACCTGATTAACTCTGGTCGCCAGCTTGCTTAAACAATCACAATGAGTCCATTCTGTAGATGTAAATTCTACACCTACCGACATTTTCATCTCTTTCTCTCAGGAGTAATTAGACTATATAGTTTCTCTGGATAATTCCAGCATCCTTCTCTCACCTATCCAACCATATTCTACCCTTTACCTCTTTGAAAAAAGCTTCTTATCCCTTCTGCCTGTTCATTCTATTTCCAATTGTGCCTCATCCCGCCCCGCCTTCTCTCTTTTTCTCTCTGCTCTTCAACTAGCACTGCATACATCCGGATATTTAAATGTAGCTGGGAAATCCGGTTATACGCTTTAAACCGTTCTTTGTCCATCGGTTTTCTTCTTTTTTCCTTTTCTTTTCTTCTTTTTGACCCTTTTATGTATTTTATACTCCCTATTATTCGCCCTACCTCCTCCGTCTTTTCTCTTAACTTTTTTGTTTTCCCTCTCGCTTAGCCTGTGCGTTTGTGTGCTCCTGCTCCCTGTGTGTTTGTCTGTCTGTTTTCTTTTCCAGGGCTACCTCAAGAAACAAGCCAGAGTACACAAGGTGGAGAGTCCCAAGTATCACTACGAATAGGAAAATAAAATAACCAAGGTCCCAACAAGAGAGACCAAGAGATACCATTTAAAAAACACTCTCTGAAAGGATAGGCCCTGGAGAGTCAAAGAGTCTTCTTGGATATAGCAGCGCTCATATATACAGAGAGCATTAACAGGTCTTTAAAACCAACAAGAGCCAGAAAGCTAACTAAAATGATGAAATGAAAGAGCTCTCCTCCAAAGAAACTCCAAGAAGAAATGAAAGCTAATGAACTGCTCAAAACAGATATCAGCAGCATAACTGAACAAGATTTTAGAATAATAATGGTAAAATTAATAGCTGGACTTGAAAAAAACTAGGGAACATCAAAGAAACTATGGCTACAGACAGAATGGAAAATAAAAATAGGCATGAAGAATTAAAAAATGCGATAAATGAGATACATAATAAATTAGAGGCCTCCGATGCACAGATTGAAGAGGCAGAAAGGAGAATAAGTGATTTAGAAGACACCATTCTAGAAAAACAAGAAGCTGACAAAAAAAGAGACACACTGATCCAGGAACAGGAAAGAAGAATCTGAGAGCTCAGCGATACGGTCAAACGCAATAATATCCGTATCACAGGAATCCCAGAAGAGGAAGAGAGAGGGTAAGGTGCTGAAGGAGTCCTGGAACAAGTTATAGCAGAGAACTTCCCCGACATGGGGAAGGAAGTAAATGTTGAAATATAAGAGGCTCAGAGGACTCCCTTCAGACGTAACTTGAATCGATCTTCTGCACGGCATATCATAGTAAAAATGGCAAAATATAAGGACAAATAGAGAATTTTGAAAGCAGCTAGGGAGAAAAGGGCCCTAACATACAAAGGGAAACCGATAAGAGTGGTGACAGTCCTATCTACTGAAACGTGGCAGGCCAGAAAGGAATGGCAGGAGATCTTCAATGTGATGAACAGTAAAAATATGCAGCCAAGAATCTTCTATCCAGCAAGCCTGTCATTCAAAATAGAAGGAGAGATAAAAAACCTTTCCAAATAAACATAAATTGAAAGAATTTGTCACCACTAAGCCAGCCCTACAAGAAATCCTGAGGGGGATGCTCCGAAGGAAAGGGTGCAAGGAACAAAGATACCAGAGACACCACCACAAACATGAACACCACAAAAGATACAAAGACTCTAAAACCACATATTTCAATAATAACACTGAATGTAAATGGGCTGAATGCTCCAATCGAAAGACATAGGGTAGCAGAATGGATAAAAAACCAAAATCTATCTATATGCTGTCTACGAAAAACTCATTTTAGACTGGAAGATACCTTCAGATTAAAAGTAAGGGATTGGAGGGGCGCCTGGGTGGCTTAGTCGGTTAAGCGTCCAACTTTCGCTTAGGTCATGATCTCACGGTTCGTGGGTTTGAGCCCCATGTCGGGCTCTGTGCTGACTGCCAGCTCAGAGCCTGGAGCCTGTTTCAGTCTGTCACTCCCTCTCTGACCCTCCCCTGCTCACGCTGTCTCTCTCTGTCTCCTAGAAATAAATAAAACATTTTTAAAACTAAAAAAAAAAAAAGAAAAGTAAGGGGATGGATAAATATGTATCATGCTACAAGAAATCAAAAGAAAGCCGGAGTAGCAATACTTATATCAGAAAACTAGACTTTAAAGACAATAACAGAAATGAAGAAGGGCACTACATAATAGTTACAGGGTCCATCCATCAGGAAGAACTAACAATCATAAATGTCTATGCACCAAATATGGGAGCACCTAAATATCTAAAACAATTATTCACAAACAGAAACAAGCTTATAGATAAGAATGTGCTAATAGCAGGGGACTTTAATACTCTGCTTACAGCAATGGATAGGTCAACCAGACAGAAAATCACTAAAGAAATAATGGATTTGAAAGACACATTGGACCAGATGGATCTGACGGATATATTTAGAACTTTACATCCTGAAGCCAGGGAATTTACTTTCTTCTCAAGTGCGCACGGCACATTCTCCAAGATACTGGGACATAAAGCAGCCCTCAATAAATATAAAAGAATTGAGATCATACCATGCACACTGTCAGATCATAATGCTTTGAAACTTGAACTCAATTACAGGAAGAAGTCTGGAAAACCTCCAAAAACATGGAGGTTAAAGAACACCCTACTAAAGAATGAGTGGGCCAATCAGGCAATTAGAGATGAAATTTAAAAATATACGGAAACAAATGAAAATGAAAACACAACAATTCAAAATCTATGGGATGCGGCAAAGGCAGTCCTAAGAGGAAAGTACATTGCTCTCCAGGCCTATTTCAAAAGATTAGAAAAAGTGCAAGTCCAAAATCTAACAGCTTATCTAAAGGAACTAGAGGCAGAGCAACAAGAAAGCCCTAAACCCAGTAGAAGAAGAGAAATAGTACAAATTAGAGCAGAAATAAACAACATAGAGACCAAAGAAACAATTGAACAGATCCATGAAACCAAGAGTTGGTTTTTTGAAAAAATAAACAAAATTGACAAGCCTCTAGCCAGACTTCTCAAAAAGAAAAGAGAGAGCACCCAAATAGACAAAATTATGAATGAAAATGGACTTATTACAACCAACCCTCAGAAATACAAGCAATTATCAGGGAATACTATGAAAAATTATATGCCAACAAATTGGACAACTTAGAAGGAAAGGACAAATTCCTAAACACACACTCACTACAAAAATTAACTCGGGAAGAAAGAGAAAACCCGAACAGACCCATAACGAGTGAAGAAATCGAATCAGTTATCAAAAATCTCCCAACAAATAAGAGCCCTGGACCTGATGGCTTCCCTGGGAAATTCTACCAGACATTTAGAACAGAATTAATCCCAATTCTTCTCAAGCTATTCGAAAAAATAGAAATCGAAGGAAAACTCCCAGTTTTCTTCATTTTATGAAGCCAGAATCACTCTGATTCCCAAGCCAGACAGATATCCAGCCAAAAAAGAGAACTACAGGCCAATATGCTTGATGAATATGGATGCAAAAATCCTCAACAAGATCCTTCCAAATCGAATCCAGCAGCACATAAAAAGAATTAACAACCAAGATGAAGTGGGATTCAAACCTGGGTTACAGGGCTGGTTCAACATTCGCAAATCAATCAATGTGGTACATCACATCAACAAAAGACAAGATAAAAACCATATGATCCTGTCAATAGATGCAGAAAAAGCATTTGACAAAATACAGCATCCTGTCTTAATAAAGACTCTAGAGAAAGTCGAGATAGAAGGAACCTACTTAAACATCATCAAAGCCATCTATGAGAAGACTTCAGCTAACATCATCCTCAACGGGAAAAAACTCAGAGCTTTCCCCCTGAGATCAGGAACACGACAGGGATGCCCACTCTCACCACTGCTGTTTCACATAGTGCTGGGAGTCCTAGCATCAGCCATCAGACACCAAAAGGAAATCAAAGGCATCAGAATTGGCAAAGAGGAAGTCAAACTTTCACTCTTCGCAGACGACATGATACTCTACATCGAAAACCCAACATACTCCACCAGAAGCCTACTAGAACTGATCCATGAATTCAGCCAAGTTGCAGGGTACAAATCAATGTACAGAAATCAGTCACATTTTTATACACCAACAATGAAGCAACAGAAAGAGAAATCAAGAAACTGATCCCATTCACAATTGGACAAAAAAACATAAAATACCTAGGAATAAACCTAACCAAGTATACAAGAGATCTGTATGATGAAAACTATAGAAAACTTATGAAGGAAATTGAAGAAGATACAAAGAAATGGAGAAACATCCCATGCTCATGGATAGGAAGAATAAATACAGTTAAGATGTCATTACTACCCAAAGCTATCTACGCATTGAATGCAATTCCAATCAAAATTGCACCAGCATACTTCTCAAAACTAGAACAAACTATCCAAAAATTTGTATGGAACCACAAAAGACCCCGAATAGCCAAAGTAATCCTGAAAAACAAAACCAAAACGGGAGGTATCACCATTCCAGACTTTAGCCTCTACTACAAAGCTGTCATCATCAAGACAGTATGGTATTGGCACAAAAACAGACACATAGACCAACAGAATACAATAGTGAATTCAGAAGTGGACCCAAAAGTATACAGCCAACTGATCTTTGACAAAGCAGGAAAGAGTAGCCAATGGAAAAAAGACAGCCTCTTTAACAGATGGTGCTGGAAGAACTGGACAGCAACATGCAGAAGAATGAAACTAGATCATTTTCTCACACCATGCACAAAAATAAACTCAAAATGGAATAAGGACCTGCTTGTGAGACAGGAAACCATCAAAACCCTAGAGGAGAAAGAAGGAAACAACCTCCTTGACCTCCACCACAGCAACTACTTACGTGACACATCCCCAAAAGCAAGGGAATCAAGAGCAAAAATAAACGATTGGGACCTCATCAAGATTAAAAACTTCTGCACAGCCAAGGAAACAACCCACAAAAGTAATAGGCAACTGACAGAATGGGAAAAGATAGTTGCAAATGACCTATCAGATAAAGGGTTAATATCCAAAATCTATAAGGAACTCACCAAAGTTCACACCTGAAAAACAAACAACCCAGTGAAGAAATGGGCAGAAGATAGGAACAGACACTTCTCCAAAGAGGACATCCAGATGGCCAACAGACACAGGAAGCGATGCTCAGCGTCCCTCCTCATCAGGGAAATACAAATCAAAACCACACTGAGATACCACCTCACGCCAGTCAGAGTGGCTAAAATGAGCAAATCAGAGAACTCTAGATGCTGGTGAGAATGTGGAGAAATGGGCACCCTCCTACACTGTTGATGGGAATGTAAACTGGTGCAGCCCCTCTGGAAAACAGTGTGGAGGTTCCTAAAGAAACTAACAATAGAACTACCCTAGGACCCAGCAATAGCACTGCTAGGATTTACCCAAGGGATACAGAAATGCTGATGCATAGGGGCACATGTACCCCAATGTTCATAGCAGCTCTCTCCACAATAGCTAAAACATGGAAAGAGCCTAAGTGTCCATCAACGGACGAATGGATCAAGAAGATGTGGTTTATCTATACCATGGAATACTACATGGCAATGAGAAAGAATGAAATCTGGCCTGTGTAGCCACATGGATGGACCTTGAGGGTGTTATGCTGAGTGAAATAAATCAGGCAGAGAAGGACAAATATCATATGATTGCAGGTATAGGAGGATTAGGAGGAGCTTAACGGAGGAACAAGGGGGAGAAAATGGGGGGAAATGGTGGGGGAAAGGGAGGGAGGCAAACCGTGAGAGACTCTTGAATGCTGAGAACAAACTGAGGACTGATGGTGTGGGGGGAGGGGGGATGGGCATGGAGGGGGGCACTTGTGGGGATGAGCACTGGGTGTTATATGGAAACCAACTTGACAATAAACTATTTGTAAAAAAAAAAAAAGAAAGAAGAAGATGCGGTTTATCTATACAATGGAATCCTACATGGCAATGGGGAAGGGGAAAAAATAGTTTCAAACAGAGAGGGAGGCAAACCATAAGAGACTCTTAAATACAGAGAACAAACTGAGGGTTGATTGGGGGGTTGGGGGAGAGGGGAAAATGGGTGATGGGCACTGAAGAGGGCACTTGTTGGGACAAGCACTGGGTATTATATAAAAGCAATGAATCACAGGAATCTACCCCCAAATCCAAGAGCCCACTGTATACACTGTATATTAGCCAACTTGACAATAAATTTTTTAAAAAATGGATTCCCTTCTTAACCAAGACATACAAAGGTCTTAGTATCTGTGCTAGATGGGGAATAAAAAATTTCTAATAACCCACCCAGCCACAAAAGCCTGTAATTCCTTACCATTTTAGGGACTGCAGAGGCTTGCGGTGTCTTATCCATGATTGCTTATGGCATCCTTTTGTCTTTTACCATCACAACTTTTACTATTGACCTTGCCCCTGGATCACGTTGGTGTTTACCTCCCATGAGTCATTCTCATGACTTTAAGTCGGCCCGTAAGGACGCGGCTACAGGAGACAGAGGATATATCACAGGTTAACATGACATCGATAGAACAATGAAGCACCATTTTCTCTGGAAATCTCAATTTTTCCAAATCCCTGGCTATCATGCCTTGACAAATTGTGGTGCTGTAGAAGCACTCTTGGGGCAACCCCTGGAAGGTCCGTTGTCTCCCATCCCACGTGAAAGCGAATTGGTCTTGGGATTCAAGTCCTAATGGAATGCTGGAGAAGGCAGTAGAGAGACCCTGTACACAGTGATGTCTTGCGTATCGTGAGTTTTTCAAACAGGACTATATTGGGGCCACCTGGGTGGCTCAGTTGGTTAAGCGTCCAACTTCGGCTCAGGTCATGATCTCATGGTTTGTGGGTTCGAGCCCTGCATCAGGCTCTGTACTGACAAGTAGCTCAGAGCCTGGAGTCTGTTTCAGATTCTGTATCTCCTTCTCTCTCTGACCCTCCCCTGTTCACGCCGTCTCTCTCTCTCTCTCTCTCAGAAATAAACATTATTTTAAAAGTTAAAAAAAAAAAGAAAAGGACTATGTTGGGGGGCTCCTGAGGGGCTCACTCAGTTACACAGCCGACTTCGGCTCAGGTCATGATCTTGTGGTTCACGAGTTTTAGCCCAGAGCCCGCTTTAGATTCTGTCTCCCTCTCCCTCTCTCCGCTCATGCTCTGTCTCTCAAAAATAAATAAATGAAAAAAAAATACTATATTGGGTACCATGGCAAGGATGGGTAGAGTGACTTTGAGTTCCCTGTAATCTATCATTGCCCAGGTCCCATTAAATTTCTTTACAGGCCACACTTGACTTGAATGGTTTTGGTTTTTTTTTTTTTAATTGAAAAAAAAATTTTTTTTACAAATAGTTTTTGTCAAGTTGGTTTACATATAACACCCAGTGCTCATCCCCACGAGTGCCCCCCTCCATGCCCATTCCCACCCCCCACACCCATCAGTCCTCATTATGTTCTCAGCATTCAAGAGTCTCTCATGGTTTGCATCTCTCCCTCTCCCCCACCATTTCCCCCCTTCTTCTCCCCCACGGTCCTCTGTTAAGTTCTTCCTAATCCTCCTATACCTGCAAACATATGGTATCTGTCCTTCTCTGCCTGACTTATTTCGCTCAGCATAACACCCTCAAGGTCCATCCGTGTTGCTACACATGGACAGATGTCATTCTTTCTCACTGCCATGTAGTATTCCATCGTATAGATGAATCACATCTTCTTGATCCATTTGTCCGTTGATGGACACTTAGGCTCTTTCCATGTTTTAGCTATTGTGGAGAGTGCTGCTATGAACATTGGGGTACATGTGCACCTGTGCATCAGCATTTCTGTATCCCTTGGGTAAATTCCTAGGAGTGCTATTGCTGAGTCACAGGGAAGTTCTATTGTTAATTTCCTGAGGAACCTCCACACTGTTTTCCAGAGGGGCTGCACCAGTTTACATTCCCATCAACAGTGTAGGAGGGTGCCCATTTCTCCACATCCTTGCCAGCATCTAGAGTTCTCTGATTTGCTCATTTTAGCCACTCTGACAGGTGTGAGGTGGTACCTCAGTGTGGTTTTGATTTGTATTTCCCTGATGAGGAGGGACGCTGAGCATCGTTTCCTGTGTCTGTTGGCCATCTGGATGTCCTCTTTGGAGAAGGGTCTGTTCCTATCTTCTGCCCATTTCGTCACTGGATTGTTTGTTTTTCGGGTGTGGAGTTTGGTGAGTTCCTTATAGATTTTGGATATTAACCATTTATCCGATACGTCATTTGCAACTATCCTCTCCCATTCAGTTGGTTGCCTCTTAGTTTTGTGGACTGTTTCCTTTTTTGTGAAGAAGCTTTTAATCTTGATGAGGTCCCAACAGTTTATTTTTGCTCTTGATTCTTTTGCTTTTGGGGATGTGTCACGTAAGAAATTGCTGCAGTGGAGGTCAAGGAGGTTGTTTCCTGCTTTCTCCTCTAGGGTTTTGATGGTTTCCTGTCTCACAAGCAGGTCCTTATTCCATTTTGAGTTTATTTTTGTGCATGGTGTGAGAAAATGATCTAGTTTCATTCTTCTGCATCTTGCTGTCCAGTTCTCCCGACACCATCTGTTAAAGAGGCTGTCTTTTTTCCATTGGATACTCTTTCCTGCTTTGTCAACGATTAGTTGGGTGTATACTTTTGGGTCCACTTCTGAATTCACTATTGTATTCCATTGGTCTATGTGTCTGTTTTTGTGCCAATACCATACTGTGTTCATGATGACACCCTTGTAGTAGAGGCTAACGTCTGGGATGGTGATGCCTCCTGTTTTGGTTTTCTTCTTCAGTATTACTTTGGCTATTTAGGGTCTTTTGTGGTTCCATACAAATTTTAGGATAGTTTGTTCTAGTTTTGAGAAGGCTGGCACAATTTTGATTGGGATTGCATTGAAGGTGTAGACTGCTGTGGGTAGTAATGACATTTTAATTATATTTATTTTTCTAATCCATGAGCATGGAATGTTTTTCCATTTCTTTGCGTCTTCTTCAATTTCCTTCATGAGTTTTCTATAGTTTTCATCATACAGATCTCTTATATCTTTGGTTAGGTTTATTTCTAGGTATTTTATGGGTTTTTTGTGCAATTGTGAATGGGATCAGTTTCTTGATTTCTCTTTCTGTTGCTTCATTGTTGGTGTATAAGAATGCAACCAATTTCTGTATGTTGATTTTGTACCCTGCAACTTGGCTGAATTCATGGATCAGTTCTAGTAGGCTTCTGGTGGAGTATGTTGGGTTTTCGATGTAGAGTATCATGTCGTCTGCGAAGAGTGAAAGTTTGACTTCCTCTTTGCCAATTCTGATGCCTTTGATTTCCTTTTGGTGTCTGATGGCTGATGCTAGGACTCCCAGCACTATGTGAAACAGCAGTGGTGAGAGTGGGCATCCCTGTCGTGTTCTGATCTCAGGGGGAAAGCTCTCAGTTTTTCCCCATTGAGGATGATGTTAGCTGAGGGCTTCTCATAGATGGTTCTGATGATGTTTAAGTAGGTTCCTTCTATCCCGACTTACTCAAGGGTCTTTAGTAAGAAGTGATGCTGTGTTTTGTCCAATGGTTTTTCTGCATCTATCGACAGGATCATATGGTTTTTATCTTGTCTTTTGTTGATGTGATGTATCACATTGATTGATTTGCGAATGTTGAGCCAGCCCTGTAACCCAGGATTGAATCCCACTTGATCTTGGTGGATAATTCTTTTTATGTGCTGCTGGATTCGATTTGGAAGGATCTTGTTGAGGATTTTTGCGTCCGTATTCGTCAAGGATATTGGCCTGTAGTTCCCTTTTTTTGCTGGGTCTCTATCTGGCTTGGGAATCAAAGTGATGCTGGCTTCATAAAATGGGTCCGGAAATTTTCCTTTGATTTCTATTTTTTGGAATAGCTTGAGAAGAATGCATATTAATTCTGTAATTAATGTCTGGTAGAATTCCCCAGGGAAGCCATCTGGCCCAAGGCTCTTATTTGTTGGGGAGCAATTCAAATTTTTAATCTCTTTGCTGCCTGTCATCAACTGGAGTCTAGAGATGTTTGAGCCTTTGAAGGATTATTTGTAAATCAAGTTCAGTGTTGTACAAATGGTATTCAACTTTTTGTAACATAGTAACCCGATGTTGGTTTGCAGTTTGTTCAGAGTATTAAGCAAATGTAGCCCCCCAAATCTCAGCATTTGAGGTTTTAGATTTTAATTTAATCTAAATTGTAGTCTGAAAACTACACTTGCACTCTTACAAGTCAACAAGAATAACACAAACAAACAACCCAATTGAAAAATGAGTAGGGGCACCTGGGTGGCTCTATGGGTTCAGCGTCCGATTCTTGGTTTCAGCTCAGGTCAGCATCTTGTGGTTTCAGGAGTTCCAGTCCCACACCAGGGTCTGTGCTGACAGTGTGGAGCCTGCTGTGGAGTCTCTCACTCCTTCTCTCTCTACCCCTTCCCTGTTTCCACTGTCTCTGTCTCTCTAAAAATAAACTTAAAAAAAAATGGGTAAAAAATTTGAATGGACATTTCTCCAAAGATGCACAAATGCCAGATAAGACCATGAAAAGAGGATCATCATCACGCATCATTAGGGAAATGCCAACCGAAATACGATGAGATACCACCTCACACCCATTAGGACAG
The DNA here is from genome assembly GCA_017311185.1 of Proteles cristata cristata. Lineage (NCBI taxonomy): Eukaryota > Metazoa > Chordata > Mammalia > Carnivora > Hyaenidae > Proteles > Proteles cristata. The sequence continues at coordinate 98,100 of JAESUZ010001291.1, read as the reverse complement.
CTATGAAAAACAGAAAAGAAGAAAAACCCAGAAAATTGTAGGTGTTGGCACGGCTGTGGAGAGACTGGAAGCTTTGTCCACCGTTGGCAGGAATGCAAAATGGTGCAGCCACCGTGGAAAACAATGTGGTGGTTCCCCCCAAAATGAAAAGGTGAACTACCATATGGCCCTGCAATTCTAGCTCTGGGTGTACATCGCAAGGAATTTAAAGCAGGGGCTTAAAAAGATTTCACTGTCATGCTCATAGCAGCATTATTATTCACAATAGCCAAAAAGCAGGAGCAATTCATATGTCCACTGACAGATGAATGGGTAAACAAACTGTGGAACATGTATGCGATGGAATATCATTCCATTTTTGAAACAAAAGAAATTCTGACACTTGCTCCAATGTGGATGAACTTGGAGGATATAAAGCTAAGCAAAGTAAGCCCGTCCCAAGAAGACAAATAACTGTATAATCCTGCTTGTGTGATATTACCTAGAGGAGTCAGATGTGTAGAACCAGAAAGTAGAATGTCGGTTGCTAAGGATTCGGGGAAAGGAAGAATGGGGAGCTGTTTGCAGAATAGTATGTAGTTTCAGTTTTGCATGCTGAAATGAGTTGAGTTCTGCTGATGGCGATGGTCACACAACAGTGTGCCCGGAATGTACTTAATGCCACAAAATGAATGTTCTTTACAGTTATAAATGGCTAAGATGATATATTTTATGTGTATTTCACTATTATTTAAAAATGCAAAATAAAAAAATTTAAGTTTATTTATTTATTTCAAGAGAGAGAGAAAGTGTGAATGGGAGAGGGACTGAGAGGTCGGGGACAGAGAATCACAAGCAGGCTCCATGCTGTCAGTGCAGAGCCCAATGGGGGCTCGAACTTATGAACCATGAGATCATGAGCTAAGCCGACATCAAGGGTCAGACACTTAATCAACTGAGCCACCCAGGCACACCACAAAATAAAAATTTTAATGAAACATATTTCATATGGAAGCAAAAGTCAAGACCTATATGACTTTAGGCTGAAATATTTACATATTTCTCTTTTTAAAGTTTATTTATTTTTGAGAGAGAGAGCAGAGAAGAAGTACATATAAGTGGGGGACATGCCGACAGAGAAGGAGAGAGAGAATCCCAAGCAGGCTCTCACAACTGTCATGACCTGAGCCGAAATCAAGAGTTGGATGCTTCATCAATTGAACCACCCAGCTGTCCCTATTTAAACATTTCAATATGAAAATTTTGAAATGAACATATTCTCCATTTAAGTTTCTTTGGTACTCATTTGGCATATTAATACCTGTAAAGCTATTATTTCTCAATTAAAATACATATTATTGTATGCAGAGAAGAGTCAAATAGAGATGTGAATGATTTTAAATTTGTTAACCTTTTATAAAAATGTGCATTTGAAGTTTACTCCTAATTTTGTGAAAAACATTTAAATCATTAAAAAGTAAGTATTTCAGAAAAATATTGGTGACAGAGAAACAGATATGGTGGAGAAGCAGATTAAAGTAAGGTAATATGTCCCAGGAATACTTATTTTCCTTAAGTCATTTCGAATGGTTAAAGAATCAATAAAAAAGGAGTTTTTATAAATTTGCTTTAACATCCATTTTTCTTTAATGTTTATTTATTCCTGAGAGAGAGAGACAGAGACAGAGAGAGAGAGACAGACAGAGCGCGAGTGCGGAAGAGGCAGAGAGAGAGAGGGAGACACAGAATCCCAAGCAGGCTCCAGGCTCCGAACTATCGGTACAGAGCCTGATGCGGGGATTGAACTCACAAACAGCAAGATCATGACCTGAGCTGAAGTCGGACACTGAAACCACTGGGCCACCCAGGCGCCCCGAAAGCATTTTTTAAATTTATTTATTTATTTTTTTACAAATAGTTTATTGTCAAATTAGTTTCCACATAACACCCGGTGCTCATCCCCACAAGTGTCCTCCTCCATGCCCACCCCTCCCCCCCACATCCACCAGTCCTCAGTTTTTGTCAGCATTCAAGAGTCTCTCATGGTTTGCCTCTCTCCCTTTCCCCCACCATTTCCGCCCTTCTTCTCCCCCTTGTTCCTCCGTCAAGTTCCTCCTAATCCTCCTATATGTGCACACATATGATATTTGTCCTTCTCCGCCTGACTTATTTCGCTCAGCATAACACCCTCAAGGTCCATCCATGTTGCTACACATGGCCAGATTTCATTGTTTCTCATTGCCATGTAGTATTCCATGGTATAGATAAACCACATCTTCTTGATCCATTCATCTGTTGATGGACACTTATGACCCAGCAATAGCACTGCTAGGAATTTACCCAAGGGACACAGAAATGCTGAGGCATAGGGGCACATGTACCCCAGTGTTCATAGCAGCACTCTCCACAATAGCTAAAGCATTTTATTTTTATTTTTATTTTTTTAAAATGTTTTTTATTTATTTCTAGGAGAGAGACAGAGAGAGAGAGAGAGCGTGAGCAGGGGAGGGCCAGAGAGAGAGGGAGTCACAGACTGAAACAGGCTCCAGGCTCTGAGCTGGCAGTCAGCACAGAGCCCGACGCGGGGCTCGAACCCACGAACCGCGAGATCATGACCTAAGCGAAAGTCGGACGCTTAACCGACTAAGCCACCCAGGCGCCCCTAAAGCATTTTATTTTTAAAAAGTATTTTTATAGAATTCCTTTATAAGCCCGTCAACATAATAAAACCAGCTAAGGGTCCATAAAGAAATATTTCAAGTTCTATGATTCATTCTTAGCAAACTTTTTCAGTCTATTCTTCTTTAGATAATAAATTATAAGCTTAGCTATTTATGAAGTTGGTATGTTCCCCATTTGGTTGTTGGGCCAGGAGCAGCGGGTTGTGAACCCTAAGGTGCTGGTGCCCAGCCTCGGGAGGACACTGTCAAGAGCCAGCATTCCGAGGCCGGTACGTTCCAGGGGAAAAGCTACCCCCTTCGTGTGGCTGTCGACGCTGTTGGGGCAGCCGAGGCTGGTACGAGATTATTGGGAAATGAGACCCTTCCAGTTCCACTTAAGGCTGACTTCAAAACAGGCAGAGCTGCACACGGGCTCTGGGGCAGCAGGAAGGGAGTGTTGCTCCGCCATCACAGCTTGTGTTCCTCTTTCCTCTGTGTCTCGGCCAGGACAGCTATAGCAACTTTAACTGCCAAAAGCATCGGTTTGCATATGCCTCAGGGCTCCCCGCCGTGTGATGCTGGGGGCGTTGGCTCGTCAGCTGTAGGCCTAGACAGGTGGCCCTGGATCAGTGTTCCCAGATCTAGAGTGTTCCCAGAAGGGAACCAGGATGAGACCAGCATCTTGAATTCACGTGGCTTGTGCTGTTTCTTGGATCACCTCCTCCTTCTCCCCAACGTTGGACCGCTAATTATATGTACATTATTGTGTCCAGTATTTCATGATCCGGGCTGTGGTTTCAATTACAGTGAATGATGGAAACTGTTTTCTCAGCAAGTAGATAAGGATGCGTGATGGCCTTGTTATACGAGCAATATGTCATCCTGAACTACAGAGGACTCTGATAGATTGTCTTATTCTTGGCCAAATATTTTAGCTTTCCTTCTTTATGTGCTTTTCTGGCACATTAGATACTCCCGCGGTGGAAGCCTGGAGTGGCCACGTGACTTGTGGTGACGAATGAAACACGGGCAGAAGAAATGTGCGTTACTTCTAAGCAGAAGCTGTAAGAGCCAGTGTGTGATTCTCCATGTCTCTCTTCTCACAACCATCACAACTGCCAGTACTTCAGGCCGAAGCGGCTCCGCTAGCCTGGTCCCAGAGTGAAGATGACACAGAGCAAACCCACAGCAACCTGTCATAATAGACAGGTCATGTGAGTCAAAAATAAATCTTTAGCATTATAAGTCTCTAAGGTTTTTTTGTTTTTGTTGTTACTGTAGCATAACCTGACTTATCCTGACTAATGCATACTTTTTGCAAACTCGAACGCTAGCAGAAAAAATTCTAGGGTGCCTGGATGGCTCAGTTGGATGAGCGCCTGACTTCAGCTCAGGTTATGACCTCACAGATCATGAGATCGAGCCCTGAATCACACTCTGTGCTGACAGCTCGGAGCCTGGAGCCTGCTTTGGCTTCTGTGTCTCCCTCTCTCTCTGCCCTTCCCCTGTGTGTACTCTGTCTCTCTCACTCTCTCAAAAATTACTAAACATTAAAAAAATAAAAAGAGAAAAAAAGTCTAGGTATGTCTGGACACTATGCTTATAGGATTCCCAGAAAAGAAAGGGATGAAAAGCACAGTTGACGCAAGCTAGGCAGGACCACAGCAATGTAGTCCCAGCTGTGGTTAGATGTTTGGGTAGTGGGGGGGTGTTTCCTGGGCAAAAATGCCCCAGTGTGATAGGCAGAGGGGTAGAGGTGGGCATGGTTTATTTGACAAACAGATGTTCTAATAGACTCAGAACTTGGTGCATTCATATCCTTTACCGTGGAGAACCCTGGAAGGTGCATTATGGACGATCGTGGTCATAAAACAAATGTTTAAGTGCAAAAGTAAAGAGAAAAGGAGTAAAAATAGTCTGGCCTATTGCACAGCTGCACATGTACTAATGAGGAAGCAGACAGTGTACATGCTGGTTAGATTTCTGTCTCAGCTGGACCTGCTTTAAATAGCAGGAAACAGTAGAAAGAATCAGGGCTTTAGAGATTTATCTCAATGTTAGAAGAAAAGAGGCATCAAAAAGGCAGTTTTCAACTGTTACAGAAAGCATACAAGTTACTCTAAGACTAGAATTAAGAATCTGATGCCTTAGGGGTGCCTGGGTGGCTCAGCCACTTAAGCGTCTGCTGATTTTGGCTTGGGTCATGGTCTCACGGTTCCTGAGATAGAGCCCCTTGATGGGCTCTGCACTGAACATGAAGCCCGCTTCTTGGGATTCTCTCCCTCCCTCTCTCTCTGCCCCTCTGCCCCACCCCAATAAAAAATTTCTGGGCGCCTGGGTGGCTTAGCCAGTTGAGTGTCAACTTTGTTGGACTCTGTGCTGACAGCTCGGAGCCTGCTTGGGATTCTCTCTCTCTCTGACCCTCTCCTGCTCTCTTTCTCTCTTAAACATAAATAAATGAGTTTTAAAAAAATTGAAAAAAAAAAAAGAATCTGATGCCTTGCCTTGCTATTTCTGTGGTGACGACTCTGCCCTGTACCAACAGAGGCCCTGTGTAGACCCCGTCTAGAGGTCAGGGATGAGAGAGCACAGGGACGCACAGGAAACACCTTGGCGAATGCTTCATAATACTGTCCTTTCCCTCATTTCTTAGTACAGTGTCACTTCGGTTTCCCTCCTGCTGCACAGCCCTGTGGGTCCAGTTCTGGCGCAGGGTCTGTGGGGGGGCAGATACAGGAAACCGTTAGCCTGGCATTTAACTCGTGACATCCATATAATTAAACACACTTCAACCAACGTGACCGGTGTATCTACGGGCAGTTTGTCAAGAAAGAAGAACGTAGCTAGAGAGACCCAGAGGGAGCGGGAGTGAACAGAGGGCTGGCACAGTAGGGTGGATGGGCAGCGGAAGACAGCGGCTCAAAGGGAACGGGCACCTCTGCCCGCAGCCCTGCCCGGCAATCTGGGCGAAAATAAACCGACACCCGAATGAAGGAAGGGAGAGCCAGATGGTCTTTAAAAAGGCAACACTCCTGGGTGCCTGGGTGGCTCAGTTGGTTGAGCATCCGACTCTTGATTTCGGCTCAGGTCATGATCTCATTGTTCATGAGTTTGAGCCCCGTGTCAGGATCTGCATTGATAGCTCAGAGCCTGCTTGGAATTCTCTCCCTCGTCCTTCCTTCCTCCCTCCCTCCCTCCCTTCCTTCCTTCCTCTGTCTGTCTCTTTCTCTTTCCATCTCTCTCTTTTTCTACTTGTACCCCCCAAAGTAAATAAAGAAACTTAAAAAAAAGTAAAAACTTAAAGGGCAACACTCCTGTTTTATAGCAAGATATGAATAATGGATGGCTTGAGACGGACATGGTGGGCTCTGCTTCCCTTGCCCCGATGACTAGTGCTTTCACACGAGCACGTGTGTGCAGACACATGTGGACACATGCAGAGACACAAACCAAGGGTTAACACGACAAAGGCGACAAGGCTGGCAGTGGCACACTGGCGTGTCCCGGGACGCCGGGGACTCAGGAGGCTGTGGGGCGCTGCATGGCGGGCTCGGCCGTGGCTGACATGCAGGCCCCTCGGAAGAGCTGGAGGAGGGGATGTCTGGGGACAAGCAGTGGTGAGGGAGGAGCGGCATCACGTCACGTGCCAGCCTTGTCCTCTGTACAGAGTCCAGAGGGAACTAAAGAAATCCTCCCCTAGAGTTTGAAGACGATCCTAAATATAGATGTGGCGGGCATCGCCTGTGTCCGGCCCAGCCCCTGGGATGTTTTCTCCGCCTCCTTCTCCTTCCTCCCTTAGCGTTTGCAAGCTCTGCAAGTATGATCCTTCCAGAAGACTTCCTCAGCCTCCCCGAGCAGCCTCGAACTGTCTCAAAGATGCCCCAACACTGACCAGTAATGCTATTACACTGCCCCCATCCACTCACTCTCCTGCTCTCAACAATGGCTATTTCAAATCGCCCCTCATCCTCCTGAGAAGGCTTTTCATTTCAGACGAGCCCACTCCCCATCTGACTGAGAACCCTGAAGCCACCAGACAGGAGCTCCTTCAGCTCCCTGGTACCAAACCTGCGGGACCCAAGCACTCCCACAGCCATCAGAGTGCTCCTGCCCTGCGGCTGGCCACCCCTTCTCCCGGGCCTGGGGCCCTACTTGCTCCTGCCATCACACTACCAAGCACCCCTTTTCCTGGAGCCTGGGTGGCTCAGTCAGTTACTCATCCAACTTTTGGTTTTGCCTCAGGTCATGATCTCATGGTTCATGAGTTCAAGACCCGTGTCGAGATCCACACTGTCAGTGTGGAACCTGCTAGAATTCTCTCTCTGCCCGTATCCTGCTCTCTCTCTCTCTCTCAAAATAAATAAACTTAAAAAAGAAAATACCTGTTTTCCCTCTGCATATCCAACCAGCTCTTCCCAACTAGACCTTTACCAACATCATTGAAATGTGCTCAAGTCTCTTCGGTCTTTAATGTTACGTTCCCTCCAGCAGGGTGTGACTAGGGAGGAAAAACACAGGCTTCTAAATTCTGATAATGTTCTTTTTCTGAAGGTGGGTGTGGGTCCATGGGTATTTGTTTATTCTATTCTTTTTAAAATTATTATTATTATTATTATTTGATTTTAGAGAGAAAGGGAGAGGGGCACAGGGAGAGAAAAAGAGAATCTTAAGCAGACTCTGTGCTGATGTGGGCTTTGATCCCACAATTCTGGGATCTTAACCTGAGCTGAAATCAGGAACTGGACGTTTAACTGACTGAGCTCCCCAGGCACCTCTATTTTATTCTGTAAAATACACACACACATTACAGATGTTCTTTTGTGTATATGAGTTGTTCACAATTGAAAGGGCAAAACAAAACTGGGGCGCCTGGGTGGCTCAGTTGGTTAAGCATCTGACTCTGGCTCAGGTCATGATCTCATGGTTCATGGGTTCGGGCCCCACTTTGGATCCTCAATCCTCTTCTCTCTCTGTCACGCTTGTGTGCTCGTGCTCTCTCTTTCTCAAAAAACAAAAACAAAAACAAAAACAAAGAACATTAAAGAACAGGCAAAACAAAACAAAACCTCTCAATCACAAATCCTTATTTATCCCACCACCACATTTTACTTTTATTTCATAACCAGCCTTCTTGAAAGAAATGTCTGTATTTTCTATCTGTGAATATTTTGCTTTGTTAGGCAGTAAAAATTGAGAGCACTGTTTTCTTCTAGAAAGTAGTTGAATGTCTGATATTGCGTTTTCATTTAAATCATGACATTAGGGAGCCAGAGGGGGTCTTCAACTTCAGAGGTAAGACACCATACATTTCCACCCCCTGAATGAATCATAACATTTGCAATGCGTTAAATGTGCAATCTCAGATCTTGCCTTTCTGGATAGTGTGATCTCACCTCTGCATAGGATAAAAAACCAAAAGGAAATAATGTATTATTAACCATAATTGTCTTTTAAATATATTAATAATAATTGTCATTGGGTGATAGGTTAATATGCCTTTTTCTTCATTGGTTTTCTGTACTTCCTAGGATGTCTACAATGAGCATATATTGACTTCACAATAGAAAATAAGCTCTACTGTAGAGAAAAAGAGAAGTCTGTATTTTCTGCCTCTGTCGTCTTAATTCCCAGTTTCTCTGGGAATTCCAGGCTGGATGTCCCGCTCCCACATTACTGCTCCCCAGTCACTCCCCTGAGCCGGCTCTGATAAGGTCAGCACTGATGTTCCCTATGCCAATGGCAGACGCCGTTCAGACAGACCCTGTCTGACCGCAGGATCCAGCAGTATCCCTGAACCTATCGACCACATTGGCTTCCTAACGACTCTTCCTTTGCCTTCGAGGCTGCCGCATTCTCCTGCTTTCCCCTCTACCCGCTGTCGGCCCCTCCCTAGCCCTACTTTGTGGACTCATCTTCCACTCAGCCATTATATCGAGAGTTTGCAAGGCCAAGGTCTTTTTTTTTTTCTTCAATATATGCTTTCTTTATAGACATCCCTATCCGAGCTCATTAGTTTTAACTGCGATCTCGAAGCTATTTTTATCCAGTTCTATCTCAGGCTCAAATATTTTCTTTGAGTTCTGGGTACATATATCCAACTACCTACTGAATGTCATCCTTTGGTGTCAAAGGCCCTTCAGGCACCTCATGTCTAAGACCAAACCCAGGCTCTTCCCCCCGATTCTGGTCTTCTGGCAGTGATCTTTGTCTCACAGAAGCCTCGTGCCTGTTTCTCTGGCCATCTTTTCTCCCGCCACAGACCTTTGTACATCTCAGCCTTGTTACATAGAATGTTCTTTCTTCTTCTCTTTCCTTAAGGTAGCTCCAGCCATTCTTTATATGTCAAGTATCTCTTCCTTGGAGAAATCTATCATCTCCTCTAAGCCTATGTCGGCTTTTCTATATTACATTCTTTTGCCAGAGCGCTTATCTAAACTTGAAAGTGTGCATCTGTTAATTAGTGTGATAATGTGGTCAATCTCAGGGGCTCCCTCTAGACTCTTAACTGCCTCTCCCAGAGAACCACACTTGCTACTATTGCTTCAGTGTGTCATTTGTGCCAGGGTAGTGCCTGATACCCTGAGGTGAGTTTATTTTGAGGAGGCACTCAAAAATATCTGTTTAAAACATGTGTGTACCCAATGAGACACCACCTCATTGGGTAAAATTAAGAGCACAGGAAACAACAGGTGTTGGTGAGGCTATGGAGAAAGGGGAGCCCTCTTGCACTGTTGGTGGGAATGCAAACTGGTGCAGCTGCTCTGGAAAGCAGTGTGGAGTTTCCTCAAAAAATTAAAAATACAGCTACCCTACAACCCAGCAATTGCACTACTAGGTATTTACCTAAAGGATACAAAAATGCAGATTTGAAGAGGTACATGCACCCTGATGTTTACAACAACATTATCAACAATAGCCAAACTATGAAGAGAGTCCAAATGTCCACGGACTGATTGATGAATGGGTAAAGATGTGGTACACACACACACACACACACACACACACACACACACACACACACACACAGGAATATCACTCAGTCACTGAAAATAATGAAATCTTGCAGGGGTGCCTGGGTAGCTCAGTCGCTTAAGCATCTGACTCTTGATTTCAGCTTGGGTTATGATCACACAGTTTGTGAGTTCAAGCCCTGCATTGGGCTCTGTGCTGACAGCACGAAGCCTGCTTGGGATTCTGTCTCCCTTTCCCTGTGCCCCTTCCCTGCTTGTTACCTCTCAAAATAAATAAAAGTAAACTTAAAAAAAGAGAAATATTGCTATTTGCAACAATATGGATCAAGCTAGACTGTGTTAAGCTAAGCAAAGTAAATCAGTCAGGGAAAGACAAATATCACATGATTTCACACATATGTGGAACTTAAGAAACAAAACAGACGAACATATGCAAGGAGGGAAAAAGACAGAGAGAAAGAAACAAACCATAAGGGACTTTCAAAGATAGAGAACAAACTGAGGGTTGAGGAGGGGAGGTGGGTGGGGGATGGGCTAGATGGGTGATGGACATTAAGGAGGGCACTTGTGATGAGCACTGGGTGCTACATGTAAATGATGAATCATTGAATTCTACTTCTAAAACCAATGCTTCACTGTATGTTAACTAGAATTTAAATAAAAATTTGAAAACAAAAGCACGAGTGTATAATCATAAATGAATTAATGATTGGCACGTAGTGTGATATACACTTACTTCCTATGTAAATGTTCAGTAATTTGGGTGCTTGTTTTATTGGGGGTCTGGGATGTTTTATTTTGTGTTTTTATTTTGTTGTATGGCTAATATCCATTGAGGTGTGGACTGCAGTCACACAGTGTACACACTACTGACCTAGGGCTGGTATAGCCCCAAAGACTGGGATGCTGGATGCCCACGGGAGGATTATAGGAAAACTATTCTTTAAGAGGAGCCGTGAAAGCTCCCATCATCTTCCTCTCTTGCTTAGAAGCTTCTCTTGCTAACAGTATGTGAAGGGTAACATAAACCTTTATGTTTATGTTATGTATGTGAAGGTATTTAAAACATTATTGCATGGACAGGGGCTTCATCTGTATAAGCTTTGGGTGCAAGTCCATTCCTTTGAGATAGGCTTTAAAGGTTGCAATGTCTGCTCTTCTGAATATAAAGGACCTCCTGAGGACCATGAGTTATTCTCAGTTCTACAAACAGATCTTTCTTTCCTATCCACTCCCTTGAAGACCACAAAGGAGGTATGCTGGCAACAGGAACAGAGGGAAATTGAAATGAGGGTTAGGAGGCTGAAAAGTAAAGAGGAGAGTAAGGGTGAGACTCAGTGACAATCAAAATGAGGATAACCACTTTTATATAGCACTGATTATGGTCCTCACACTGCTCCAATTATTTATATGTATTAACTCTTTTAATCCTTAATATAATCTTAGGAAAGAAGTACTATCTTTATCCTAATTTTAGAGATGAGGAAACTGGGGCAGAAGAAGGAACCAGCCTGAGATTATTAATGCTGTGCCATGATTATCAACTTTTTCAATAGAACATGGATTTAGACATTAAAAAAAAAAGGAAGCATACTGTACTTCACAAAAGGAGCAAATGATAACTGGTGGGAGAAAGCCTGCCAACTTCCAGAATTAAGAGAGACTCTTAATGGGAAGGCTGTTGACATACATCTGGGACAGTGCAGGCAGGGAGGGAGGGAACCATTGTTTGCAAATCTGCCCCTTCTGAACGCTTCTTCCTTCTTGGGTGAGTATATTCATCCGAGTCTTGACATTCTGCGGATTCTTCTGAACACACCATAGATAGAAACCAAATCCCTCTTAGCCTACAGAGCTGATGGACCCTTGTGGGGCTGAATTATTTTATTTTCAAAAGTTGGGGTAGTGTGGAATCTGGAAGCATGGGGAGATTGTGATCCCAGGTCCTTAATCCATTTGCACATGGGTCCTCAGTATTTTGCGTGGATTCAAGGACCATTCGGATCATCAGCTATGTGTGTCTCAGAAAACATGATACGATAGAAGATCATTCTCCTCTCTGTAAAGAGTGTGCACTGAGAAAAAGCAAGGACATTCTTAATTTAGCTTGGCACACTTCTCAAGTGACAGATCCATAAGTGAAAAGGCTTGACAAGAGGCCAAAGTTTGACGCGCTAGGGAAAACAGAAATGCACTCAGAAAATGCATTAGTGTCAAAAAAATTGGGGGACAGATGTGTAAGGACCCTGGAGCCAGTGAATGGCAGCTGTCAGGGTCCTGTGGCAGCTCAGTAACCAGGATCCCAGAGATCCAGGTAAGAACTTCCCATGGGACCATGGGGACCACAGTGGGAATAATACCCCAGAGGGTGGGGGGAGGATCCCTCTGGAGGCCTGCCGGGTCAGAGCCATTCCACTCCCCAAGCCTCCTGTGGATCTGGGCCAAGGACCTTTAGAAGTAGCTTCCTACGACAAGGCTGGAGCTTCTGCCTGGCTCCCCAGAGAGTGCTGGGCATGTGAGCAACTACACTACGGGGCTTGCAGTATGCACTGCAAGGAAGCTGTAAGAGAGTTGGCGATGCAGCGCCTGTGTGGCTCAATCAGTTAAGCTTCCCACTCTTGATTTTGGCTCGGGTCACTATCTCACAGTTTGTGGCATCGAGTCCCGTGTTGGGCTCTGCGCTGATGGTTCAAAGCCTGCTTGAGATTCTTTCTCTCCCACTCTCTCTGCGTCTCTTTCTCTAAAAATACATAAACTCAAAACTTAAAAAAAAAAGTAAAAGAGTTGGAGGTCACTGACTGTACAGCAAGGACCAGGAGAGAGCTGGGTGAGCTCTAAGGATTTAGAGAAGATGCCAGGAGGAAGGCATACCCCCCACCTAAAACTATAAAAACGTGTGATATTGTGATTTATAATCAGAAATGTATATTTGGTTATCCTCCACAGTTCCTGACTCCCAGTTTCCTAAACCCTTGGAATTTCCTAAATGCTGAGAATGACAAAGACATCTCTTGTTACTTTAATGAGGTGACTTTAGGACCCCACCTAAGGATGGGGGCTGGTTGCCAGGAAAACCAACCATGCGACTGGATGGTTGGAACTTGCAGGCTCATTCTCCTCCCACCAGCATCTCCAGGGAGGGGAGAGGGCCTGCAGGTTAAGTCAGTAACCAATGGTCAATAATTCAACCCATAATGACTATGTAAAGAAGCCTCCACAAAAACCCAAGAGGACAGGGTTTAGAGACACTCTGGGTTGGTGAATGCACAGAAATTTGGGGAGAATGGCACACGGGGAGAGGACACGGAAGCTCCACCCCACCTCTCCACATGCCTTGCCCTGTGCATCTCCTCCACTGGGCTGTCCTTGAGTTATACCCTTAAAAAAAATTTTTTTTTTTAACGTTTATTTATTTTTGAGACAGAGAGAGACAGAGCACGAGCTGGGGAGGGGCAGAGAGAGAGGGAGACCCAGAATCTGAAACAGGCTCCAGGCTCTGAGCTGTCAGCACAGGGCCCGATGCGGGGCTTGAACCCACGAACCATGAGATCATGACCCGAGCCGAAGTCGGACGCTTAGCCAACTGAGCCACCCAGTCACCCCAAGTTATATCTTTTTATAATAAACCAATGATCCAGTAAGTGCAATGTTTCTCTGAGTTCTGTGAGACATTCTAGCAAATTAACTGAACCCAAGAGGGTTGTGGGAACCTCTGATGTAGCTGGTTGGTCAGAAACAATATTGACAGGCTCAGGAAGTTTCCATTGGCATCTAAAGTGGAGGGCGTCTTGGGGCACATGGGTGGCTCAGTTGGTTAAGCATCCAAATCTTGATTTTGGCTCAGGTAGTGATCTCACTGTTTGTGAGTTTGAGCCCCACATTGGGCTCTGAGCTGACTGTGTGGAGCCTACTTGGGATTCTCTCTCTCTCTCTCTCTCTCTCTCTGTCTCATAAATAAATAAATAAACAAATAAACTTCGAAGTAGAGGGCAGTCTTGTAAGCTAAACCCTTAACCTATGGATTCTGATGCTATCTCTGTGAAGATAGTGTCAGAATTGGGTTGGTTTTGTAGGACGCTCAATTGGAGTGAGAGCGTTGTTGGTGATGTGGGAACTCACACACCCCAGAGCTGCCTCCATACACACACAATGGAATTGGGAGCAAGAAGCCATTTAAAAGATGAGAATGTGTAAAAGCATCTTAGAAGAGGCAGAGAGTGTATGATAAAATCAGCTAAAGTCACCATTAGGGACACATGGACAGATGCAAAAGTACTTGGCGAATTCCTCCTATTGCAGGGTTATCTCAGGTGAGTATTTGGATAAGTCTACCCTTCATGGCATCGTAGGAGGGCATACGGGGGTTAGTGCCAAATGAGGGCACAAAAGAAAACATGAACACAAAAAAAGTGGTGCCATGTTCCTGAATGTGATATTTTAATATCATGAAGTGTGAATTCTTCCATTAAAATAGAAATTAGAAAAATGAACTATTGGGACCTCATCAAAATAAAAAGCTATTGCACAGCAAAGGAAACAATCAGCAAAACTAGAGAATATATTTGCAAATGACATGTCAGATAAAGGGTTAGTATCCAAAATCCATAAAGAACTTATCAAACTCAACATTGGAAAAACAAATAATCCAGTGAAGAAGTGGGCAAAAGACATGAATAGACACTCCTCCAAAGAAGACAACCCAATGGTCAATTGACACATGAAAAAATGCCCAACATCACTCATCATCAGGGAACTACATATCAAAACCACAATGAGATACCACCTCACACCCGTCAGAACGGCTATAACGTTAACAACTAAGGCAACAACAGATGTTGGTGAGGATGTGGAGAAAGAGGAACACTTTTGCACTGTTGGTGGGAATGCAAATGGAGCAGCCACTCTGGAAAACAGTATGGAGGTTCCTCAAAAAATTAAAAATAGAACTACCCTACAACCCAGCACTTCTAGGTATTTATCCAAGGGATAAAGGTATGCTGTTTCAAAGGGGCACATGCATCCCAATGTTTATAGCAACACTATCAACAATAGCCAAAGTATGGAAAGAGCCCAAATGTCCATCGATGGATGAATGGATAAAGATGTGATATATATATATATATGTATATACACATATACATACACACACACAATGGAGAATTATTTGACAGTCAAAAAGAATGAAATCTTGCCATTTGCAGCTACCTGGATGGAACTAGATGGTAACATGCTAAGCAAAATTAGTTGGAGAAAGATAAATATCATATGCATCACTCATATGAGGACTTTAAGACACAAAACAGATGAACATAAGGGAAGGGAAACAAAAATAATATAAAAACAGGGAGGGGGACAAAACATAAGAGACTTTTAAATATGGAGAACTTACATAGGGTTGCTGGAGGGGTTGTGGGAGGGGGGATGGGCTAAATGGGTAAGGGGCATTAAGGAATCTACTCCTGAAATCATTGTTGCACTATATGCTAACTTGGAAGTAAATTTTTAAAAAGAATGTAGAATAAAAAAGAAATTAGAACCCTCATATGTGTGTGAGTTTTTGAACTAAATGAACTTAAAGTTCATATGGAAGAATAAATGTTCAAAAAAAGCCAAAAAGTGCTGATGCATAGGCGCATGTGTACCTCAATGTTCACAGCAGTACTCTCAACAGCCAAATCATGCAAAGAGCCTAAGTGTCCATCAATGGACGAATGGATCAAGAAGATGTGGTTCATCTATACGATAGAATACAACATGGCAATGAGAAAGAATGAAATTTGGCCTGTGTAGCAACACGGATGGACCTTGAGGGTGTTATGCTGAGCGAAATAAGTCAGGCAGAGAAGGACAAATACCATATGTTTGCACGTATAGGTGGGTTAGGAGGAACTTAACAGAGGACCATGGGGGAGGAGAAGGGGGGAAATGGTGGGGGAAAGGGAGGGAGGCAAACCATGAGAGACTCTTGAATGCTGGGAACAAAGTGAGGGTTGATGGGAGGGGGGAAGGGGAAGGGGAGAGATGGGCATGGAGGAGGGCACTTGTGGGGATGAGCACTGGGTGTTACATGGAATCCAACTTGACAATAAACTATGAAAGAAAAAAATCCAAGAAAACTTTAATATCCAAGATATTAAAATAAGTGAAGCCTCTGTAATAAAAGCAGCCTGGTATTAGCACAGGAATAGCAACAAGATGGGCAGAACTGAGTAGGACAAGATGCTCTCGAATAGATCCCATTGCCTGTGGGAAATTGATCTGTGATAAACACATTTTAACTCAACAGGAAATGATGATTATTTAATAAATAACACTGGCAAAATTGGCTATGCATTGGAAAAGAATAAATTTGATTTCTCTCTCTCATACAAAAATAAACTCCGGACAGAGTCAAATCTTAAATGTAAAAAAGAAAACACTAAAATCTGGAAGAAAATGTAAGATACCATATACAGAAGCTAGAGTCAGGAAACTCAGAAGCTATTGAAACATTAAAAATATTTTGGGCTTTATAAATATTAAGACATTTAAGATGTAAAATGTAACAAATATAAAAGAAGCATACAAACTGTGGATTGAAAGAACTTCCGCAATGGTTGTACAATTCACCCCGAGCAACACACGTTTGAATTGCACAGATCCACTCAAGATGTAGATTTTTTCTGATAAATACAGTATAGTGTATTGTAACTGTGTATTCTCTTATGATTTTTTTAAAAAAATATTTAAGCTCATTTACGTATTTTGAGAGAGGAAGAGAGAGCACAAGTGGGGGAGGAGCACAGAGATAGGGGGAGAGAGAGAGAATCCCAAGCAGGCTCTGTACTGTCAGCACAAAGCCCGATGCGGGGCTTGAACTCATGAATGGTGAGATCATGACCTGAGCCCAAATCAAGAGTCAGATGCTTAACTGACTGAGCCACCCAGGCGCCCCTTGCTTACAACATTTTCTTTTCTCTGGCTTACTTTATTGTATTATATACTGTATATATATACATGTAACATGCAAAATGTATGTTAATTGACTGTGTTATCAGTAAGGTTTCTGGTCAACAGTAGGCTATTAGTACTTAGGTCTTGTGAGGGGAATTCTAAATTATACGTGGACTTTCAACTGTGTTGGGGATGGTGATCAGCACCCCTACCCCCACACTGTTCAAGAGTCAACTATAATAGCTAAAGGGTATATTTGTGTACAAACAGCTCTAACAGATTATTAAGCACACCAAAACCACGACTCAATAGAAAAATGGACAGTAGGCAAGTCACAGAAGAATAATTCCAAATATGGCTTGAAAGAGCAACAAAAACAAAAGGTCTTTAAGCTTCCTAGTAGCCAGGGGAAAACAAATTAAAGTAATCACGAAGTATTACATGATGATACTGATGATATCTGCAACAACAAAAAAGACATTTTGTCTACAGTTGGTGTTTTACTCTCAGGAAAAGGGGAGGCTCCTTTGCTGCTGGTTAAACTGTGAACTGTTCTGCCTTTTTTTGTGAAAACAATCTACCAACGTCTGTTAAAGAAAAATCCCCAGCCACCGAACACCTGGAAATTCAAACGCTAGGTGTAAGAGCAGTGACTTAAGAAGAAATACTACTCAGATGTTTGTTTCACATACTTCGTAGTAAGTACTAAGAATCTCAGAAAGGGAGTGAGTACACGTCAGTAGGGAAATGGTTACATAAATTGAGATACATCTGACCAAGGCATCCTTTACAGGTATGAGACAATCAGCTAGAGCTACACTAGTTGACCCGGAAGAATTCCATGAGGCTGGTAAACCAGAGACACAAGCTGCAGACGGTGTGTGTGTGTGTGTGTGTGCGTGTGTGTGTGCGTGTGTGTGTACACATATATGTATGTATGTATATGTATGTATATATATATATAATACAATCTCACTTTTGTAAAAGTTAATGACAAAAAACCTCCTGGATTTTATATGCATGTATGTATGAATATTGTATAGTTATAAATATACATGTTCATAAATATGTGCACAAATGAACCATGAAAACACAATCACCAAAAGGTCACTGGGGGTCGCTGGAGGACATGAGGGTTCTGAGTGACCCTAGGGGCATGTGAGTCCAGGGTGGGCCACAGAGCACAGTGGATCTGAGCATGGGCTCCGAAGCCAGATAGGCTGGATCCGAAGTCCACCTCAGCTGCCTTTTAGCTGTGAAACTTACTGGTGCCTCAGTTTCCTCATTGGTAAGTGGATTTGTAAGACCCAATTCACAAACCTGTTATGAGAATTTAATTAAATGAGCCAACATTTAAAGCATCTAGAACTGAGCTTGGCATACAGTAAGCAGTGTATTAAGTCTTCGTTAATTAAATGGTGACACATTGCTTTATTTTGTTGCAATGAGAAGGTGTTATTTATGTGATCGGAACAAACTTGAACGACTTTAAAGGAACAAACCCAGACATTGTTATAGAATAATTTTCTGCTTAAAAAAAATCATACAGTTTTTACTTTTGTTTTTTAGAGAAAGAGAGTGCGAGTGAGGAAGAGGGCAGAGGGAGAGAGGGACAGACACAGAGAAGCAGGCGCCATGCTCAGTGGAGCCCAGTGCGGGGCTCCAGCCCACGACCCTGGGGTCATGACCTGAGCTGGATTCAAGGCTCACACACAGCCGGCTGAGCCACCCAGGCGCCCCCCAGCTCGTACAGGTTTTAAACTTCTTTGCACTTTCTGCAAAGCGTGAGTGAAAAAACTTCGCACAAAATGAGTCTTCCTGGCGGGAGGTGAGAAGGGCCGCAGGAGGAGGGAGACCGGCAAGCAGGGGGGACGCGAAGACGGGGAAGAGCGTCGGGGGGCCTCGTGCGGGCAACGCGAGGGTGTGCAGAGCAGGGACCGCGGGCGCGAGAGCAGGCGCGTCCCGCACACGCGCCCTGGAAACCGGTGAGCTCGCACGACCCGCGGACCGAAACGCCAGGGCTCCGGGCTGCGGAGGCTGCAGCCACAACAGGGCAGAGAGGAAGCACTTAACCCGCGCCCCGAGTCTGTGCCCGGGGTCCGCCAACTCGTCTCCCTGGACGGGAGTTCCGTCGTGCCGGAACCGCGAGTCCCCAGAGCCCTCCAGCCGGCACCGATGCGCGAACAGAAGGGTCTTTACTACAAGCTCGGGCAGCGGCCCACCGTCTGCGGCGCGGCCAGCGAGGTGGAGCCCCGACCCCGGCGAGCGGGGTTTCCGTGGGGGAAGGGGGCGCTGCCCTGCACACGGGGTTCGCACGGCACCATCACACAAGCACCAGCCGTAACTGCACGGCACCCACAGTAACAGTTTTGACCATTCGGTATCTGCGGGGCGTCCGTTACATTTGGCGGGACCCTATCGTGACCTTCGAGAGTCTTCTAAAATGCCCAGTTATGAGGTGGGCCCAGAGGGTCTACGCGGGGCTCCTGCAAGCGGGGACCGATGGGCAGGCCTGTACAGAGTAACTACCTGCAGCTCCAGCCCCGACTCGTCTCCGCGACCACAGGAATGTGACACATTTCCGTTGATGGGCAGACCGGGGGCTCCGAGGGCGGCTTCAGCCGCGGCTTTTCCGGGAACTGGGACTAGCGCAGCCTGAGGGTGTTTCCGCGGGGGCCTCAACTTCAGGCCCCTCACTTCCGCGCGCAGGCGCAGGGCGGGGGGGCACCAGAGCCTCCCCCGGGGGACCCCAGACGCCCTCACGGCCAATGTGCAGCCCTCCCCCTCAACCCTGTAGCTTTTGCCCCTGAAAATCCCCGCGGCCTTCACTGAGGCGGAGGCCAGCTGCCACAGCCCCTCGGCCGCGTCGCGCCCTGTGCCCCCAGTGCGGGCGCCACTGCGCACGCGCGGCCGGGGGAAGGGGGGGCTGCGCACGCGCGGTCGGTGCCCGGGGCCTGCGCCCACGTGACCCTGGCCTGGCAGTCAGGCGGTAGAGCCTTGCCAGGTGACCGCTTCAGAGGCGAGGCGCCCGTGCGACGCTGCCAGAACGCGACACGACGGCAGAAAGGGAGACGGGCGTGTCCGGGGACTGGAAGTCTGGGGGACGGCTGACGAAACAGAGCAATTGTTTTAAACTTTCAAAATTGTTTTCATTGTTATGTATAACACACACACACACACACACACACACACACACACACACACACACACGCACACTATTAGCCATAGAAAGAAACAAATCCTGCCACTTGCAGCAACTTCGACGAGCCCTGTGGATGTCATGCCAAGTCGGCAGCCGTAGACAAATACCGCGCAGGTTCACGCCCACGCGGCGCCTCAAACCGCCCTCCCCGTGGAGCCGGACGGCGGGACGGTACCTGCCAAGGACGAGGGGTGGAGGCGGGGCAGGAGACTGGGCTCGAACGCAGTGAGTTTCAATTACGGAAGACAGAACGGTCAGGAGACCCGGCGTGCAGCCTGGGGGCTATAGTTAACGAAACTGTATTATGGATTCGAAATTTGCTAGGAGGGTAGATCTTAGGTGTTCCCTTACAAAGAAATAAAGATTCTGGTAATTACGTCAGTGATGGATGTGATGATTACCGTGGGTGTACATGTCAATCGCTGCATCAAGTGGTACGTCTTAAGTACATATAATTTTTACTTGTAAATTATACCTCAACAAAGCGCAAAATAAAGATATGCCGGTATATATGCAAAATACTTTAGTGGAGATTAAAATTGATTTTAATAGTTCTTACTTTTGAGGACTTCGGCTGGCAAAGGGAAAAGGGTAACCTACTTCTCACTGTTTTGTGCCTTTATTGTTTGAATATTCTAACCACATACCTACATTATTTCATTCTACAAATGTCATCGGGGTGGAGCACCTGGGTGGTTCAGTTGATGAAGTGTCGGACTCTTGATTTCGGCTTAAGTCATAATTTCAGGGTCGTGGGATTCAGCCCCTTGTTGGACTCCACGATGAGTCTGGAGTCTGCTTGAGATTCTCTCTCTCTCTCTCTCTCTCTCTCTCTCTCCCCTGCTTGTGCTCTCTCTTAAAAATAAAAAAAATGTCATCTAGATTTATTGGGGTGATAGGATTATAGACTACTTGCCTTTCTTTGTTTTCTTGTGTTTTATTTACTTATTTTTGAGAGAGTGAGCACGAGTTGGGGGAGAGGGCAGAGAGAGAGAATCCCAAGAAGGCTCTGCACCGCCCAACCTGGAGCTCAGACTCACGAATCATGAAGTCATGACCTGAGCTGAAACTAAGAGTCTGACGCTTAACCTGCTGAACCACACAGGTGTCCCTAGGCCATTTGTATTTCTGTTTACTTGGTTTAAATATGTTATGAAAGTTTTTTTGTTTTTGTTTTTGGTAGCAGCTTTATTGAGATAAAATTCACACACCACACAATGTACCTATTTGAAGTATACAAATCTTGGGGCACCTGGGTGGTTCAGTTGGTTAGGTGTCCAACTTTGGCTAAGGTCATGATCTCTCGGTTTGTGGGTTCAGGCCCTGCATCAGGCTCTGTGCTGACAGCTCAGAGCCTGGAGCCTGCTTGGGATTCTGTGTCTCCCTCTCTCTCTGCCCCTCCCCTGCTCATGTTCTCTCTCTCTCTCTCAAAACTAAATAAACATTAAAGAAATTTTAAAGTATACAACCAGTGGTTTCTAATACATTCACAAAGTTGTGTGACCATGACCACAATCAATTCTAGAATGTTTTTGTCACTTCAGAAAGAAAGTGTACCCTTTAGGTGTCTTCCTCTGCCCTCCCAGCACCCCCCCAGTTTTAAGAAACCACAAATCACTTTCTTCTCTATAAATGTGACTGTGCTGGACATTTCATGTAAATGGAATCACACAATATGTGACCTTTTGTGTCTGGTTTCTTTCACTTACCTAATGCTTTTAAGGTACCCCATGTGGTAGCATGAATCAGTACGTAATTCCTTTTTATGGGTGAATGATATTCCATTGTGTGAATATACTGAATTTTATTTACCCATCTATCAGTTGGTGAACATCTGGATTCTTTCTACCTTTAGGCTACTATGAAAGATGTTACTATGAACATGTTTATACCAAGTTTTCTGTGGACCTATTTTTTTCATTTTTGTTGGGTATATACTTGGAAGTGTAATTACTAGGTCACATGATACTCTGGTATCTGGCAGTTTGATAAACTGCCACGCCCTTTTCCAAATGGCTGTGAAGAGCCTAAATAACATCATTTTGAAATTAAGGCCTCCATTAAAAGCAAGCTCGGGCTGCATGGAGCCCCAGTTCCTCAGATGGCTCAAGGCTAAAGCCATCCTCAGACCGCCCTCAGGTCAGCTAATCAAAAAAACATTCCTGTGGTCTGAGTCCAGGCTGGGGACTGTAGACAGTTATTCTGTACAAACTAGCCAGTTTCTCACTGCTTGCCTGAACCGCACATCTCATAATTGGTCATAATTTTCAAAGGATCCTCAAAAGTCATGATTGGGTCCCACCAAAAGTAATGAACACCTCACAGGTACTGAATGGTCAAAGCTGTCACCATGGGTGCTGCTGGACAATTGTAATTGGTGCTTATGTGATGATGCCATACGTGCAACGTGTGCACTGTAACACCCCCAACCCTTACCCCCTAAAAACCCTGTTCCTTATTGTTCGGGGCTTCACCTTGCTGCCACTACACCGGTAGGTGGATGAGCCCCTGCTCGAGCTTGTAATAAAGACCCTTTTGTACTTCCTTCGGTGTCGGCTCCTTGGGGGTCTCTGGGGATTCGCGAATCGGGCACAACTTTTGCATTTTACATTCGCACTAGCAGTGTAAGAAGGTTCTAATTTATCCACATATTCACCAATATTTCTTATCACTTAACTATTCCTAAATTAGTACTTAATTTTTTATAGTACTTTTAGATTCACAGCAAAATTCAGGGCAAATTACAGAGATTTCCCATAAACCTCTGTCCTCACACATGCAAGCCCCCTCATTGTAAATATCCCCCACTAGAGTGGGACCTTTGTTTCAGTGGATGAACCTACACTGATGCATCATAATCACACAAGGTCCACAGTTTACGTATGGTTCACTCTTGGTGTTACATACTTAATGGGTTCTGACAAACACAACAACATGTATCCATCGTTACAGTATCGTGCAGAGTATTTTCACTGCTCTAAAAACTCTATGCTTTGCTGATTCGTTAATCACCCCAATGCCTGGCAACCACTGATTTTTTTTTTAATGTCTCCATAGTTATGCCTTTTCCAGAAATCATAAGGTCGGTATGCTTTTTGGATTGGCTTCTTTTGCTTAGTAATATGCACTACATTCCTCCATGTCTTTTCACGGTCTTGATAACCTCATTTCTTTTTAGTCCTAATATTCTATTGTATACATGTACTAAAGTTTATCCATTTATATACTGAGGGACATCTTACTTTCCCCCAAGTTATGGTAATTATGATCAAGTTACTTTAAAAAAAAAATTAATGTTTGTTTATTTATTTATTTTTTATATTTTTATTTATTTCTAGGAGAGAGAGAGACAGCGTGAGCAGGGGAGGGTCAGAGAGAGAGGGAGACACAGACTCTGAAATAGGCTCCAGGCTTCGAGCTGGCAGTCAGCACAGAGCCCGAGGCAGGGCTTGAACCCACGAACCGCGAGATCATGACCTAAGCGAAAGTCGGACGCTTAACTGACTAAGCCACCCAGGCGCCCCAATGTTCATTTATTTTTGAGAGACAGACTGACAGAGTTTGAGTAGGGAAGGGTTGGAGAGAGAGGGAGACACAGAATCTGAAGCAGGCTCCAGGCTCTGAGCTGTCAGCCCAGTGCCTGACGCAGGGCTCAAACTCACAAACCATGAGATCATGACCTGAGCTGAAGTCAGACTCTTAACGAACTGAGCCACCCAGGCGCCCCAAGAAAAAAGTTACTATAAACACTGGTGTTCATTTTTTGTGCAGATATAAGTTTTCCATTGTCTTCACAAATATCAAGGCACATGGCTGTTGGATTGTATGGCAAATGTGTGTTTAGTTTTGTAAAGGAACCACCAAGATGTCTTCCAAAGCAGCTGTACCATTTTGCATTTCCATCAGCCACAAATGAGAGTCCTCGTTACTCCACATCCTTGCCAGCATCGGATGTTGTCAGCGTTCTGGATTTTGGCCTTTCTGATAGGCGTGTAGAGGTATCTTGTTTTAATTTTCATTTCCCTGATGAAATACGATGTGGGGCATCTTTTCATATGCTTATTTGCCATCTGTTTATCTTCTGTCTGTTAACGTCACTGGCTCATTTTTTAATAGGTTTGCTTTGTATTTTGTTGAATTTTAAGATGCTTTTGTGTATTTTGACTAACAGTCTTTTACCAGATAAGTCTTTTTTTAAAAATATTTTTTTTTATTTTATTTATTTCTAGGAGAGAGAGAGAGACAGCATGGGCAGGGGAGGGTCAGAGAGAGAGGGAGATACAGACTCTGAAATAGGCTCCAGGCTCTGAGCTGGCAGTCAGCACAGAGCCCGATGCGGGGCTCGAACCCAGTAAGGCGAGATCATGACCTAAGCGAAAATCGGACGCTTAACCGACTAAGCCACCCAGGCGCCCCAGATAAGTCTTTTGAAAATATTTTCTCCCAGTTTGTGGCTTGTCTTCTCCTTCTCCTTGGCAACATCTTTTATTTTTGTTTGTTTATTTATTTTTGAAAGAGAGAAAGAGAAAGAGAGAGAGACAGAGAGAGAGAGCGCAGAGGAGGGGCAGAGAAAGAGGGAGACACAGAATCTGAAGCAGGCTCCAGACTCTGAGCTGTCAGCACAGAGCCAGATGCGGGGCTGAAACTCACAGGCCATGAGATCATACCTGAGCTAAAGTCGGACGCTTAGCCAACTGAGTCACCCAGGCGCCCCTCTCCTTGGCATCATCTTTTGTAGAACAAAAGTTTTTCATTTTAATCAGGTCTAGCTTATCAATCATTTGTTTCATGGATCCTGTCTTTGGTGTTCTATCTAGAAAGCAATTGCCATACCTAAGGTCATCAAGCTTTTCTCCTATGTTATTGTCTGGTTTTATAGGATTACATTTACATTTAGGTCTGTGATCTATTTTTAGTTGATTTCCATGAATTGCTTAAGGTTCAGATGTAGATACAATGTGTTGCATGTGGATGGTGTGCCAGCACCATTTGTTGAAAAGACTATCTTTTCTTTATTGCACTGCCTTTGTTCTTTTATCAAAGACTAGTTGCAGGGCGCCTGGGTGGCTCAGTCGGTTGAGCGTCTGACTCTTAATTTTTGGCTCAGGTCATTATCCCAGGGTCGTGGGATTGAGTCCCATGTCAGGCTCTGTGCTGTGAGTGGAGCCTGCTTAAGATTCTCTCTCTCTCTTTCTCTCTCACTCTCTTGCGCTCTCTCTCTGCCCCTTTCCCCTGTTAACATACTTTCTCTAAAATAATATACATATCTTCTTATAAAAAAAAGCAAGATCAGTTGACTATATTTAGTTGTGGCCATTCCCGCTATTTGGAATACCTTCTCTCAAATACCCAAGAGGTATTCAAGGTATTCAAGTCTGCCCAAATCTCACCTTCCTGGTAAGACTCACACTAATCACCAAAGTCAAAATGGCAACTGCCAGTCTCCCATTCCTTGCACTTTCAATACTTTTTTCCTACCCATGTTCATGTATTCATCATACCCATCATCTTCTAATGGGCTTATCTATTAGTTTTAGTATTTATTGTCCTCTCCTCCACTAAAACAGAACACATAAATACAGATATTTTTGTATGCTTTGTTCACTGATAAATCCCAAGCACTTAGATTAGTGCCTGGTACATAATTAATAATGAAAAAAAAATCAAATGAATTAATGATTTAAGAGATGAGGAATTTAAACAAAGGCTGCACAGGATTGCTTCTATACTCTTCTCCATATCTTGCTACTTCTCACTTTAAAAAAAGCAAGTAAAACATGAACTGGTCAGGCTTCAAATTGAAATTTTATTTATTTTTAATTTTTTAAAATTTATTTCTAGGAGACAGAGACAGAGACAGCATGAGCAGGGGAGGGTCAGAGAGAGAGGGAGATACAGACTCTGAAATAGGCTCCAGGCTCCGAGCTGACAGTCAGCACAGAGCCCGACGCGGGGCTCGAACCCACAAACTGCGAAATCATGACCTAAGCGAAAGTCGGATGCCCAACCGACTAAGCCACCCAGGTGCCCCCAAATTGAAATTTTAAGAGAACACAAGGTGTTTCCCACAATGGGAAGAAAATAAATCACTCACATTATGACAGAGGGAATAGGATGTCAGAGAGAGGTCGGAGAGATATAATTAAGATAAAAGAAACAGAACAGTAACTGTAAACCTAGTACAAAAAATAATAAGATAAAACTCAACTCATCCTTACCAAAGACAAACCCAGTCCAGGAAATAGAAATGTAACTCAAAGAATGGAAGGAAACTCCTTGGGGCTGTTTTGTGCTATAAAACAATTACTAAAAACATAAACTCAATATAGCAAAAGCTTGGAATTGCGCTTTTGACAATGATGAACTATCGTGCAGTAAACCCACCCTCTTTCTGACAACGTGTAGAAAAGCCAAACAGAATTAAACACGTATGCACGCACGCACACGCGTGCGCGCGCTCACACACACACACCATCTGAAGGTATCAAAGAGCTACCAAGTCAGTGAGAATGAAGGAGGTAAGATTCTATAAATTAGGGAAAGAGGCTGTTGAAACTGACATTTGGCACCATTTTTTATTTCTTGTTCTTAGCTGGGAGCTTTTACTGATTTTTTAAAAAGCTGCAAGTCTAGAAGTTGAGAAAATTATGGTTTACAAGAGAGAGAAGCTGAGTAGAATTTCTGAAAGGCTCAGGGGCCTTGGATATAAACATTCGAGTACAAGCCCAAAAAGGAAGAAGAGATCTGATCATTCCATTGGGATCACAGAAGTGTAGCTACTTCTACAGTGAATCATAAATTGCCCAGTCTTGACAAAAAATGGGTTTGAATGAGTTCAATCTCTATTGGGGTCAATGTGAACTTTATTCCTCCAACTGTTCACCAAAAGCAAAAGAAAGTCCTAGTAGACGAAGATATCATTGAGCCTCAATTTCTCTTGACAATATACCATATACAATGAGTAGTCAACCAAAAATAACTCACCATGCCAAAAAAAAAAAAGGAAAAAAGGAAAAGAAATTGGAAGGAAGGGGAAGGGATAAAGAATAAACTGATTTGACTGAAAAGAAGGAAGAAAAGAAAATATCTGAATGGAAAATTTAAATGTTAGAGTTCTCAGATAAGAATACTAAAATAGTTGTAATTAATGCACTCAAGAAATTAAATGACAACATAATGAATTTCAGCACCTACTGGATGTTACAGAGAATAATCAAATGGGAATTCCAGAACTGAAAGACACATAACTGAAATTAAGAATTCAGAGGTTGGAATAGTTTCACCATTGATTAGGCTGTCGATGCTATGAAACATCACACTTTCTGCCCAAGCAACATCAGATAAACTGCAAAATCTCAATTTTAAAATGACATTAAAATGACATTGAAGAACTGTGGAAACAATGAAGTCTCAATGATCTATATTGAAGAACATGGCAAGCCCTTTCCAAGTGAAGAATGACTGGCAGCTATTTTCATTTGTAGGAGTAACTGTCCTGTCTGGTAGCATGGATGTGTCACTCAAAAATCTTCAAGGAAGTACTTGTTGGCTCGGGGACTGGGACTGCTGTCAGAAGACAGACTTTGGCTTTTAAACCTTTCAGTGATTGCCTGAACTGCAGAAAGCCAACTGGCCTGAAGACATGCTCTTCCAGCTCTTTATCTAATGACTGATTAGGCACCTTGACTCAACACAAGAAAACTGTGACTGGTCATTTTATTCCTTGTGGGATAAAGGCCGAGACTACTGAGTCTACATTGCAGCTTGATTTATCTTTCTATCTACATCCACTTCTCTCTCTCTTCCATACATGTCAATTCTTTTTTTTTTTATTTTTTTTTAATGTTTTATTTATTTCTAGGAGAGAGAGAGAGACAGCATGAACAGGGCAGGGTCAGAGAGAGAGGGAGTCACAGACTGAAACAGGATCCAGGCTCTGAGCTGGCAGTCCAGCTCAGAGCCCGACGCGGGGCTCGAACCCACGAACCACGAGATCATGACCTGAGCGAAAGTCGGACGCTTAACCAACTAAGCCACCCAGGCGCCCCCATACATGTCAATTCTTAATAAACATACTCTCCATTAGACTTTTCTCAGAGACTGCTGTAGGGAGAACTACCACCTGTGAGAGTTATTGCCCTGAATGACCAAAAAAGTGAACAATAAAGTGGGGTTTTGGGGGCACCTGGGTCACTCAGTCGGATAAGTGTCCAACTTCAGCTCAGATCATGGTCTCACAGCTCATGAGTTTGAGTCCCATGTCAGGCTCTGTGCTGACAGTGCAGAGCCTGGAGCTTGTTTTGGATTGTCTGTCTGTCTGTCTGTCTGTCTCTCTCTCTCTGTCCCTCCCTCCTTATGTTCTCTCTCTCTCTCAAAAATAAATAGATAAACTTTAAAAAGTGGGGTTTTGGAGTTAGGTTACTCTCTTCAGCTGACAACGAGGACCCCATCACTGGTGATAAGTGGAACACAGAGAGTCATTAAAACTTTCAGCAGTGATGAGTGCTGATTATGCCAGGAAATGTGCACTAGCTGATCAAATATATCAGCAGATGTTTGAAAAGTTGTGGAAGGGCAAAGGACCTCCACATATGAAAGGTGAATAAGAAAATTCCATAGCTGATATTGAGAGGCCTAGATAAACTAAACCAAAAACTTAACCAGCTTTTCCGCTTCTGAACAAGTGCTTGCGCTATGGGAAGCTATTACCTAACCAGCTCTTTCTGCTTCTGTAACAATGCTTAAGGCTTGCTTTCCCGCTTCCCCGGATCTACCGGGCGGCTACACACGGTCCTAGGTCACCAGATTGCCCAAGCGACTAGCCTCATGTTCCCTCCATCACCCCACCTTGGCGGCAGCCAATCCGAAAAGGCCAGCGGCTACCCCCCACCTTGCTGAGGGAAGGGCCTGGAGAGAGGCATGTTAACCTGTTAGTCGCCAAACAAGACTTTAAACTCGCTCTATGATAGGCTGAATTCAAAGGTATCCCAAATGTTGTAATTGGATCCCGCCAAAAACCTGATGGCAGGAACCAATCAGATACGGTATATGTTCACATTTAAATGTTAACCAATAGCAAACTTGTAACCATGGGAATCTCCTGTCCCTCCCCATGACTTGTTTACTTCTGTCTATAAAAAGGCTGCAAAGGCTTTGTTCAAGGCCTCTCAGCGTCACCAGCGACGAGTGCGCGGAGGTCCGGGTTCGAACCTGCAAATAAACAACCCTTGATGCTTGGCTTTGACTCTGGTCTCTGGTGGTCTGATTTTGGGGTTTTCTCAAACTCTGGGCGTTTCATTTGGGGGCTCGTCCGGGATTTCCCCAGACCCCCACCAGACCCCAAGTCAACGGGTTGTTCTTAAGACCGATTGGTGAATGAGCCGGCTCTGTCAGTTTCTCTGTTTGTCTCAGCGTCTGTTTCCGGTTATCTGTTCTTTTCGATATCTGCCGCGCGGAATCTTTATCAGTGACTGTACTGGCTCTGGCGGACGCGCTATAGAGCGGTCAGTCGGGACCGAGGAGACGTCCTCTGGTGCCCATCAGGGGCCTATATAGCCCACCCGGAGTGTTTTTTGGCCCATCTGGCATAGGGCTGGCATCTGTTCCTGTTGGCTAGCCTTCTGTGTCTGTGTTGCCACGCTTGCGAATTAACCTATCTTATTTTTCCCTATAGGAACCTCTGGACCCTTTCTGAAGACCTAAATTAATCTGACTCACTTTGTTCCCCTTATTTAGGAAATGGGACAAACCCACAGCACACCTCTCTCCTTAATCCTAAATAACTTCAGAGAAGTCCGGGCCAGAGCCAATAACCTGAGCCTGGACATCCGCCGGTATAAATTCACGACTCTGTCGGTCAGAGTGGCCCACCTTTGGGGTCGACTGGCCACCGGAGGGGACCTTTTGTCTGTCGACTATCGCCAAAGTTAAAGCTAAAATCTTCCTGCCAGGGAAGGAAGGGCACCCTGACCAAGTGCCTTATATCCTTATTTGGCAGGATTTGGTTGAAAACCCCCCACCGTGGATCTCCCCATTTCTCTCCTCAGGATCCTGCAAAGTCCTTGTGGCCAGCTCCCCGGCAGCTCACCCTCCGGGTTCCCGCCGACCGAGAAACCCCTCGACATCCCTATATCCTGTACTACCTGACAGTCAGGACCCCCTCTCTTCGGACCCTACGCCCTACCTTCTTCTCCCTTCCGCCCCTCAGGCTCCGCTGGAAATGGCTGCCGCCCCACCGCCCTACCCACCAGAAGAACCTGAGGGGCGAGAGGCGGCGGCCGCGCCGGAGCCGAGGGGGCGTGAAACGATGGCCCCGAGTTTAGTAAGAAATGAAACTAGCCACGGGGGGCCAGCTGACCGTACTCGCGGGCGGACTCAGCGGGAGCCAAGCTCCCGTCTCCCCGACTCCACGGTCACCCTGCCCCTGCTGGAAATAGGGCCCCCCGACGACACGGGCAACCCCCGACTTCAGTACTGGCCCTTCTCTACTAGTGATCTCTATAATTGGAAAATCCAAAATGCTCGTTTTTCTGATAATCCTAAAGATCTTATAGCCCTTCTAGAGAGCATCATGTTTACTCATCAGCCTACCTGGGATGACTGCCAACAACTCCTGAAAATCCTGTTCACCACGGAGGAAAGGGAAAGAATTCAATCAGAAGCATGGAAAATAGTTTTAGGAGAGGATGGTCAACCTACAATGAATCCTGACCTCATTAATGCAGCCTTTCCCTTAACCCGGCCCGAATGGGACCACAACGCAGCAGAAGGTAGGGGACGACTGCTCACTTATCGCCAGACTCTAATGGTGGGTCTCCGGGCAGCAGCACGCAAGCCCACCAATTTGGCCAAGGTGTATTCAGTGATGCAAGGTAAGACGGAAAGCCCCGCTACTTATCTAGAAAGATTAATGGAAGCCTTTAGACAGTACACCCCTATGGACCCTGAGGCCCCAGAGAATCAGGCAGCTGTTGTAATGTCTTTCGTAAACCAGTCCGCTCCCGATATTAAGAAAAAGCTCCAAAAGCTAGATGACTTTGAAGGGAAGCAGATCCAGGATCTACTCCGTGTCGCCCAGCGGGTATATAATAATCGAGATGCCCCAGAGGAAAAACAAATCAGGGCTACGCGAGAAATGACTAAGGTCTTAGCTGCCTTAGTCCAGAAAGAACAGCCGTCCTCGGGAGGCAGCCACGCCGTACGACCCCCCAAGCGACACTTAGACAAGGACCAATGCACCTACTGTAGGGAGAAAGGGCATTGGTTGCAGGATTGTCCTAAAAAGAAACAACAGCACTCAGAGCCCAAGTCCTGGCAGAACAGGACAACCCCAGTTCTGTATACACAGGATTCAGAATAGGAAGTACGGGGTTCGGACCCCCTCCCCGAACCTAGGGTAACATTGCAAGTGGAGGGGACTCCAGTTCAATTCCTAGTCGACACTGGAGCACAACATTCAGTACTAGTCAAGCCCCATGATGGAAAGATGTCTGAAAAATCGTCCTGGGTGCAAGGAGCCACTGGGACTAAGAAATACCCCTGGACAACCCAAAGGACTGTAAACTTGGGAACTGGGGAGGTAACTCACTCCTTCCTAGTGATCCCCGATAGCCCCTGCCCCTTATTGGGGAGGGACCTACTTACCAAAATGGGGGCACAAATCCACTTTCAACCGGGGGGGCCAACCGTGACCAATTCCCACAATCAGCCCCTATCAGTTCTTACAATAAAGTTAGAAGATGAGTTCAGACTCCATCAGAAACCATCACTGCAGGGCCAAGACCTGGGGCTCTGGCTCCAACGCTTTCCAAACGCCTGGGTGGAAACAGGGGGTATGGGACTGGCAAAACATCGCCCGGCCCTGTTCATAGAACTTAAGCCCGGGACAGACCCTGTCAGGGTGCGCCAATACCCGATGCCTGCAGAAGCCAAGGAGGGCATCACTCCACATATCCGCCGCCTCCTAGACACCGGAATCTTACGTCCCTGCCACTCGGCATGGAATACTCCCTTACTGCCGGTGCGCAAACCCAATAGTGAAGAGTACAGGCCGGTGCAAGATCTGAGAGAAGTTAATAAAAGAGTAATGGACATACATCCAACCGTCCCTAACCCCTATACTCTCCTGAGTGCCCTCAGCCCTGAGAAACAATGGTATACTGTTTTGGATCTAAAGGATGCATTTTTCAGTTTACCTCTAGCACCCAAAAGTCAAGAATTATTCGCCTTTGAATGGACAGACCCTGACAGAGGCATAAATGGACAACTCACTTGGACCAGGCTGCCACAAGGATTTAAAAACTCTCCGACCCTGTTCGATGAGGCACTACACAAGGATCTGAGTGAGTACAGGCAACATTACCCCCATGTAACCCTCCTACAGTATGTCGACGACCTTCTAATAGCCGCCGAGATGCCTGAAGCCTGTATCCAGGGAACTGAAGGCCTCCTACACACTCTAGGAACCCTGGGATCTCGTGCCTCAGCAAAAAAGGCTCAAATCTGCAGACGGGAGGTAACTTACCTAGGTTATTTGCTAAAAGGGGGGCGGCGCTGGCTAACTGATGCGCAAAAAGAGACGGTCCTCCGCATCCCCAGGCCCCAGACGCCACGACAGGTGACGGAATTCTTGGGATCGGCTGGGTTCTGTAGACTATGGATACCTGGGTTCGCTGAGTTCGCGAAGCCCCTTTACCAAGCTACTAAGGAACGGCAACCCTTTGTCTGGACGGAGGAGACCGAACAGGCCTTCCAACAACTTAAGACTGCCCTACTATCGGCCCCCGCCTTGGGGCTTCCAGACGTTACCAAACCCTTTCATCTATACATAGATGAAAATAAGGGAGTCGCCAAGGCAGTCCTAACTCAGCACCTGGGCCCATGGCGTAGGCCGGTGGCTTACCTGTCAAAAAAACTGGACCCAGTGGCGGCCGGATGGCCGCCCTGTCTCCGGATAATTGCGGCCACCGCCCTAATGGTAAAAGATGCTAACAAACTGACCATGGGCCAGGAATTACAAGTCACGACCCCACATGCTATAGAAGGTATCCTCAAGCAGCCGCCTGACCGATGGCTGAGCAATGCCCGGCTCACGCACTATCAAGGCCTACTACTGAACCCCCTCAGAGTCTCCTTCACCCCCCCGACAGCCTTGAACCCCGCATCTTTGCTACCCGACCCCGACCTGGGCGCTCCACTCCATGACTGCGCAGACATCCTGGCACAGATACACGGGATGAGAGAAGATCTGCAAGATAAGTCCCTACCAGATGCGGAGGTTACCTGGTTCACAGATGGGAGTAGCTTCATCCACAAAGGACAGAGGTATGCGGGGGCCGCAGTGACCTCAGAAACTGAAATAATATGGGCAGAAGCACTGCCTCCAGGGACATCAGCCCAGAAAGCAGAGCTAATTGCACTAACTCAGGCCTTAAAAATGGGGTGGGATCGAAAAATGACTGTGTACACGGACAGCCGATATGCCTTTGCCACCGCCCATATACATGGGGCAATATACCGAGAGAGGGGATTACTCACTGCAGAAGGCAGAGACATTAAGAACAACGAGATATTGGCCTTACTAGCCGCTATATGGGCTCCAAAGAAATTGGCCATAGTACATTGTCCAGGTCATCAGAAAGAAACCAACCCTGTCTCACGGGGAAACAACCTCGCGGACCAGACGGCACGTCGGGTAGTGCAGGAACTCGTCCAAACGTTGCCTGTGCAGTTACCAGACCCTGGGCCCCGAGATTTACCCCCACAGCCAGAATATACGGAAGATGACCTCGCCTCGATGCGTAAACTGCCCATGACCCAAATGGTAGACGGATGGTGGAAAGACTCTAGAGACTGCCTCATCCTTCCGGATAAACTGGGCCATGAAGTTTTGACCAGAATACACCACACTACCCATTTGGGGCCTCGAAGGTTACAAGATCTTTTCCGACATTCTAAACTTATGGTAAGAAACATCTCTGACCAAACAGAAAAAATCGTAGCTGCCTGCGCAGCTTGCCAACTCCAGAATCCACATCCTCACGCTGCAGCTCAAGGCCAGCGAAAGAGAGGAACTGTACCGGGAGCTCACTGGGAAGTAGATTTCACCGAGGTAAAGCCCGGTAAATTCGGCTATAAATATTTGCTAGTGTTTATAGATACCTTTTCAGGGTGGACTGAGGCCTTTCCGACCAAGAATGAGACAGCACACATAGTAGCAAAAAAAGATACTGGAAGAGATCCTGCCCAGGTATGGCTTTCCAATAATGATAGGCTCAGACAACGGGCCTGCGTTTGTTTCTAAGGTAAGTCAGGGACTGGCTTCCATACTTGGGGCTAATTGGAAGTTACATTGCGCATACTGACCCCAAAGCTCAGGGCAGGTAGAAAGAATGAACAGAACATTAAAGGAGACCTTAACTAAATTAACTACGGAGACTGGCGTTAATTGGGTAGAACTACTCCCCTACGCTCTGTACAGGGTCCGTAACTCTCCATATAAATTGGGCCTTACACCCTTTGAAATTATGTTTGGTAAACCCCCACCGATCATACCAGGTTTAAAATCAGAACTCATTCAATCAGAACAAGATAACAATCTCCTATCCTCCCTCAGGGCCTTACAGCGGGTTCACGAGGCCGTGTGGCACAAATTAAGAGAACTGTACGAGACGGGGCCTCCACCCGCACCTCATCGGTATCGCCCAGGAGACTGGGTCCTGGTGAAGCAGCACTGGCAAGAAGCCCTTGAGCCCCGGTGGAAGGGACCAGATCATCCTGACGACCCCCACTGCAGTCAAGGTGGACAGCATCCCGGCCTGGATCCACCACGTCCACATCAAACCAGTTGACCCGCTGTCAGACCTCGTGGGACATACCGATACGACCACTACCTGGACTGTAGATCGGAGTAAGAAAAACCCGCTTAAACTGACTTTGCGCCGCCTTCCAGACAAACATGCATAGCATAACAGCTACTATAATAATCCTACTGATCCTATCTGTAAACCATGCCCAAAATCCCCACCAGCCCGTCACTGTCAAATGGGTTTTGCGGGGGCCGCAGACAACGCCTAGAGACTTGAGGCGGACGGCCCAAGAACTAACGTTAACCGGACCAGCATCCATCACATTCCCCACCTTCCACCTAGATCTGTGCGCTCTAGGTGCTGGTATCTGGCCCAGGGGAAGTAATCAAAACCCCAAGGGCTTTACTTTTTGTGGTGCTGCTTTCGGGTGTGGAAATGACTGTCAGAGCCGGAACCTAAAACAACAAACCTTTTATATATGTCCTGAGACTGGTAACTTTGACACCTGTGGGGGCACGGATCAGTTTTTCTGTGCCTCCTGGGGATGTGAAACCATTGCTCCATGGGTCAAACAACCCAATAATGACCTAATTACCTTTGTTCGGACCAATAACCAAACTAGCGAATACAATAGAAACCCGATTTCTATTCAGCTCACTTCTAGAGGAAAAACAGAAAATTGGTTAGTAGCAAAGGTATGGGGCATTCGACTCTGGCTCTCCGGTTCCGACATAGGATTTTTATTTTCTATTCAGAAACAACTAGTACTCCCACCCACGGGGGGAATTGGGCCACTAGACCTTCCATTAATGCCAGTCTCCTCATCCAAACCACAAGATAAAACCTCAGTCACCTACATAATAGTCAGGAACAATACCCAAAATACTACCTCGACCATAGTAAATGCAAGCCCCTTATGGGAAATGCTGACGGCGGCATATGAAGCCCTAAACCAATCACACCCCAGCGTGACAAAATCCTGCTGGCTGTGCTATGACATACGGCCCCCTTATTATGAAGCTGTGGGTCTTAACGCCCCTTACAACACCTCTAATGAAACGTTCCCAATAGACTGCAAATGGGAACCAAAAAAGCCTAGTATTACCCTCCAGACAGTCACTGGTAACTATACCTGCCTGGGAACCGTTCCCCCAGGGGGACACCCCGGCTGTAATCTCAATAAATACCCTAGAATTCAGTCCAAATGGATAATTCCTCCCCCTGGCGGATGGTGGATCTGTTCCAAAACAGGACTCACCCCTTGTTTAAATACCCAGGTTTGTAACTCTTCTGCAGAGTATTGTGCTATGGTACTGGTGTTCCCAAAAATCAATTATCATTCGGAGAGTGTCCTATACGAGTTATGGGCCGGGGGAACGCCGACACAACAAATAATAAGAACCAAACGTGAAGCACTCACCCTAACGCTCGCCGTTCTCTTCGGTCTCGGGGCCGTAGGGGCAGGAACAGGAATCTTATCGTTGGCCATTCAACATCAGGGATTTAGCAATCTCAGAGCTGCCGTTGATGAGGATATCGAGAGACTTGAACAGTCGATTTCCCACCTAGAAAAATCTTTAGCTTCCCTCTCCGAAGTCGTATTACAGAATCGCCGGGGACTAGACCTGTTGTTCCTCCAACAGGGAGGCCTATGTGCAGCCCTAAAGGAGGAATGTTGTTTTTATGCTGACCACTCTGGCGTTGTTAGAGAATCAATGGCCAAAGTCAGAGAGGGCCTCGCCAAGAGAAAACGGGAACGGGGACAGCAGGAGGGATGGTTCACGTCCTGGTTTAACGGATCCCCATGGCTCACTGCTTTACTCTCGGCCCTGGCCGGCCCCCTTATACTACTCCTCTTACTTCTGACCTTAGGCCCCATTGTCTTCAATCAGAGATAGGCTCAATACAATCCAGGTAATGGTACTAAGGTCACAGTACCAACCCTTAGATACTGGAGACTTATCGTCCCTTTAGTCAATGGGACCCAAGATTGGCTCCCCAAGTGCCAAAGAAAAGGGGGGAATGAGAGGCCTAGATAAACTAAACCAAAAACTTAACCAGCTTTTCCGCTTCTGAACAAGTGCCTGCGCTATGGGAAGCCATTACCTAACCAGCTCTTTCCGCTTCTGTAACAATGCTTAAGGCTTGCTTTCCCACCACCGGATTGCCCAAGCGACTAGCTTCATGTTCCCCCTGTCACCACACCACCCCACCTTGGCGGAAGCCAATCCGAAAAGGCCAGCGGCTACCCCCTACCTTGCTGAGGGAAGGGCCTGGAGAGAGAGATGTTAACCTGTTAGTCGCCAAACAAGACTTTAAACTCGCTCTATGATAGGCTGAATTCAAAGGTATCCCAAATGTTGTAATTGGATCCCGCCAAAAACCTGATGGCGGGAACCAGTCAGATACGGTATATGTTCACATTTAAATGTTAACCAATGGCAAACTTGTAACCATGGAAATCTCCTGTCCCTCCCCATGACTTGTTTACTTCTGTCTATAAAAAGGCTGCAAAGGCTTTGTTCAAGGCCTCTCAGCGTCACCAGCGACGAGTGCGCGGAGGTCCGGGTTCGAACCTGCAAATAAACAACCCTTGCCGCTTGGCTTTGACTCTGGTCTCTGGTGGTCTGATTTTGGGGTTTTCTCAAACTCTGGGCGTTTCAATATCATATGCAATGGTGAAAAACGGAAAGCTTTTCCTCTAAGATCAGGAAGAAGGCAAGAATGCCTTCTACTCTTACCACTTGTAATCTACACAGTGCTAGAAGTTCTGGCCAGAGCAATCGGATATGAATAAAAGAAATACAAATCATCCAAATTGGAAAGGAGGAAGTTAAATGGTCCCTGACTGCAGTGACATGATCTTACTTATAGAAAATCCTAGAGACGCCATAAGAAACTACTATGGTATGAGAAAAAAGACTGCTAAAACTGAAAAATAAATTCAGTAAAGTTTTAGGATATAAAATCTATATACAAAGACCAGAGACTGACATTGCAGTGGACTAAGAGGACCTTAGGATGATCTCATCCTACAAACACAACTAGGTAACTATCAAATCATCCTAAATACCCCAGAAATCAACCTGAAGACTGACAAAACAAACTCCACAACTAAAAGGAGAGTGGAGCCTACCCAGAGGGTAGGAAGTGTGGAGATACAGTTTAGGGGAGAAACGGATCATGCATGCTGTGGGGGGGGCAGGAACCGTGGTCATGGAGGAGGGCGAGAGAGACAGAGGAGCCCACGGGGGAATGCACAAGGAGAGTGTTTCCCCAAAGCCACTGGCTTAGAAAATGAGAGGGGCTGAAATTCGTGAATTCTTACACCCAGTGGGGCTTAAAGCCTGGAATTTTAAAGGTCAGCAGGCTCAGTTGGGATAGACCCTAGAGGGAACTACACTGCCCCTAGAGAGAAGGTAGGCAGGCAACCCCAGGAATGACAAGGTGGGAACTGTGATCTGAGGAGCACTGGAGGCATACAATGGAGACATTATTTGCTCTTCAGAATGCATCCTTGAAAGGCAACATTCACAGAGACCCTTCTCTAGGAACAAAGGAGCTGGCTAGTGCCATTTTCCTCCCCCGGCCCTTAGCATGAAGAGAGTGCCACCTGTGGGAGGAGGCCAGCGTGTGATCCACACACGCCAAGGGCCATCCCCTTGTGCTCCGGCGGGGCTGCCCTTCTCAGTCACACTTGTCTCAGTCCCAGTGTGGCAGGCCTCTCCCCAGAAGGCCAGCGCAAACCCCTGCCCACAACACACCTTCCAACCAGAGGGTTCTGCAGGGCCTCGGTGGAGGTGGCGTGTGGTCCCATTTCACAAGCAGACCAGAGCACGCCTAGTTAGAACTTGCCACATTCAGGGGGGGGGACGGACAGCAGGCAGAGAGAGCCCATGCAGATGACTAGCCTAAGGAATAGAGCAGCCAAACACAATAGCAGAGAGAACACACAATACACTGGAGACACTCCCTGAAGCACCAGGCCTTGGGCACTACATGACCTCGTCTTCATAAGGCTATTACACTTAGGAGCGGGAGACACGACTGGCTTTTCCAACACAGAGAAGAAGGCAAAGACTTAGACAAAATGTGAAGACAGGGGAATTTATCACAAATGAAAGGACAAGATAAGGCCACAGTCAGAGATCTAAGTGAAAGATATAAGCAACATGCTTTATGGATAATTTAAAGCGGTGATCATAAGGATACTCAACGGGCTTAACAAAAGAATAGCAGACATCAGTGAGGCTCTTACCACAGAGACCAAAGAATGAAAAAAGAATCGATCAGGGAAAAAGAGTGCAAGAAACGAGTTTAGAAACAGACTCAATGCAATGAACAGCAGGGTGGAAGAAGCAGGGGAGCAAATTAATGACCTAGAAGACAATATAATGGCAAATAATGAAGCTGAAGAAAAGAGAAAAAGAATTACGCAACATGAGATAGACCTAGGGAACTCAGTGATTCTATCAAACATAGTAATATTCATATTATAAGAGTCCCAAAAGAAGAAGAAGAGAGACAAAGGGGCAGAAAATTTGTTTGAGGAAATAACAACAGAAAACTTCCTTAATCTAGGGAAGGAAACAGACATCCAGATCCAGGAGGCACAGAGAATTCCTATCAAAATCAACAAAATCAGGCCCACACGAAGGCATATCATAACTAAATTTGAAAACTATAGTGATAAAGAAAAAAATCTTAAAAGCAGCAAGACAAAGGAAGTCCTTAACTTACAAGGGAAGAACCATAAGGCTAGCTGGAGATTTCTCAATAAAAACTTGGCAAGCCAGAAGGGAATGGCATGAATTATTCAAAGTGCTGAATGGGAAACATCTGTAGCCAAGAATACCCTCTCCAGCAAGGCTATCATTCAGAATAGAAGATCAGATAAAGAGTTTCCCAGGCAGACAAAAGCTAAAGGAGTTCATGATCACTAAACCAGCCCTGTAATTAATATTAAAGGAGACTCTAAGTGCAAAGGAGAGACCAAAAATGACAAAGACAAAAAAGAATCAGAGAAAATCTCTAGGAAAAAAAATGACAAAATAAGCAATAAAATGGCAATAAATACATTATCCATCAATAATTACTTTGAATGTGAACGGGCTAAACACTTCAATCGAAAGACACAGAGTGTCAGAATGGATTAAAAAAACGCAAGACCCATCTATATAATAGCTATAAAAGGCTTATTTTAGACATAAAGACACCCAAAGATTGAAAGAGAGGGCATGGGGAAATATTTTTCATGCATATAGATGTCAAAACAAAAGCCAGAATAGCAATAGTTACATCAGAAAAATTAGACTTTAAAACAAAGACTGTAACAAGAAACAAAGAAGGGCACTATATAATCATAAAGGGGACAAACAAAAGGATATATCAATTGTAAATATGTATACACCCAACATGAAGACAACCAAATATATAAGGCAATTAAAAACAAACATAAAGAAACTAATTGATAATCATACAAAAATAGTAGGGGACTTTGCCACTCCACTTACATCAATGGACAAGTCATCTAAACAGAAAATAAACAAGGAAATAATGGTTTTTAATGACACACTGGGCCAGATGAACTTAACAGATATATTCAAAACATTCCATCCTAAAGCTGCAGAATACACATTCTTTTCAAATGCACATGGAACATTCTCCAGAATAGATCACATATTAGGTCACAAAACTGGCCTCAAGAAATAAAAGACTGAAGTCATATCATGCACTTTTTCTGAGCACAAGGCAATGAAACTAGAAATCAACCACAAGAAAAAATCTGGAAAGACCACAAATACATGGAAGTTACACAACCTCATACTAAACAATGAGTGGGTCAACCAGGAAATCAAAGAGGAAATAAAAAAATACATGGACGCAAATGAAAATGAAAACACAACAGTCTAAAGCCTCTGGGATACAATACAAGCAGTTTTAAGAGGGAAGTATAAGCAGTACAGGACTACCTCAAGGAGCAAGAGAAATCTCAAATAAACAACCTAACCTTATACCTAAAGGAGTTAGAAAAAGAATGACACATGAAGCTTAAAGCCAGGAGAAGGAAAGAGATAATATAGATTAGAGCAGAAATAAATGAGATAGAAAGTAAAAAAAAATAAATAAATAAAACAGATCAATGAAACCAGAAGTTGCTTCTTTAAAAAAAAAAAATAAAATTGAGAAACCTCTAGCCAAACTTATCAAAATAAAAGAAAAAAGAGCAAAATAAATAAGGTCATAAATGAGAGAGGAGAAATAATAACTAATACCATAGAAACACAATTATAAGAGATTATGAAAAATGATATGCCAAGAAGTTGGACAAACTGGAAAAAAAGGATAAATTCCTAGAAATATATAAATTACCAAAACAGAAACAGAAAGAAATAGAAAACATGAAGAGACTAATAACCAGCAAAGAAATTGAATCAATAATAAAAAAAAAAACCTCCCAACAAACAAAAGTCCAGGACCACATGTCTTCACAGTCAACTTCTACCAAAATTTAAAGAGTTAATACCTATTCTTCTCAAACTATTCAAAAGAAAGAAAGAAAGAAAGAAAGAAAACAAAAGAAAAGAAAAGAAAAGAAAAGGAAGGAACACTTCCAAATTAATTCTAAGAGGTCACCATTACCCTGATTCCAAATTAATTCTAAGAGGTCAGCATTACCCTGATACCAAAACCAGATAAAGACACCATTAAAAAAGAGAACTACAGGCCAATATCCCTGATGAACACAGATGCAGAAATTTTCAATAAAAGACTAGCAA
Organism: Proteles cristata cristata; assembly: GCA_017311185.1. Taxonomy (NCBI): domain Eukaryota; kingdom Metazoa; phylum Chordata; class Mammalia; order Carnivora; family Hyaenidae; genus Proteles; species Proteles cristata. The sequence continues at coordinate 56,769 of JAESUZ010001291.1, read as the reverse complement.
ACTGAATCCAACAATACATTAAAAAATCATTCACCACAATCAAGTAGAATTTATTCCTGGGTTGCAAGAGTGGTTCAATAGTCACAATCAATCAACGTGATACACCACATTAACAAAAGAAAGGATAAGAACCATATGACTCTTTCAATAGATGCAGAAAAAGCATTTGAGAAAGTACAATATCCATTCATGATAAAAAACCCTCAATAAAGTAGCTTTAGAGAAAACATACCTCAACATAATAAAGGTCTTCTATGAAAAACCCATAGCTAATCCATGGGGGAAAACTGAGAGCTTTACCTCTGAGGTCAGGAAGAAGACAGGATGTCCATGCTCACCATTGTTATTTAACATAGTGTTGAAAATCCTAGTTTCAGCAATCAGACAACAAAAGGAAATAAAAAGTATCCAAATTGGCAAGGAATAAGTAAAACTTTTACTATTTTCAGGTGACATGATGCTCTAAATAGAAAACCCTAAAGACTCCACCCAAAACTGCTAGAACTGACACACAAATTCAGTAAAGTCACAGGATATAGAATCAATATACAGAATCTGTTACATTTCTATACACCAATAATGAAGCAGCAGAAAGAGAAATTAAGGAATCAATCCCATTTCAATTGCCCCCAAACCATAAGATACCCAAGAATAAACGTAACCAAAGAGGTGAAAGACCTGTACTCTGAAAACTATAAAATATTGATGAAAGACGTTGAAGAAGATACAAAGAAATGGAAAAGCATTCCATGCTCATGGATTGGAAGAACAGATATTGTTAAAATGTCTACACTGCTCAAGAAATCTACACATTGAATGCAATCCCTATCAAAATATCACCAACATTTTCACAGAGCTAAAACCAACAATCCTGAAATTTGTATGGAACCATAAAAGTCCTTGAATACCCAAAGAAACCTTGAAAAAGAAAAGCAAAGCTAGAGGCATCACAATTACAGACTTCAAGTTACATTACAAAGCTGTAGTAATCAAAACAGTATAGTACTGGCCCCAAAATAGACACGTGGATCAATAGAACAGAGTAGAACATCTGAAATGAACACACAACTAAATGGTCAATTAAACTTTGACAAAGCAGGAAAGAATATCTAATAGGAAAAAAGACAGTCTCTTGCAAAAATAGTGTTGGAAAACTGGTCAGCAACATGCAAAATAATGAAACTGGATCACTTTCTTACATCATACCCCCAAATAAATTCAAAATGGATTAAAGACCTAAATGTGAGACCCCAAACCATAATAATCCTTGAAGAGAATACAGTTACAGGGCCTATCCATCAGGAAGAGCTAACAATTATAAATGTCTATGCACCAAATTTGGAAACACCCCAATACATAAAACAATTAATCACAAACAAAAACAATCTTATGGATAAGAATGTGCTAATAGCAGGGGACTTAAAAAAAATTTTTTTTTAATGTTTTATTTATTTCTGAGAGAGAGAGAGGCAGCGTGAGCCGGGGAGGGTCAGAGAGAGAAGGAGACACAGAATCCAAAATAGTCTCCAGGCTCTGAGCTAGCTGTCAGCACAGAGCCCAACGCAGGGCTCGAGCCCGTGAACCGTGAGATCATGACCTGAGCCGAAGTTGGAAGCTTAACCGACGGAGCCACCCAGGCGCCCCTAGCAGGGGACTTTAATACCCCACTTACAGCAATGGATAGATCAACGAGACAGAAAATCACTAGAGAAACAATGGACCTAGACGACACATTGGACCAGATGGATTTGACAGATATATTTATAACTCTACATCCTGAGGCCATGGAATTCACTTTCTTCTCAAGAGCGCATGGCACATTCTCCAAGATAGATCACATACTAGGTCATAAAGGAGCACTCAAATATAAAAGCGTTGAGATCATACCATGCACACTTTCAGATCACAATGCTGTGAAACTTAAAATTAATCACAGGAAAAAGTCTAGAAAACCTCTAAAAACATCGAGGTTAAAGAACACCCTATTAAAGAATGAATGGGGGGCGCCTGGGTGGCTCAGTCTGTTAAGCGTCTGACTTCAGCTCAGGTCATGATCTCACGGTTCGTGGGTTCGAGCCCCGCGTCGGTCTCTGTGCTGACAGCCAGTTCAGAGCCTGAAGCCTGCTTCAGATTCTGTGTCTCCCTCTTTCTCTGACCCTCCCCCGCTCATGTTGTCTCTATCTCTCTCTCAAAAATAAATAAAATATTAAAAAATTTTAAAAAAAGAATGAATGGGCCAATCAAGCAGTTAGAAAAAAAATTTAAAAATATATGGAAACAAATGAAAATGTAACTACAACAATCCAAACTCTTCGAGATGCAGCAATGGCAGTCCTAAGAGGAAAGTACATTGCACTCCAGGCCTATTTTAAGAAACTAGAAAAAGCACAAATACAAAATCGAAGAGCGCACCTAAAGGAACTAGAAGCAGAGCAGCAAGAGCACCCCAAGCCCAGCAGAAAAAGAGAAATAATAAAGATCAGGGCAGAAATAAACAATATAGAATCCAACAACAACAACAAAAACCAGTTGAACAGATCACTGAAACCAAGAGTTGGTTTTTTGAAAAAATAAAATTGATAAACCTCTAGCCAAACTTTTCAAAAAGAAAAGAGAGAGCACCCAAAGAGACAATTCATGAATGAAAATGGATTTATTACAACCAATCCCTCAGAAATATAAGCAATTATCAGGGAATACTATGAAAAATTATATGCCGACAAACTGGACAACCTAGAAGAAATGGACAAATTCCTAAACACACACTCACTACCAAAATTCACACGGGAAGAGATAGAAAATCTGAACAGATCGATAAATAGTGAAGCAATTGAATCAGTTATCAAAAATCTCTCAACAGATAAGAGTTCTAGGCCAGAGGACTTCCCTCAGGAATTCTACCAGACATTTAAAGCAGAGTTAATACCCATTCTTCTCAAGCTATTCCAAAGAATAGAAATCGAAGGAAAACTTCTGGATTCATTCTATAATGACAGCATCACTTTGATTCTCAAGCCAGAGACCCAGCAAAAAAAGAGAACTACAGGCCAATATCCTTGATGAATACAGATAGATGCAAAAATCCTCAACAAGACACTTGCAAATCGAATTCAACAGCATATAAAAAGAATTATCCACCATGGTCAAGTGGGGTTAATTCCTGGGTTACAGGATGGGATCAATATTCACAAATCAATCAATGTGATATATCACATTAACAAAAGAAAAGGTAAAAACCATATGATCCTGTCAATAAATGCAGAAAAAAGCATTTGACAAAATACAGCATCCCTTCTTAATAAAGACCCTTGAGAAAGTCGGGATAGAAGAAACTTACTTAAACATCATAAAAGCCATTTATGGGGAGCCCACAGCTTATATCATCTTCAATGGGGAAAAACTGAGAGCTTTCCCCCTGAGATCAGGAACACGACAGGGATGTCCACTCTCACCACTGTTGTTTAACATAGTGCTGGAAGTGCTAGCATCAGCCATCAGACAACAAAAGGACATCAAAGGCATCAGAATTGGCAAAGAGGAAGTTAAACTTTCACTCTTCGCAGATGACATGATACTCTACATAGAAAACCCGACAGACTCCACCAGAAGCCTACTAGAACTGATCCATGAATTCAGCCAAGTTGCAGGGTACAAAATCAATGTGCAGAAATCAGTTGCACTCTTATACACCAACAATGAAGCAACAGAAAGAGAAATCAAGAAACTGATCCCATTCACAATTGAACAAAAAAAAACATAAAATACCTAGGAATAAACCTAACCAAGGATATAAGAGATCTGTATGATGAAAACTATAGAAAACTTATGAAGGAAACTGAAGAAGACACAAAGAAATGGAAAAACATTCCATGCTTATGGATTGGAAGAATAAATATAATTAAAATGTCATTACTACCCAAAGCAACCTACACATTCAATGCAATCCCAATCAAAATTGCACCAGCATTCTTCTCAAAACTAGAACAAACTATCCTAAAATATGTATGGAACCACAAAAGACCCCCAGCAGCCAAAGTAATATTGAAGAAGAAAACCAAAACGGGAGGCATCAGAATCCCAGACTTAAGCCTCTACTACAAAGCTGTCATCATCAAGACAGTATGGTATTGGCACAAAAACAGACACATAGACCAATGGAATAGAATTGAGAACTCAGAAGTGGACCCAAAAGTACACAGCCAACTAATCTTTGACAAAGCAGAAAAGAGTATCCAATGGAAAAAAGACAGCCTCTTTAACAGATGGTGCTGGAGAACTGGACAGCAACATGCAGAAGAATGAAACTAAATCATTTTCTTACACCATACCCAAAAATAAACTCAAAATGGAATAAGGACCTGCTTGTGAGACAAGAAACCATCAAAACCCTAGAGGAGAAAGCAGGAAACAACCTCCTTGACCTCCGCTGCAGCAATTTCTTACTTGACATATCCCCAAAAGCAAAAGAATAAAGAGCAATAATAGACTATTGGCACCTCATCAAGATTAAAAACTTCTGCATGGCAAAGGAGACAATCCACAGAACTACTAAACAACTGACGGAATGGGAAAGGATAGTTGGAAATGACATATCAGATAAAGGGTTAATATCCAAAATCTATAAGGAACTCACCAAACTCCACATCCGAAAAACAAACAACCCAGTGAAGAAATGGGCAGAGTATATGAACAGACACTTCTCCAAAGAGGACATCCAGATGGCCAACAGACACATGAAATGATGCTCAGCGTCCCTCCTCATCAGGGAAATACACATCAAAACCACACTGAGATACCACCTCACACCAGTCAGAGTGGCTAAAATGAGCCAAATCAGAGGATTCTAGATGCTGGCAAGGATGTGGAGACACGGGCACCCTCCTACACTGTTGGTGGGAATGTAAACTGGTGTAGCCCCTCTGGAAAACAGTGTGGAGGTTCCTAAGGAAACTAACAATAGAACTCCCCTAGGACCCAGCAATAGCACTGTTGGGAATTTACCCAAGGGATACAGAAATGCTGATGCATAGGAGCACATGTACCCCAATGTTCATAGCAGCCCTCTCCACAATAGCTAAAACATGGAAAGAGCCTAAGTGTCCATCAACAGATGAATGGATCAAGAAGATGTGGTTTATCTATACCATGGAATACCACATGGCAATGAGAAAGAATGAAATCTGGCCATGTGTAGCAACATGGAGGGAACTTGAGGGTGTTATGCTGAGCAAAATAAGTCAGGCAGAGATGGACAGATACTATATGTTTTCACTTATAAGTGGAACAGGAGAAACTTAACAGAGGACCATGGGGGAGGAGAAGGGGAAAAAATAGTGGGGGAGAGGGAGGGAGGCAAAATATGAGAGACTCTTGAATAATAAGAACAAACTGAGGACTGATGGGGGTGGGGGAGAGGGGAAGGGGGGTGATCGACATGGAGGAGGGCACTTGGGACGAGCACTGGGTCTTATATGGAAACCAACTTGACAATAAACTATGAAAGAAAAAAATGACACATTTTGTTACAAAAAAAAAAAGAAAGCTAATGCATACTCAAACGTAAATTTAGACCTCCACACTCAACAATCTCCTGCGTTTTCTGAATTATGGTGGCTGCAGTAGGAGCTGGAAGACAGAGGTAACTCTTAGTCTCACTGTGAATGTGCCACAAGCTGGAGGGGCCTGACATCACCTCAAAACACCGGAAACTAGTAGATGACTGAATCTAAACCCTGGCTACCACTACCCAACTCCCAGTGAGATCAAAGGGTTCAGTCCCTCCATAGTGCAAGAATTGGAAAGCAGAGAGAGATCTCAAGGTCTTAGGGTGTTCTGGTGAATCACTTGCAAGGCCCTGCTGGACAGAGGTGGTTGACTTCATTCTCAAGAGGACCACAGGTAAACAAACCATCTGAAACTGCTACCGATTCCCTACCCAGCTTAACTCCTAATAAGAGGAAAGAAATCATTCCTTTACCTCAGCTGCCTAACAGAAAACGGTATACCATTTGGGAGCAAAAGATTATTTGCCTCAGTGTCTACTCATTTATAGACAATGTCTGTCATGCTAGTGTAAATAAGAGACATGATTTATAGTGTAGATTTAAAAAAACAAACATTGAGGGGCACCTGCGTGGGTCAGTTAAGTGTCTGAACCTTGATTTCATCTCAGGTCATGATCTCATGGTTTGTGGATTCAAGCCCTGAACTGGGCAGTGCACTGGCTGCGCAGAACCTGCTTGGTATTCTCTCTCTCACTCTCTCTCTCTCTGTCCCTCCCCTACTCTCTCCCTCTCAAAATAAATAAATAAACTTCAAAAAATAAAAATAAAAAAAACCCAAATACTGATAGAATCAGACCTGTAGATGCAGATGACCCAGATATTGGAATTAGTGACACAAATTTCATAATCTCTTCTCTTAACATTAGAGGGATATTTGAAAAATAATCTTTTATTTATTTCAGCTTTACAATTCCTTCAGTTTTCTCCTTATCCCTCATACTGACAAAAATCCAAAGGATTGAGAAAATTAGCAAGACTGTGGGGAACCAGGCACTTTTACACCTTGCTGATTGGAATGAAAATAAGCACTATCCTAAGAAAAAGAATTTGACAACACTGAATAAAACTACATATGCATGTATTCTTTGACTTACAGATTTCACATCTAGGAATATTTTCCTGAAGATACACTTTGAACAACAGGAAAATACATGTGCAGAAAGTTATTCATATGCAAAAGTGATTCATTGCAGCTCTATTTGTAATTACAAAATATTGCCAATTACTTAAATGCTCAAATGCAGGAGACTGCTTTCAGTGGCTAAGTCTGAGATAATTTGAGCATCAAGATAAGTTAGGACAATAATTGTTGGATACGTAAACTATGGGAAATATATACTATGGAGTATTACAAATGGGTAAAAAAAAGAGGAAAATTTCTATGAATTGAAAGGAAATAGTTCTGAGAATATATTTTAAGTGAAAACCACAAAAGAATACATGTGATATGCCACCTTTTTTATAAAAAGTAGAAGAAAATCAGGGCACCTGGGTGGCTCAGTTGGTTGAGCACCCAATTCTTGATTTCAGCCCTGGTTATGATCTCACAGTTCATGAGTTGGAGCTCCACACTGGGCTCTGAGCTGACAGTGCGGAGTCTGTGTGGGATTCTCTCTCTCTCCCACCCTCTCTGCCCCTCCCACACTCTCACTCTCACTCTGTCTCAAAATAAATGAACTTTTTTTTAAAAAGTAGAAGAAAATTTAAAAACTAAACATATGTGTATAATTTTGAAAAAATAAATAAAAGAAAGATAGTACAAAAACTAATGAAACCGGTTACCCACAGGGATGAAGATGAAGGGATTGTAGGAACAGAAGGGATGACTCTTCCCTGAGTATATGTTTCTAGACAATTTTGACTTCTGAATTCATATGAATGTTCTACAAATCTAATAACATAAGTATGAGAGAAACATCTCAAACTAAAGGAAAACAGGAACAAATGAGCCAGTTTCCAATGAATAAAGTGATTTGCCCGAAGATGTTTTTCCTTATTTTTTTAGTTTATGTATCTATTTGGGGAGGGAGGGAGGGAGGGACGGAGGGGGGGCGGAGAGAGAGGGAGAGAGAGAGAGAGAGACAGAGACAGAGACAGAGAGACAGAGAGGAGATAATCCCAAGCAGGCTCCATGCTCAGTGCAGGGCTCAATCCCATGACCCCGATTATGACCTGAACTGAAATCAAAAGTCGGATACTTTACCAACTGAGCCAGCCAAGTGCCCCAGCATTTCCTTCCTTTATAAGTCTGAATAAAACTTTGTTGTACAGATATACCATATTTGTTTATTAGTCAGTGGACACTAGAGTTGCTTCTAGATCTTGTCTATTGCAAATAATGCTGCTGTGAACATGGGTGTACAAATATCTCTTTGAGACCTTACTTTACACGGGGGGGTTTATATCCAGAAGTGGAATTTCTGGATCATATAGTAATTCTGTTCTTAATTTTTTGGAGAAGTACATTGTTTTCCATAGAGGCTGTAACATTTTACATTCCACCAACAGTGCACCTGTGCTCCAATGTCTCCACATCCTTGCCAATAATTATTTTCTGTTTTTGATAATACCTGACTTCATAGGTATAAAGTGGTATCTCATTGTGGTTTTGATTTGCATTTTTCTGATGAGGAGTGATACTGAACATCTTTTCATGTGCTTACTGGCCATTTTTACATCTTCTTCAGAGAACAGTCTATTATTCAAGTCCTTTGTCTATTTTTTAATCAGGTTGTTTTTGTGCTTGATTTGTCGGAGTTCCTTCTGTTTTCTGGATATTAATCCCTTATCAGATATACAGTGAGCAAATACTCTCTCTGATTCCATGGTTTGCCTTTAGACTCTGTTGTTTTTGGTAATGCATAAAATCATTTAATTTTGCATGGAGGAGGGCACTTGTGGGGAAGAGCACTGGATGTTATATGGAAACTAACTTGACAATAAACTATTTGTAAAAAAAAAAAAAAAAAGAATATGAACTTAATGGTAAAAAAACCAAAAATAACCAAAATCATTTAATTTTGTTGTATTCCAATGTATTATTTAATTTTGCTGTCCATGATTTTAGCGAGATCCAAGAAGTCATTGCCAAACCCCGTATCACAAAGCTTTCCTCTCATATTTTCTTATAAGGGTGTTCTAGTTTTGGGTCTTACATTTGGGCCTCTGATCCATTTTGTATGTGGTAAAAAGTAAGAGGGGAATTTCATTTGCTTGCATATCAATATTCAGTTTCCCCAGCACCATTTGTTGAAAAGACTGTCCTTTCTTCATTGAATGGCTTTGACCCTCTTCTTGAAAATCATATGATCATATATGTGAAGGTTTATTTTTGGGCTCTCTCTTCTATTCCGTTGGTCTGTATGTCTGTCTTTATGTCAGTACCCCAAATAAGTTTTAAACATAATACTCTGACTTCAATCTAAAGGAAAAAAATGTAAACAAACCTTGACTCTTTTCAGTAGGTTTATTTGTTATAGTCACAGGAACATTATGAAATCATGTTGTGGGTATTGCAGAATTGAGCAAATGAGGGACTAGTGAGGTTTTTGGGAGCCAGAGCAATATGGAAGTTAGAAGACAGAAATATGGAATGGGGTGAAGGCAAGCAAAAACTTAGGTTGGATTCAAATTAGAGGCATTGGTCTAAATTTATTATTGCAACGACACTCAGACATTCAGTTGCAATGAGCAGAGCCTCAGTCCAGACCTTCATTTCTAAATATAATTCTCCACAGAAACGAACCAGGACTTCATGGAGAAATGGCTTATTCAAAGCCTGTAAAATACAAGATGAACTGAGAACATCTTCTTATGCCAGAAATTAAGCGCCAAAAGAATGATGAAGGTATATGAGAAAAAATGAAAGGCCTTTCACTGGCCAAGGCTGGGATAATTGAGCATTAAGGCAAATAAGAACAGTAATAGAGTAAATCACAAATCCATGAATCCACGCTGATAATAGATCATAAATTAATAAATACTTGGGAAGAAAAGGTAAGCTGTTTCGTACAGCAGAATGCTGATAAACAAACACAGTAGCACGGATGGAATTCGAAAATCACTACTTAAAAACCATCTTAGTAAAGACAGATTTCGGCAAGAATCCTCACGCATGCCAAATTGGGGGAACGAGAGTTTGACAGGAAACAGTACTTGCATATAGTCCCAGAGTATCTACCTACAAGTTTCTTATTTATTATGAGTGGGGACATGGTAGCTTCAGAGTGGAGAAATCTGACCACAGATGATTGTAACCGACTCCATCAGTTAGGGACAAATGGACCGTGTTTAAATGTAAAAGTCTAGGCTTTGAGGAGGATGACCGAGGAAGTATTAAGGTACCTTCAGAACCTTCTGGTAAATCAGTGCCTGTAGGAGGGGTGAGGACAAGGGGAGCTGAAGAAAGAGACAATGGTATTTGGAGAGACTGAGGCGCACCTGCCTAGCAAGCGCCAGGAGCTCTCTATCTGGACCACAGAGATTAGGAGTGGGGTCTGCTGCCCAGACCCCCCTCTCAAGAAGACTTGCTGCCTCTCTCGGAGGGAACGCAGTCCCCAGGCAGAGAAATGCCTGGCCCCATTCACACCCCTCATAGGATGACTGGTGGGCAGGGAGTAATGGCCCAGCCCCTGTCAACCAGAGGCACACAGTATGGTCCCAACAGACAGAACCCCTCCCAGATTGGTCACGGCCTCATCAGGCCTGGGGCCCCCGGACTTTGCTCCTCTGCCAACCCTTCTCCCTGACGCCCCTCACGGGTCAATGCTTTCGTCAATCTGCATCCCACACTCAGCCCCTGCTTCCGAAGCACCCTACCTGCGCTCCCTCAAAAGTGACTACTTTTCCTACTGAATTAAGGAGAACAGGAGCAGATCAGACACTTATTATAATACACTGTTTCAGAAGAAAGCAACAGATGAACACAGACTGTTCCAATGAATGAAAATCTCTGCCTTTGGAAATCTGTTTGTGGGATACTTGGACTGGGGGATACATTTTCCAAGATGCAGGATGATACCAAGAAAGTGGCTGGATTGTGTATAAGTTTCTTAGGCTTGCTGTAACAAAGTAACGCAACCTCTGTGGCTTGAGACCACAGTCGTTCTCTCCATTCTGGAGGCTAGAGGTCCCCCAACAAGGTGTGAACAGGGCCATGGCCCCTCCCCCTTCCTCTGTGCCGCTGGAGTCCTTGGGGGTCCCTGCGTGTGGCTGCGTTATTTCAATCTCTGCTCCCAGCTTCATGTTGCTCCTGTCTGCACGGGGGGCGTTCTCCTCTGTGTGTGTCTGTGGCTGCGTTTCTTATCCTCTCTTTATAAACACACCAGTTATATTGGATTAAGGGCCCGCCCTACTCCAGTATGGCCTCATCTTAATTTATAGCTCAATTACAACTGTAGAGGCCCTATTTTCAAATAAGGTCATATTCACAGGTTCCGGGCGTTACGACTTCATCCCTTGTGGGAACTGGGAAAAAAATCCGTCTGTGAATCTATTTTCTATAATTCTGGCCATCACATGTGGGGGGAGGGTTCAAGTTCGCCTTGCCATGCAATCCTGCCACACTGGCTGGGTGTCCTGCAATTCCATTCAGCCCTGACACCATCTGCCTGGACTTGGCATCGAATCCCACAGAGTAAGCGTTCAGTCTCACAAGACTGCACCCCTTTAGACACCAGGTGCAAGTCCAGGTTGTCACTGTGCTACTGACCAACTGTTCATTAGTACAGTAAAATCTTATTTTGCCAGCATAATTCGTTCCGGAAATAGGCTTGTAATCCAAAGCATTTGTATATCAAAGCAAATTTCCCCATAAGAAATAATAGAAACTCAGATGACTTGTTCCACATGCAAAAATAGCCACACAAAAATGGTTATAATACTGTAATAAAATACAAAAGAATAAAGAATAAAATGTAAAGAAAAATAAATTCGTGTGCACTTACCTCTGTAAACCTTCGTGCTGGTGTGAAGGAGACAAGAGAGGAGGGTTATCTTGTAGGATGACTTTCACATCATTAACAGAATCACTGGTGTCATTGCTCAAGGAATCTTTTCCTGCACGGGGGCCAATGTATACGCTCACATGGATGCTGACTACAGCACAGTGTTAATAAACTCTTGGTACATACTGTATTTAATGGCAATAAGGCAGCCGAGGAAAGGGTCTACATCTGCAGGCTGCCTGACCTAGAAGGAAGCAAAGCATTCCTAGGCTTAATCTTCTATGGAAAAGCAAAGCACTGTCCACAGGTGCTCAGACATGACAAAAAATACACTAGCGCCAGTCATGGGCACCTTCCAACTTTCTGAAAAATCACTGATTTCTGCCCAACACCGCAGCCTGAGACCGAGCATCCGAGCATGGGAGATGATCACCCACAATCCTGCAGAGAGAGAGAGAGAGAGAGAGAGACCCATTGGCTCCGTTGTGATCATGTGACGTTCAGCATCATGTACTCCTATTGCAAGACATCACCTGTTTAGCAACTTAAAATGTATTAGAAATATTTGCTTGTCTTGCAGACACTCGCAGAAGTTACTTACAATCCAAGGTTTTACTGTAAATCAGAGGTTCCCATATCCCCCTCCTTGGATTCAATCAACTTGCTCTATCATCTCATGGAACTCAGAGGCACATTTTGCCTACAAGACCGCTGATTTATTATAAAGGGATATAACGCAGGAGCAGGTGGAAGAGAGGTGCAGAACCTCTTAGCCCCTCCCTGCGTTCACCAGCCCAGAAGGTCTCTGGATCTAGTCCTTTTGGGTTTTTATGGAGGCTCATTACATAGGCGCGAAGGATTAAATCATTGGCCATAGGTGACTGAACCCCCTCTCGGGCTTTTCTCCCCTCCCCAAGAGAGGAGTCTGTAGGGGTGGGGGATTGAAAGTTCTAATATTCTAATCACATGGTTGGGTCCCTGGCAACCAGCCCTCATCCTCACAGTTTTCCAAGAGCCACCTCATCAACAGGCATTCAAGTGTGGGTGACAGGGGCTTGCTTTGGAACAGCCAGATGCCTTCACGGCTCTAATCACTCGGGGGAATTCCAAGGGTTTTAGGAACTCTGTGCCAGAAACACGGACACGGACCAAACATAATATTTCTTCTTTAAAGTGACAATATCACGGGGACACAACCCAATCCATGACAGTTGTGTCCTAGACTAACTGAAGCCTGTGTAAGCCCAACAGTGTTGAACTATAGCAGTAACACTGAAAGCAGTCCTTATAGGGACTAATCCTTCCCTCACCACGCAACCCGCCTGATTCCTGGGAGGTGGTTTCAAACAGTAGCCTGTTGGGGGTCTTTCGAGAAGAGTGATGGAGAGAGGGGATTTTGAGATGTGAGAACGGGTAGTAGGTCACATGGCCTCTGGACAGAAAGAAGGCTCTACTGCAAGGAAGCAGGCAGTGTTTGGAAGAACACAATGCTTCGTCTAGGCTTCCTGCACACAAAATCCTATCAAGACCCTGGACTGGCTTCCTTAACCAGGGGCTTTGGCTGAAGTGCAGGCTTGAAGTGGGGAGACATTGTGGACAAGGTGGGGGTCCAAAGACCTCCCCCACCATGGTTGGCGGCAGGACCCCTACTGTGCAGGTGGCATAGCTCTAGGAGTTGCCTTGGAGACAGAAGGATAGGGGGTGAGAGAACACGAGGTGAGGACGGGGGAGGAGCCATGCAGCCAAAGGCGGCCACATCTGGATAGTTAGATGTTTATAAAATACAAACATGGGCAACTTAACCAAAAATAAGTTCCTTGAACCAAAGGAACTTTTATCATGTATAACATGATAAAATTAAGTATTTGTCAAGAGGTTTTGAAGTACATCCCTGCTACAAAGCTGGGGTTGTCCAAGCTGGAAAATTCCCCATAAGATAATCCAGCTCTTGAAGCTATTAAGAGGGTGCCCTCAGTCGCCCAGACAAATATACTCACACCCACATTGGACGTGGAATTTTTATAGCTTATGTGTGGATAGCAAATAGCTTGAAATATTTTCAGGAACTTGTCCCCTTCTTCAGAACGAGGTGTGGCTAATTAGAATTTCCATTTTGTTTTGCTCCCTGATCTCTCGATTGGCTTAGTGGCTATTAAATGATGTTCTAAGCAATTTGCTGGGGATATGGGAGTTGTTTTGCATCTACCCTGCAAAAAAGCATCAAGCATGGTGTCAAAATAGGTTATGGTTATTAGGCAATTTATACATTGTGATTGCTTTTCTTAGTGACCAATGGCTCTGTCTATGAAAAACAAAGCTCTTGCCTCCTACTTAGTATTTTGGGATGCATTAGTGATGCATTATTAATGTAGTGAGGAAGTTGCTATTTTTAGACCTGGTTACATGAGGAGTAGAAGAGGGCAGTAATACAGGCAAAATTTAGTAAAAATATGTGGGACTAAAATGTAAATAATTGGCATAATTTGAAGAGTTGACTATGAATCCCCACTTATATGTTTTTACTTGAATGTAGAAGATCATTGGTCAAAATATGTATCTTTCTACAGAACGTGCTCCATCTGCTAATTTAACATCTGTGAGAGAAAATGAAATTGCTCCTGAGTCTTTGAACAAAGAGGGGAGTGTAACAACTACTTATGATTTGGTCGAGGCCAAAAGTCCAGTTAGGCTCCACCAAATGTTTAAAGGAAATGCCTCCTTCATTGGATACAATGGTGCAAAGAGGTTGTGGCTAATGAGACTCTATAGCACATATTATAACTCTTGTAAGTGCTTCAAAGAGTTAGACACGTTTAAACATGGATTTAAAAATCTCCTTCTTTAAGGATCTGAATTGGACTTAGAAGATATAAAGACTGGCAAGGATAAAGCTCTGTGCCATTAAAACTTAGGGAAAGTGAGTTCTGTGATGTCAGAGTAGTAATTCTGGGCCTATTCCAAATTATCAGAAGCTATCATAATTCACATTTATTTATTTATCAATCAGTCTGAAGTTCAACTTAGGAAGAAAGAAGGTAAACCGTAAGTTAAAACTAATTCGGGAAGGGGCTCCTGCGTGGCGCAGTTGGTTAAGCATTTGACTCTTGATTTGGGCTCAGGTCACGATATCAAAGTCACAAGATGGAGCCCTGTGCCGGGCTCCAAGCTGAGCATGGAGCCTGATTAAGGTTGTCTCTCTCCCTGTCCCTCCCCTGCGTACACCTGCACGCTCCCTCTCCCTCTCTCTCAAAAAAAAAAAAAAAAAAAGTCAGGAGTTCCTCCTTGCCTGGAAGAAGATCTGGAGTGGGAGTCACGATACTGTCTGTGAACCTCACCTGAACAAATGTTAACTACAACTTGACACCTGAGCTTGTCCTCAACGCCGGGAAGAACGGGTTATTCCTCATTAAGAATGAAATCTATATGGAACTGCAGGAGCCCCAGTTTTCCTTGACTGACTGAGGAGAAAAATGGGGGGGGTCACTAGGAGGAAGAACACAGGCAAGCACGGAATGCTGGTAGGTGGGCCCAGGGGTGTTGGGGTTGAAGGAAATGGATGCAAAAGCACGGCCTCTGTAACTCTGGAGGGGAAGGTGCCTCTGAGACCACGGATGCTGTGTGCTGCCGCTGTGCGCAGGGAAGTCTGCAGCGCTGAAGGTCTTCCTCAGAGACAGATGCAGGGGATGACGGGGTAGCCTAATGGGTGCGGCTCTGGGCACGCCACACCCTCCGGGACCAGAGAAGGGTCCATCTGATGAATATATCTGGGTCCTGCAGGAGATTTGGTATGAAAAAGCCTCAACTGGCCTATCAGTATTTAAAAACCCCTCTCTTGGTCAGCAGTAGAAAAGACTGCCCAGAGGCGCCTGGGTGGCTCCGCCAGTTGAGCTTGCAACCTCAGCTCAGGTCATGATCTCACGGTTCCTGGGTTCAAGTCCCACGTTGGGCTCTGTGCAGACAGCTCAGAGTCTGGAGCCTATTTCAGATCCTGTGTCTCCCCTCTCTCTACCCCTCCCCGCTGTTATGTCATTGTATAGCATAACAGTATTTAAAAATCATCATATTTGGGTGCCTCTCCCACACACCACCGTTCCAGGAACATTATTGCAGAATGAGAAGAAACACCTGAGGATGGACGCCCACTATCTAGTCTCGTGTAGCCAGGCATGTTTTTTCAACCAATATTTCCAAAGCACCTACTAAGCAGCAGCTAAAGAACTTCATCACCATCCTAGACTGGCTAGAATGACCTTCAGAGCAACCTGAAAATGGATACGGTTTTCTCTCTCAGCTGGAGTGAACTAATTTGATAAATTTGTGCAGAACAGCTGTGTAACACGCTCGGCACATATTCCAAAGAGAACTAATCAAGAAAGGACTCTCCACCCCTTTCCACCCATATTCCAGAACTAGATCTGGGCATCTGAATGGCGGGAAAAGCTAGCCATTTGCCATTTTAGTTAAAAAGATATTTGCTGTGTCCCCAAAATTGGTGGGGGGATGATTGCAAGGAGAGACGAAGCCTGGTGCAGTGGGACCCTGGAGGGCGTGGGCCCTCAGCAAGCAGACGAAAACTAAACCTGCTTGGTTTTTACTGCTTGGAACTCTGTCCCTTGCTTGTTAGAAAGAGGGCAGTGACATCTGCAAGTAAGGCTATAGCCAGGCCTGGCATGGGAGCAGAGGGGGATTTGGGGCTCATAGTATAAAGTGCCCATGGACTGATATGCTCCAGAACATTCTGGTGCATTCCAGCATTCTGAGGCTGGTATCTTCATGACAAGATCCCAGGGTAGAGCTAAGGTTCTGAAGCCCCCTGTTTTAGAGACCTGACTCAATTTCTGTCTTCTGGGCAGACTTTCCTTTCCTTTTCTTTTTTAATGTTTGTTTGCTTGTTTTTGAGAGAGAGTGAACGAGCGAGCTGGGGAGGGGCAGAGAGAGGGGAGACACAGAATCTGATATAGACTCCAGTCTCTGAGCTGTCAGCACAGAGCCAGATGCCAGGCTCAAACCCACAAACCCTGAGATCATGACCTGAGCCAAAGTGATGCTTAACCTACTGAGGCACCCAGGCGCCGCTGGGCAGTCTTTAGTTTCTACTGAGAGCTGACCAAGAGAGGGATTTTCTCTTTACTTCCCTCTGAAGGAAACTCCTGTTTGCTTTGGATGTTGGAAGTAGGGTGACCCGTTCATCCAGGTTTACCCAGGAATTTCTGGGCTTTACAACCAGAAGTCCTGTCCCCTGGAATCACCCTCATTCCCATGCAAACGGGGATGACCAATCATCCTGAGGAAATAAGAGTCAAGGGAACGGTCTGGATGTTTCCGTGATGAACTGACGCACAGGTTAGTGGCTGCAAACCACTACCCTTTTGTTTGCTCACCAGGCTGCACTCGGCTGGGATCAGTGGGCCGGTTCTTCTGGTGGTCTCACTGATGATGATTGTGTGGCTGCCTTTAGTCAGCGGGTCAGACGGAGGCTGAGGTTCCTCCCTTTCCACGAGGCCCCTCCACGGCGGCCCGGGGCTCCTCAGACCCGCTGGGCTTCCCCAGGCTCAGGCTGGAAGTGAGCTCAGGCCCGTGCACTTTTCCTGTATCTTCTCTGCAAAAAGCCAGTCACGGTGCCATTCTACAGCCAAGCTCGGCGGGGGTGGGGGAGGGTTGGCTCCCAAGGAGTGAATGGCAAGGGGTAGTTCACGCGGTTGCTCCACAGGAGACAGTCGGCCTCAGAAGTGCAGTCAGATGCTCACTGGACCCACGGGGTTCAGGTGCCTGGTGCCCCCTGGCCGGCTTGCTGGGCCCTCGGCCATACTGCCTCCCTCTCAAGAGTGACCATGAAGAGTTTCCACTGGTCAGGGCCTCCAAGAGCTCTGCGTAAAGTATTCGACAAACGTGTCCCTATGATTCTTCCTTCTGCTGAGCACACTGAGGTTGGTGAATCCCGGTGAAGGTTGCCAGAAGGTTCGCAGGGAGCCACAGGGCAAGGGGCCTGGGACACTTCTGGGGGAAGTGAGCGTCGGCGCCAAGCTACCTGCTCAGCGCGACAACTGCACAGATCACCCAAGCACAGCACCTTGTCTAAGGGACTGTCCCTTCTCAGCACGGAACCGCCCTGCCCTGGGCCGCAAAGCTCCTCTTACAAGTCTGAGCAGCTGTGGGCGCTGCTTTCCTCTCCACTGCAGTCCTAACCCTGCGCTGACTCGGTTCCCGGTCACCTTTCCTCAGGCCTGGCGGCGTCCTGGGGGTTCCTCGGGCCCGGCGGCGTCCTGAGGGGTCCCTGAGGCCAGCGAGCGTCCTGGGGGGTCCTCGGGCCCGGGCGTCCTCAGTCCCTCCCGGCGGCGTCCTGAAGGGTTTCCTGGGCCCGGCGGCGCCCCCGGCCCAGCCGTCCGCCCGGCGCGGCGCCTGAGGGTCCCTCGGCCGGCGGCGTCCTGAGGGTCCTCGGGCCCGGCGTCCTGAGGGTCCCTCGGGCCCGGCGGCGTCCCTGAAGGGTTTCCCTGGGCCCGGCGGCGTCCTGGGGGTCCCTTGGGCCGGCGTCTGGTCCCGGGCCGGCGTCCTGAAGGTTTCCTGGGCCCGGCGGCGTCCTGGGGGTGGGGGGCCGCGGCGTCCTGGGGGTCCACCTGGGCCCGGCGGCGTCCTGGAAGGGTTTCCTGGGCCGGCGGCGTCCTGAGGGTCCTCGGGCCCGGCAGCGCCTGGGGTCCCTCCCGCCCGGCGGCGTCCTGAAGGGTTTCCTGGGCCGGGCGGCGTCTGGGGGTCCCTCCCGGCCCGGCGCGTCCTGAAGGGTTTCCTGGGCCCGGCAGGCGCCCTGAGGGTCCCTCGGGCCCGGCGGCGTCCTGAAGGGTCCCTGGGCCGCGCGTCCCTGAAGGTTTCCTGGGCCCGGCGGCGTCCCGAAGGGTTTCCTGGGCCCCCGGTCCTGAGGGGTCCCTCGGGCCCGGCGGCGTCCTGAAGGGTTTCCTGGGCCCGGCGGCGTCCTGAGGGGTCCCTCGGGCCCGGCGGCGTCCTGAGGGGTCCCTCCGCCAGCAGCGTCCTGAGGGCAGGGCGAGGCGGCTTTCCGGGACGCACAGCTGGGGGTGGGGCGCTCTTCGGACGAGCCCATCCCCTGCCTCCGCGTCAGAGCACCTCGTCCCGGTTCCCCAGGCCCGCCCCCTCCCCTGAAGCCCCTCCCCCCCTTTTTTTTTGCTGGAAAGAATCTGGCCCCCCTCCGCCTCCCCCAACGCAAACTCCGCCTCGAAGGAACCCCGGAGCTGGCTCGGTCCCCTCCCCCTGCGGGACGTCTTCCACCGCCGCGGGCGCTCGCGGCGTTTGGACTTCGGGCTCCTTCCCTCCCTTTTTCCCGCCGCCCCGCCCCGCGTCCCGCCCGCGCTCTGTCGCTTTAAGCCGGTGTCTAGTGCCGCGCCCTCCCGCGCCCCTGCCGGCGCTCCACGCCCGCTGCTCGCCGCCCCTCCCGCTCCTCCTCCGCCCGCGCCCCGTCTCGTCCTCGCAGCCGCCGGCCCGCCGCCCGCTCCGCTGCTCGCCGCCTCCGGGACCCGCAGCCATGGCCGACATCAAGACGGGCATCTTCGCCAAGAACGTGCAGAAGCGGCTCAACCGCGCGCAGGAAAAGGTCAGAGCGGGCGGCGGGGCCGGTGGCGGGGCCGGGCGGGCGGGGAGCGGCGGGGGCCGGGGTGCGGGGCCGCCCTGCGCTGCGCCGCGGCGACTGCGGCGAGGCGGCCGCGGGCGGGGAGGCGGGAGCGCCGGGCGCGCGGTCCGCGCGAGTCTCCCGGGCCCGGCTCGCCCCCCGCGCGCCCTCCGGGGTCCGGCTCGCCCCGCGCGCCCTCCCCGGGCCCGGCTCGCCCCCGCGCGCCCTCCGGGGCCCGGCTCGCCCCGCGCGCCCTCCGGGGCCCGGCTCGCCCCGCGCGCCTCCGCTCCGGGGGCGGCTCGCCCCCCCGCGCCCTCCCGGGCCCGGCTCCCCCGCGCGCCGGGCCCGGCTCGCCCCGCGCCCTCCGGGCGGGCGACTGCGCGAGCGGCGGCAGGTGCGGCGGCCCCGCCGCGGTCCCCGGGCCCAGCGCGTCTCCCCGCCGCGGCCGTCCGCTTCCCGCTGGCCCGCGGGTTCGGGCGGGAGATGGCGGCAGCGGCCCTCCCGCGGGGGGTCTCCCGGGGACCCAAGTGCGGCAGAAACGGCTGGTGCAGCGCAGAGGCTACCCCCCCACCCCCATCTGTAGGGACCCATCGGGCTCATCTCGGAAAACCAAATGACTTTAACACAGCGCTGTCGAGTGAATCCTGGAGTTCAAAATAGACATCTAGACACACGCTCTTCTTCTTCTGTGTATGTTTTTGGGTGGTCTCTCTCCGTATGTTCCCCTCTTGGGCGCCAGTGTCCTCCGGAAGGTCAGAATAAATGTGACCTGAACCTAACAGTTCTTGCACATTTCTCCAAAAAGGAGGGCATTTTATTGCATTAAAAAAATCCACATTGCACGCTCAGGTTGGGTTCCCTAGTGTTTTACAAGCTCTTCAGCAAATCGGCCCCTCAGTAATTTATTGTTCTCCGCCAGAGATGGGCACAGATGCACCCCGGGTTTGCGCCAAGCGCAGCGCTGTGCAGTTGAGGTATTGTGACAGGCGCGGGGCTCCCGGCCCCTCTCACCGCTTTGCCCCGTGTCTCCAGCCGAAGGGCGTTCGTACTGTAGCTCAAGCACCACATTGAAAATGAACGCCGCCTGCCTGAGCCCCAGGTTTGTACCAGTGGAACTGTGTTCCCTTTCCTGTGGCCGTATTTTCCGTCCCCGGGATTCTGGGTGTGGAGTGCAAGTCAGATTTGCCGCCTTGCTCAGAATGACCGTGAATGTGTCTCTTCAGACCCTGGCCCAGGTCCTGGTTTCTGGTTTCCACTCACCTGGGGGAACTGAGCAGAAGGGGGCACCGACCCCTTGGCCTGTCTGTCCCCAGGCCCAGAGGCTGCCTCCAGCCCCTCCCTCCACACATGCACACTCCCGCAGTAAGAGGATTGTATTTCTTTTAATATCCACCCGAGCTCACCCTGAGCGCACGAGAACCTCCTCCTTTCCCCTCCTGCCCCTCCTTCGGCAGCCGCCTTAGCAGGGCTTCCTGGCCTCTTCCAGTCCTGCCTGCTCGCTTGTCCAGAAAGTAGCTAAGGATCCGCTGGGATCCCAGCCCGGGGTTGTCATCGTTTTTCCAGGCTCCACTTTACCCACTTGTAGGTATCCCTACCCGCTCTCCACTTCCAGCTAATTACTCGAATCTTTGGCCTGGAGCTTTTTACGGAGTCCGCTTTCCATCTGTGAAAGAATTTAGTGATACAGTCCGCCTTTTCACGTATTAAATTATTTCTTAATCTAGGTCACCAGCTGTTAATATGCTAAAAATAAATGAAAAGATATTGTAATCTGTCTTACAGAGCATTGCAAGCCCTTATGAATTGTTGAAAACTCACTATGTCCTTATTAAGGTCAAGTGTGTATTACAATCAAAGCGGTTCTGGATGGTGGTTACTTTTCCATGGGAGGGAGTTCGAAGGGAGGCTTATATGGGGCTTCAACTACCCTGTTTTCTTCCCGGGGGAAAGTGCTGGTGAAAAGTGCCTGCTGCACCACATTTCAGGCATTAAGACACCGAAAGGCTTGAGAGTATGGTTTCCACCTGTGGGTAAGTTCCGCCTCTTTCTTGAGCCGGAAATGGGATGTGGGAACCCAGGTGAGGTAGCCCAGCCAAGACCAAACAGAAGCTACTGGAGGGTGGAAAACACAGTAAGTGGCTGCTGAAGGCATTAGACATCTCCCCCAGAGATTCCTTCCTTTTATGTCTTTGGACTATTCCTTTTCTATGATGCACAGAATACTCCATCGCAGTATCTGTATACATCACGTGTTCTTAAGACCTTGGCTTCTTGTTCTGACAACCACAATTTCTCCAAAGAGAATCTACTCGCTTGAGTTTCTCATCTTCTGTGCTACACCCAACAGTTGCATGCATTTTGGTTCCAAATGCATGATGGAAGCTACACTTAGAGGCGTCTTAAGATTTTTTAAAAATGAATTTAAAGTACATGAAAAAAATTTTTAAAGACATTTATTTATTTTTGAGAGACAGAGAGAAACAGAACACAAGCTGGGGAGGGGCAGAGAGAGAGAGAGGGAGACAGAATTGGAAGCAGGCTCCAGGCTCTGGGCCATCAGCCCAGAGCCCAGTGCGCGGCTTGAACCCACGGACTGCGAGATCATGACCTGAGTGAGCTGAAGTCAGATGCTTAACCGACTGAGCTCCCCAGGTGCCCCCCGAATACACTTTTTTGATTGAAGGTCTGTGAAGGTTCAGAGGAGAAAGAGTGAAATATATATAAGCGAGAAATAAAACGACCAACAAATTAGGACAGTTATAATTCTACTACCCAGAAATTTCACTATCATTTAATGTGTAGTATAGTAGCTCTTTTCCCATATTTACACATATTTATAATAAAAGCAGGCTTTTTTAACCTACTTATTTTTAACCCAAAGTTTTTTTAACCTGCTTATTTCATGTACATATTTTCCATCAACATTTTAAATGAGTGAACAGTATTGGAATGCACGGATTTAAAACAATTTTTTTTAAAAGTTTATTTATTTTTGAAAGGTAGAGAGTGAGCAGAAGAGGGGCAGAGAGAGAGGGAGACACAGAATCTAAAACATGCTTCAGGCTCTGAGCTGTTAGCACAGAGCCCGATGTGGGGATTGAACTCACAAGCTGTGAGATCATGACCTGAGCTGAAGTCGGAGGTGCCCCTGGAATTCATGGATTTTTTTTTTTAATATTTTTATTTATTTCTAGGAGAGAGAGAGAGAGAGAGAGACAGCATGAGCGGGGGAGGGTCAGAGAGAGAGGGAGTCACAGCCTGAAACAGGCTCCAGGCTCTGAGCTGGCAGTCAGCACAGAGCCCGACGCGGGGCTCGAACCCACGAACCGCGAGATCATGACCTAAGCGAAAGCCGGACTCTTAACCGACTAAGCCACCCAGGCACCCCTGGAATTCATGGATTTTAACGGATCTCCTATTTTTTGGATGTTCAGTTTCTAATGTTTCTATATATAAATACAAATCAGGTAAACATGTAGGGAAAATGTTTGCATACAGTAGGGAGGAGAATGTTTGTGTACACCCTTAAATATTTCCTTAGATAAATCCCTAGAAGAATTATTGTGTCAAAGGTATGCTGATTTTTTTTTTAGTTAGATTGCCTTTCCGAATGGTTGTGTCCATTAACATTCTCACTGGCAGTACAAGACACCTGCCAATGCTCGATAATAAATTTAAAATAATCTATAGCTACGTCATTGGAAAAAATTGAGTTCCTTTTTGTTTTGTTTGATTATTGAAAACCAAACATTACTTTATGTAGTCCTATTTTTCTTTTCATTTGTGAATTGTGTTTCTATTTTTGCCCACTGTGTTTAGCACCTGCTCCCTGTTCTGTGTCAGGGCAAAAACTATCAATTCTAAAGGTAACAAATATGGTTTCTTCCTTTTCTGTTTACTTTTTAATTTTTTGATGATTTTCTTCTGCCATAGAGAATGTATATGTTTATATTGTGTTTATATTTTATGGTATAACTGCTTAAATCTCTCCATTGATTTTGTATGGCTTCTCTCTTGGGTGTTGAATTAATCGGGGTCCTGGCTCTTGTAAAAAGTGGAAAACTCAGTTCAGACTGGTTTAAGGGGGGGCGCCTGGGTGGCTCAGTTGGTTAAGCGTCCAACTTCAGTTTAGGTCACGATCTCACGGTTCGTGGGTTTGAGCCCTGCGTCGGGCTCTGTGCTGACAGTTCAGAGCCTGGAGCCTGCCTCAGATTCTGTGACTCCCTCTCTCTCTGACCCTCCTCTGCTCACGCTGTCTCTCTCTCTCTCTTTCTCAGAAATAAATAAACATTTTAAAAAAATTTAAAAAAATAAACAAAAAACCCCAAACTGGTGTAAGGAAAAAGGGGAATGTAATCACTAAAAAATGGCTCTTGCACATACAAATCTGAGTGAGATTTTTACATGTAAATATATATTTATATTAAACCATAAGGGTTTTTATACATATGCATATATGTAAATGTATGCATGTGTGTGTATTATATATTAACTCATTTGATTCTGTGAGGTCGGTGTTATTTCTGTCCCTATTTTATTAAAAATTTTTTTTCGTTTAACGTTTATTTTTGAGAGAGAGAGCATGCCAGGGAAAGAGCAGAGAGAGGGGGCACAGAGGATCCAACGCAGGCTCCATGCTGACAGCAGCAGGTGTGATGCAGGACTCCAACTCAGGAACTGAAGGTCAAGACCTGAGCTGAAATCGGACCGTCAATCGACTGAGCCACCCAGGTGCCCATGTGTCCTCATTTTAAAGATGAGGAGGGGGGCGCCTGGGTGACTCAGTCAGCTGAGTGTCCACCGTAAGTCATAATCTCACAGTTTGTGGGTTTGGGCCTCTCATGGGGCCCTGTGCTGACAGCTCAGGTCCTGGAGCCTGCTTCGGATTCCCTCTCCCCCTCTCTGCCACTCCCCTTTTTGTGCATGCTCGCTCTCTCTCTCTCTCTCTCTCTCTCTCAAATAAAAAAAGTTTAAAAAAATGAAGAAGAGGTTAAGTGACCTGCCAGAGTCATACAGTTACTAAGTAGTAAATGTGAAGTGTGAACCCAAGCTTTCCCATTATGTGATACTGCCGCTTATAATTAATGAAATCGGCAGGGGTAGACAAACTTCAGACCTCCTGGAACCTGGGGTTCAGCCACAGACATCGGAGCTCACGTGCCTTCTCCCCGTCTCTCCTCCTGGCTGTTCATTCTGGCAGCCCCCGTCTTGGGCAGGTTCTCCTGTCTTGGTGGCAAGATGGCTGTCAGCAGCTCTAGATAAGCACTGGTTTCCCTTCGGCATTTACACAGAACTCAGTACAGCTCTCGTTGTCCCAAGTTGGGCCTTGTGCGTCTTCCTAGGAGGAAAGACGTCTCTCTGGCCAAGGAACAGGTTGGATTGGGCCTGAGTCACAGGCTCCTACTGCTGCCGGGTTGGAGAAGTTCCCCTTGGACCATATGGACGCTGGTGGAGAAAGAAGGAAAATCGGAGTATAGAAGGGGAATTGAATGCTGCAGTGGCAAAATAAAAGGTATCCCCTGAGGTGTACGTGTTTGTCCCATGTTTATATAAATAGTCAGATGTTTTGTAATTTATAATTTAATGTTTGCCCAAAAAATTCTTACCAAATTAATATATGCAGTTGAAAAACTCAAATATAATAAAATAACATAAAAAGTTTATTATGAAAAGTAGTAGGCCCTGTCCCCTCCCCTCAGCCTCGTCTGTTTCCCCAGAGGTACTAACCACAACATCACTGTAAAATATGGTTGTTTAGAATAACTACTTCTTGATCTGTCTTTTCACATTTGGTGAGTATAGGTAAAGATTTAGCGCTCTTGGGTTCATCTCTGTATTTCCACATCTTTAGTGATATATTATGGCAAAAACTGTTGATTGCTGAGGATGATATTTTTAAAAATTAAAGTATACTTTTTATTGAATAAACTATATAGATCTTAAGTATTCCATTTGGAAAATTTTTATATATGTGGATATCTACATAGTTATCACCCAGGTCAAGTTATAGAACATTTGTATTCTACCAGATACCCATCATCCTTCATGTTTCTCCTCTTTTTCATCTGTTTAAATTCCTTTATTTTAAATTCCTTTACTGTCATTTCCCTGACAAGCATCTTTACGTGTACTTCTTGGTAATTTTATATATTCTTTTGTGAGGTGTCAAAGTCTTTTGGCTATGTTTTTATTTGGGTTGCTTGTCATTTTATTATTGATATGAGGAATTTATTTATATATTCAGGATGTGAACCTTGTCAAATAGATGTTTCACAAGTGTTTTCTTTCAGAAAGTGGTTTGCTTTTTTGCTTTCTTAATGGTACCCTTCGATAAACTGAAGTTTTACATTTTTATGAAGTTTTATCTGAGGATTAAGTTTTTCATTCAGCTTTTTGTTTTCCCTGGAGTTAATAATTGCCTTTTTTGGGGGCTTATTTTTCCTATGAACTATTTACAATTATTTGTTCTTACTTCATTATGTTTGTCATTGCCCATCAATATTATCATCAAAGGCTCAGTATATAAGATAAGGTAACTGTTCTGTTTTCTCTTCTGAAAGATCCCTCTGTAGGCCCTTTTGCTGTATCTGGGCTGATTTTCTTTCTAGGGGTGCTTACTGTAAATCTGTCATCCTTTGTCTTCCCTTGCTGGTGTTGGGGTCAAGGAAGGGCTTGAAGGCTCATCTATCCTATATTCCCAGGCTCTCAAACAGTCCCCTGTTATCAGTGTTGTGCTTCATACTCACTGTAAGCAGTACTTGTTGCCTTGGGTTTTCAGCTTGAGTGTGTTTGTGTGTGTGACTGTGCAATGAGAATTGGGTACTTTTTCATTGGTGCTCTCTACAGGCACTTCTTCTTTTGTTTTACCTTTCTCTGCTTTGCTGAGCTATTTCCATTCTTCCATCCTATGTTCGGTTTCTCTAAAATGTATTTAACTCTCTGATCTACTAAAAATGCCTCCCCTGTTTTTGTCATCGTATGCTCACACCTTCTTTATTCCTTTACTATCATTTTAGTTGGGCTTTGGGAGGATATGGAAATAAACACAGTCAATCTGTTTTTCCTTTTTTAAAAAATTTTTAAAATGTTTTATTTATTTCTGAGAGAGAGAGACAGAGACAGAGAGACAGAGACAGAGAGACAATGTGAGCAGGGGAGGGTCAGAGAGAGAGGGAGACACAGAATCTGAAACAGGCTCCAGGCTCCGAGCTGTCAGCACAGAGCCCGATGCGGGGCTCGAACCCACGAACCACGAGATCATGACCTGAGCCAAAGTTGGACGCTAAACTGACTGAGCCACCCTGGCGCCCTTGTCTGTTTTTCCATAAGCCTTTCTACTTAAATATTTAACCCCTCTGAGATTTATTTTTTGTTCATTTTCTTCTGTGAAATCCAGTGGCATTTATTTGGTCTTAGCCATCCTTGACTTCTGTGCAATATTTAAATTAGTGGAGAAGTGTAAACATTTTTATTTTTTATTTTATTTTATTTTTTTTAATATTTTTGTTTATTTCTAGGATAGAGAGAGACAGCATGAACAGGGGAGGGTCAGAGAGAGAGGGAGACACAGACTCTGAAACAGGCTCCAGGCTCTGAGCTGGCAGCCAGCACAGAGCCTGACGCGGGGATCGAACCCACGAACCGCGAGATCATGACCCAAGCGAAAAGTCAGACGCTCAACCGACTAAGCCACCTAGGCGCCCCAAAACATTTTTAAACCTTTAAATATTTTTTAACATGATTCTTGTGAGCAGGGAAACTTTTGGTATGCTATAATATGGAACTCTTTAGGCATTGTTTTTGTTTCTTTGTGTTTTGTTTTTAATAAGGGAGTTATTTAAATCCTTACTTTTTAAATTCTCAGGAAGTGTCCAGTTTGATATTCTTTGGGCCAGTTTATGTGTCCCAAGTGAAAATTACAGTCTTAGGTGTAATTTTTTTCGTGTAACTAAATGGAAAGTACTTGAGGACAGGGACTCACGTGTCTTGTAAATGGTATGTATTCGGTGATGATGCATTGATTTGACTTTCTGTGTTCTTGCTTGTTCATATTGCACCCCTATAAAGCACTTCCACATTATTCTTTCTCTGTCTTTTGTGAAATTATAAGGGTTTCACTGTGTATCACTGTCATTTTTTCTGTGATTTTGTGAAAGTAGCATATGAAATAAATTACTCTTACAGGTTCTGTACCTGGTTAAAACTCCAATAATATTAGATTGAACTGAGCTAACTTGTCATTTTTATAAGTCAAACAGCCAAATATTGGTAGAGTCTTGTGGTTGATTGTGCGATATATCAAGAAAAAAACAATGTCATTTCCTCCCATACACCTAATTATATGACATTTGTGGGTTTTTTTAAATTACTGCTTTGCTGATGCCCACAGTTACATTTGTTCTCAAAGAGAAACATGTGGATGGTGTTTCTGTGTGCATGTGCTTGTGTACATGTGTATATGTATGTTTGATGTAAATAGAAGATTCTTGTTTTGTTTCTTAATTTACGAGAAAGAGTGAGCGAGCACGCAAGTGGGGGAGAGGGGCAGAGGGAGAGACTCTCAAACAAGTTCTGCACTGAGCGTGGATGTGGTGCTGGATCCCACGACCCTGGGATCATTACCTGAGTCAGAATCAAGAGTTGGATGCTCAACCGACTGAACCACCCAGGAGTCCCCCGGAGATTCTGTCCATGGGGCCTGTTCATAGATGTGTGGCTTTTATGACCACACATAAAATTATACGACACGTTATATCTGAAGACACTTTGGACACTGCGTCTCTGAGACAATTAAGGATTTCGTCTTTCAAGGTCATCGGAAGCTTTCTTGTTGCCTGCTTCTACATTGTGCAAGCTTATGCCTTCCCTTCCATTAAGATAATTTTCTGGGTATATTAAAAACTGCCAGAATTAGGGGCGCCTGTGTGGCTTAGTCGGTTAAGCGTCCGACTTTCGCTTAGGTCATGATCTCGCGGTTCGTGGGTTCGGGCCCCGCGTTGGGCTCTGTGCTGACTGCCAGCTCAGAGCCTGGAGCCTGTTTCAGTCTGTTGACTCCCTCTCTCTCTGACCCTCCCCTGCTCACGCTGTCTCTCTCTCTCTCTCTCTCCTAGAAATAAAAAAAAAAAACAAAACTGCCAGAATTCAAGTAACACAAGGATATTCTTGACAAAGTCAGGCTTCCATCTCTTTTTTTTTTAACAGACACTCAAAAGTTACTTTTCTCCTTTACCTGATGACATATTGTGTGTGTGACATGTGTATGTGTGAGATCTCTACATCATACGTTAGAGAAGTCAACTTGCCTGTGGACCAGTACACCTTAAAATACCTGAAATACTTATATAAATAATATAGCCTATTTTATTTGGGGTATAAAATGAGGCCTTGTTTCTTTGAATATTCAAATTAAATGATTTCAACATCTCATCCAGTGTATCATAAGAATCTCTTATTCTTCTCTGGGTGTCTGTCTTGTGATAAATTCAGCAATCCTAGGGGGAGTTCCCTCTCTCTAAAGGAGTCCGTGGTTTTTACCATGACCTTATGGAAAATGGTCCCAAAAGGGTATCTAGCAGTCAGATGTCATTCTTGTCCCCCAGGTGAACACCCCCACAAATGGTTCCCACAGTAACGGCAGGGGCAGGAAGCCTTTCTTTCTAGGTTATCTCCAAGTGTGGACCCTGGGTGCTGCAGCATGCCTGAGCTCCACACGTATGATCCATGGGCTTATCATTTCCAGATACACCTGGACACATATACACATAGCTGCCCCACTCCAAGATTTCCCATGATGCCAGGGTTCCTGAGTTAGGAAAGACTGGATGTCATCAAACACTGATTATCCATTCCATTCCATTGCACTTTGTTCCATTTCCAATAGAATGCTTGTGGGACCATACCGAATTGATCTCAAGACTACAGTTTGAAGTCACTACCCTAGAGGACCTCCAGCATTTTTTCCTTTATGTTGACTTTTGTCACTTCCTTTATGTTGACTTCAGTCCATTCAGGGATTGGCGGATGGGTATAAGTGCATATGTGTGTGTGTGTGTATCTATGATTAGGTTTCAAACAAAAAATACTATAAAGCACTCTGGGAGGGGTTGAATAGAGAAGGGAGAGTATTTAAAAAAATAATCTGTTCTTGTGGCTTTTTAAAGTTTGAGAATTTCAACCGTACTGTTCAAACACATTTTTTTTTTTTTTAGCAATTTCTAGGGGCCATGTGAGTAGAGCTTCTGAGGAAATAAGGGCTTGTAGGCTTCTGTGAAAGGGATAACATACGTAAAGATCTTTTGTGTTACAGATACAATTTTCCAGAGAGTCTCCATAATCCCTAAGATTTATATAATGAAAGTACCATCATCACAAAGGTAAAAATTTTACCCATGGAGAAATATAATAAGACTATATACATAGCATGCTGCAAAAATTAAAGTGATAGTGATCACAGTTGCTTGAGAACACATCCATGGGCCAACTTTTAATATAGAAATGCTGAAACTTCATTCTTATTGATTCAAAATCTAAATTTAAGTATAGTACTTTAGTAGATTCATTTCCTGAATACATATTGAGTGAATTCCTTATTAGGAACGATGTTGGAAAAAGCCATGGGTAAGATCTTAGTTTTGAAATATTTGCTGTGCTACAAGCATATATCAATTTTGATTACCCTGAAGCAACTTAGAACAGGTATACAAAACCCAGAAAGCCACCAGGTCGATCATTTCAACTTAGTGTCATACAGTTATTTGGTTCAAAGTTTAGTTCATACCTGGAAAGAACCTGAATATATCTGTGCCATATATTTTTTGTGTCTAAAAGTGCCTATAATAATTTTTTAGGCAAGTGTCTCAATCAGTCAGGTGTTTGACTCTCAATTTCAGCTCAGGTCAACATCTCAGTCATGAGATTGAGTTCCTTGTCAGGCTCTGTGCTAAGCATGGAGCCCACTTGGGATTCTTTCTTTCCCCCTCTCTCTCTGTTCCTCCCCTGCTTGTGTGCACAGGCCCTCTCTCTCTCTCTCTCTGTCTCTCAGAATAAAGAAATAAATGTTTAAATTAAGAATTTAATGGGGCGCCTGGGTAGCTTAGTCGGTTAAGTGTCCTGGGAGGGCACCCTCCCCTGCTTGCGCTGTCTCTCTCTCTCCTAGAAATAAATAAAACATTAAAAAAAAAAAAGAATTTAATTAATACACATGGACCCATATGTAAGTGTACTCTTGTTATAGTACCTAATACTGAGTAAAGGATGCTAAACTTAGTAAAAGTGACATATTGTATTGTGAAGTCAATCTGGTAGAATTCGTTCATTCATGTAGAGCCATGTATTAAGACTCTAATGTGTGAGGGGCGCCTGGGTGGCTTAGTCGGTTAAGTGTCCAACTTTTGCTTAGGTCATGATCTCGCGGTTCGTGGGTTCGAGCCCCGCGTCGGGCTCTGTGCTGACTGCCAGCTCAGAGCCTGGAGCCTGTTTCAGTCTGTGACTCCCTCTCTTTCTGACCCTCCTCTGCTCATGCTGTCTGTCTCTCTCTCTCCTAGAAATAAATAAAACATTAAAAAAAAAAAAAGACTAATGTGTGAAAGACACTTGGTAGATACTCATAATGATAGCAGTCAACAAGGCCAACCTGGTTGAGCATATCAACCAATAGGAATTGGTAGAGAGATAAACTTTAAAAAAAAAAAAAGTTTCCTTTATTTTTTTAATTTTGAAAGAAAGAGTCAGAGAGAGAAGGAGAGAGAGAGAATCTCAAGACAGAGCCTTCTGCACTGTCAGCACAGAGCCTGATGTGGGGCTCCATTTCACAGACTGTGACATTATGACTTGAACCAAAATCAAGAGTCAGATGCTTAACCAACTGAGCCACCCAGGTGCCCTAAGAGATAAACTTTTGAACATAATAATAATGCCATGGTTATTACCAAAAAATCATGATTAAAAGTTCTGTGAGGATAAAAATACAGTCTTTTATGTAAGTGGGTAACTCACCTAGAGAGGATTGGATGCCCCTACCTGAAGAATGTAGATGTTACGCTAGGATCCAAAGATGAGTTGTGACATTAAGCAGGGGGAAGGGTTAATGCGTTCAGTGATTACAGGAGTCAGGATGCATTCCATAGAAACACGGAATAAGAGTTGTGGAATATTGAAGTCAGAATCAAGTTTTCACACTGGTCTTATAAATGATCCTTTTCTACCATTTGCGTACTCAGTGAGGCAGAGGGGACCCTAACTGGGGTGGCCCTGCTGTACCAGCAATCCCTCTTTTGTGTTGATCAGATTTTTACTCTTACACGTTGAAGGGTTCTTGTGGAGCAGAGTTCCTCCTTGGCACAGAGGCAGGACACTGGATCAGAGCTGACTTGCCCTTTGAATTATACATACGTACGCAGATCGTACACAGTCACCCAAAGATGCTTTTCTACAATGGCAGTAAACTCCAACCCAGTCTGCTTTCATGGATTTGTAGGGTCTCTTACCTCAAACAGTCAGAAATTTAAAATAAAAATGAAAGCCCTGAAATGTCACACATCGACAAAGATTAGTTTGTTTTCTAAACAGAGGGTTTGATCAAAAGGTGTGATTGCATATGGATACCCAGCATTTAATGAGAGCGAGAGGGAGCGAGAGACAGAGAGAGAAAGGACAGAGAGGACACGCATGGTTAAGTCTGACTCCAACTTGACTTCATTATGTTGTGGGCATTGACATGATTATTTCGCAGGCAGTGGTCTTGAATTTAAGAATAATCTGCGTGGGGTGATTTGCAGCTTGGAAGTAATCAAATTTGGAAGAGAATGCTTTGCAGCAGACCGGCTGAGTAGTATAGATAGGCCAAGCCTTGCAGGGAGCTCCCGTTTTGTGGTAGCACAGCCTTGAGCCGTACTATACCTTTCATATGCCTTATAATTCCTCGATATTGGAGACGTCCATTATAAGAAAACTTGCCTCTTAAACCTATGTATTTCTCTAGTAAAATCAATTTCCTGCCTTCTCTCTGTTCAGTGGGTTCTTCTCTGTGTCTCTAGAAAGTGATGTACCCCCCCCCACCCCTTTAGGAAATGCATGTGGCTGTGGGGACCACTGGCCTTCTAAAGCAGTGGGTTAGGACAGGTAAGGGCTTTCCTGGGGACTTGTATGGGTCCATATTGCTACTGGTTTTTTAAGGCATGTTCTAAAGTGTATTTATTTTGAGAGAAAGAGAGAGAGGAGAGAGAGCAGGCACACAAGCTGGAGAGGGGCAGAGAGAGAGAGGGAGAGAGAGAATCCCAAGCAGGCTCCAGGCTGACAGCAGGCTGACGTGGGGCTCGAACCCACAAACCATGGGATCATGACCTGAGCCGAAATCAAGAGTCAGACACAGCCAACTAAGCCACCCAGGCGCCCGCCCTCCAGAATCGGTCCTGTTATATATAGAGAATGAAATGAATCTGAAATCAAGTACCTCTATTCCAATGCTTTCTTCAAGTGTCACCAGGAATATTTGGGGAAGACATGAGTCAAAATGCAGATTCCTGGGCCTAGTTAGGAACTTAACAGAAACTCTTAGGTAAGACATGCATTTTTAATAAGTTCCTCTGGTAATTAAAAGGCTCAGCCAAGTTTGCAAAACACATTGCTTTAGAGAAAGGACTTTGGTTGAGAATTGGTGGTGATTAATGATCTCCTAGGTCCACTTCAGGGTTATAACATGGTGAATAAGCCTTCTACTTCTCCATGATCTGTACATTTATCTCCAGTGTACAGAAGGAAGAGAGGTGAAGCACAATACCCTTAGGGAATGCTTGAAAAATACCCTGGTGTTTAAAATGGCTCACTTAAATTTCAAATAGATCAGTCACTTTGAAATATTGGAAGTGTTTCATCAAGGGACAGATGTCTTCCTTGTTAGGGATGTTGTATAGCATAGAAGGCCAGATTCTGTGTAATCCGATTTTGTTAAAAAACAACAACAAAAAACAAAAAAACCCCCAAATTATAATTTTAGAGTGATGCTATTTAATGCGTCAAGCACAAAAAGCAGAAGTGCCTGAAAAACGCTGCAGCATATTTTTGGTAGGTGATAGAGGAGATGGGGTGAGTTTGAAAGGTTTATTTATAATTACATTGATTTTGTCTGTTTTCTCATGGAGTTTATAGTAATGAGATTGCTTAAGTGCCTAGTAGAGAGTGTGGTCAAAACTGGGGATGACTTTAGCCTCCTGTGAAAGAAGCCCTATTTGCTAGGAAGTAGACCATTCATTGCCAAGTTCAGTTTTTAAAAAATATATTTAAAAAAAAATTTTTAAATGTTTTATTTATTTCTAGGAGAGAGAGAGAGACAGAGTGTGAGTAGGGGAGGGTCAGAGAGAGAGGAAGTCACAGACTGAAACAGGCTCCAGGCTCTGAGCTGGCAGTCAGTACAGGGCCCGACGCGGGGCTCGAACCCACGAACCGCGAGATCATGACCTAAGCGAAAGTCGGATGCTTAACCGACTAAGCCACCAGGTGCCCCTATAGTCTTTTTTAAAGATTATTTATTTTGAAGGGGAGGGGCAGAGAGAGAAGGAGAAGAGATTGAGAATTCCAAGCAGGCTCTGCACTGTCAGCGCAGAGCTCAGTGTGGAGTTCAGACTCATGAAACCGAGACCTGAGATCATGACCTGAGCTGAAACAAAGAGTTGGATGTTTAACCAGCTGAGCCACCCAGGCGCCCCATGTCTGTATTCTTAATGGATATTGTTTTATAGTTTTTTCTTTTGTGGTGTTTCATCTGATTTTATTATCTGAGTAATAATGGTTTCAAAGAATGAATTGGGAAGTGGCCCCTCTCCTATTTTTTGGAAGAGTCTATGAAAGATTGGTGTTAATTCTTCTAATATTTGTAGAAATCACCATTGAAGCCACTTAGGCTTCATTTTCTTTGATTTGTGGGAAGATTTTTGATTCCTAATAAATTCTCTTTATTTGTTTTAGGTCTATGCCGATTTTCTGTTTCTTTTTGAGTCTGTTTTGGTAGTTTGTGTCTTTCTAGGTATTTTCCATTTCATCTAGCTTATGTATCTACTTTGTTGACATACAATTATTCATAGTGTTCTTTTATATGGCAGTATTCTATTTTAATTTTGTAAGGCTGGTTGCATTGTCATCTGTTTTGTTCCTGGATTTAGTATTTGAGTCTTCTCTCTATTTCTTGGTCACTCTAGCGAAAGGCTTGTCAATTTTGTTAATCACTCCAAAGAACCAACTTTTGGTTTCATTGGTTTTCTCTGTTGTTTTTCTGTTCTCTATTCCATTTACTTTCATGCTAATCTTTACTTTTTTTCCTTTCTTCTATTTGCTTTGTGTTTTGTTTGTGTTTAGTTTAACATGGAAGGTTAGGTAATTGATTTGACATCTTTTTAATACAGGTGCTTATAGCTCTAAATTTCTCATTAAGAAATTTAGCTGCATCCCATAAGTGTTGGTTTATTGTTTTCATTTTCTTTTGTCTCAAAGTCTATCTAATTTTCTTTATGATTTTCTTTGATATATTAGTTATTTAGAAGTGTGTTGTTTTATTTCTATGATTGTTAATTTTCTAAATTTCCCTTGTTATTAGTTTCTAATTTCATTCAGTTGTAGTTTGGATAACATTCTTTTTATCATTTCAGTCCTTTTAAATTTGTTGAGGGTGGGATTTGGGTGAAGATGGTCAAAGGTACAAACTTCCCATTATAAGATGAGTAAGTTATGGGTTGTAATATACAGCCTGATGACCATAATTACAATTCTGTATTGTATATTGAAAGTTGCTAAAAAGGTAGGTCTTAAAAGTTCTCACAATAAGAAAAGAATTTGTAACTGTGAGATGATGGATGTTAACTAAATTTAGTGTGGTAATCATTTTGCACTATATACATGTGTTCAAATCATGAAATTGCACACCTTCCTTACACAGTGTTACATATCTAATTGTATTTCGGTAAAACTGGAAAAAATAAATTTATTGAGGCTTATGTTATGGTCTGACGTGTTGTCTGTCCTGGACGATGTTCCATATCCACTTGAGAAGAATTGTAGTTTGCTGTAGTTGAATGAAGTCTCTGTAGATGTGTGCTAGGGCTCCTTGGCTTATAGTGATGTTCAGATCTTTTATCTCCTTATTGGTTTTCTGTCTAGTTCTATACAGTATTGAATATAAGGTATTGGAATCTTCAACTATTATTTTTGAATTCTGTGTCCTTCTCTTCAATTCTATTAGTTTTAGCTTCATATATTTTTGTACATTTTCATTAGGATTATAAGTGTTTCTATTATATCTTCTTCACAAATTGACCTTTTGTCATTATAAAATGTCCTGCTTTGCATTTAGTAACATTTTTTTTTTTCTTAAAGTCTGTTTTGTCTGATATAGACACTCCAGCTCTCTTTGGGTTACTCTTTGCGTGGTATATATATTTCTTTTTCATTCTTGTACTTCCAACCTCATTTGTGTCTTGGAATCTAAATTGTGTTTCTTGCAGACAGTGTGTAGTTTGAAATATATATTTTTTAAATGTTTTATTTATTTCTAGGAGAGAGAGAGAGACAGCGTGAGCAGGGGAGGGTCAGAGAGAGAGGGAGTCACAGACTGAAACAGGCTCCAGGCTCTGAGCTGGCAGTCAGCACAGAGCCCGACGCGAGGCTCAAACCCACGAACCGCGAGATCATGACCTAAGCAAAAGTCGGACGCTTAACCGACTAAGCCACCCAGGTGCCCCTGTTGTTTGATATTTTTTATCCATTCTGCCAATCTCTGCCTTTTAATGGTAGTGTTTAATTTATTTACATTTATTGTAATTATTGATAAAGTAGGATTTATTTCTACCATTGATATTTTATTTATTTTTGTTTCTCAGTTTCTCATCATTGCCTTTTTTGTGTTATTTTATAGAATGCCATTTAAACAATTTTCAGGTGTATTTATTTACTTGAGAGAGAGAATGAGCAAGGGAGAGGCAGAGAGAGAATCCCAGGCAGACTCCACTATCAGCATAGAACCTGATGTGGGGCTTGAACTCATGAACCACGAGATCATGATCTAAGCTGAAACTGAGTCAGATACTTAACCAGCTGAGCCACCCAGGTTCCCCTATAGAATGCCGTTTTAATTCCCTTGTTTCTTTTACGGTGATTTTTAATACCAACTTAACTTCACTAGTATACAAAATTTTACTCCTGTAGAGCTCCATTACTCCTGTGTAGCTCCCCATTTATGTACTATGATTGTCAAACAAATTATGTATGTATATATTCTATGTCCATCAACAAAATTTGTAATTGCTGGTTTATGCAGTTGTTTTTTAAATCAGATAGAATAAAAAACAATGAGTTACAAACAAAAAATGTATTTATACTGTATTTTACATTTACCTGTGAAAGTTACTACCTATTTCAAAATAGATATTTCTCATGAAATTGACTCTACTAAGTAATCATTAGATCATTTTGAAGACTAAAGGAAGATCATGGTAGGAGGTATCTAGTGGTTAGCACATTTATTAAATATAACCATAGCTAAAAACAAAGTAAAGAGTTAGCTTTTAGCTTTACTGTAAATAAATCTATACCTACATTCTCTTAGTCTGTTTGGGTCACTGAGAAAAGGTTTCAGACTCCTCTTAACAGTTTTATAGCTCTGTAGTTAGGAGCTATTAAGTACCACTTAAGACTTAACTCAAAATATATACAACGTCCTATGCTTTTTTGTTTTTGTTTTTTTTTCTGGTTCCTTGTAGCTTTTATCAGATTCTCAGAAAGTACCTTAAAATGCTTAAACAGCAGTGGGTCAATAGTATTAAGAGACTTTTTGTTGAAACATTCCCATAAAATTCTTGAAGAGCAGGAAGGAGAATGAAGTCATTAGTGGAAACTAGAACTGGCACACAGGCACCTAGTGCAGTTTATTGTGGTTTTGATCATGGTCTTTGCCCCTTGAAGACTCAGATTATCTTGGTCCCTCAAGATTAGTCCAGGTCTTAGTCAGAATGGCTGGTATCAAAAAGACAAGATACAAAAAGTGCTGGAGAAGATGTGGTGAAAAGGGAGCTTTTGTGCACTGTTGGTGGGAATGTAAATCGTGCACCCACTGTGAAAAACAGTATGGACATGTCTCAGGAAGTTAAATAGAATGACCAAATGATCCAGCATTTTCACGACTGTGTATTTCTTCAAAGAAAATGAAAATATTGATTTGAAAAGATAAATGCACCCCTCTACTTATTGCAGGATTATATATAATAGTGAAGGTATGGGAGCAACCTGAGTCCAATGATAGATGAATTCATAAAGAAGATGTGAGGGGCACCTGGGTGACGCAGTCAGGTGGCACCTGACTTTGGCTCAGGTCATGATCTCACAGTTCGTGGGATCAAGCCCATCAGCAGAGAGCCTGCTTGGGATTCTCTCTCTTCCTCCCTCTCTGCCCCTCCCCCTCTCAAAAATTAAGAAATAAACATTTTTTAAAAATCATAAAAAATAAAATAATTATTTTGAGCTAGTATTTAAGGGGTAATAAAATTTCTTAATTTAGCCTTCAAGTCACTGTAGACTACCTTTTCCCACCTGTCCATCCACAGAAATTAGAGTCCTGTATATAGAGGTGGCCCAGGTAGATGAAGAGGGATTCACTGGAGGTGACCAGGGAGAATCTACATTGATCCCTAATGTGCTTTAAGTGAAACCCTTTAGAGCACAGTTATAGAGCAACTTTTTTGGGGTTACATAGTAATTATGTTGACTCCCCAGTTATCATTAAAGAGTCTGCTTCCTCAACTTGAAATAGAAAGACTATCAGTATGTAAGTATGTGTGGGGGGGAATGTGTGGTTTTTTGGGGAAGCTTTTAGAATAAAGTATGGCAGGCATGTATTAGGCTGCAAAAATCTTAGGTGTGCAGCTTGGTAACATTTTACATGGATCTGTAAAATATAATGTGTGTTCGTGCCACACAGGTGAAATGAGGAGCTTTTCTAGAACCCAGTAGGCTCCTTCATGCCTCTTCTGCGTTAATAGTTCTCTTCTGCTCGCTTCCTCCTACCAGGAAGCCACTATTGTGATTCTGCTCCCGTAGGTTAGTTTCCCCTGGTCTTTGTATTCATGTAAAAGGAGTCATATTGTGTGTACTCTTTTGAGTCTTCCTTTTTTCACTCATCACAGTATCTATAAGATTCATCCATGCTGCAATGTGTAGGAGTTCATTTTGTTTTATTCATAAATAGCATTACATGGCACAGTATCCCACAATGTACATAGTCTCCCGTTGACAGCCATTTGATTTGTTTCTGGTATTTGGCTCCTAGGAATGAAGCTGGTGTGCACATTCTTTTACATATCTTTTGGTGGCCAAAACCACTGATTTTTCTTGGGTTAACCTGTGAATAGAATCACTGCTTCATCCACGGTAGGCATTATTTAGCTTTAGGAGATACTGCCAAATGGGTTTACAAAGTAGATTACCAAATTCTCATCGGCAGTTGTGAGCATTTATAAAGCCTGTATCTTCAAATGATAAGTTTGGTGTTGCAAACTGAGTTGTGTTTGTTCACTGCTGTATCCACATAGGACTCCTATCGTTTAATGAAAAAATGATTTTATCTTTAAGAGTTTATACATAGTCTTGGAAACATTTCTCTCTCAAGGACCTTGTCAATGTGTTGTGCTTAAGTTGGGTGGTGGTGGACTGGGCACCATTTTTAGCTCACAGTTCAATTCACATGTGCAGAGGAAATGTACAGAGGGTATCTGTGTAATTGGCGGGGGAGGGCAGGAGAGTGTGGTGTCCATGGTGTCATGGTGGCAAGGGTTCGATGGGACGCTATATTCTGCCTCTTGTCCTCTGGGAACAGTGTCTCTGGCCCACCTATAGCTTTCTCTGTAGGCGTATGTGATTTGATGACTTATCATCTGCATCTCTGGGCTCACGCGAGGCCCTGCGGTATGCTCCGGCTGACTCAGCCTCAGCTTGGTTTCACTTGGCGGTGTACGTTCCTCTCCCATCTGGCTGGCCTGACATTGGGCTCTGATCCCCGGCCCTTGCTACAGAGCCACGTGGTCACTGCCATAGCATCCGGCCTCTCTTCCAATCTGGCGACTTTCCTGTCCAGACTTCCAAGGAACTGTGTGTTCACCACGTGAGTATCAAGGGCAGCTTGGGGAGTTTAAACTTCAGGGTCTCTTTCATCTGGTTGCATCGTGTAGCTGGAGTGATGTAGCTGTGCCCTAGGCTGGTGAGAAGAGCAAGCTGAGAAGTGATCTTTGTAGAGTACCCAATGGGGTGGAAGGGCCAAAGCTCTCCTTTGCCCTTGACAGTATCCCCACTCCAAAGGGAAGAGGGGAAAATTAGGGTGGACTTTTCTCCCATCACTTACTCTCTTCTCCAGGGAGGGGAAGGCTTTTCTTTTCCTTCTCTTATATCTTCCTGCCACAGAGCTTGCTGCACCGTCATGGTGAAGGAAGCGTTTGGTTCCGCCAGGGGAGCGGGGACTCTTACCATCCCAGCCTTGTTTGCCTCTTTAGTATTTGATAGACTAAGGAGAGAAATGAAGGGTTATGGAAAATTTGCACTCAAGGCATCTTACGTCTGTGCTCATCTGGTTTGCATTAAGAATTGGGTGATTTCATATTCAGAGAGAAATTATATGTCCAGGGGCTGATGAGAGGGAGTAGAGGATTTACTGTTTCTCTCCTTGGGATGGTGAAAAGTTTTGGAAATGGATAGGGGTGATGGTCACACAATACTGGGAATGCACTTGATGCCACTGACGTGTGCCCGTAAGAATTGGTTAAAATAGTAAATTTTATGTTCTGTGCTATTTATTACTGTAGACACCACTAAATAAGCAAAAAACCAATTGGGTACTTTGCTGTTAGGCAGCTTATGGACAATTTACATATATTAACTAGGTTAAGCCTCATAGTATACCTATGCAGTAGGTGTTATGATTATCCCTAGTTTACAGATGAGGAGCCTGGAGCCCAGAAAGGAGAAGGCTAAGAGGATTGCTTGAGATTGCTTAGCCGGTCAGGTACGGGTTGGGGCCTCAATCTTGGAAGTTTGTTTCCAAAGGGCCCACATTTTCTGAAATGACTGAAAATTTTGCAGAGCCCTGTTCTTTTCAGCAGTTTGGTGATGTTCTTCTGCAGTGTGGAGTTGAGAAATTGTCAGGTCTCAGGTAGTGGCCAAATGTGGGGGGTGGGGAGTTTTCTGTGCTCTGGTAGCTGAGAAGGTCTCTTTTCCTTCCAAGTCATTCATTGCTTTATGCGTCATCATACTTAATCTCTGAGATCTCTCGCTTACCTTCCTTGTAACTTTCGGATTTTATATACTAGGTTTTCTTAAACTGGGGAAGACCTATGTGACAGTCACCTGTTTTTGGTTCGGTGGTAGATTTATCCGAGCAGCTCAAATTACTTTAATAACCATGATGCCCGGAATCTTGTTGAACCTTGAAGGCACTGGTAAGTTGGAGTCTTTGTGTCTCAAAAGGTGGGTCTGGAAAAGTCATAAGGAATCCTTGAATATCTAAATTCATTTCATTTCTTACAAGATGAACATCCTATAGAATCTCTACCGCTCATGGTCAAGTTGAGCAGCAGGAGGAGCAGGAGAAAGAAGTTCCACTGAGTATGGCCTCACGTATAGGGGAAGAGAGAGCCACGCATGGATGTGTCCTCTGTCAGAATGACAAAGGACAGCTTTCTACAAAGGGCACATTTTTCCTGTGTCATCAGTGACCTTGTGGGTGTTCTCGATCTGCTTGTTAGCAACGTGCACAGGCTAGGATTGGGAGTTGCTAGGAATGTGAGTTCCCCTTAATTTCAGCTCACTTGAATAACTCCATTTTCATCTCTCCAGGTGTTTTTCCAGAGCCTTCCAACTCCGTAAATTCTACATGATCCATCAGAGAAACCCGTAGCATTGTGTGCCGGTTCCTATTCTTCGTCTCTGTGTGTGGCAGAAACTGCACGTTGGCCCAGTGTCACTTCTCCCTTTCCCGTTCGGTAACACGACCCTGATTTTTGCTGCACATGTGGCTCCCCAGCTAAAGATAGCATTTCACAACCTCATTTGCAGCTCCATGTGGCCATGTGAGTCGACCCTGATCAGAGGGAGGTGGGCCGAAGGCACACGCGTAGGACTCCTAGGTCTTGATTTTCAGGGCGGAGGCTTGTGTCCCTCTGCCCGCTCTCCGTCCCTGCTGTGTGGAATGGGGGTGGCAGGGTGGGAGGTGGAGCTGACCCCTTCCACTGTTCAGTGAACGTCACGCCATGTCCCGTGTTGAGGGTGGCCAGCAAATGAGATAGGATGAGCCTGGGTCCACCCCCTAGTGGCATCGCCAGACAGCCTGGGTTACTTAGTCGAGGACAGCTACATGACAGAGCAAGAGAATTCTCTGTCTACAGAAGCTACCATGCAAAACCTTCATCTTAAGGTTTAGTTTGAACCATTTGAGACTGCCATTTTTTAGTGTGAATCAAAAATTGTACAGTATTATCAGTTTCCTACAGTTCACTTTAAGAATACACATGCGTTTAATCATTTTTTTCCCATTGAGATTTGTACCTTTTGTCTAAGGATGCGTTCTGTGAAGGGCGAGAGTGCTTTATTGGAAGGTGCTAGCATGACTCAGACAAGGTGGAGAAATACTATCAGTTCAGAACAATAGACAATGAGCAGGTGCTTGATTACTTAGAAATTATCCAGGTTGTGTCTGTTGAGAAGATTGATCTCTATCGTTAAGACCTCCCTGGAGTCATCACAAGGTATTTTTATTCTAATTAGTTGAAAGCCACCTCAGTGGACAAGTATACCAGTGGATAGCCTTGAGGTTTGACCCCTGGGTGGTGTTTTCATTTGAACTGTGATGATGCTAAAGGTCCATCTGTATTGGGTCCAGTGCCAGTGGTAGTTGCTGATGATGCTATCAAGGGGCTATTTTCAGGTAGCCATGGTACCTTAGAAGGGGTGTCTTCAGTAAAAAAGAAGCTGTGTTTCTAGAACCACAGAAGCACTTGCTAAGATTTGGAAGCAGTCCAGGATAGTGGGAAGAGGTTTTGGCATTAGTCAGGAGTGGGTTTGAGCGCCTACCTCCTCGCTTCCCAGCCATGTAGTCTTGGGAGGAGTCTCTCGGAACCTACCTTTCCACTTCCATAAAATGCAAATAATGATTCCTATTTTTCAGGCTGCGGTTAGAATCTGACCTAACATTTTATTTTATTTTTTTTAAAGCTTGTTTATTTATTAAAGATTTTTATAATGTTTATTTATTTCTGGGAGACAGAGAGAGAGAGAGTATGAGCGGGGGAGGGACAGAGAGAGAAGGAGACACAGAATCTGAAGCAGGCTCCAG
The DNA here is from genome assembly GCA_017311185.1 of Proteles cristata cristata. Taxonomy (NCBI): domain Eukaryota; kingdom Metazoa; phylum Chordata; class Mammalia; order Carnivora; family Hyaenidae; genus Proteles; species Proteles cristata. Next base: position 14,292 of record JAESUZ010001291.1, on the reverse strand, counting down.
GCTCTGAGTTGTCAGCACAGAGCCCCATGCGGGGCTTGAACTCACGGACCATGAGATCATGACCTGAGCTAAAGTTGGATGCTTAACTGACTGAGCCGCCCAGGTGCCCCAAAGCTTACTTATTTTGAGAGAGAGAAAGAGACAGACAGACTGACAGGAAGGGAGGAGGGGAGAGAAAGAGAGAGAGGGAGAGAATCCCAAGCAGTCTCCATGCTGTCAGCACAGAACCCAACATGGGGCTCCATCTCATGAACTATGAAATCACAACCTGAGCCCAAATCAAGAGTCGGACGCTTAAGTCCCTGAGCCACTCAGGTGCCCCTGCCTTAATATTTTAATGTTTAAAATATTGGCACAGTATATAGTGTTTCCTTTTTTTAAAATTTATTTCTGAGAGAGAGAGAGAGAGAGAGAGAGACAGTGTGAGCAGGGGATGGGCAGAGAGAGAGGGAGACACAGAATCTGAAGCAGCTCCAGGCTCTGAGCTGTCAGCACAGAGCCCGACGCGGGGCTCGAACCCCAAACCGTGAGATTATGACCTGAGCCGAAGTCAGACGCTTAACCGACTGAACCACCCAGATGCCCCTATTGTATTTCCATAGAATATAAACGGTGGCTATTTTTAATTTCTTTGGATTTCAGTGTCTTTCTCAAGGTGGCAAATTAGTGCTATATTTACATGTCTTTAATCTTCTTGTAGATGACAGAAAGAGGATCTAAGTATATACTCCACACATCTATTTGTGGCGACTGGGCAAGTGCCCCGCTTAAATTAAGAGAACCTGGTACATAATACCTATTTCCTTGGGTCACATGCAGGTGCGCTAACGAGGTGCCCCAGAAGCACAGGGGGAGAGCGACCTTTTGACACCTGCCTTCTCTGGGTACCTCACAGGCCCTGTGTGGTCCTCATCCTCTGCTCTAGGGAAACAGACCCGTGGGATCTTTTGAAAACCCTGGTTCCTGTTCATGCAGAGAACCAGCTTTGGGTCAGACCAAGATAGAAAGGCATTTTCCCTCTTTCTTCCCAAAGCTCTCTACATACCCGTGCTGTGAGGATCTTTGAGAAAACTGTTCAGGTTGTCGGAAGGAGCTTGATCCTGTGGATAAGACTGAAAAGACCTCAACCTTGTCCTCCCTTCAAGCTCCAAACCCTCTTTGAAACGCTAGTGAAATTTTCATGGAGATAATGGTGAGAAACAAAACCAGTCTCACCAGCTTCCACATGGAACTTAGAGTTGTAGAGCTGGAGGGAAGTGCTCGATCAGATCTGTGTCCTCAGATCCGGGTCATTTGCTTATTAGCCTACTGCTGAAGTTGTGTAGACAGACCCTGTTTGGGATCTGTTACATTTGCTGTGCCCAGACCCATCCCTTTGCTTGTGACTTGACTGTTTCCTCAGTAGAATCAAGGGTTTAATAATTAATTCTTCTTACTGACATTTATGAAATAAGGAGTTAACCCTCTGTACCCAGTCCAGTGTAAACCTTGGATTGCGAGTAACTTGATCTGTGAGTGTTCCACAAGATGAGTGAACATTTCTTTTTTATTAATTTTTTTAATGTTTATTTTTTCAGATAGAGACAGTGCGAGCAGGTGAGGGGTAGAAAGAGAGGGAAACACAGAATCTAAAGCAGGCTCCAGGCTCTGAGCTGCCAGCATAGAGCCTGACGCAGGGCTCAAACTCACAAACCATGAGATCATGACCTCATATGAAGCCAGATGCTTAACCGGCTGAGCCACTCAGGTGCCCCTGGCCGAGTGAACATTTCTAATAAATGTTAGCTTGATAAATAAGCGATGTCTCACAACATAAGTACGTGTCACTGAATGTTACATGATCACTACTGAGGCAATGGTTCTTTTTTTTTTATTAAATGTTTTATTTATTTCTAGGAGAGAGAGAGAGAGAGACAGTGTGAGCAGGGGAGGGTCAGAGAGAGAGGGATTCACAGACTCTGAAACAGGCTCCGGGCTCTGAGCTGTCAGCACAGAGCCCGACGCGGGGCTCAAACCCACGAACCGCGAGATCATGACCTAAGAGAAAGTCGGACGCTTAACCGACTGAGCCACCCAGGCGCCCCTGAGGCAATGGTTCTTGAAATTCGTTTTGATATACAAGTGCTTTGAATTACAAGCACGCTTCCAGGACGAATTAAGCTCGCAAACTGAGGTTTTACTGTATTTGATACACCTGTAGACAAGACAAGCTTATCTAAGTGTAGTGTAGACAGGAGTGTAGACTGGAGGTTTAGGAATCAGAGCTATACCCAGGGATTCGTCAAATAATCATAATCGTGCAGAACAAAAATAATCATCCTCGGGCCCAGATAAGAGAAGTTTATCTTCTTTTAAAAACCTTTTGCATTTTGATAACACACTATGAGGTCTGCCCTCTTAATATATTTTCGGTGTACAGGTAAGTACTGTGAACATAGGCATGGTGTTTTACAGCGGATTTCTAGAGCCTGTTCATTATGCTTAGCTGAACCCTTATGCCTATTAGCAACTCCTTATCTCCCCTTTCCCCCAGCCCTTGGCAACCACCATTCCAGTCGTTGATTCTGTGCATGTGACTACTTTAGATACGTCTCAGGAGCAGAATCATGAAGTAGTTGTTCTTTTGTGACTGGCTTATTTTGCTTAGCTTGAGTTCCTCAAGGTTCATCCATGTTGTTGCATGCTTCAGAATTTCCTTCTTTTATAAGGCTACCTAATATTCCATTGTATGTACAGACCACATTTTCTTTATCCATTCATCTGTCTGTAGGCGTTTAGGTTGCTTCCATGTCTTGACTATTGTGAGTGGTGCTGCAGTGAACACAGGAGTGTACATATCTCTTAAAGATCCTCATCTCCCTTCTTTTGGATAAACACCCAGACGTGGGATTGCTGGATCACTGAACCCGAAATTTGACCTAACGTCTGGGTACTCCTCACCTCGTTTCTGATTTTCTTCCTTTCTGCTCTCTTAGTCTGCTACTGTTGTTGCACACCTTGACCCTTTTCTATATGAGCCTGTAAGATGAAATTAAATAGTATTTTTATTTACTATATTACTGAATGCGTTATGTTCCCTTTTTAAAACAATTGATAGAGCTGGTAAAGATGGACAGACCTGTGTTTCCAATGTGGCTCTTCCAGTTACATGTTGTTTGGCTCAAGAGAAGCCTTTTAGCCTCTGTGAATGTCACTTCTGTCATTTGTGAAATTTGGAAAACACTTAAGGGACCATTGAAACCGTTAGTAGGTCATGCAAGTAAAACATTTAGCACAATGCTTGGGATAGAGCAAGTTCTCCATACATGGTAGGCACTATTTTTTAAATCATGTAAATGGAATATTTTATATTCCTCTTAGAATAAAATCTTCACTAAATTGGCTGTTTAGTTGTGTGTGCTCTTCTTGAATTTTTCTGTAAGTCACTGGATTTCTTTTATATTTTTTTTTGTATTTACATTAACCCTCCTTTCATTATGATTTTTTCAACAGGAGATTTTTTAGAAAATGGTTACAGAATGGATGAACTAATGATTACCTTTTGAGTGTTTTCAGTTCGGTCTGTAACTAAGTGTCCTTTTTAAGAAATAGTGACTTTACAGTTATGAGTGTGATACATGTTAATTGCCAAACACCCATTAATTAACCTACAACCCATTCACTAGGGATAACCACTCTTTAAATGCATCTGTACTCCGTGCCACCTGACCCCAATTTTGTTAAAAAAGAAAGTTTTAAAATTGAGATTATAGAGACTATAGCTTTAGCTGTAGCTTTTTTTTTTTTTTTTTTTTTTAGCTGAACACCATATTCTTGGTTCAATACACTTAGAGAATGTGGTTTTATGGTTGTAGTACAGAGGGACTGATGTTTGAGCCAGATTCCTCTCCGATTGCCCTCATGTAATTCTAGGGATGTCCTCAGGCACTAGAAGGCCTGATCTTTCTTTCTTTCTTTCTTTTTTTTTAAAGTTTGTTTATTTTGACAGAGAGAGAGAGAGACAGAGACAGAGCATATGAGCGGCAAAGATCGGGCAGGGAGAGAGGGGGAGAGAGAGAATCCTAAGCAGGCTCTGTATTGCTAGTGCGGAGCCCAACATGGGGCTCGAACCCATGAACTGTGAGATCCTGACCAGATCCGAAATCAAGAGTCAAATGCTTAACAGACTGAGCCCCCCATGCTCCCCGGGTCTCCTGTTTCTGGTAAGACGTCAGGAGGTGCTGTGAGTTAGTGGCCACCGTAGCCGAGTGTAGGCAGGAGGATTTCCGAGTCCCCCTGAGCATCAGGAGAGGGTCTGGCGGATGTCTCTCAAGTTGGCTTTGAGGTCAGAGTCAAACAGAAATAAAGAAATACTCCATCGAAGAAGAGAACCCTTGTGCACCAGAGTCGGCTGGGCCTTTGCCCTGGCCTGTGCTTGCACGGATCCTGTTCACCGGCCTGAAAAGGCTTCCTACTGAAGAGTGCAGCCCGAAAGCAGAGACTGGGCTTGGCAGCCTGCCTTGTTCCTTCTCTCTTAGCCTAGTAATTTGATGATTAGCCTCCTTGCTCGTCATCTTACCTTTCAGATGAGTGGGATTGGTGCCAAGAGCCCATGAATCTTTTACCCAAATTTTACTTCTGCTGAAAATAGCACTCTGATTCATGATGACTTCTTACAGACACTAGTTAGTACAGTTAATACGTAACAAAGAGATAATAGCCCGTTGAAGCTGCCCGTTATGTTGCTCAGAAAACATGTATCTTCTTTGTCACCTGTTCTATAAGGGCCCCTGCCTCGTGTAGCGTTGCCAAGAGGAAAATGGTGCTCGCGTGGTTTTGATTCCCAATATAGGCTGGGCATGTGGGTTAAAATGATGAGCTGCTGAGACATTTGTGTTGTGCGTCAGAGAGAGGCAAACAGAAGATGTTAATCCATGCCATGACCGTCGCTAGCGACCAGACCGTCTACCCTGATTTACTTCCATCTGAGACTCCTGCTCTGTTTTTGTGCTTTGATGTCAGTATTGATACTTGGTGTTGGTAGTGACAATAAGTGGCCTCAATGTTTTGGGGGATTGAAGAGATACACAACAGAGGTGAGATGATCTATCTTCTTTTAAGTCTAGAGGCTCTTTGGTGTGCTGCTCAGGACAGAAGGGGATGTTCCAGACCTGAAAGGTCTAAGTAGGGATCAGAGTGATACATCATGAGGGCGGGGAGCTACTTTAGGGAGAAGCGGCAAGAGAGGAGATCTGTCGAACTTAATTTCCACAGCAGTTCTGGGAGATGGAGAGGTGAGGGCTCAAGGTGCAGAGATGAAGGGGAGCGGGCAGTGAGGTGAGGCAGCGTCGAGGAAAGCTGGCCCCCAGATTCACGCCTGGATGCCCACGGTCCTGCACACCAGCAAAGCTCACGTCTTATGCAGGCAAATACCAGAAACTCTGGCCGCAGGGATTTCACGAATAGCCACAGAAAATGGCTGATTTGTTATGAGCCTTTTTGCCAAAGGGGAGAAATAAAAGAAACTTCCATCATTTCAGTCATTTTCATAATGCTTTATAAATGGAGTTTTTAATAGACTTCATATTTGTCATGTCGAGAATTAGTCGCACGAAGGCCTGGATATTAGAAGTCTTATTTTCTATTTTCAGTACCTTCTGTGGCCTGTGCAATCAAAGTAAAATCCCTTACCAAGAAAATGGTGTAAGTTCCTGGTGTTCCTCCTTTTATTTATTTTTAATTTTTTTAAATGTTTATTTAGTTTTGAGAGAGAGAGACACACAGCATGAGCAGGAGAGGGGCACAGAAACCAAAGCAGCTCCAGGCTCTGAGCTGGCAGTCAGCACAGAGCCCGACGCGGGGCTCGAACCCACGAACCGCGAGATCATGACCTGAGCGAAAGTCGGACGCTTAACCGACTAAGCCACCCGGGCGCCCCAAGGGCTGAGTCTTTGGGTTTAGACTCTCCTTCAGAACTCAGGAACCTTGAGAGGCAGTTATTGACGAAACTGAGGCTCCCAGAGGCTTAATACATGAGTGAAATGTAGCTGAGCCTGGATTCCAATCCAGGCCACAGGGCTCAAATGCTCTGCTCTCACCCACTCTGTGCTGGGCCTCGGACGAAAGTGTGCGCCCGCCTTCCTGGGTCTCCTTTCTCCATCCCAAACCCCGAGCTCTCCGCAGCCCACGGGTGTAACCGCATTCACAGGCACGGTGGGCACGCAGAAGAGGCAGAGTTTTGGGTCTGGGGAGTTAGAAGGTTTATGAGTCCATCCTTCCCTCCTGTAGCTTCCATTTGTCTTTGGTTCTTCTAGCCTCTGAGGCTCTGCTTGGAGCCTCCAGGAGGAGGCTGTGTGGATGCGACATTTGCTAGGGAGCCCCCGGCAGGTGCCCAGCGGTGATCTGATGACGTCGTTTCTTGAGAACTTCTCAAGACACACACTTAGTGCTTCTGTGTGTGGTCATCTCCCCTGCTCCCCGCTTTTGCGTCTCGAGCCTTTAGTGGATGAAGTTGGGCTGCCTGCCTGGTGTGTCGTTATTCTTTGTTCCCCAGGTCTGTTTACCATAGGACTTCTCTGTGCGTGCTCTGATGGGGACACTGCCAACATCTCTTCTTTTTTTTTTTTTTAATATTTTATTTATTTTTGACAGAGAGAGAGAGACAGCCTGAGCAGGGGAGGGTCAGAGAGAGAGGGAGGCACAGAATCTGAAGCAGCTCCAGGCTCTGAGCTAGGAGTCAGCACAGAGCCTGACGTGGGGCTCGAACTTACAAATAGAAAGTTCATGACCTGAGCCGAAGTTTGATGTTCAACTCACTAAGTCACCCAGGTGCCCCAAAGACATTTAAATTTTTTTTTAATGTTTTATTTACTTCTGAGAGAGAGACAGACAGACAACGTGAGCAGGGAGGGTCAGAGAGAGAGGGAGACACAGGATCTGAAACAGGCTCCAGGCTCTGAGCTAGATGTCAGCACAGAGCCCAATGCGGGGCTCAAACCCACAAACCGGGAGATTACAACCTGAGGTGAAGTCGGACGCTTACCCGACTGAGCTACCCAGGCGCCCCCATCTCTTTTTTAGAAAGATTTTAGTGCACAGGTGAATCAGGACCAACATTTGAAAGGTCATTTGCTACCCATAGTCTTCATAAATGACCCCAGCGGCCTGTTCTACACAGGTGTAATTGCCCTTACTTGCCTAGTTTTGAAGCTTCCTGGAAATTCCCTCCATGTCTTAATCAGCAAAGAATATCATCCTCAGGTTGAGCTAATTCTGCCATCTGAACTGAATCCCATACCCAGTGCCCTGTGTCCTCTGGAGAGAAGAGACCTTGCCGGCTATACATCATCTACTCACATATTGAGTGACACTTGTCAAAACCTGCATCTCTTCTCTTTGTTTCCGGGACAAGAGTGTGGCCCGAATAGAACTCACCTGGTGGCACTGTCCACTCAGAAACCTCGGCATAGTTTTGGGCCTCAGGGGGATGACACACCAATGACCCAGTTGTGTGAACAGGGGAAGCTGAAGATGCGTGAGGCGTGGTGCTAGCAGGGAGCCGTCGCAGTGGGTCTGATGCTCCTCTTAGCAAGTTGGGTTTCTGAGCCTGCTTGGTAGATAGATCAGGAAGCCTGGCTCTTCTGGTGGCTTTAATTACTCCGTGGTGCCCGCTCGGGGCTTTGGAAAACCCGCCACTATACTTGTTTTAGGACACCACGGAACCACATGCATTCATGGCAGTAACTTGTGCCTTGCTTATTACCAAAGTAGTTCAGGCACTGGAAAGAATCTGGCTCCCACAGCATCCAAAGGAGGTTGAGGGAATAAGAAAGAATTTTCAAATTAGCTCAAATTGCTTTCTCTTGCTTTGGAATTTTGAGAAATGAGAATTACGTTCAGTATGATTTTTTTAACGTGATGGTCTTCTGCCTTCTTTTAACGTCTTACTTTGACATTGCTTCAGGTTTATAGAAAAGTGGTAAGTGTGACATTCAGAATCAGAGTACCGTGCCGTTATCCAGGCTATAAACCTGGTACGGGTTTTGCCAGCCGTGTCCTTTATGATGCCACGTCTTTTTAGTGTGCTTTGATCTCAATCCGTCCTCAGCCTTTCCCGGTATCAGAATATTGGCAGTTCTGGACTCCAGGGCAGTTATTTTGTAAAACGCCAGTCAGCTGGAGAATGCTTGTCTCCTTGTGATTTGATGATTTGGGCGGGCATACTGTGGCAGGGATGCAGTGTTCGCAGTGTGTCACTTGCGCGTGTCATGTCAAGGTCTTGGAGATTGTAATAAGCAGCATAATGCACCCTCATAAGTCTGCATGCTAATTTCTGGAACCTACAAGTATCTTACCTTACCTGGCAAAAGGGGACTTCATGGATGTGATTGAGTGAAGGCTGTTGAGATGGGGAGATTAGCTTGGGAAAATCCCAAGGCATCACAGGGTCCTTATGAAGGAAAGAGGGAGACAGGAGAGCCAGGGGAGGAGTTGGACGAAGGAGACGGAGGTTGTAATGATGCAGGGCATGGAGCCAAGGAATGTGGGCGTCCTCTAGGAGCTGGAAAAGGCAATGAAACAGGTGCTGTCAGAGCCCCCAGAAGAAACACAGCCTGCGGACACTTTCATGTTAGGTTAGCAAAACCCGCGGTGAACTTCTGACCCCCGGAACAAAGCCTAGATCCGTGTTGTTTCCAGCTGCTGACGCTGCGCTAACGTGTCAGAGCTGCAGCAGAAGCCTGGTACAGAGATCCAGCTAGAAAGCCGGGCTATGGAGATGTCATAAAGAGGAACACCAAGGGGGGGGCTGCCTCGTGAGCAGGGTGGGGGGGCCTCTGCACCCCTCAGGACCCGGGGCCCCATTCTCAGCGGGGGGTGCTGTGCAGTCCGTTGTTGTCCAGCAAGGTGGTCCTGATCACCCTCAGGTGGCTCTTCTTAACATTTTCCATTAAGACTGGCTTAGGTGGGCGCCTGGGTGGCTCAGTCGGTTAAGCGGTAGACTCTTGATTTTGGCTCAAGTCATGATCTCAGGGACTGTTGAGTTCAAGCCCTGTAGGGGGCTCTGTGCTGACAGTGTAGAGCCTGCTTGGATTCTCTCTCTCTCTCTCTCTCTCTCTCTCTCTCTCTCTCTCTCTCTCTCTCTCTCTCTCTCTCTCCCCCCCCCTCCCTCCCCCTCTCTCTGCCCCTTCCTGCCTCTCTTGCTCTCTGTCCTGCTCTCTCTCAAAATAAATAAATAAACTTCAAGAAAATGGCTTAGGCAGGGTAAGGTGACCAGTGGCTCCTAGGGCTTTTGTTTACTGTCTTTATTTGGGCTTTCCTTTATTTTTTATGATTTATAAAAAATGTTTATTTGTTTTGAGAGAGAGAGGGAATGTACATCTGAGACAGAGCATGAGCAGGGGAGGGGCAGAGACAGAGGGGGAGGGGGAATCCAAGCAGGCTCCAGCCTCGGCGTTGAGCACAAAGCTGACACGAGGCTCGATCTCGTGACCATGAGTCATGACCCGAGTCGAAATCAAGAGCCAGACGCTTACCTGACTGAGCCCCCCAGGTGCCCCTGGGCTTTCTTTTAGATCCATGTAGACAATGTGCTGGCGGTTTTACCCGGATACTTGCAGGTAATTCCCATTTTGCTTTGGGGACCTACGTAATCCGCAGGGCCCTCTGTAGCTTTCTGGGGCTCTTGGTTGGCGATGAGGATGAGATGTTCAGCAGAGGTGGTAAGAATGCGTATTCTCTATCAGGCACCACACTTTCTGTTTGTTTTCTTCTTGAAAGCTGTCGGCAGTGCAAAGAGGCAGCTGTGGCAAACCCACTTTACAGAAGTGGGAACCGCCACTCAGAGGGCTAGTGTCATTTGCACAAAATCACACAGTAGGGCTGGAGTTTTAAGGCAGGTCAGTGGGACTCTGAGGTTAGTGTCTAGTCTGTCCATTATGCTATCTGACCTCTGGGAAAGCGGATCGTGCTAATGTTTTTAATCCAGCAAACATTTAATGAGTGCTTATGACATGGTGAGGGCTGCAAAGAATATGAAGGTGAATAAGACACATCTTGTGTTTTCAGATATCTTATAAATTTGATTACTTGAAGATACCTTTGAGTGCACTAGGCCGTGAACAAAATAACTGGTTTTAAAACTTAAAAAATTTTTGTTTAATGTTTATATACTTTCGAGAGAGAGACACAGAGTGCACGTGGAGGTGGGGCAGAGAGAGAAGGAGACACAGAATCTGAAGCAGGCTCCAGGCTCTGCGCTGTCAGCACAAACTCCGATGCGGGGCCTGAACTCATGGACTGTGAGCCCTACCCTTAAGTGACTGAGCCACCCAGCCTCAAAATAACTGATTTTAAAGGATCCCTAACAAAATGGAACTTTAGTTAGATTGTGTAAAGAAAAACAAATTACATTTTTTTTAAAGTTTATTTATTTATTTTGAGAAAGACAGAGAGAGTGCAAGTGGGGGAGTGGGAGAGAAAAGGAGAGAGAGAGAGAATCCCAAGCAGGCTCCGCTCTGTTAGTGCAGAGCCTGACACGGGGCTGGAACTCAGGAAATCATGAGATCATTACTTGAGCCAGAATCAAGTGTCGGAGGCTTAACCGACTGAGCCCCCAGGCACCCTGAAAAACAAGTGAATTTTTAAGTGTGAAGTACAACAGAGGTCTTTGGCCTTGTCTGGTGATGGAGACTGCTTTTAATGGGGTGTTATTTTCGCAGATCTGGACAGAGGAATGCAGTCAGACACCTGCTCCCGGGGGAGAGTGCTTCCCATCAGTGTCAGGGTGGGTCGTGGGGACAGCTCCTGCAGGAGTGAATGGGAAGGGCCAGCAGGGGCAGCTGTGAGCTCTGCCTTGGGTTTGGATGCCTGGACATTGTCTTCTGGTTTCTATCAGAGCAGGACAGGTCGTAGCTGGGAAAGGGCGGTAAGATGCCCCCAGAACTGACGGTGGGAGACGCTGCCTTAGAGCTGCAGAGCCAGTGGATGACAAGGAGCCTCTAGAGAGATTTCTCTAAAATTAGAAAAAATGTATATATTAATATGATGGACATCATAGCTCTTCTTATTTAATTATTTTTTTTTTTTAATTTTAGAGAGAGAGTAAGTGGGGGAGAGAGGCAGAGGTAGAGAGAGGGAAAATTTCAAGCAGGCTCCATGCCCAGTGCAGAGCCTGATGCAGGGCTTGATCCCACAACCCTGGGATCATGGCCTGAGCCAAAATCAAGACTCAGATGCTCAACCCACTGAGCCACCCAGGTGCCCCAAACATCAGAGCTCTTCTATTTAAAATCAGAACTATGAGGGGTGCCTGGGTGGCTCAGTCAGTTAAGTGTCCGACTTCGGCTCAGGTCATGATCTCACAGTTTGTGGGTTCGAGCCCCGCGTCGGGCTCTGTGCTGACAGCTCAGAGCCTGGAGCTGCTTCAGATTCTGTGTCTCCCACTCTCTCTGCCCCTCCCCGCTTGCTCTCTGTCTCTGTCTCTCAAAATAAAATAAAGACATAAATTTAAAAAACATAAATATTCAAAAAAATAATAAAATAAAATCAGAAATATGAAAAGAATCCCCCAATTAACATTATTTAATGTTTGAGCTAATTTCAAAGAAGCATAAAATCGAAGTAACATTATAATAAGAATGTGACATGATTAACAGATACAAAAAACTTAAATATTCAGTTGAAACTCATGCAAGTATTTAAATCATTTAGTAATAAAGTTAGTATATTAGTATATATGAGACAAAAAATTACTATTTTCTTATTTTTTAATGTTTATTTGTGTGTGTGTGTGTGAGAGAGAGAGAGAGAGAGAGAGCGTGAGCAGGGGAGGGGCAGAGAGAGAAGGAGACACAGAATCTGTCTCTTAAGCTGAAGTTGGATGCTTAAACTGAGCCCCCCACTCAAAAATAAATTAATAAACATTAAAAAAATTAAAGGTGAATATATAACTGAATCTGTCAAGAGAATGAATTTTCTAATCATAAAAGCAACAAAACAATAGCCTAATTTGGATTGCATACAATTTTAAATGTAGATTTGTTCAAAATGTATTAAGCAGTATTAATAAGCAAATGACTTGAAGCACCTGGGTGGCTCTGTTGGTTAAGCGTCCGACTCTTATGTTTGGCTCAGGTCATGATCTCATGGTTGTGTGATCGAGCCCTGCGCTGGGCTCCATGTTGAGCATGGAGACTGCCTAAGATTCTGTCTCTCTAAAAAGTAAATAAAAAGTGCAAATAAAACAAGAAACTTGTTACTTACCGTAAACAAGATCAAGATATAAGTAAAAAAAGTTTTCACGTTATAAGACAGCTCAGTGCGTGTGGTATGTTCTACTGAGTTTTGGTGGATGGATGTTATTAAGACTATTTTGGCTTATCAGACATTAATGTTCCCTTCTGTGCATTTTCTTAAGTGTTTGGTAGGAGTAATTTCTGCCTCTGCTTGTAAGAGGTTAGAAAAATCTATTTTAACTGTGGAAAGAAATTTTAAAAGATAATTGACCTCGACATGGGAAATACATATTTAATTTTATATGAGAAACCGCAGGCACTATATTACTTCAAAGTGTATCTCTTGAATTAACTGACTGTATATTAAAAGAGTATGGTTTTTATCTTGAACTGCTAGTTACAGAGCTGATTCAGACCCATCTGAATGCACGATCTTCTGAACCTAGTGATTCATCGTAGCTCTTCTTCCACTACTTTTATGTAGCAAATACTCAATAGAGAGCAAGAATTTGACATAACTTCCATGAAGTCTTATTAAATGAAAGTACAATAATATACATGAATGTGCATGAATTCCTGTAATTGTATGTCATGCAGTTTCACAAATAAACACAAGGGATAATAATGAATCTGAAGCTTTTAAGGATTTACTGTATCAGGACCATAGGATGAACTGGATGTTGTTTTCAACTCCTTGACAAAGAACTGTGCATGCCTTTTACGATTCAGCTCAGAAGCTTAGACCAAGACTAAAAGCGAGGGTGTAGCTCATGAAGAAATGATCTGAACTAGACTTTTCATTTATCTTGTTACTTAAAATATATTTTTAATGTTTATTTTTGAGAGAGAGAGAGAGAGAGAGAGAGAGAGAGAGTGAGCAGGGGATGGGAGAGACAGAGGGAGACCCAGAATCTGAAGCAGCCCCAGGCTCTGAGCCGTCAGCACAGAGCCCGACGCGGGGCTCGAGCCCACGAACCGTGAGATCGTGACCCGAGCCGAAGTCAGATGCTTAACCGACGGAGCCCCCCAGGCGCCCCAGAATTATTATTTATGAAGTGACCGTTGTGTTCTTGTTGTGGGCCGGGCGGCATCGTGCTTCCATCGCAAGTCAGTGGGAAGCTGTTGAAGCCAGAGCAGGACGCGAGTTGAGCCAAGCGAAGGGCCGTTCGGGGTGCGGTGTGGGGGGTACACGGGGACGGGGACGGGGGGGACGGGGCCGAGGGACGCGTACGCCGTGCGTCCAGGGACCGCGGCGCTGGGCGGGAGACGCGCGGGCGGGGCCGGGGCGTCGGGGGTGGGACTGGCCGGCACGGGGGGGTCAGGCACCGTCCCCTGATTCGTGACTTGAGAGGGCGGGTGCGGGAGGAGGAGCGCGGCGGCCCCCGTCGGGGCTGCAGAGTCACGTGGCCCGCCCGTGGGCGGCGCGGAGGCCGCGGGTCCCCGTCGGGCTGCGTCCCCGCGTGAGACGTGGCGGGGCGCCGCCTCCCGCTCCCCGTCCCTGCGGCCGCGCTTCCCGCCTGCGCCCTTCGCCTGGTGCGTCAGCTCGCGGGCCGTCCTGGGGTCTGGGCCGCGGGGACCGAGGGGCGCTGGAGGACCCCCACTGATTTACGTTTGCCCCAAATTCCTTGCGGCGGGTGCCTGACCCCGTCCGCTCGGCGGTGTCCACTCCGGCGGGACGCGGGCGTGCTGACGCCCCTTCTGTCTACAGGGGCCGCGCCCGCCGGCTTTCGGCCCACGCCCCGCACACGCCGTTTTCCTACAGCCCGTTTAGAGCACGCGTTTAGCTACTTACTGTGAGAGCGAGAAGACACATGCACGCGCGTGCACGCAGGCAGGGGAGCGGCAGACGGAGGGGAAGAGGACCCGGGCGGGTTCCGCAGCCCAGCCCGGCGTGGTGAGGTCCCGACCTGAGCCGGGACCGGGTCAGACGCTCCACCGGCTGAGCCCCCCAGGCGCCCCCTACAGCCCGAGCCCGAAACACGGCGGTCTTCCCGGCGCCCTGTTCCCCGCAGGGGCTGTGCGCCTGCCCCCGCCGCTCCGCCTGCGGCCCGAAGCAGGGGTGACGCGCGGGCCCGGGGTG